>CM060432.1:90386534-91067248 GCA_030545235.1 Helianthus tuberosus | reverse complement strand
TCTAGGTTTTGGGACGCCTGGTTCAAGTAAGGTCTAAAGGTAGTCGACACTAGACTTCTATTTGCACCGGTATCAAATAACACACGCGCATATACATCATTTACGAGATACGTACCCGTGATAACGTCTGTATTGGTCTTGGCTTCTTCCGTGGTGAGTACAAATGCCCGCCCTTTTGGCTGATTTGGTTGTGTCCTATCATTTCTTTTGAGTTCGGGACATTTAGATCTCATGTGGTTAGGGTCTCCACATTTGAAACACTTCTTCTTTTCCTTGCATTCTTGAAGAGCATGACCCGTCTTTTTACAATTTGGACAAGGAAAACGACATTCCCCCGTATAAAAGCGTTTGCAATTTTGACATTGAGGAAATGTTTTAGGCCTTTTAAAGTTTTTATTCCGGGTGTCCCCCTTTCTTTCTTCCCACTTCCTTTTTGGTACGGGAGATTCAGCCTGCCGCAGAATCATCTCGGCAGCCATGACGGCGACAGCCTCAAAAGTTTCTGCAAAAGTCTTGGGGGATTTGGATTTGATAAACACCCTCATTTCAGAGGGTAGACCCCAAATAAACCTATTGATCAGTTGTTCCTCAGTCAATGCTAAATAAGAAACCAGTAGAGATATGTCGTTGAAACGAGAAACATACTCTCGATAGGTTTTATTTCCCATTTTTAACTGAAAGAATTCCACTTCCAATTGCTCAGTCTCACTGGGAGGACAATACTTAGCAAGAAACTTATGAATAAACTCCTCCTACTTCATCTCCTTAACCTTTTCTTTTCCCTCTGTTCGGACCACAATGTTCCACCAGTGAAGGGCTTCAGCTTCAAACATATGTATGGCGAACCGTACTTTGTTGCGGTCATCACACTCACATAGGTTTAATACTGACTCTATTCTGTTGAGCCAGTCTTGAGCTTCTAGTTCTCCCTTTCTTCCGTCGAAGGACTGAGGTTTACAAGACATGAAGTGCTTATAAGTACATTCCTTTGATTTGGAATATTCACCTTTTCCTTCTAGTGGCATGGTTGCAATAGTGTTTTTCTTTTCGCCCATTCTTTCACTTTGTACTGGCGTGGAGGCTGCTGAGCTTTCTTCATGTCGTTCTCCAGATTGGTTAACATTACCGGTTTGTGCATTCGTCATTACCTTAGCCACTTCCACAGCTATATTGTGGATATCCTCAGTATTTAGACGCATGCTTGTACTAGACCGGGACCTGACACTGTGAGAGGGAGTTCGAGTCCTATAAGAACTTTCCTCTCCCCTTCTATTATTCTGATTATTTCTAGACCCTTGTTCATCTCTATGTTCAGACATTGTCTCCTTCCTATAGGAATATGAGTATAAAGAGTTACTGGTATGTATGATACATCATTATAATATAACAACTATATACGTCACATACATATATATATATATGTATATACATATGTTGGTGCATTCATCTGTCATCTTCGTCTTATGTCGAGTCTCGGGTTTGTTACAGATCTTTACAAGAGTGATGTCATCATATTGAATGATGACATCACAATATGACATCATCAAATGACATCATCACAAGAAGACAAAGCAAGTTTCAAGTCAAATTTATGTATTTTGTCGGTTTCGCTTGAATGTGACATTTAATGTGGGTTTCGCTTGAAACTTTATTTGAGGGTTTCGCTTGAAGGTGAACGTGTATAGTTCAAGCGAAACCTAACTACTATATATAGGGTTGTGTGCATGTCATTTGTAACAGTTCTGAAATTCCATACCGAGGTGTTGCCGGTGTGAAGACTGATTGTAAACGATATTATATCAATATAATCAGTGTTTAAAGTGATAAGCAAGCTGTTTCGACATCCGTTTCTTAGTTTCCGCCTCTGAAACGGACTAAATCTCTTCTGAACGACTCGTTTGGGTCGCAAAACGATCCTACAAGTGGTATCAGAGCTCAGGAGGAATAGATCTTGCCAAAACAGCCTGTTTACGTCACTTTTTCTGATTTCTAACCCATTCTTTCACAAAATTAAAAAATTTTCACGGTTAAAATCGGCTCAAATTCACATATATTATGCGCAATCATGAATTAACAAATCCTGGAAAGTTTCAGAACTAAAATCGGCTTAAAATTGATGCAAATTGAACTGTCGCTTGAAAGTTGTTCGTTGCATGCTGACATCATGATGGCTTTCGCTTGAAAAACAGTGTAGTTTGAAGCGAAACCGGGTCTTTCGCTTGAAATTGGTTCGTATTTGCTGATGTCATCAGGCTTTCGCTTGAATAGTTCATTGGGGCATGTGAATATATCGATTTAAGTCTGCATGTGTTGAGTGTCAGTTTGCATGTGATATGTATTAAAAGTTGTCGGTTAAGTCAAATTGCATATGAATATCTCGGTTTAAACAATCCACATGTGCATATTAGTTTGATCAAGACTTGTGGCTAAATTTCGAATCAATTGCTATCATCAGTTGTCGGCCACTAGATATATTCACAAGATTAAGTCAAAGTGTGCATTCAAAGTTGGTGAAACTGATCGACCCATCATTTCATGTGATCATTAAATATTGCTTGTTTGGTTTAGTGGAGTTCAAGTTCCAATGAAGTCAAGTTTGGTATTAAAATTTGTCGGCAAGAGTTAATCAGTAATACATGTGATTGTAGTTCAAAAGAGTTAAAGTGTGTCGGTTGCATGTGATCTCAATTAAAGGTTCATGTGACATTGATTTTAGCGGCCAAATTGAATTGATTTTGGATTTAAAGTTGTCGATAAATTGTTTTTGAAAATATCAAGTTGGATGTGATATTAAATGAATTGTCAGTGATTCACATGAAAATTTAAAGTTTCAAAGCTAATTGCATGTGTATGTCAGATCCACTAAGTTGAACATTGGGCCAATTTAATCTAGTTACAAATGATTTGGGTTGCTAAGTGAGCTGAAATTAGTACTAGTTGAGCCAAGACCATTTGTGTTCAAGTCGACTCTCATTTGGGCCGAGTGGTAGATATTGGGTACAATTTTGATTTGTGATGTATTTTTGACAAGTATCATTTGGACCAAAAATTTTAAACCGGATTTGATTAGTGGTTGATACAAAATGTTTGACGAACAGGAAAACCATGATCTTGAAAGGATAAATGATTGGTATCGAGGGTATTTCAGTAGTCATTATCAAGGTTTGTCCAAGAATGTTTGGGCTAAACGGTTCGAATGTTTTCTATGTAAGAAAGATGAGAAATTAGTTGATTTGGAGAAGAGATTTGACTGTTTGATTGATCATTTGAAAGAAAACCAGATAATGATATCAGAAGCTGAAAGAGTATCAAAGTTTGCTAATGGATTACCAGCTGAATGGAATGATTTTTTGGAAAATCTAAGAAAGAATTCTAGTTTTTCAAAATTATCTTTAAGTAAATTCATTAGTAAACTTACAACACATAGATATGATATTGAAGAGAAAAAGAAAGAATTGTTGAATAGGATAGAAAATAATTTGAAAAAAATAAGTTTGGATGTGGTTGTAGAACTGAACAAAAGAGTCTGTGTGTGTCTTAATGCAAAAGATGTTATGAAATACGATATGAAGAGAGGTTGTTATATTGATGAGAATATGAATCCTCTTGACTTCGTTAAAATCTTTTGTGCAGGAACATACAAGATGGAGACAGAGCGAGTTCAAAAGAATAAAGAATCTATGAAGATTGAATCCTCAAGTTCTGAATCAGGTTGCTCGAAATGTGATAAACTTGAGGCTGACAATGGCAAACTATTGAAGGATGTGGAAAGATTGACATTGGAAATCAAGAAGTTGAAAGATGAGAAGCAATTTGATGATAAACAGATTCTTGTTTTGCAGGAAAATTTTGAGAAGTCGAAATCTGAAAATGTCAAACTGTTGAGTGGTTTGGACAGTTTGACATTAGAAAACAAAATTTTGAAAGAAAAAGATTTTGAAAATGAAAAATCGAAGATTGAAAAAGTTTTTCAAAGTCAAATAAAAATTTTAGAAGATGAGAGAGATATGTTTGGTAAAAACAATCTTGAAAAACAAATTGAAATCAATTCTCATCTTGAAAAGATTATTCAACTTGAGAAAGAGGCAGAATGTGCTCAAAAGAAAATTAATGAATGGGAAGAAAAGTTGAAGGTTTTTGTGAATACTTCAACTATTCCTTGCCCAAAATCTTTAAATTCTGTTCCAATAAGTGACAATGTCACAAACTTTGACAAAGTCAAAGTTGAAGATTGTGATGAGAAAACTGATGATGATATTGAAAAAAGAAAAATATTTTTGAAGTTAAAAGAAAAGTTTCAAGAAACTGTTCCACAATCAACTGAAAAGGGAGAATGCTCTAAGCAAAAACCTTTGAAGAAGAAAGTGGAACAAAAACAAAAAGAGAAAATTTTGAAAAATGTACAAAAAGATAATAAAAGCTCATCAGATCGATCATCCAATCTCAATGAAAAATTACAAAAATCGAAAAATGAAAACTCTAAAATTGTTGGCAATAAGTGGTGCAGGTCGGACCACAGTGCTCAAAAGTCAAATCCAGCAATCAAGAGGAGCGAGGAATATCACCAAGCCAAACAGTGCTTTGATTTGAGCATTTGGGCTGAAAATGGTGATTGGTATGATAACAGAGTGTGTTACCGATGTGGTTATCAAGGACACATTGCTGTTAACTGCCAAGGTTGGAGTTATGAGACGAGGAGATGCTTTAACTGCAACATCAGAGGTCACATTGCCAGAGATTGCCCAAGGAGATCAAATGAAAGATTGAGGGTTAATTCTCAGAAGATGGCAAAGAAACCAGTCAATGTCAAGCCCAAAGAACAGAAGGTTCAAGAACCTAAAGTTCAAGAAAAGAAAGTGAAGCTTTCTCAGGGGCAAAAAGACAGATTGAGGAAGAAGAGAAAGAAGGCGAGAGAGTATCTCGAGAAGATCTTGTCCTCGGGTTCATCTGTTGGTAAAAATAAGAGTTCTGATGAATCGACTTCCTCGATGGCAAAGTCAAGCAAGATGAATTCATCGAATACAAATCTGAGGACGAAAGAAGAAAAGAAGAAGAAGAAGAAAATGGTCGGCGATGAATCTGACGTGTCGAAGTCAGACAAGCCACCTTCAGGCAATGAATCTGACGTGTCGAAGTCAGACAAGCCAACTTCAGGCGATGAATCTGACAGATCAAAGTCAGATAAGCCATGTGCAGGCAATGATTCTAGTACGGTAAAGCCAGAAGAGCCGGTAGTTGAGGTAAAAACTGAGAATTCAGGTTTAACAATGGATGATGCAAATTTTCCACCATTGTTGAACAAGAATTCAAAATCACCCAAGGACCGTCAGGCTTGGGTGAATCTGTTTAAATGAAAAACCTGACTTACCGGAGTTCCCAGGTTGGTAAGCGTGGAACATGAATCGGCACATTTCTTGAGAAATTCACGAATGTGATATTTTGACTTACAAGTGGTAAATCAGGGACATTAAGTTGTACTTGATTTCCTACAAGTGGTTGTGTTGAAAAATCGATAAATGTTAAATCTTACAAGTGGTTGAAAGAACAAGGTGATGAAACCCCATGTTTGAGAAATGACTTACAAAACTAATTTTCCGGAAAAACCATTTTGATTAAAACAAACTTAAGTGTTTTGAAATCACTATGGGAAAATGTTTTGTTGTCAGGGGGAGTTCTGATTGTTTATGCCAAGTGAATGGAGAATTGAAGTGATTCTCATCATGTTGTCATATTGCTTGTACAGTTTATTTTCAAATTTTCCCAGAAAATCAAAATTGAGACATGTTTTGATTTTAGGGGGAGTAAAAATTTTAAAAAAAAATTAGAAAAATTGAAAATGTCAAAAACATTGAAAAATGCAAAAATGAGTTTTGTTGTCAAAAAGAGGAAATGATAGTAGATCAGTTGGACTTCACAGCATGCTAAAGAAATGGAAAGATAAAATGTGATAAACGATCTCACTAAAGATGTGACGATAGGCTCAGCTAGACTAGTAGATTTGCGATAACGATACAAATTTAAATGAAAAAGCCTAGTTCTAGTGGGAAACATGGTCAAAAGCATAGTACTTAGATTTGTCCTTCTTGATTGTGTGCCTACTCAATAATCGCTGATTGTCGAAAGACATAAAACTGGTTATGTGTGAACTTTCACAACTTTACTGAAAAATCACTGTGATTGTGCATTTTATTTTGCAAAGATTTAAACTTGTTTTTTTTTTTGTTTAAGCATCGGACATCCTCTGCGTATACGTGAGTATTGATGTGTTCAAAATGTAACATATAAATTTCATCAAATGAGGCATAAAACTAACCATTTTTTAGTATTAATGTTGGAAAAAGTGTGCTTTTGTCTTCCTTTTGTATTTTCAGGATTAAATGAGCTCAAATTAACAAAAGAAGCAAAAAGACATCAAAATCTAACATAAATACAAGAAAAGGAACAAAACGTGACATGCCCGACCCCACAACAACATCTTCCCAAGCAAAACAAGAGATCAGAAGACTGAACACGCCCCGTGCTCAGCCAGCACGGGGGCGTACCAAAGTGTCAGCAGAAAAGACAAAGTGGTAGAAGCTTCTATTGCCCACCACGGGGCCGTGCTCAGCGGACACGGGGCCGTGATCAACTATAAGATTCGCACAATCCAGCAAATCTGCATAGTACAAAGATTCTTCTGCACCACGGGGTCGTGCTCAGCGGACACGGGGGCGTGGTCAACTAATAAGACAAAGCTGCATTAAATGAAGAAAGAGAAGGATGTGGACACGTGGCCGTGCCCGAGCTTCTGTTCAGCCTATAAATAGAAGTGCTTGGCTCAAGCTCAAACCATCCCTTGGCACACCACCTCTCTCACACTTCACCCACCACCCACCACCACCATAACACCATCATCCACCACCATCATCCATTGTCCATCGTAGAGTGTGTGAGTCGTCTCGGGATCCAAGATTGATCGTAAGTGTTCTTGACAATCAAGGCCATGTTTGCCTAAGTCTCTTACATCACTTGGTGAAGACAAAGTGTCTAGTGTAATACTTTTTATTTCTAATCTTTTGCACTTTTTACTTGGTTTTGTATTAATGACTTTACTAACTAGTTGCTTATGTTGAAGGTGATCTTTCCTTATCGTTTGTCTGTGGTGTCTTATCATTATTTTACTGTCTATATAAAATAAAAGATTTTCACCATTCATATCTCCACGGTCTATATGGAGGTATGTTGGCTACCTGGTCGGGGGTTAAGGGAACGGTTTGGTAAAGGTCTTGCCATTGTTCAGCGTTTAGAGGTCCTGCAATGGACCTGGGTCAAATTTAGTAGGACCTCCTTCAATACTTAACGGTATTGGATGGCGGGGGTCCAAACTCTTTGATCCCCTCATAAGTTAACTACTATTAATACTATAACCCGGCTATTTAGGACTGTATCCCTGCTGACTCAGACTACTTAGTCGAGGGTAACGTCACCTCCAAAAGAGGGGCCTACCATAATTTGCATTAATAACTTAATTAATTATCTTCCAATAATCCACCCTTTTAGGATTGTATCATTGCTGACTCAAACTACTGGGGTGAGGGTAACGTCATCTTCAAAAGAGGGGCCTACTACAATAACTAAGATAATCTCTTAAATATGTGCAAAAGTGCGGAAATAATCAAAGGTTACACTAGATACGAGTCGGAACCAAGTGATTCATCTTGTCTATCTGTTTTTCTTTTATTTTTATTTTCAGCATTTTAGTTAGTTTTATTTTTCTTAGTTTAAAACATTTTTCTAAACTTTTTATTTTGATTAGACGTTGAGGATAAACCGGTACTAAAAGCTCTTGTGTCCTTGGACGACCTCGGTATCTTACCAACACTATACTACGCTCACGATGGGTGCACTTGCCCATATGTGTGTCTAGTGTTAGTAAATATCGTGTTTTATAAATTTAAAACTTGACTAAAAAGTGTTAAAGGGGCTTAAAATATACACCTAATATATATAACACTTCACACGCATCAAGTTTTTGGCGCCACTGCCGGGGACACAAGGATTTTAAGAAAGTTAGGAATCAACGGCCTAATCGTTTTTCTTATTTTTCATTTTTTTTTTAGGATTTTTTTTAGTTTTTTAACTTCTGCAGAGCTCAGCACGGGCCGTGCCTGGTCGGACACGGGCCGTGCCCAGCATTATCACTGGCAGTTTTTATTTTCTGAGTTACAGAGAGCTGAACACGGGGCCGTGTCGGTGCAACACGGGGTCGTGTCCAACTCCCAGTAACAGGGATCCAGAAAACAACCACTGTATCTCTGACCACGGGCCGTGTTCACTGAGCACGGGGCCGTGGTGAACATTCTGACCAACGTTCTTTTCTGTTTTTATTGCAGGACTTGGAACCCAGGCGCCACATTTGAACATCCTACGTAGTGCATGAGCTCCAGTTCTAGTAGAGACATAAAAGAACCTCTAGAAGAACCCGAACGCTTTCGTAGAAAAAGACTTAAAACAAAAAATCAAGAGAAAGTTTCAGGGGACCCACTTCCAATGGCGGACCAACGTACCCTCATGGATTACCTACGGCCCACCATAGGTAATCTCGACGCCGCTATCAATGCACCGAATGTCGAAGCCAACAACTTCGAACTTCAGCCGCATTTGATACAAATGCTCCAAAACTCCGCAACCTTCCATGGGCTTGCGGAAGAGGATCCCCATCTACATATTACTAATTTCTTAGAAATATGTGATACTTTTCGGATCAATGGAGCATCAGACGACGCCATTCGCCTTAGGATGTTTCCATTTTCACTAAAAGACCGAGCTAAGGCTTGGCTTAACACCCTCCCAGATGGCTCGGTAAACACCTGGGATGAACTTGCCCAAAAGTTTCTATATAAATATTTCCCTCCTGCTAAAACGGCTAAATTAATGACTGAAATTAATACATACTCACAAGAGGATGGGGAATCCTTATATGAAACTTGGGAAAGGTTCAAGGAGCTTCTAAGAAAGTGTCCTCATCACGGTCTAGCGGTGTGGCAACAAGTATCCACTTTCTACAATGGGTTGTTGCCACACACAAGACAAACACTTGATTCAAGCTCCGGGGGACTTTTAGGTAATCGTCGCCCAAATGAAATATATAATCAAATTGAGGAAATTGCTCAAACCAATTTTCAATGGCACACTCCCCGAGGTAATAAATCTATTGCCCCGGGCGCCCATAAGGTTGATGAAAGCACCTCTTTACAAACCCAAATCGAGGCCCTCTCTTCGAAAATCAAAAAGCTAGAAATGACAAAAACGGCCTCGGTTATGGCTTGTGAAGGGTGTGGTGGGTCACATGAAAATTGGAGTTGTATGAAAGAATTAGATGAACAAACAGAAACGGTAAACTACATTGATAATAGACCTAGGCCGTCGGGTCCTCCAATGGGTACCTACAACCAAGGATGGCGTAACCACCCAAATCTTGGTTGGAGAGATCCCGACAATAGTAGTAACCCACAAAACCAACGAACTAATTTTCAACAACCACAAAATTTCTCTCAACAACCACAAAATTTCTCTCAACAACAAGGTGGAAGAGAGAGGCTTGAAGATACCGTATCTCGCCTCATCTCCGACACCGAAAAGAAAAACTCGGATCGATTTCAACAATTGGAATCAAATTTTAGAAATCAACAAGCTAGCATTCAAAACGTTGAAAAACAATTAAATCAACTAGCTCAAAATTTCTCCGAGAGACCACAAGGCGCGTTACCAAGTAATACCGAAACCAACCCAAAGGCGCAAGTACACCTCATCACTTTAAGAAACCGAACCGTGGGTCCCGAGGATGCCCCATTACCACCGGTTGAAGGAAGTCAATACCCAAGCGCGATTTCACCTACACCTCAACCAGAAAAGGCTTCTTCACCAAATCAAGAGCCCACCAAGACTCCTCCAATTCCGTACCCCGGTAGGTTAAATCGTCAAAAGACCGATGAGCAATTCGCAAAGTTCGAAAGTTTACTAAAACAATTGCATGTCAATATTCCTTTTATTGAGGTCTTAACCCAAATGCCTAAATATGCAAAATTCATGAGGGATTTCCTCACTCACAAAAGGAAAATTGAATCATTGCAATTAGTTAATTTAGGCGAAGAATGTTCTGCTTTAGTACTCAACAAACTTCCAGAAAAGAAAATCGATCCCGGGAGCTTCACAATTCCTTGCTCGATTGGGAAGTCCCCCGTTCGTAATGCATTAGCCGATCTTGGGGCTAGCATTAACCTCATGCCCACGTCAATGTTCAAACGACTCGGCCTAGGAACAACAAGCCCTACAAAGATGAGCATACAACTCGCCGATAGGTCCGTCAAATTTCCACAAGGTGTCGCTGAAAATCTGGTCAAGGTTGACAACTTCGTTTTTCCAACCGACTTTGTCATCCTAGACATGGAAGAAGATACCGATGTCCCTCTCATCCTCGGGAGGCCATTCTTAGCCACCACACAAGCAGTGGTGGATATGAACGACGGAACGTTAACATTGAAGTTTGGGGACGAGGAAGTGAAGTTTGAATGTGGAAAAAGAGTAGAGGACGAGGACCCGGTCAAATACATGAAGGTCATAGACTCAAGCTTGGATGACGCTCTCCGACGGTGTAACATGGGATGCAATACATCCCACTTGGGTAACATATGACCAGGCTTTGGGTCTAGCCAAGGACCCTTATAAATGTGGCGCACCACGGAGGCATTCCGCGGAACTATCCTTAGTTTAGCTTAGATTAATTTTATGTTTTCTAGTTAATTTTAATTTTCAGGAATAAAACACACTTAAGATGGCAAAGGATGCAAGGGAAACTTGAACCAGCACTCCATACAGGAAAACAGAACCATCCGACAAATTTCTTCGTTTACAGTAAGCTCGGCACGGGCCGTGTCCACCCAACACGGCCCCGTGCTGCACAGTCTGCAGAAAAAGACCCAGTTCAGGTAACTGGACACGGGCCGTGTTCACCCAACACGCCCCCGTGTCCAGGCTTCTGTTTCTCTTGTTTTAATTTTGTTACTGGCACTTGAACACGGGGCCGTGCCCGGATAACACGGGGCCGTGTTCAGCGCCCAGTAACACAAAATTTTTGCTCTTTACACCTTTTTACACATACAATCAACCTAAAAACTTATTTTTGGGACACATTGAGGACAATGTGTAATTTAAGTGTGGGGGGGGGGGGATGCTAAAACCTTGAATCTTGCAAGTCCTAAATACAAGCCTTACACAAAACTCTATTGGAACCGCTAATCACCCCAAATTTTTTCAAAAATTTTTTCATTTTTTTTTTACTTGTCTAGGTTTAACTCGGGAAATTCAAGTTCTTAAAAAGGATATATTTTTACGAATTTACAACCGATAGCGTCGTGATAAAAAGAACCAACATAAGAAAATTATGAAAAGGCATGACAAGCTTAGTTAAAATTTAATTATATATACTTGATCACATAAAAAACCCATTCCCACAAAAGTGAGTTTTGAGCCTTTATTGAGCAAACACTTACATATCATTTGACTAAATGCTCATTTTCGTTTCTTGTGTGAATAGCCGCTTGGTTCTTACGACTCTAGAACTTGCCATGACGATACATTCCCGGTCCTTACTAACTTAAACCCAAGTAAGTAAATGATGGAGGCATTAGGACTAACCCCTTTTTATTTCTACACCATTATTTTTCTTTTTTTTACCACCTACCCAAAATCCCCCTAGTTAGCCCCTTTGAGCCTAAACCTTTTCATTTCATAACCCAAACCAAACACCCTTTTTACCCACCAAAACCTTTTTCATTTTTAACCCTTTGTTTTAGTAACAAGTTCGGTTCTTCATATGACTTTTCAAAAAAAAAAAAAACATTTGTGTTGATGATGAAGCAAAAGAAAATAAACAAACAAGTTCATCAAAAATAACTTTGTTTGAATAATAGCTTCATCAAAATAAAAGTTACGAAAATAGAAAGTCTTACGAAAACCGACACTTGTTACGCTTTTCGCTTTTTTTTCTACTAACTACTAACCACCAACCCAACCACTTACCTTTAACCCAAGCCTAACCCTTAACCCACAAAGTCCTCTTGATATTTACAAAGGTATATAAGTTAAAAAGGAGGAGGATTGATTGCTTGGCAAGCCTATGGTAGGAGTAAGTTCCATGCCGCTCTCGAGTGATCCACAAAAATACATTTTCGGCCGAGTGTTGAGTGATCCCCGTGAGGTATGTGAGCTTGTATATAAATAGAATTTTACAAAGGCATGTTATGCCCTAATAAGTAATTTATCTTGTGAAAAGTTTTAAATAAATCATGACGAATAGGATTGTAAATAAATAAAAATAAAACTAAATAAAGAATCTTGGAAATCCCGACACTCTATGACAAGCCCAAAAACCATCTTTTCTACCCATTCCATTTGGGAGTGTAAATAGCCACATATTAAAGAGTTTTGCTTGAGGACAAGCAAAGATTCAAGTGTGGGGGTATTTGATGTGTTCAAAATGTAACATATAAATTTCATCAAATGAGGCATAAAACTAACCCTTTTTTAGTACTAATGTTGGAAAAAGTGTGCTTTTGTCTTCCTTTTGTATTTTCAGGATTAAATGAGCTCAAATTAACAAAAGAAGCAAAAAGACATCAAAATCTAACATAAATACAAGAAAAGGAACAAAACGTGACATGCCCGACCCCACAACAACATCTTCCCAAGCAAAACAAGAGATCAGAAGACTGAACATGCCCCGTGCTCAGCCAGCACGGAGGCGTGCCCAAGTGTCAGCAGAAAAGACAAAGTGGTAGAAGCTTCTATTGCCCACCACGGGGCCGTGCTCAGCGTACACGGGGCCGTGGTCAACTATAAAATTCGCACAATCCAGCAAATCTGCATAGTACAAAGATTCTTCTGCACCACGGGGTCGTGCTCAGCAGACACGGGGGCGTGGTCAACTAATAAGATAAAGCTGCATTAAATGAAGAAAGAGAAGGATGTGGACACGGGGCCGTGCCCGAGCTTCTGTTCAGCCTATAAATAGAAGTGCTTGGCTCAAGCTCAAACCATCCCTTGGCACACCACCTCTCTCACACTTCACCCACCACCCACCACCCACCATCCACCACCACCATAACACCATCATCCATTGTCCATCGTAGAGTGTGTGAGTCGTCTCGGGATCCAAGATTGATCGTAAGAGTTCTTGACAATCAAGGCCATGTTTGCCTAAGTCTCTTACATCACTTGGTGAAGACAAAGTGTCTAGTGTAATACTTTTTATTTCTAATCTTTTGCACTTTTTACTTGGTTTTGTATTAATGACTTTAATAACTAGTTGCTTATGTTGAAGGTGATCTTTCCTTATCGTTTGTCCGTGGTGTCTTGGCATTATTTTACTGTCTATATAAAATAAAATATTTTCACCATTCATGTCTCCACGGTCTATATGGAGGTATGTTGGCTACCTGGTCGGGGGTTAAGGGAACAGTTTGGTAAAGGTCTTGCCATTGTTCAGCGTTTAGAGGTCCTGCAATGGACCTGGGTCAAATTTAGTAGGACCTCCTTCAATACTTAACGGTATTGGATAGCGGGGGGCCAAACTCTTTGATCCCATCATAAGTTAACTACTATTAATACTATAACCCGGCTATTTAGGACTGTATCCCTGCTGACTCAGACTACTTAGTCGAGGGTAACGTCACCTCTAAAAGAGGGGCCTACCATAATTTGCATTAATAACTTAATTAATTATCTTCCAATAATCCACCCTTTTAGGATTGTATCCTTGCTGACTCAAACTACTGGGGTGAGGGTAACGTCACCTTCAAAAGAGGGGCCTACTACAATAACTAAGATAATCTCATAAATATGTGCAAAAGTGCGGAAATAATCAAAGGTTACACTAGATACGAGTCGGAACCAAGTGATTCATCTTGTCTATCTGTTTTTCTTTTATTTTTATTTTCAGCATTTTAGTTAGTTTTATTTTTCTTAGTTTAAAACATTTTTCTAAACTTTTTATTTTGATTAGACGTTGAGGATAAACCGGTACTGAAAGCTCTTGTGTCCTTGGACGACCTCGGTATCTTACCAACACTATACTACGCTCACGATGGGTGCACTTGCCCATATGTGTGTCTAGTGTTAGTAAATATCGTGTTTTATAAATTTAAAACTTGACTAAAAAGTGTTAAGGGGGCTTAAAATATACACCTAATATATATAACACTTCACACGCATCAGTATCGACCTGGATGTTGTTGGCTAAACGTTCTGTTTTATTTTCTTTGGTGTTTCGTTTAAGCTTTGGATCACCTCTGCGTATACGGAAGTATCGACCTGGTGGTTAAAGCCTAAACAACTTCAACTTGTTTTATTTTTCTTATTTTGTTTAAACATTGGACTTTCTCTGCGTATACGGAAGTATCGACCTGATTGTTAATGTTTAAACATTCTGCTTTGTTTTCGCACAATTCACAGTTGATAAAAGTTTAAAGGCATTACTTGAGTCAGTGTATTGCATGATGAGGGGATATGCTGAGATTGTGGGGTCCATAAGAATTTAGTGCTATCTAAATATACCTTAACGTATCGGTAAGCATTTCGAAAGTTTTTAGATTGAGTTTATGTGGACAACAATATCGTCAATCAACGTGAATCGTTTAAAACTGAAAATGTTTAAAGCTTAACGGTGCTAGTGATTGGTCACATAAACTGATATGATCCTCTTGCACAAACTCACAAAAATAGTGTCTGTAAATATTTCTTTACTACATTTCATTTACATTCAAAAATCCAAAAAGATTTTAGTGTGTTTTAGCATAAATTTTGAAAAATCCAAAAAGATTTTCGACAACTGATGTTGAAGAGCTGATTTTCAAAATTTCAAGTGCTGAACAGGATGAACAGGTTTGGGAGTGTGAGTTTAACAGAAGAAATTCGTTTTGAGAAAGAAAGTTTGATTAGTTAATCAAGGTCATTAATTTGAACTTGGTGTAACTATTTCTAGTAAGCTTTTCTTTTTTATTTAAGTAAAAACTTATGTTTTGGTGAGAAGTGTGCAGGAAATGAGCTTAAACAGAATTAAAGCCAGGGATTGATCTCAAGGTGATAGCTAATTCCAGACGGCGATCCCATCATGATGAGAGGAGGAGTCTGACGAGGTTAGAGCCAAAGAGAAGATCCTGGTATATGCTAAGAAAGAAAAAAGACCGATAAAGACTGAAGATTGAGAATACTCGACATTTAAGACTCGTCAACATCTGAGGGGGAGTCTGTTGGTGCATTCATCTGTCGTCTTCGTCTTATGTCGAGTCTCGGGTTTGTTACAGATCTTTACAAGAGTGATGTCATCATATTGAATGATGACATCACAATATGACATCATCACAAGAAGACAAAGCAAGTTTCAAGTCAAATTTATGTATTTTGTCGGTTTCGCTTGAATGTGACATTTAATGTGGGTTTCGCTTGAAACTTTATTTGAGGGTTTCGCTTGAAGGTGAACGTGTATAGTTCAAGCGAAACCTAACTACTATATATAGGGTTGTGTGCATGTCATTTGTAACAGTTCTGAAATTCCATACCGAGGTGCTGCCGGTGTGAAGACTGATTGTAAACGATATTATATCAATATAATCAGTGTTTAAAGTGATAAGCAAGCTATTTCGACATCCGTTTCTTAGTTTCCGCCTCTGAAACGGACTAAATCTCTTCTGAACGACTCGTTTGGGTCGCAAAACGATCCTACAACATATATATATATATACATATATATATATATATGTATGTATATATATATATATATATAGCACATAAAAAGGCACAATATAGTTTACTTCTTCTAGCGTCACTCAATTGACTATGCAAGTACTTTTCCTGAGAACATGTTATTTGGCCTAGTCTGAGTGTGCTATTAATCTTTAGAGAACTATTGGTTAAAGCTTAGGCATTCCTGCAATACCTAATTCGCTAAAACCTCGGGCTCTGATACCAACTGTAACACCCACCCCGTAACCCGGGTGATTATGCACAATTGACACACTTACAGCGGAAACAAACTAAACTTTCATTAAAACTTATAATAGTCTGAGTACAACACTTTAATTATTTATGAACTTTTGGCAACTAAGAACTCCTTGATCTTCTAAAACTCCACAACTGTCAAGTAGTTCCTATAGCTTTCCTCATGACTCACCTGAGATAAGTATACTCAAAACGACGTCAGATATATACTGGTGAGCTCATACTATACAATTTTTATAAAGACAGACCCCAGTTTACATTATATGCATACACAATATGGGCATGTGACCCCATTATAGTCAGGTTGGGCCTCATTGAACCTTATAGGTCACATTTGACTTGTCACAAACCACCGTACAAGAGACATACTAGTCCTCCAGCTGTGTCCCCCTACAGCCGTCACATAGGTATGAGTGTGTGTCGCTGGACCTTATAAGCACGAAGTGCCTGTGGGTACAACACCTTATTACCCTTCCCAGAGTGATACACCTCATTAAGCATAATAGGATCCCATATACCCCTACTGACACATGCATACTGCAACATTCTCATTATTACCAGTTATGGACGAGTATACTATCATAGTTTAAAAGACAAGTATGATGACTCACCTGATTAGCAATTGCTTAACAGCCGCTAGTACGACTGGGTTATGTCTCAAGGTCCTGAGACAATTACATAATCCTAGGTTAGGTAATGGTACACCAAACTAGTCATTATCATGGTTGGATATTGGTTAGTGCTGCCTTGTTTAAGCATGGTTGATCAGTCTATGCTTAACTAAGGCTAGGCTACCCAATACCCGCCCCTGACAATAACCCTAGTACCTAAAAATAATACTAACATTACTACTACTAATAATAATACTCCAAGTAACTACTAAAATTAAATAATAAATAACTAAACATAAACGTAAATGGGAGCATACCTTAAAACTATCTACGGCACGTTGATGTAGAGTTTCCCTACTCCTGCTCCTACTCGCGCTCCAAAAACGACTATTAACAACACCCAACGGGGTATCGTATACTCAGGATTATCTATACTAGAGCGTTTCCGTTAAAGAAACTGGTACCTAAAGAAACTACTGAGACTCTTATTTAAAGCAAGCAAGCACCTCAAAACCCTTTCTGGTCGATGTGGGATTCAATTGACATGCCTACCTGCCTGCTTGACCTGCTAGCTTGCTTGCTTATATATATTAATTCAGCTGCTTCACTCGTTTTTCTCGTATAACTTTTAAAATATGACGTTTTATAAACCGACGAATATGTCATTAGAACGAGCATATTTGTAACCACCCTGGTTTTCACACTCGTATTTTTTTTGACATGCATTGTAACAAATACTGTATTTGGAATGAAACTTATTTGAACATACTTACTTTGTGCTTATACATGCTTATACCAATACAAACACGTGAAACAATTGCAAAATTCGTTGAGTTTTATGCTATTAAACAAGGTTACATAAATTATAAGGGCCTTTGTAACATTTTGTGAAACTACAATCTAAAGGACCTATTTGACATTCTTTGAAACTTGCTTGAAATTATTACTTTTTAATTTCGAGGACTAAAACCGTCATTTATTGAAAGTACAAAGTTTAGGGACTAAATTGTCATTTTTGAAACTATATAAATACAAGGGTTAAAATGCAATTATTTCAAACTACAAGTTTAGGGTTCTTTGGGTCATTTTTGAAACTTATTTATAAAGAAAACATATATATATATATATATATATATATATATATATATATATATATATATATATTTTGTTTTAAAAGTACAAGGTTCGTTTGGTCATTCTTTCAAACTTATGTTTCAGGGACTAAAGCCGACTTTTATAAACTCATTTTAATTAAATATCCTAACCGGGTTAACTTATATATAAGGAATACCTTCTTTAAAGTCTAACTCAGTTAACCTAGTTAACTGACTATTACATGGACTATTCATGAAATTGTAGAACCACAGGGACCAAAAATGAAAATATGCTTTTAATCAAACAAAAAGATTGAACCGGTCACATGGGGGGGGGGAGGATCGAACTCGAAACCTTTGGTTTAACAAGCAACGTGGTGACCGGTCGGGCTAAGCCCTCATCCGGTAATTATCTAAAACCGTATTATATATATACACATTTTCAAATTAAATATTATTATTTCAAATCTGATCGAAACTGTTGTTGTCGGAAACAATCAAAAATCGATTGTTTAATCGATTTTCTATCTGTAAAGCATTCACACGAGACCCACGACCCATACCCAATTCAATTCACTCATTAATTCGACACATTGAGTATCAAACAGCATGTTACCAGCTTTTTACTTAAATATTCTAAAGTGGATCGAAATCACTAGCAAATGTCGGATCTGTGATCAAATTAAGACTCTATATAAGATCCTCAGATTCACACGAACATCCTACACCCTTCATCTATCTCTAAAACATCGAAAATCATCTGAAAAGGGACCTGCAACTGTCGCCGGAATAGTCTTCTCGCCGGAATTAATCGATTCTCCATTTCAATCGATATCGGTTAGTTTTTATTTGAGCATTTGGTTCGGTTTGGCCTATATATTGTTTCCCTAGTTCCAATTTAATTATAACATAGCTTTCCCGGTTAAAATTCGATGTTTGACCTTACTGTTTGACTCACGGTTGACTTTGACTGTCTTGAGGTTGAAGATGAGTGTTTTTTATTATTATTTAAAAACAGTTTTATTCAATTATTCATAATAAATCGACAATAATTAGTTAAAGTCTAAAAATTTTAACATAAATACTCTAAACACTGATACTTTTATTAAAAATATAATATTTCTCAAAGTATTTATAAAACTAATTTTTACAATATTAAAACAGTTTATTACTAAATAATTTCTAATAAATTGATTTTTAGGAATAAAAATTTGAAATTTTCAGATTAATTATTTTAAATATTGATCTTTACAAAAATAATGTTGTTACTCACATTTTATATAAATTTGATATTTATATAAATAAATCAGTATTTATGCTTATTTATATAGTTTAATTTAATGTAAATAAATTATATAACTATATAATTTTGATCCAAAATTATTCTTATGACAAAAGATGCATTATTCTGAGTTTATATAAATTTAGAATCTGAATTTTTATTATATTTAATTATTTAGATAATTAAACTTATATAAACCTATTTATTGTTATTAAATCATTTTAATTCATTTTATTTATTTAAAATGATTCCAAGGACATAATAATTATTTTAAATTCGTAATATTAAAGTTCAATAATTAAAAATGTAATTTTTAAATATTCAGATTTAATATAATTATTTTGATATTTAATCATATAATTATCATATTTATTCTTTTAAACAAAATATTTATTATTTATCAAATAATATATATTTTTACCATCTAAATTAATTTATAATTTTTATAAATTAATTATATCACTTGTACAATATTTTACCAATAATCATTATAATTAATTACGTTATTTAATTATACTAATTAATTATATTTGATTTATTATTACAAATGTTTATATTAAAGCAATTACATATCTTTGCAATTTTATTATTTATGTTAAATTAATATTTTTCATAAGTAATTCCTTTACATCATATTCATTTTCCGAGTCCTCTTGTTAGGTTATCCAAACCACATAATTACCACTTAAACAAAACACTACCAAATCCTATAGATTTAGGATTTCCAATTATCCAATTAAACATTATTGTTAATACATATTCCATATTGTTGCATGTTCAATCAATTAGAGTGACGTGGAATCTTAATTCCAAGAACTCTCACACTTTGCATACTTGTTTGGACTTACCGAGATCAAGGTGAGTTCATAGTCCCTTTTTACATTATTTTTGGGATGAAACATATGATACATTGTGATACAAACTTATTTTCTATTTGTGGTTCCCCCGATTATTCTTGCAATTGCTTAATACTTGTTGTTGTTGCTTTAAGAAGTTTACATTCATTAACTTACAAAAGCCCAACGGTTATATTATAACGTTATAGGATTGACGCCCCATCTCATTTCTCATTTTGTTGCTTAGAAGCGAGACCCGTCTCACTTCTCATTTTGTTGCAGTTGTTGTGAAACTTAGGAGTGAGGTGATAGACCCGTGTTACGTCATAACGCAGGATTGAATGTACCATTAAGTAACTACATGTGTTACTCTTTTGCTATAAAGACATATCGACAACCACTTTTATTCAAACTTTATCTATATTAACATTTTTGCAAAACAAAACCTATGAATTCACTCAACCGTTTGTTGACCCAAATATTTTCCCTAACATATGTTTCAGGTGACAATGTTTGATGACAGGATTTGCAAGAACATTATACACAGGATTGATCAAGACATATGCCTTAGATTAAATCAAAATTTATCATTTATGAAACAATTTATGTTGTATTTGTTTATGTACTCTTTTATTTTTCAGACGTGAATGCAATCTATTGAACTAAACTTAAATTATATTTCAACTTAACATAATCTCCATGTGCTCAAATGCATTCTATCAAGTTTCGTGACACCTTTGGCTTTTCCGCCTCCGGCCGGGGTTTTACAGATTGGTATCAGAGCCATGGTTATAGGGATTTAGGTTATTAGAAATTACTTTTGACCTAGACTATAATTTACCTAGGACACTTTCCATTAGTAACTCTTCCGTTATCTTTGCCTTGTCTTCATCTCTATTCTTATCTTTTGTAACCAATGCCTCGTCACCACAGATCTTATCTTTAGATTTTACAAATGCTCATCACCTATCCTTAGGTGATTATTTTCAAAACCTCTTCTGATTTTTAAATTCTCATCAAAGTCTTGGGCTCTAATAACGAACTCGTACAATCTGGAAGGGTGGATGCCTGTATTCTGAGTTATCTGTCTAGGCAAGCACTTCGTATAAATCTCATCAGACGCGAGACCAGTTGTGCTTACCTGGGAATTCTTGGGATGAGTATCCACTTATAGGCTAAAGCATGACTTCACCAAGTTATAAGAACCCAACTACTTTAACTTGTCATTGATGTCATTTATTCGTGGAATAAATGATATCCATCTTGTTACGTGTCTTCTTTGATCCTCATTGATTTTATGGAACTACATTACCCCATTATGAAATCACTATAATCTTTCTTTCAGAAAATGCCTCCATGACGAGACACACGTTTGCCTACCTAGGAACTACCGATGAGAGTACAGTATGCCTATCGGCTCAAGGCATGTTACCCTAATTCAAAAGGATTTTTTTTTCTTTTCTCCGTTTCAGAACAATCCAAGCTCCAATCAACCTACGTTGTACTATTATCAATTTATTACGATACGATTCCCTCCTTTTCAAAGTTTCAAAATTTTCTCGAGACCATACCTGTCAGATTCAAATTTTCAAACTAGCTGCAGAACGTAGAATGGAAGCACTAACCGATCACATGGTGTAATCCAGAATCTCCTTATCTATGTAAGAAACTCACTACACGAGCTAATCTACACAAGAACTACAAACTTCTGATATAACTCAACACATACCCAAACCTTTCTTAGTTCAACAAAACCCCATATCCCAATGGCAAATCTCCCAGCAGCATATGCTGAATCTTCAAATGCAGCAAAAATTCATCCCTTCCTTCAGTTTGCTAATTTATGCAACCGGGAGAGGTATCAAAAACTCAAGCATCAGGAAGTTCTTACTATTAGCGGTATTGATTGGCAACAAATAGGAACGTTTGATTTCAGTGGTTTGCTGGCAAGATCACTACAACCTAATACACCCTGGCGACGTTTCTTCGACATCCTAGAACCATCATACGATGAACTGGTGTATGAGTTCTTGTCCACTTTCTATTACAAATATAATGAAAATCTTACCAATGAATCCATTCATTTTCAACTTTGTGGGCAACTTCATACTATGTCATTAACATAATTCGCAGTTCATCTGGGCATATATACAGATGAAGAAGTCAAACAACTCATTTTTACGGAGGCACCAACCTCTTGTTCCTCCGTGAATATTGTAAAATATTGGCAATACCATTCATTAAAAGAATGGTGTGTCAACAATAATTCTACAAACTTCATAGACCCTTGTTATCAATATATGCACCGTGTTTTAGCCCACACTATCACGGGGCGCAAACATAATCAACACAGGGTTAGAACAATCAAACTTTTCTATTTGTATAGTATTTTTGAGAAAGTTCCTTGTAATATTGCCCACGGGCTTGCTGAATATTTTTCTAGTCAACAATCAAATCCTCAGAGAAGTCTCATGGGAGGGTCTTACATTACAAAAATAGCACAATCATTAGGTGTCTTAAGTGATCAGATTATCCAGGGATTATCTCCACCAAAGGCACCTGGGATTGTAAATCCTTACACCATGAGGCTAACCCCTGTTCATATTGGTACACTAACACAATCATCACAGTCGGAGGGAACTCCAATTATCTTAGAGAATACCTTCCCACAAAATTTACAACAATCATTTTTGCAGTTTCCTCAACCGTCTTTTTATCGGTTTGATATGCAACCACCGCTGCCATACATACAAGAACCTATTACAACTAACTTATTCCAACCTTTGACACCGAACTTCTTACCAAGCTTCCCACCGTTATTTTTCGAGGAGAATTCAACGATGCAAGGAACTTGGTTTGATGAAAACATGATGACTCAAGAACAGTTAGCATCAGAACCCTTTTTGCAAGCACCATTACTGTCACATTCTTTCCAGTCACTGTTGAACGAAGTAGAACAACTGCCACCAACTGATATGGCAGGCCCAAGTATGATGCCTCAAATGAATTTACCTCCAGATTCATTGGGAGACGAAGTGACTAGGTTAAACAATCAAGTTCAAAATTTGTCTCAACAAATAAGATGGTTGACAGAAAGAAATCAATGGTTGGAAAGCATGCTGATACAAATAACTGATCATATGCAACTGCCTCTACCACCTCCACCACCTTATAATCCTGAATTTGATCCATTACATGACTTATTTCAAATGTAAATTTGTTTAATAGACTGTCAAACAAACAATGCTATCATTGCTAATGTGAAATACGTTTTGATTCAGTTGATGTTATGTTATATTGATGCTTGTTTGATTTAAACAATACCTCAATTTTATTTGTTTCCTCACTTAACTAGAAGTGCTATGTGGACCATGCAACGAAACGTGTAATTTTGGGTGCACACTTAATTACGGGGTTCGACGTATGAGAATCATAGTAAGCCTTGTTAAGTAAGGTGGCATATAAAAACACTATGTGGTTATGTGATTATCCATTATTTGCTTATTTATATACACATTTGTTTGCATAATATTTACATTACAAATCCAGCATAACATAGTGCCATGCAAAACAATTTTTATACAATGATCCTCGTAAATTCCTCAAAATTATCAGCACCAAACAATGATTTGATTATCTTTCTAATCATTACAATTATATTCTACGGTCTCTTTCGAATAAATTTCGGGACGAAATTTTCTAAAGTAGGGGAGACTGTAACCACCCTGGTTTTCACACTCGTTTTTGTTTTGACATGCATTGTAACAAATACTGTATTTGGAATGAAACTTATTTGAACATACTTACTTTGTGCTTATACATGCTTATACCAATACAAACACGTGAAACAATTGCAAAATTCGTTGAGTTTTATGCTATTAAACAAGGTTACATAAATTATAAGGGCCTTTGTGAGATTTTGTGAAACTACAATCTAAAGGACCTATTTGACATTCTTTGAAACTTGCTTGAAATTATTACTTTTTAATTTCGAGGACTAAAACCGTCATTTATTGAAAGTACAAAGTTTAGGGACTAAATTGTCATTTTTGAAACTATATAAATACAAGGGTTAAAATACAATTATTTCAAACTACAAGTTTAGGGTTCTTTGGGTCATTTTTTAAACTTATTTATAAAGAAAATATATATATATATATATATATATATATATTTTGTTTTAAAAGTACAAGGTTCGTTTGGTCATTCTTTCAAACTTATATTTTAGGGACTAAAGCCGACTTTTATAAACTCATTTTAATTAAATATCCTAACCGGGTTAACTTATATATAAGGAATACCTTCTTTAAAGTCTAACTCAGTTAACCTAGTTAACTGACTATTACATGGACTATTCATGAAATTGTAGAACCACAGGGACCAAAAATGAAAATATGCTTTTAATCAAACAAAAAGATTGAACCGGTCACATGGGGGGGGATCGAACTCGGAACCTTTGGTTTAACAAGCAACGTGGTGACCGGTCGGGCTAAGCCCTCATCCGGTAATTATCTAAAACCGTATTATATATATACACATTTTCAAATTAAATATTATTATTTCAAATCTGATCGAAATTGTTGTTGTCGAAAACAATCAAAAATCGATTGTTTAATCGATTTTCTATCTGTAAAGCATTCACACGAGACCCACGACCCATACCCAATTCAATTCACTCATTAATTCGACACATTGAGTATCAAACAGCATGTTACCAGCTTTTTACTTAAATATTCTAAAGTGGATCGAAATCACTAGCAAATGTCGGATCTGTGATCTGTCAAACCCCGACCACGTAGAACATACAAAACGTGGCGGAAACGTCGGGGAGTGTTGTAACAGAATTAATTGTTTCAAATCCATGGCAATTGAAGTTTCGTTTTATTAATCAAACATGAAAGTTTACATTGTTTTAAACAAGAACTAAAGAGTACATAACATAAATTAACTAGTTCTTGTCTCGTTTTAAGTCACTAAGGCACAGGTCCACCTAAGTATGTCTTGATAAGTCCTATGCATCATCTCCTGAAAACACATGTGAAAATAGGTACGTCAGCATAAAAATGCCTGTGAGATACATAGGATTGTGAAAATTGGATTCATGACTTATAAGTTTAGAAAAAGTTGTTGTTTAGCAAAAGTCAGTCATGAACCTTGTAATTTGCTTTGTCTTGTAAATCATTTGAAAAACGATAAGATCAGATGATATGTATAAATAAGAGAGTAATGTATGGTTAAATGAATAACCATGTAAAATGAGTTTGTATAAGATAAGTTGTTTGTAAATCAATGTCTTGTGAAAAGTATGTTATTTGTATAAAATGTTATATGTCTCAAATGGAAATGGTTCAAATAACTCTACGATATGTAATACCATACAAACACTTATATATAGGAAGTACCAGCGGCGTATCCACCATGCTTGTATCATATTACACATGCCTCGTTACTTAAATCACTTACTCAAACCAAACCACCAAGATGTAATGTTTAACAATTGTAGAAATGTTTATGTATAGTCAAATGTCTATTGTCAAATGTAAATCATGTTAACAGATACAAATGGTTCACACGGTTCAAATGGTTACAACGGTTCGAAATGTAGTATAATGTGTTCATATGCTGGATGAGCATATGCAACAGAAATGTAATGTAAAACAATGTACTAAGTATGCACGTAATGGACATACATAGCACAATGTACTAAGTATGCACACAATGGGCGTACATAGCATGAAATGTATTGTAAAGTGATGTACTAAGTATGCACACAATGGCATACATAGCATAAGTGTAATGTAAAACAATGTACTAAGTATGCACACAATGGGCGTACATAGCATGAAATGTATTGTATTGTAAAGTGATGTACTAAGTATGCACACAATGGGCATACATAGCATAAAATGTATTGTAAAGTGATGTACTAAGTATGCACACAATCGGCATACATAGCATAAAATGTATTGTAAAGTGATGTACTAAGTATGCACACAATGGGCATACCTAGCATAAAATGTATTGAAATCATGTACTATTAATGTACTAATAAACATAGCAAGTATATGATGTGAAAACAGGAAGGCATGAAAGTAACAAGTAGGCACATGTGTTTCACCCCAAAATGTTTGGAAAACAGTAAAAGAGGGGTCTATGTACTCACTTGAGATTGCTTAGTAGTCCTTGAGTAACAACCAAACAATGCTAGAGATCACGGATATCAAACGGCACCTAATATAGGTAACTATGTTAATAAACCGGACCTAAATCGGAAGATTAGATAGAATGAGGGTTCGTAAACCAAACGAGTATGGAGACTCTTGTCATATGGTTTATCAAAGCCTACATACTAAATGAAACCTAACCTAAGTGCTTACGACCCATTACGACCCGTTTAGGTAGCTTATGCTACTTTAATGCGTCGTTCGCGTAAAACGCGTTCGGACCGCCTAACTAGTCCTATGACAAGTAGAATATGCCTTAACATGCCTAATATTGTCGCCAAATCAGTTTAGATGTCAAAAGTTATGTCACATATGTTTAGAATGAATTTTGGCATCAAAGGGGTATTTTGTTAATTTACCTAAGGCATATAAACTACCTATCATACAACTACTTAAACGTCGTAACCATAAGGTATAACCTTGGAAGGTTATTCCCTACCTACTATGGTCACCTAATGTATTTGGTCGGATCCTAATGATCGACCAAATGGGTCGGGTTCGAAGGTATAAGCGATTTATTAGATCGCTTACCCTTACGACCCTAGACAACGTGGTAATCAGTAGGCATAGTCACATGGGACTATAACCATCGTGATTACAATCACGTTGCGAAGTTCAAACGAACTTTGCATTGACCATAAACTGGTCAATGCAGAAAGTCAAACAAAGTTTGACTTTCGGACTCGAAAAGAAATAAAAGAACGAAGGAACACTTACGAAGGGTCCCCGCAAGATTGATAATCCAAGTATTCTCAGGTATGAGGTGATGAAACACCCCAACTTAGAGAAATCTCAGATTTCAAGTGGGTTTTGCAATGAAGTGGGTTGGGTATTTATAGATTTCGGTTCACCGTTAGGATCGTTTCTTGGATAACGTGCCTTGATCTCGCCCGTACACTTGTCGGAATGTTGTGGTAACTGATTTTTGCCCACCACAAGAGATTAACATGTGGCACTTGGCCTTTGGGGAGTGTTTAAGGGCTGTTAACAGCTGAGAAAAACGAGTTGCTGCATCTGGCCCCTGCTTGCGCACCGCAACACTCACATTGTTGAGGTGCGCAAGGACCTAGTTTGGCAGATTTACAGTTTTGGTCCCTGTTGTGTTATATGGTCATTTCCGACACGTTTAAGGCCCGTTAACCCCATTTCAAAGCTCTAAAATGAAGTTAAAGTATAGGGAACTTAAAATGTGCTCAAAAATATCTCGGCTGTTGGTTCGTTTGGCCGTACGGTTGCGTTGTTTGGTTAATTACGACGGAATGCGCATAAGTGCGGGAAACGATCCAATGGCGTGACGAATGGATTTTTCTTATGCCAAACACTAAAATAAAATATTTTAGTGCTTACATAAATTTTTAGATGTCCGGATGTATTCAGAACTCAGGTTATGCGCGAAAGTGCAAACTTGTGCACATTTTGACGCTTTTAGTCCCTGAATGACCCAAAAGTTTGTTTTAGCACACCGAACCCCTCAAAGCCTATTTCTAAGCTATATAAAGGATATTTAAGGTGTGTCTAACTTATGGTCATGTTCCAGACTGTCTGTTACAGTTCAAATTGGCATACTTTCGCAGTTTGTCAAGTTTAGTCTCTGCAAGCGAATTAACTTGTTTTTGCCATACCAAAGCCTTTAAAACTTATTTCTAAGTTATGTAAAGGTTATTTAAGGTATGTTAAGCCTATTTCACTATTTCGGAGTGTTCGTTGCATTAAACTGGTTATATTTACGCATCAGTGCGCGTATAACCTTCCAGAAAGCGATTTAGAGCTTGAAATCGAACAAGAGTTGATATGTGCAAAAGATACACATATTTATACAAGTCCAAAGTATGAAATACAATATTTCATTGGTTTGGCATTTGTTTGATGGTTGAAGTGACACAGGTGTCACATGATCAAATTAAGACTCTATATAAGATCCTCAGATTCACACGAACATCCTACACCCTTCATCTATCTCTAAAACATCGAAAATCGTCTGAAAAGGGACCTGAAACTGTCTTCGGAATAGTCTTCTCGCTGGAATTAATCGATTCTCCATTTCAATCGATATCAGTTAGTTTTTATTTGAGCATTTGGTTCGGTTTGGCCTATATATTGTTTCCCTAGTTCCAATTTAATTATAACATAGCTTTCCCGGTTAAAATTCGATGTTTGACCTTACTGTTTGACTCACAGTTGACTTTGACTGTCTTGAGGTTGAAGATGAGTGTTTTTTTTTATTTAAAAACAGTTTTATTCAATTATTCATAATAAATCGACAATAATTAGTTAAAGTCTAAAAATTTTAACATAAATACTCTAAACACTGATACTTTTATTAAAAATATAATATTAGTCAAAGTATTTATAAAACTAATTTTTATAATATTAAAACAGTTTATTACTAAATAATTCCTAATAAATTGATTTTTAGGAATAAATATCTGAAATTTTTAGATTAATTATTTTAAATATTGATCTTTACAAAAATAATGTTGTTACTCACATTTTATATAAATTTGATATTTGTATAAATAAATCAGTATTTATGCTTATTTATATAGTTTAATTTAATGTAAATAAATTATATAACTATATAATTTTGATCCAAAATTATTCTTATGACAAAAGATGCATTATTCTGAGTTTATATAAATTTAGAATCTGAATTTTTATTATATTTAATTATTTAGATAATTAAACTTATATAAACCTATTTATTGTTATTAAATCATTTTAATTCATTTTATTTATTTAAAATGATTCCAAGGCCATAATAATTATTTTAAATCAGTAATATTAAAGTTCAATAATTAAAAATATAATTTTTAATTATTCAGATTTAATATAATTATTTTGATAATTAATCATATAATTATCATATTTATTCTTTTAAACAAAATATTTATTATTTATCAAATAATATATATTTTTACCATCTAAATTAATTTATAATTTTTATAAATTAATTATATCACTTGTACAATATTTTACCAATAATCATTATAATTAATTACGTTATTTAATTATACTAATTAATTATATTTGATTTATTATTACAAATTTTTATATTAAAGCAATTACATATCTTCGCAATTTTATTATTTATGTTAAATTAATATTTTTCATAAGTAATTCCTTTACATCATATTCATTTTCCGAGTCCTCATGTTAGGTTATCCAAACCACATAATTACCACTTAAACAAAACACTACCAAATCCTATAGATTTAGGATTTCCAATTATCCAATTAAACATTATTGTTAATACATATTCCATATTGTTGCATGTTCAATCAACTAGAGTGACGTGGAATCTTAATTCCAAGAAATCTCACACTTTGCATACTTGTTTGGACTTACCGAGATTAAGGTGAGTTCATAGTCCCTTTTTACATTATTTTTGGGATGAAACATATGATACATTGTGATACAAACTTATTTTCTATTTGTGGTTCCCCCGATTATTCTTGCAATTGCTTAATACTTGTTGTTGTTGCTTTAAGAAGTTTACATTCATTAACTTACAAAAGCCCAACGGTTATATTATAGCGCTATAGGATTGACGCCCCATCTCATTTCTTATTTTGTTGCTTAGAAGCGAGACCCGTCTCACTTCTCATTTTGTTGCAGTTGTTGTGAAACTTAGGAGTGAGGTGATAGACCCGTGTTACGTCATAACGCAGGCTTGAATGTACCATTAAGTAACTACATGTGCTACTCTTTTGCTATAAAGACATATCGACAACCACTTTTATTCAAACTTTATCTATATTAACATTTTTGCAAAACAAAACCTATGAATTCACTCAACCGTGTGTTGACCCAAATATTTTCCCTAACATATGTTTCAGGTGACAATGTTTGATGACATGATTTGCAAGAACATTATACATAGGATTGATCAAGACATATGCCTTAGATTAAATCAAAATTTATAATTTATGAAAAAATTTATGTTGTATTTGTTTATGTGCTCTTATATTTTTCAGATGTGAATGCAATCTATTGAACTAAACTTAAATTATATTTCAACTTAACATAATATCCATGTGCTCAAATGCATTCTATCAAGTTTCGTGACACCTTTGGCTTTTCCGCCTCCGGCCGGGGTGTTACAATATTTTTATCTGGGTTTTAACCTATGTTTCATTAAAAACGGAGTAAGGTCAAAAATAATATATTTAATTATTAATATTAAACGGTCTCATATATTAGCTAAGGCTTGTCAAGATATTTCACCTTTCACACAATCATCTTACTATAATTTAACAATATATGAAATATAAATTACATAATTCATATGTTTATAACCAGTACATTAAGGTTCGGGGTATTACATAACCCGTGCTACTGAATGTATAACAAACATATAATTCTTTTACAAGATTATTTTTAAATAATTATCCCAAGTTATAAAAGAATATTTGTGCCTTGTGCATTTAAATCAATTTTCTTAAACATTTTCAAAATGAGTCGGTTAATTGTATTTACCAGTGTAAACTGACGTATTTTCCAAAAAGGTTAAGTGCAGGTACTAAGCGAAATGGGCTGGCTACTTCTCGTATCGAATAAAGAGTCTTGCAGGCTTTTGATGCTTAAATCTATTGAACAATATTTCTTTTTATCTTAGATCCGCCTGTGGATCCTTTTACAACCCGTTTGTAATATTTTATGTTACTTTCAATCGGTTTGTAATATTATTACTTTTAGACTTCAGCTGTGCATTGAACTGTGATTAATTGACTATGATGATATCAACTACGTCACGATACTCCCCACCGGTAATACGTGGAAATATCGGGGTCTTACACGAATAGACCACTTGAGCAAATTCCGGTCGATCTAACCAGGAGCTAAAAAAACGAAAGGGCTTAGCACCAAAATTCAAATCTTTGACCACCAAGAGAAGGGGCCATGATCAGAATGAACCCTAGGCAGAGCTCTAACAAACGCCTCCGGCCACAAGTTTTGAAAAATTTTTACACACCAAAACCCGATCAATTTTACTGAACTTCTTACCATGATCCCCATCCACCATAAAAGTGAACTTACTGCCTTTTAAATCAAATCACACATATCAGCGTCATGAATAAAAAGATTAAAATCCCTCGCACATCTGGCTTTAAAACAAGAGTTTTTACGTTCCTCCGCACTACGGACAACATTGAAGTCCCCTGCCATAATCCATAAATGTAACACCCTGAAAACGGCTTTGGTAATCAAACCACGTTAATAGTAAAGACGGGTAAAATACCGTTAGTGGTAAAATTTACCCGGTAAATATTAGGATTTAAATAATTAATCCTAATAATAAATAAAAAGTGAATAAAAGCTTTTAAGAAATAGAAGCTTAGAAGGCCTGAGTTAACGGGACCTAAAATAAACTTAGTCATAAATATTCCTGAACCCGCTAAGTTAACTAGGAATATTAAACCTAGTTAATAAGTGGGAATATTATTGGAAATAATCAGGTTGTGATCTAATTAATAACTAACCAAACACGAGGGACCAAAGCCGGGTAACTTGAAATGGGAATTATAAACTTAAAAATAAAACACAAAAACACACACACAAGAGTGTGTGCGTGCGTGAGAATGGCCAGGAGAAGCTCTTAGAGAGCTCAAACCCTAATCAACACAATTTCATCAAATTGAAGGGGTAAATCAAGTCCAAATCAAAATCCGAGTATGAATTAGTGATCTCCATTGAAAAAGGAGTCACGAGGTATGTAAATTTCTTGGAAAATCTCTAGTTGAAATTCTGAGCAAACCTAGAGAATTCGAATCTAAGCTTGCATGTATGTTGTTTGGATGAAATTAGGGATGAAACTATGTCTAGTAGTAAACCCTAGCCATGTAATTGTTGAATTGATGTTCATTGTTGTGAATTCATAATCATACACTCATGTGTCAAGTGGGTTTTGATTATGTAGAAAAGATGATAATATAGTTGTGTTAGAAATCATCATAAGTGATAGTAGATGCAAGATACTTGAACAAATTTCAAGTTTGTGTATTTGATCATACATGATAATGGTTGAATCTTGATGTTAATCTTGGTAAAAATGACTAATTATGAACTAGTTAGCAAATGTGTAGAATCATGCCCATTAGGTGTTTGTTACAATGCCTAAATGAGAACTAAGTGTTGATAATGCGCCTAATTGAGTCTTGTGAACTTGATAGTGCAATCATATGTGTTAATTGGTGATTTGGCTTTTAAATAGTCAAACCGACCATTAATAAGATCGAATGGTATTTGTGATAGAAAATATGTAAGATGGAATAGTCATAATTAATGATGACTAATATAACTGTCTTACGAATTATGATGATAGTTTGACGCTTGACAAGCTAGGTGGAGGCTTGGAAAGGAAGCGGGTCAAACGAAGCAAGAATGGCGGAAAAAGCATAATTCGGATGCAAGGTAAGTATAGCTTACACTAGTCTTAAATTGTGGAATATTTTCTCATCATATAATTTACGAATGAGATATCTAAACAATTGAAATATGATGTTCCGTCGTGTAGTCAAACGGAACAAGATAATCAAAGATGAAAGAAACCGTAATAATGGTTAAAAAGAAGTAAATCGATAATTCGATCATATTATGTCGAAAGTAATAAACGGTTTATAAGTTAAAATGACCGTACGATGTTAAACGGAACGAGTCATGTAGAGGAGATGATAATAAATATCATCTCGCAAAGATAAACGGTCAATTCGGCCAAACGGGTCAAAAGGTGTAGACAACACCTTTTGACTATATAGACTAATGATTCTTTTGTCGAGTCATATGCTTACAGGAATAGATATCCAATGGATATTCGCATCGTTCTTAATTAGCGAATATAAAGCAAGGTATTAAAATCGGGTCTATTTGTTGATCCGAGCCAGGTACGCTTATTTATGATGTATGTAAAAGTGCTAATTTGGTCGAATAATTGGTGATAGCCCTTCAATGTAAAAGAAGGACCAAAATCGACCAAAACGCCCTTGTAGGCTAAATTGAACAAACAACTCTTAGAGGTTGTTTGGAAAGGAGTCTTATGATTAAACAAAAGTTTAGAACGAGTACGTATAGTGAAAGATGAAATTCTTGGGTCAAAAGACTCCATATGAGTCTTTGCCGTAAAATGATATTTCAAGAGGTATAAATTCGGAACACATAGATATCTACTTTAAATCCAACACGCATTTAGTTGTGATGGAAGAGTACTAGATAAGAGATATAGATTACAACGCTAGATTAGATTGAAAGCGAAATTGAGCTTAAAAGTGCTTAAAATATCCTTAACGGGTCAAAATAAGCATACTAGTGAAAACGGGTTTAATTTGTGCAATAAACCTATGATTAGAACCTAAAATGGTATATCACAATTATTTGATGAGGTGTATGAAATATAGGAATCAAATAAATACGTTTGTTTGATAAAATGCATAACCGGGTCAAAATTTGGTAAAAGACTAATAAGCCGAAGACTTAAAAGTCTTGAATTTTATCAAGCCGGATGTCGGATTTTAACTCCATATGATGGAGAATCAAATTACAAACATGCAGGAAGAAACGGTAGGTCAAACGGATAAGCGGTTTGAAAGATACGAAAGATTTCGTGTCAAATTACGGCAAATTGAAAAGGTGGGATGCAGGTGCCACCGTAAATTACGGTGCCACCGTAATTTACGGTGGACCTGAAATGATTTACGGTGAAACACTCCTGATTTACGGTGGAAACAGATCAAAACAAGGACTACCGTAAATTACGGTGTCCACCGTAATTTACGGTGGACCCTGTACAAAAATGTATATTTTGAGCAGTTTTGTTTTCCGGACTCGTTTAGATGCGTTTTAAATACCGTATGACTAAAGCATTTCATGTTTATGAAATGTAGGTACTTTCTGGGATGCCGGAAGACGATCAAGCTCAGCGAAGAACCGAACACGATAAAGATACACGCTTCCGCACATAGCAACGTTGTAGATTTCAAACAACGAATTTGATCACGTTATGTAGAATAACTTATGATTTGTAAAAGTTTTAATAAACCCGTATTTTTATAGCATGTGTAGTCTTAACTACACATCTAATTGTTGGTAATTACATACAAAATCGTTAATCAGAAACTAGGGTGTTACAATAAACCATCCCTACCCGATTTCTGAGCCAAAATATGGTTCCATAAAGCTCTTTTATCAACCGATTTTTGGGGAGCATACACTGTCAAAATATTCACCTCCTCCAAACACCCTTTCACCCTCCCAGAAAGCAAAAGAAAGTTAGAATCCTTTGACACATAATTGAGACAGAACATACCTGGGTCCCAAACACAGAGGATCCCCCCAGACCTGCCCGACGGATTCACGGCCTCTTTGGCCCAAACCGAGTTGCCTCAAAAACGTTCCACATCCGAATTTGGAATATCCGAAGGATTCGTTTCTTGAAAAGCCAAAAAAGAAACTTTTTCCTTAATTTTTATATCCTTGATCCAGCTATCTTTTTTCTCCACCCCGAAACCCCTAATATTGATCGAAAGCAAATTCATCGTTGCACCACATTAATACCTTCTTCATCCCTGATAATTTTCTCCACCTTGTCCTCGAACCCATCCAATTTGGCTCCCACTAATTTACCAAATTCAATGGTATCATTGACCTCCTGGTCCTTCAACCTAGGCTGAGTATCATCCACTAAGCAAGTATCCTCAGCGGACTCACTCTCCCTATCACCGGCCCCCACTGGATCTCGCGGATTAACCGAAGACCCTTCAGGAACTGCGTTGAGGTTTAGCTCCCCTTTTTGTTGAAAAGTATTCCTAACATTATCCCCAGGAGAATCCACATACCTACCCTGCTGACCAAACTCATCACTGGGCCCAACATTCTTACCCAACAAGTCATCAAAAAAATTGGCCTCACCGAACTTAATTCTTTTTCTTTTTTTGGGCCTACCGGATACCTGGCCCACATTATTAGCCCAACAATCATTAAACGAGGGCCTGGAACTAGAAAGGGGGAATAGTTATTACCCCGGGTCTCGAACACAGCACCCGAAGAGAGAGATAAATTGGAACTATTATCCACGTGATGGGACCACCCCCCACACCATGCGCCGCAAAATTAGAATCCCCAGGAGGATCTACCGATTGGACATTAACCCCAAACGACTTTCCACCTACCTTGTCAACTGGACCGTCATCCACCGGCGACAATGGAGACCGATTATCGAGAGCAAAATCCGATGACCTTTCATCCAACAGATTAATGTTACCCATGTAATCCGGCACCCAAGCACTAGGTTCCTCATTCACCCAAACCCGGTACGTCTTATCCTGCCACCTCAGCTTAAGGAAACCCGAGATCAAGTTACCACTGCCCGTCAAAACTCCAATACAATCGAACGTCAGATCTCCATCATCTCCTTGAACCTGCGATTGTTGCACCACCCTACCGAACCTACCACCGATTAAATTATCGACCTTCGAAGAGAAAATATGGGGGGAACCCCAAAGATGCTAATCCATGCAAGACGTTCAAACGGCAACGCTTGACCGACCCAGGGACTAACTAGTATACATTAACTTGTAAATATTGGCGGCACCTACCCATGTCATATTAATTTAAATAAAGTCAAATATAACATAAAACTTAAAAAAATACATAAAAACTTAAACATTTCATAAAACTTAAACATTACATAAAAAACATAAAATCTAAACATTACATAAAAATAAAACATAAAACTAAAACATTATATAAAAAACATAAAACCTAAACATTACGTAAAAAGAAAACAAAACACTTAAACATACATCCTAATAATTTGTCATGCCGAATAGTGCTCAAAGTCCTTGTCGTATGTGTGTTTGTAGTCCACAAGGGCGACTTGAATGACTTCTGATTCTGAGAGCTCGTTGTCAGGATTTTCCCCATTCATGAACCTCCATGAAACCTTGAACATTTTGAAACGGAAAAACGAGAAACGTGATTTTAGTTGATCTACGTTTAAGGTGGTCTCACCAACATGGAGACAAAACTGTTGGAAAACTCGGTTCCAAAACGAAGCCCTTCTACTAGTGGACGGGCATTCGTGATGGGTTACGACATAATACATAGCCAATGCAATGTCCTACTATTCGGTCCACGAATTCCTAGAAATTTTGAGAGGAGTTTATGTGTTTGTAGTTTCTCCTTTTGAAATTCCTAGAAATTTTGAGAAGAGTTTACGTGTTTGTAGTTTCTCCTTTTTGAGAAACCCTATGAATATCTTATTCAATTCTGGCTGCTGTTGCACATATGGATCGTTCGAATAGTACTTCATGTCTAAAGCAAAAATAGTTGTAAATAGAATTGAAACTAGATTTTGCCCCACCCGCATTGCGGGGCACTAAGCCGAATATTCCTCTCTCATAACATGTATTTCTGTGTTTCAGTTACTTGTATATACTACTCATAACACGATCTCAAAAAAAAATTACATTGAGTCAACCAACTAAACTAAAACACTATAATACGTTTGCTTAAGGAAAACAAAAACGACAGAAAAACAATAATTTTAAATAGGGACAAAATCGTGATTTTTCAGGATAAATGAGCGTGTTTCAGGCAGCCGTCTGGCACGAATAAAAATTACACCGAGTCAAACAATTAGAACAAAGCACTTCTATAGTTTTGTAAAAAAAAAAACTAAAACGATGGCATGACTGTAATTTTACACTGGAGCAAAAATCGTAATTTAACTGGGAAAGCAAAGGAAAACGATGGAAAAATTGTAAATTTAAATTGAGGGCAAAATCGTAATTTGGCTGGGTGGGAAAAAAAACAAAACTAATGGCAAAACTGTAAATTTAAAGAGGTTAAAATCGTAATTTTGAAACGAGGGCAAAATGGTAATTTTTAGATGGGAGAAAAAGCATAATTTTATTTTGAACTAGGAGTAAAAAGGTAATTTTGAAATGATGGCAAAATCGTAATTTTAAAGCGGGGATAAAATCATAAATTGGTTGGGCCGATGGGGGAGTGTCAGACAGCTTCCTGACACTATTCCCCATCTAGTGTCTGTAGTTAATTAGTTATACATTGGGGGTAAAATTGTAATTTTACAGGGAAAGCAAACAAAAACGATGACAAAAAAAAACAAATTTAAATTAAGGGCAAAATTGTAATTTAGTTGGGAGGAACAAAACAAAATTAATGGCGAAACTGTAAATTTAAACGGGGCAAAATCGTAATTTTGAACCGATGACAAAATTGTAATTTTTAACTGGGGGCAAAAACATAATTTTATTTTGAACTGGGGTAAAAACGTAATTTTAAACTGATTGCAAAATCGTAATTTTAAAGCGGGGACAAAATCGTAAATTAATTGGGCCCAAAGCAGGTGAACTATTGTTCACCATACTTCAAAAAATGTTATAGAGGTAAGGGTAAAATCACAATTTTACTAGGAAAGCAAACAAAAGCGATCACAAAAAAAACAAATTTAAATTGAGGGCAAAATCGTAATTTAGCTAGGAGGAACAAAACAAAACTGGCGAAACTATAAATTTAAACAGGACAAAATCGTAATTTTGAACCGAGTACAAATTGTAATTTTTAACTGGGGGCAAAAACATAATTTTATTTTGAACTGAGATAAAAACATAATTTTAAACTGATGGCAAAATCGTAATTTTAAAGCCGGGAGAAAATCATAAATTAATTGGGCCAAAGGAGGTGAACTAGTGTTCACTATACTTCATAAGTGTTAGAGGTAATATGAGGGTTTAAATGAGTTCATACTGCCAAACCCAAAGGATAAACTATTATTTTTTGGGAGTTGGGACTCGTCTGAATTTAAATCATGTGTATATTTATATAAGTTAAATAAATATAAAACTTTATATATGTATACTATATAAAAATAATATATTTATGGATAACCTCTTAAAATTTAAGTTTTACAGATATAATTAGTTAGAGTAGAACATATAATGTATATATTGATTAAGAGTAAATATGTCTTTTAAACAATACTTATACCTTTATCCTCTTACAACATACAGTTTTTACCGCTTATCTTTACCTATGTATTTAACAATTTTATTTTCTTTATCTTCCTCATATATATTTTGAAGATATTATGTTTTAAAAAAGAACCTGAACATATTGTTAAAACATGCTTATTTTTGTCAACGATATCGAGATGTAGATTATCATGTAAAAGTCATTCATGCATGGATTAATGTACAAGTCTTTTAGCACTCAAATTAGTTATAGAAACACTACAATTACAATTCAATATTCGAGAAGCGGGTTAGTGGGGTGAGGTAGTTACATGTAGGTTTCCAATAAGTTGGAAAGTTTTTCAAATTATAATTTGACCTGGTCAACCTAAAAAACAAGAAATTACAGCCACAATTAAATTCCAGTAACCCACTAACATACCAACACCTATAAAATAAAATAAAACAAAACAAAACTTAAAGTAAGAAAGGGTGTAAATTAATACAAATCCATGAGTCGCAAAAAAAATGAAATTAACTTTACGTTAGGCTAAAGGGCGTGGGGGTCATGGTTGGGACATGATTCGCTATATAGGAACATGAATGTAAGGCTACACCACCCTCTTGCATGATCCACCATGGTTTGTATAAATTAAACCATGGCAACCATGGTCTTCTTTTCCATTTTTTCAAGAAATAATTTTTTTTTTCTTTAGACAAAGATAAATTAAAATAAATAAATAAATGAATAGTGATTTGGGTCATGACCATATCCTTAGGGTATTGATTTTGGATGGTGGATTAAAGGTGGGTGACGTCGCAATGATGTGTAAGATCATGGTGGTCATAAGAGTCATGACCACACCCTATAGCCTTATACAAATCATGGATTATGCTCATATTTGGTTATACAAATCATAAAATATACTCAATCAATAAAAAAAATCCTAATATTAATCGCTTAACTACATATGATTTGTAAAATTTCAAATATTAATTATATAATAGGGTGGAGATATAATAGGAAGTTTATTTCGCTAGGAAGGATAAGAAGCAATCATAACCGTCCAATTGCACAATCTACGGTCTAGATCAAAATCAAATTAAAAATTGTCATTTAAACACGCTCTCCGGGGTTTCAGGGGTATTATCGTCAAATTTCAAAATAACCACCGTTGAATATACACAGAAACGCTTCGAAAAAAAGTGCATTACGTTTTACACTTCCATTGAACGATCAAACACATACAGAAATTTGAGAAAATCATACTCCATTGAAGTTCATGGCGTCGTCGAGAGATAATTTGAAGGTTTACATTCGAGTTACTCAAGAGAAATCAGTCTCTGAAAACCCTAAATCATCAAAGAAGCGAAAAACATCATCAGCTGAAGAAAACATAGATGAACAAGAAAATATTAGCCGGAAATCAACAATGAAACAACAAAGAACTAGAAAACGCAAAGATATTTCAGACAATGGTATATTTAACTATTTTTGCTCTTTAACTGAATTCAAGTTACATTTTATGAAGTACAATAGACATAATATATCATATCCGTTCCGAAAAATAGTTAATGAGTTATATCTTCCCCTATCTTAACATTTTTGTTACTAGAGACTCTATTGCGTTTTATGTTAAAACTATGATCTAAGATGCTAATGCTTCTTATGGGATTTATATATTGTGAATTAATGCGTTTTACCTTAATAAATTTGCAGTAACAAAGAGATTATTATTATGATAATTGTAATTGAATTTTAGAACATTGCGTTTTATCTTTGAATTTGCTGAGATACATGTGTTGTTAACTATTGCGTTTTATATTAATATATCATAAAAAAACAAAAAGAGATTATATAATGGTAATTTGGTGTGTTAAATAATATGATGTAAAGTATTGCGTTTTATCTTAAACCTTTTAATTACTGCTTTTTATCTTTATATTGTTAGCTAATGCGTTTTATCATAAATTTGTTAATTGACATTGTTGACTAATGCGTTTTACATTAATATATCATAAAAGACAAAATGAGATTATGTAATGTTAATTTGGTGTGTTAAATAATATGATGTAAAGTATTGTGTTTTATCTTAAACCTGTGAAACACTGCTTTTTATCTTAATATTGTTAGCTAATGCGTTTTATCATAAATTTGTTAATTGACATTGTTTCATTATTTTATTTAAAGTTAAAAAAACAAGAGGAAAAACAAAAAAGGCAAAGAAAGAAATTGGTGATAGAATCATCAGAAGATACAGTTTCTGATTCAAAAGATGAAAAATCTAGTCGAGCTATTGTTCTGCATACTTCCAAACAACAACAAGAAAATTCAGGTAACATAAAACGCATTTAACAAATTTCTTGAAAAAAATATATGTTTTTAACACAATTCAATGTATCAGATGATGATTTTGTGGATCCACAACCAAGAGTTAACTTGACAAAAAATCAAAAGAAGGAAAAGGCAGAATCAAAACCAAAGAGATCACTGAGGAAAGATAAAACAAAAGAACAACCAGAACAACAACCATATTATGATTACGACGGAAAAAAAATCAACATAAGATGTGCAGTCAATAATCTAAAAGATTATATTGAAGGTTTGTCAAAAGAGCAAAGGAATGTTGTTAGAGAAATAGGGTTTGAGAGCATACTAAAATTCAAGCTGCATTCAGTTCCACGCAAATTCGGATATTGGCTGGTAAAAAACTTTGATGCTGAAAATGATGAGATAAATATTGGAGATGAAAAGATTAAGATCACAGCTGAATTTATCCAAAAGGTATTTCAAATACCAAATGGAAAAACAAAGATTGTGGAAAAACTGAGACCAAAAGACACTGATCTTATAATTAAATTCTGGCGCGGTCAATTCAGCAGGGATATTTTGAAGAGAATGTATGCACACAACTTGATTAGTTATTTAAAATCAAGAAATGAGCTTGGAAGATTGTTCAAACTAAATTTCTTGGTTATATTTTTTACGATCATGGCGGAGGCAATGCAAAGTAGTAATGTTAATCAAAGATTCTTGCCATCAATGAAAAGTGACAAAAAAAACCCAGGATTTTAATTGGTGTGAATATATTCTGACCGTTTTAAGGCGTACAAGAAGACAATGGCCTGGAAATGAGAAGCTCTTCAATGGACCTATTGCATTGTTAGCGGTATGAAATCTGATTTTTCATTATTGCTAAATATTTGTTGAATGCTTGTTTAGGCTGTTTGTTTATATTTGATGTGGGGTAAAATACACATATATGTCCCCTGTAAATTGTATAATTATTGTATAGTTTTTTATTTGTTTTATTTAGTTTTTGTATTATATTATTTTATTTTGTGTTGAGTCAGGTCCTGGTGCAAATGAAGCAAAAACGAGTAATATGGAAATAATGGGCCTCTTGGGCAGAGTGGGGCGCCAGTGATCGAATAAAAATTACAATCATTTTCCGTGAGTGGACCGAGCCCGATATCTCTATGCTATCTAAAAGAAAGCTGTCATATATGGAAACACTTATTACATGGGTCAAGCATATTATGAACGTATAAAGAAAACAAAGGGGTTCTACCTTATAATTATTAGTGCACGAAAAAAAAGGGGATCAATATATAGAATCTATTTGGACAAAATTCAAAGCTCAACACTTACGTGAATTTTATTATGGATGTGGGCCTTTTAGCAAATGCATTGTGATGTTCACAAATTAAACCCTTTTGGACCACCCATAAGTATAGATAATGGGCTGAGGAATCCATCTGAGACGTGAAGTAATTAGAAAAGGAGGGGTTCTTGGAGACGGCTGCACATGATATAAACGAAACAGATACATCTACGATATCAACATCAGACGAGATCAGAAGGAGCGAATTGGAGAGCAAGTCTTTTGCAAGGAAGTCAAGGATACGGAATCTACGGGATCGAGCGGGAAGCTTGGAGAGCAAGAGATTAACGGGTTTTTCTACTCGATTTCTTTAGTTTTCTATTTTTCTTGTTTGTCATCAATGAATTCTGAATTTAAACCTTGTTTGATTGTTTTTAAGACTATATTTCTTGGCTAGTTCTTTTATACTACCTAGGTTAAGATGAATATTTAATAAAGTTTGGATTTCTTTTCGTTTATTATCGTGTGTATGGGTTTTTCTTAAAAAGTAAAGAACTTTGGAACCTTTGATTTGGTGTATATGCGTATCTTGTTTTGATTATTGATTGTTTATTCGTTTCACATGAACCTTGGTGAATGTCTTTCATAGGATAGGTTTGTGTTGATTGTTCGAGTCTTTGCGGGTTCAGGTAGTCTTTGGGTGAATTGGTCAATAACCTTAGAAGCGGTAAATAAAATATATTTAGAACTTGATATTCTGCTAATCTTGTCGCTGAGAGGCTCGAGGTTATTAATAGGTCTCGGTTTGATATATAGCTAGGATTAGGTTTTGAGAGAAATCGGTCTTAGTTCCCTAATCTTATTCGTGTCTATTAAACTAAATTAAAATCTATAGTTGCCTTAGACTTTCGCGCTGAGAGGTAGATTGTCGGATTAAGGCACTTTTAAAGAAGTTAGAGGACTGAGAGGAAGTCTAACCAACCGGTAGTCATAACAGCCCTGTAGAGTCTCACAGGTTTCTTCCTGAGAAGGGTCGGGAGGTCTTAGTAGGGATTTCTTAGGGTTTAGCACACGAAGATCCCGGTTCCATACCACTTTAGTTTCGAATAGAAATCCATTCCTAGTTAAATAGGATTCCAACCTAGGTAGTTCTTTATCACCGCTGAGCAAAACCTTTGTTCCAAAGTCGCGTCTAGTTAATTTAGTTAATTAGTTTAAGTTTAATTGCAGTTTTAGGATTGTTAGAAAACCCCCCTTAAACAATAAAAACAAGTAATTTAGTTAGGTCAGTTAAGTTAGTCGAGTCTAGTCAACGTAATTAGAGAGTCTCGTGGGTTCGATACTCGGACTTACTTAGGCTATACTACATTGACCGGTACACTTGCCGGTTGTGTGGTCTAGGTTAGAGAGTCTTAGTTTTATAAATTTAAAATTTAGGTGTCTAATTTAGGTTAATTTAGTTTATATTTATTTGACCACTTTTAGCACATCAAGTTTTTGGCGCCGTTGCCAGGGACTCTTGGCAATCGCGTTTATTAGCTTTGATTGGACTTAATTGACATAATCTGTGCTACTTGTATAGTTGTGTAATTTTTTTAGTTAGTTTTCTTTTGTTCTCTCTACTTGTTCTGCTCTTTCTACTCTCTTAATGGCAGGTGATCCTATTGACGTGGATGTCTCTGATGATGAGTCTTATCCCACCGAACCAATATGGGATTTGTCAGATGAAGAAGATGAGGAAAGTGAGGATGAGCTGTTTTGGGAGAGAGAATTTGCGGATGAGTTAGAGGGTTTGTCGGTAGATGAAGAAGGAGGTACATTTGATCCGGAGGGGGACCTTGCATATTTAGAAGCTTTACTTGCAAGAAACCCAATGACGGACAGCAAAAAAGAAGAAGTGGTGGTGGAAGAGGAAGAACACCACAGCTGGCCCGTGGTACTGATAACGAATGCGAGTAAAAGTTCCAAACCACGGGAGGAGGCAATGAGAAGAACACCTGGGATCGTGATTCGGTGGCTCCTGCCGGGTAAGTTCAAATTTTGGTATTTCAACCCGGTTAAATATTCAAAATTCTTTTATAATTCCACCACAAATTTTTTAAATATTTTTTAGGACCGGGTGGAATTAAATGGGTTAGATAGGGTCGAAGTCAAGGAAAAGCCTCCTGATTAAATTCAAGTGTGGGGAGGTTTTGTAGAGTTTGTATATTGAGTCTTATTTAGTAGTGTTTGAGTCGTATTTTGTGTCGAGTCGGTACTGCTATGGTTTTTGCTTGTTTTTTGTTTATGCAGGTTTGAATATGTACCACCCGTACTTAATCTCCATTCGGGTGAGTTTGGAGCTGCTTATCAAATTTCAAGGAATTGACTAAGTATACCAGTCAGTGTCAAAGCCGATCGCGACCGAAATGCTATACGATCGAGCTGGATTGGACGAGAGTTTGGAGCATACGCGCTAATATAACCAGCTAAGTCCTTTCCATTTATGCCCTTAGTTTTTATTTCTTATTTATTTTAGTCTTTTGAGTCGGTTTCCATCCTACATTGAGGGCAATGTAGAGTTTAAGTGTGGGGATGGGAAACTGTCGTTTAGTGTTTAGTTAGTGAGTCTTGAGTCATAAAAAAAAATACAAAAAAAACTTAAAAATTGAAAAATCAGAAAATGTCTTTCGATACGAGAAGTTTGCAAAATTAATACGGAAAATGATAGAAAAGATGGGTTTTTGTTCGGGTTCAAATAATGATAATATGAGATTAATTAAGTCGAGCTTGTGTCTAGTTAGGGATATGTGGATAGGCCCGGGTTTGGTTTTAAGTCCCTTTGAGTTAATATACCTTAAATTGTCGGTATGCTAGTGGGTTTTCGCCTGGGAGATATGGGAGATTAAAACTGCTAATAAGAGTATAAGAGGCACCGTTATAAGTTAAAACTGTTAGAGTTTGTGATCATGCGAGAAAAAAAAAAGAATAAAAAGTGAGCTAGAAACTAAATGAAAGTAATGCATTCCTATGTAGTTTGGGTTGGGGATAGCGACTCTACAACCGAATTACCGCTAGGGTGTGTGAAATCGATCGTGCAAAGAAAAGAAAGAAAAAGTACCGAAACCTAAGTAATCTGTGGTTGGGGATAGCGACTCTACAGCCGGATTGCCTCTTGGTTAGGGAAAGCATCGTCTACGCTCATTAAGAAAAAGAAAGAAAAAAAAAAGAGAAAAGCGAAAAAAAAAGTTGATTGTTTACTCTCTTGGTTTTGATATAAGACGGTTAGGAATTGATCCAGTGATCGTTGTTTTAGTCCTATAAGCTTGAGGTGGGAGTAGGTGGACCGTAGATTCTAGCGTGAGACCCTAGGTAGATTGACCGCACTTGAACTAAAATCGCATGATAAGGGCTTAGAACCGGATTTGGGTTTAAAGGAACAAGCATATTTGCAATCGCGGCTAACACAAGCTTTGATTTTAACAAGTATAAATAAGTTTTTGACCCGAGTAATTATTTGTCTCTGATTCCGTTGCATAATTCTTTTTCGGGGACGAAAAAAAGTTAAGTGTGGGGATATTTGATGTGGGGTAAAATACACATATATGTCCCCTGTAAATTGTATAATTATTGTATAGTTTTTTATTTGTTTTATTTAGTTTTTGTATTATATTATTTTATTTTGTGTTGAGTCAGGTCCTGGTGCAAATGAAGCAAAAACGAGTAATATGGAAATAACGGGCCTCTTGGGCAGAGTGGGGCGCCAGTGATCGAATAAAAATTACAATCATTTTCCGTGAGTGGACCGAGCCCGATATCTCTATGTTATCTAAAAGAAAGCTGTCATATATGGAAACACTTATTACATGGGTCAAGCATATTATGAACGTATAAAGAAAACAAAGGGGTTCTACCTTATAATTATTAGTGCACGAAAAAAAGGGGATTGTTATGAATGCATCCATTATTAGTGATTATACACATTTGTAACTCCTATGTCACATTTATGTTTGTATTAATGTTATAGCCTATATATAGTGGCTCATGTATTTTGTATGAGATATATCAATAAGAAATTCATCTCCCATTCTCTTCTATACATTGCTAATAGGTTCTAGTTATTACACAACACGTTATCAGCACGAAAGTGCTCGAATCATCATTGGTTTTAATCGTTGAGTAAAGTCTCGGTTGACCCATGTCGTTGATGATGTTTTGTTGATAAAAGTTTTGGTGGCCCGAGGTGTTTCCAACGAAGATTAGATTTCGTAGACATGGCGATTGAAAAGTGATGGAGATACTATTTCCTTCGGTTATTTCAAGGTAAGTTTTTTTTTTCCACCATGCATGTTTATCTACATAAGGTACTACTCTTATACTTATATTGTTTCTTGTTGAATATGCCTTATCTTTTCAACTTGATTTTACCATGATAAGAATAATCGTTAACCAGAATGAGATTTTTGAAAGTCGGTTGAACAGGGGATGTTCAAATCCTACTCATAATTTTCATTTTCATTTTCAATGACCTTTTCTAGAATAAATGATCATCACGGTATTGAAAAAATAGGAAATATAAGTTTAATATATACATGGACACTTGTTGCAGAAACCCGATGAGAAAATACTTATTATTAATTTATTAAGTCTAATATTATATATTTGCTAGTTATATTGAAAGCTTATTCCTTGGTTTAGAAATTGATATATAGTTTGATAAATTCTTTTTATGCATGTTTAATAGATAAACCTTGAAAAGAAAAGTTGTATTATGATATCCATGATCTTGCATTTACTTGTTGATTATATTATTTATATATATTTTAAAGTTATATATATTATTTAGTTTTAATTAATATAGCATAAATTCAATTAAAGTTCTAATATATAACTTATGAGCGTGGATTGAATATTATTAATTATAAAATTAATTCCGATTTCCTCATCATTAATTCATGTTGATGTATATTTACCTATTTTTTTTCAATTTACGAAATGAGTAAATAGTAATTAAATAGCCTTTTATTGTTATTCTAATAAATTGTTTTTATTATATTTTATGGTTAGTAAATAGTAATTAAATAGCCTTTTATTGTTGTTCTAAATTTTATACAACAAATTACTTCAAAGAGACATTACAAATTCTAAATCATTATGTGCTTTTATTATTATGGTTATGAGTTTTGATTGGTACATTAATTAGTTTTTGTTATTAGTATTTATACAATTTATGATGACTACCAAAATACAATTTGTATTAAAAGGTGATGTCTAATAGTTATATTTGAAAATAATCATTAGTGCAATTATGTTAATGAATTTACATGCACATGTTTATATGATAATATGTTATAATATGATAACTACTTAGTTAATTTTGTTGTATATCATTGTTATTGCAATTGTATAAGCCTTTTAGTTGCTATTTGATATTTAAATATGTGATTTGATTCTATGAAATATATGTGTGGTAAAAGATATTATTTGCAAATTAACATGACACTAAAATTCTCAAGATGCCTGTTATATTTTCTTGAGCAACAAAATTTATTAGTATAAGAAAGCTCATTTACGAGTGATAAAGATTCATATGTTATTATATGATCGAGAAAGTTGATAGTGACATTTGTTTATGTTTTAAACTATAGTGACAAATATGTGTATATATGATATACTTGTGATCTTATTTTTTTTTTCTAGACATGACAAGCAAATTAATATGAGCTTAATCTCTTTAACACTCACACACACACATATATGTATACGTATAATGTCCCAAGATTGTGTGTGATTTATATATGTAATTGATATGCATATAAATTGTGAATAATTAACATGCATATAACTTGCTTATGGGTAGATATTACGGATTTCATTTGTTTAGCAATACTTCTGTTGGTCTAATTGTTTTAGATAGCATATATATGTTATATGTATTGCCTTTAGACAAGTTAAATGTGCTAAACAAATTAATACAAATTTCATTGGTAGCTGGTTACCAAAACAACTACGCTGAGATAAGCATTGTTATGCTTTAGTGATTTGATATTTCAGCTTGTTACAATACTATGCACAGTCAACATAATTAATTGTATGGTTATTCTTCTAATTGCTTGTTGTTGCTAAACAAATATTAATAGACATTGATATAGTCATTAGAAATGTGCCCTCGCATGAAAATGATGAGAAATAGCTATGAAAATAATTAGTGGATTTTAGCTTAAGTAAACTACTCTGATGTTAGTTACTTAAATTGATAGATAATAATTCATTTGAGTTAGTGTTGATGCTCACATGAATCCTAAATCAATGATGAGAACCCGAAGTTCTCTTAAATGTACACAAAGTCCCGTTTGTTTTTAATAATGATTTTTCAAATTCAACCCAAACTTTAGTTCATCGCACTTGGCGTTTTTGGCTAACATATAGCCTAGTGATGGAAAACCTTATGAATAGTACATGTTTTCCCTCTAAACAAAGGCTAAAACTATAATATTTCACGTGGTAGAGACGCTATTGATACTATTTCACGTGTTAATAGCATATTAAATGCTCCAGAAGAGCATCGATAGTTTACCCGCTGAAATCGAATTTTGTAATTCATAATGCATCATATTCTAACGTATACCGAAGAAATTTATTAAGTTTCCACTATGTTTGAATGAAAAGTCATCACCTTGAAATGGTGTAAAAGAAATATCTAAAATATATCATATAGCAAATATGGCCAGAAGACTATATTAGAAGTTAGTAGAAATGATACTAATTTTCCAATATTCCATTAAATCAAATATGGTGAGTAACCAGAAGTTACTAGAATATTTATACGTTCACCACATGGCATGGCCAAATAGGTCATCAATATAGCATCATGATATGCTAAACAATCAAACATGCTAACCGGTACCTTAGCACCTCTAAGTAATCTAAAAACATTGCTCCCAAAATGCCTTATCATATGTCTAGTTAGTTAGTTTTTTTTTTTTTTTTTTTTTGTGGCAAATAAATTTTAATGCCCTTACAAACAATAGACTCCTACAAACAATCCCTCTTATATGGGACCATTGAAATGTACAGTTGTGTGGATTGTGGCATTCATACATGGTTACATGTGAGTTTTTAGCTACCCATATGTAACATATGCCCAACACTATGGAACATTGTTTTTTTGACATGGTTTAACACTGTTCTTTGACAACCCAATTGTAGGGTCCATTGTTGGGCACAATGTGAAATATAGTGAGAGGCATACGTAGTCGAGACGGAATTCGTCGATTGATTATATCAATTCAAAACCAACTGCTTATCACAAATACTCCCCATTGCAACTGGTCTCCTGAAGAGAACCAAGTTTCCATTTTTTTTATATATTTTGTTGTGCAGCCTATGTACCAATAGCACCACCATAACATATAAAATGGGATATGTATATCGTATTCCCAGTTTTAGGGGGAGACAAGAAAATGAAAGACTGGTAACATAAAAAAATGCATCATATTATATATCGACCCCTGAAGTGGTCAATGCAAATCTGAAGTCCAAAAGAAAGAGCGTGTATTTGCAAATAATAACAAATGAAATACAAGATGCATTCACTAACACAAATAAGGTGACAAAGTCACATATACCAGCTTAAACTTATTTGCTAGAATGTAAGTACTCACAAAATGATTATCATATTAATAAATTGTGAGAGATAAATCAGTTCCAAAAAGATAAAACCCACAAACACAAAAAGAGCAGAGTAACACAGTTGGTGTAACCCCAAAAGAGGTGGCACACAAAACACCATAAGTGGTTGCATACAAAACCCCAGAAGTGGTTGCATACCAAACCTTAAAGAAGGTTGTTGTCAAAACCCCAAAAGAGGCTAATGGAGTTCTAAAAGAAACTCTAGTACCAAACAAATATGAGATCGCGATGAATTATGTACAAAATAAGTACAATATGGAACCGTAATGAAACACGTGTAAAATGATATATTTGATTATGCTATAGCAATAGATGTAATCGATGAAAAAAAAAGATTACATATATAGAAAGTGTGCAAGAGTGTACGCACACAAATAGCCAAAATGGCTACATGACTTAAGGTTGAACTAAATTTGCTCGACAAACTAAACGTTTTCGAACCAGCAGTTCGAACACCCATAGACGTCAAACCAGTAGGTTATAAATGGGTGTCTTTAAATAAAAGGAAACGTAAATAATGAGTTTTTGCGATGTAAGGCACGCATTTTAATATAAAGATTTTTCCCAAATCCCAGCAGTTGATTACGAGGAAACGTATACCCCTGTAGTGGATGCGGTAATCTTTAGATGTTTAAGCGGCCTCCCAATCTCAGAATGACTTCAGATAAAACAACTTATGGATGTCATCACGGTATACATGTACGAGACAATTGCAAATGACATCTGTATGAAAACCCCTGAAGGATTAAAAAATGCTCAAAGCATTATGAAACAATAACCCCATATGTGTTATATATATGAATCTTAAAGGAAACTACTCGTATGTGGTACAGTCGACTATACTCTGAAAAGAGAGGTATAATTTTGATAAAATAAGCTACATCTATTTAACAAGATTTCACTCTTACAGTGATAATGTAAACATCATCGAGAGGGAACTCTCAAACTAAAGAGGAAAATTTTGAATGACCTTTACAAAGTGTAGTTATCCTCGACCTGTAGTTTCGAGTATATATGTACTATTTTTGCTAATCAATCTGACTACATCTAGAAGATGTTATATAGAAAAAGCTCATTCGTTGAGTACATGAATGATTGTCAGATCGCTTGACATAGAAAAAATATTCTTATCAACCCCAAGAAAAGGATATTGAACTACTTAGTCAAGAAGTACCATACTTAATTGCGAAAAGAGCATTGACGTATCATGCAAACAAGACATCTGATATTACGTTGTATTGTTTATCTTATAGGTCCCGAAGTACTAATTTAACATCATCATAAATCATGTTGTTAATTATGTATAACGCGTAGTGCACTCTTTTCCCTTAGCTACGGTTTTGTCCCATTGGGTTTTCCTGGCATGGTTTTTAACGAGGCAGAATTATAAAGCGCATTAAATAATTATTTGACATATTTACAAACTCGAGACACGGGATAGTTCCACAAGAACAATATGGCGTCCTGGGTTATGATTGATATATATTATACTCGCATAGAGTTCGATCTCAATCCAGATACAAGTTATGAAGGTCGAAGATTTCAGCATATTTAAGAAGTATGTAAATTAGAGTTGATCAAGAGAAGCTCAAGCTATACTGTATGAAGACAATGTAGACAACAACACCCAAATCAAAGAAGACTACGCCAAATATCTAGTCAAGCAATTGTCACAGAATATTGGATTCAACATCATCAAGATATACAAGTAAAATTGAGGGGGAGTAACGTACCCATAATATACACAGTGTATGTACTCTTTTTCTTTAATGAGACAACATACCTGATCCAGAAGTATTAGGGGGAGACAATACGCGCTGCACTCTTTTTCCCTTAGCTGAGGTTTTGTCCCACTGGGTTTTCCTAGCAAGGTTTTTAACGAGGCAGCATCACCAAGCGTATTAAAGAATAGTATATCATCATGTGGATAGTCAAGGGGGAGTGTTATGAATGCATACATCATTAGTGACTATACACATTTGTAACTCCTATGTCACATTTATGTTTGTATTAATGTTATAGCCTATATATAGTGGCTCATGTATTTTGTATGAGATATATCAATAAGAAATTCATCTCCCATTCTCTTCTATACATTGCTAATAGGTTCTAGTTATTACACAACATGGATCAATATATATAATCTATTTGGACAAAATTCAAAGCTCAACACTTACGTGAATTTTATTATGGATGTGGGCCTTTTAGCAAATGCATTGTGATGTTCACAAATTAAACCCTTTTGGACCACCCATAAGTATAGATAATGGGCTGAGGAATCCATCTGAGACGTGAAGTAATTAGAAAAGGAGGGGTTCTTGGAGACGGCTGCACATGATATAAACGAAACAGATACATCTACGATATCAACATCAGACGAGATCAGAAGGAGCGAATTGGAGAGCAAGTCTTTTGCAAGGAAGTCAAGGATACGGAATCTACGGGATCGAGCGGGAAGCTTGGAGAGCAAGAGATTAACGGGTTTTTCTACTCGATTTCTTTAGTTTTCTATTTTTCTTGTTTGTCATCAATGAATTCTGAATTTAAACCTTGTTTGATTGTTTTTAAGACTATATTTCTTGGCTAGTTCTTTTATACTACCTAGGTTAAGATGAATATTTAATAAAGTTTGGATTTCTTTTCGTTTATTATCGTGTGTATGGGTTTTTCTTAAAAAGTAAAGAACTTTGGAACCTTTGATTTGGTGTATATGCGTATCTTGTTTTGATTATTGATTGTTTATTCGTTTCACATGAACCTTGGTGAATGTCTTTCATAGGATAGGTTTGTGTTGATTGTTCGAGTCTTTGCGGGTTCAGGTAGTCTTTGGGTGAATTGGTCAATAACCTTAGAAGCGGTAAATAAAATATATTTAGAACTTGATATTCTGCTAATCTTGTCGCTGAGAGGCTCGAGGTTATTAATAGGTCTCGGTTTGATATATAGCTAGGATTAGGTTTTGAGAGAAATCGGTCTTAGTTCCCTAATCTCATTCGTGTCTATTAAACTAAATTAAAATCCATAGTTGCCTTAGACTTTCGCGCTGAGAGGTAGATTGTCGGATTAAGGAACTTTTAAAGAAGTTAGAGGACTGAGAGGAAGTCTAACCAACCGGTAGTCATAACAGCCCTGTAGAGTCTCACAGGTTTCTTCATGAGAAGGGTCGGGAGGTCTTAGTAGGGATTTCTTAGGGTTTAGCACACGAAGATCCCGGTTCCATACCACTTTAGTTTCGAATAGAAATCCATTCCTAGTTAAATAGGATTCCAACCTAGGTAGTTCTTTATCACCGCTGAGCAAAACCTTTGTTCCAAAGTCGCGTCTAGTTAATTTAGTTAATTAGTTTAAGTTTAATTGCAGTTTTAGGATTGTTAGAAACCCCCCCCCCCCCCTAAACAATAAAAACAAGTAATTCAGTTAGGTCAGTTAAGTTAGTCGAGTCTAGTCAACGTAATTAGAGAGTCTCGTGGGTTCGATACTCGGACTTACTTAGGCTATACTACATTGACCGGTACACTTGCCGGTTGTGTGGTCTAGGTTAGAGAGTCTTAGTTTTATAAATTTAAAATTTAGGTGTCTAATTTAGGTTAATTTAGTTTATATTTATTTGACCACTTTTAGCACATCAATATTCTTTGTTTATTTAAAACTATACTTTATAAAACGCAATGTATATTTTAAAACGCAATGATCTTTCATTTTTATTTGTTTATATTCTTTATTTGTTTAAAACTATTCTTTGCATGTGTAAGACGCAATGTTTTTGCTAAATATTTGCTGAATATTTAGCAAATATTTGCTGAATGCTTGTTTAGGCTGCTTGTTTATATTCTTTGTTTGTTTAAAACTATTCTTTATAAAACGCAATGTATATTTTAAAACGCAATGATCTTTCATTTTTGTTTGTTTATATTTTTTATTTGTTTAAAACTATTCTTTGCTTGTGTAAGACGCAATGTTTTTGTAAAACGCAATATATTTAAAGTTACAAAACATTAGTTTTGTAAGGTGTTTACAATGATTTATATTTTAAAACGCAACAAAAATTGAATTGATTATTTTTCTAAAACGCAATGATTCATACAGATACTATATGCTTACAAAAAACAAGGATTTGACGATGCTGAAAACACTGAAGAGTTCTCTCTTGATAAAATTGACTCTACAACATTACAAGAATTTGAAGATGAATTGGAAATTGTTGCGCAAAATGAGGGGAGATGTCTTGTAATGCATAAAGAGAAAAAAGTCAGAAAGAATAAACAAAAAAAGAAAGATGAAAAGGATGAATTTTATGTTTATCCAACTGAATCCGAGAATGAAAACGAATAAATTTTTGAAGATGAATCTGAAGAAAAAGATGAAGACGATGATGAAGAACAACCAATCACCTTACTTAAAGCTGCAACAGACTGGATTGATCAAGAGAATCAAGAGAATGTTCAAAACAGCCCAATTATAACCAATGAAACTGAGAAAACACATACAGAAAGTGGAGGGTCATGGGGGCAATTCTTCATTAAACCATCAATAGGAAATAAAGATAAAATGTGGGTAGACAGTCAAAGCCGACTGCGTAATTTCATGCCATCACAAAATCAAAGTGAAGGTCTTTCTGACATTCATTCAACAAAAAGTGGCGATGAAAATATGAAGAACATTAAAGATAAAAAATCACATGAAGAATATCTTGTGATTGCTTTGGATGATCATTTTAAAGGATTTGAAGAAATTTTCGAAAACATCCAATCACGCATAGATGAGATTGTCGAAGAATATCCAAACAGTGAAGCTCTTCATAACAAAGTAAACGAATGGGTGTCATTGATTGAAAAATTCAACCATCAAGCAAAAAAGCACATGAAAGTTAATATTGATTCAACTATGATGGAAACACCATCAAGATTTCTAAATTTGAGCCAAAATGAAGACACCGAAAATCAAATCATTTCAACATCATTGATTGTAAAACGCAATGATGATGATACAAAATGCAATGAGGATAGCACACCAGTAGTTCGGTCCTCCAATCCAGAAAAAATCAGTGAGAATGAACCTGCATCTGTTCTGCAAACACACATTGAAAAATCTTCAATGGTACAATCATCATTTAGCGAAGAAACTCCATCATTAATGTTGGAGATTATCAAAAAGACAGATGAAGAAGAAAAAAAATCAAATAAAAAAAAATTCATGATGATGAGGTACCATCCTTTGATTTGAAAATTTCTCAGTTGTCTTCAAATGTTGATGAAAATGAAGTTGAAGTTGATGCTACTCGCCACGCTGCACAAACCGAAATTCAAGCGGAATCTGAAAATAAAACAATCGAACAAGATGTTCAAATTACTGGAATACAAACAATGTTTGATCGAATTGAAGAACAGGATACTGAAAAGGAAATCAGTGATCTACTTCAAAACACATCATTCCTCAACCCACAAGAAGATCCGTATAAAACACCTGCAAAATCAGTTCATCAAGAACAACCAACAACTGATATAAGCAAAACAGAAGAAATAATCACAAGGATGGTACGACTAGATCGAGAGAAAAATGTACCAGAAGTATTTTGTTCACCATACTATCTTAGACAAGTAGCAATGAAGGAAACAAGAATGGCACACGAAAACAACATATCGGGATATGATTTCCATGCAAAAGGAGAAATGATGTAAAAATTCATTTATATACACTAAAACAAAAAAAAACAAAAATCAAAATATTATAATTTAATTATTATTATTTTTTTTGCAGGGATACTCTCTTTGAAATTAAACATCATGTATTTCTATATAGATATGCTGCTGAAACAATGAGGTCAGGATTGGAAATCACAGGAGAAGTAATCAATTGTTGGTCATATATTTTGAATGAAGAAGAAAAAAGAAGATCAAAAGACAACAAAACTCCAAGATTTTTCTGTACTATTCGAATGCTGGTATGATATATAAAACCCAATTTTTCTGTATTCGTATAATGAAGTATTTTGAAGTATGATTGAATGAAGTTTTATAAAACGCAATTGAATTTTTATTTCTTTAATAAAACGCAATGCTTACTTTGTTTGAATGAAGTTTTATAAAACGCAGCTGTATGTTTAATTACCTTCATAAAACGCAATAATATGTTAATTTGTTTAATTTTATCCAGGCTTTACCATCGAGTTCAACGGAAGAAACTGAAAATAAAGAAAAGATGATAGAAGCATTCACAATTAACATAGAAAAAATTCTTCAAGGTGCAAAGCTAAAAAGCATTAAGGATTTTCAAAAATTATACTTGTCCCGATTCTCTATATACAGCATTTCTTTGTGATATCATTCAATCTTGAAGAGAAACAAATATTCATCATTGACAACAGTGCGAAAGAAGAAACAAATGAAGCTAAATATGGGAATGTGCCTGAAAATACAGTAGCTAAATATGGGAATGTGCCTGAAAATACAGTAAGCTAAATATACAGCATTACTTATGCTTTTAAAACACAAATATAAACCACCTAATCTGTCTGTTTTGTTTTGTTTTGTTTTGTTTTTTTTTTCTGTTGAGGAATGCTTTGGCAGCTTACCTTAAATCTGTTGGACATGAAAAAGCAGATGATATAAAGGGAATAACCCCTGTTAGAATGCAGATGAAATGGAGGACACAACATAATGGCATTGACTGTGGTATATTCACTATGCGTCATATGGAATGTTATCATGGAGAACCGGTCGAAAAATGGGATTGTGGGTTTAACGTGGAATATGAAGAACCTGCAATTATCAAGAAGGGTAAAAACAAAAAACCAGTCAACAAACAGACCGCACAACTAGAAGATTTAAGAAGAAAGTTCATCGCGAAGATATTATTGCACGAAATCAACGAACAAAAAGATTATGTTATTGAGGACTCAAAGAAGTTTCGAGACCTCAATGCGAAACTTAAAAAACAATCTTATGACACTAGTTTAGATAGGATTAAAGAAAGGCTTGCTCTTGCTGGTTTACTTTGATTTTGAAATGATACTTATTATAAAACGCAATGTTTTTTCATTTATCATGGTTTTTATATAACTCGTTATTTTCTTGATCTTGCTAGTTACTTTGATTTAGAAATGCTACTTATTATAAAACGCAATGTTTTTTTCTTTTGGGATAATTTTCATTTAAAGCAATATTTTGATGATATATTTAAAATGCACTTATTTGTTTGTTATTTTAAAACGCAATATGTATGCTTTAAAATTATTTAAACATTATTTTGTAAAAAGTTTATAAAATATATATATAAAATTTATAAAACGCAACATTTTAATAGTATGTTATAACTCAACATTGTCTATTTAAATTATTAGAATGTTTTTTGAAATGCTACTTATTATAAAACGCAATGTTTTTTCTAATTATTCATTTCCAAACATATAACGCAATGAATTTTTTTTTTACAATTTTATAACACTAAAAACAAATTAGACAAAAAAAAACAAAAAAAAAAACCGATAGCTTAATGACAAGAAATTGATTAGACAAAAAGCCTTAAAAAGCCTTTTGGATTCCTGATATATAATACTGTATGATTGAACAATCAATTCAAAGAAAAAAATAAAAAATAATCATTTTTATTATTATGACTGTTGGACCGTTTTGCGACCCCGAAAAGTCAGTTAAGGACGTTCATCTTCACATACGAAGGCGGAATCAACGTAAATGAAGTTACACAGCTTTTCCTATTCAATTCCTTCTCTTTTATTGCTTTTTGATTCAAATTTGACAGAGTTTCGTTTCCTAGTATATGAGATGGTTTCGCTCCAATGATTCTGAATGAATGACCTGATTTCGCTTATGATGACTATATATAGCCCAGCAGATTTCGCTCTTATGACATGTCATATGAGCGAAACCCCCTAATGAACACATAAGCGAAACCCTAAAGTCCTTATAAGCGAAATCCCTTGACTCATGAGCGAAACCTATCTAACATTTACATATAAGCGAAATACATCATTAAAACCCTAATTCTAACTATCAAGCTCCTATGTTGACCTATCTTGACCTAAGACTTGATTCAAACGAAGTCAACTGACATTCCGTGCACCAACAATGCCAGTTGATTCAAATTCCTCTACCAATCGATTATATAAGAACAGAAACCCTAAACTATTTTCACATTGCTCTCATCATACAACAAAATACACCAAATACCCAACACACACAAACCCTAAAATGGCTAATCAACAACTATCAGTTTGGTGGGTTAAAAGAGGCAATTTCGTTCTTCAATTCCTTGATGGAAAAAAAAATAAAATACCATTTCGTTGCTTCTGTTCTTCAAAACTGCAATGAAAATGTTTTGAAAATGATGAACGAAATAGGTATACCACCTTCTTGTTACACAGATCAAACAGCCGCACTGTTCAGAATTCTACACAAAAGATTTGGTAATCCGAACCAAACTGCAACTGAAGATGCCCAGGTTACATCTTGGGAGTTCATTGAGGAAACTTTCAAAGTTTCAGTGACTTGGGACGATGGTGATGTGGAGATGTATGACCCAAAGGAGATATCTACCAGTGAGGATCTAAATTTTTTGAAGCAGTTATCTGAAATACCAATCATCAACAACTCTGCTAGCAAATTTGCAGAGAAGCTTCAAAACGCAGTAGTCTCACAGGTTGAACTTTGGGTTGAATCTGAAAGTGATGAGGAAATCCCTGATGGAAGCTTAGGGTTCTCATCCGATGAAGAAACAAACTTTGATCCATGAAGCTGATCATGCTAGTAATTTTTATTTAAATTTGTGGTTTGAAAACATCATCTTTGTTTAAAACTATCATTATCTATATAACGCAATGTTTATTATATCCACTTGCATTTCTTGTTTAATTTTATGTATGATCTGTGTGATAATAAAACGCAATAATCAAAAAATACCATTTAAAGTATATTGTTCTATGTATATAACGGAATAACAATACACTGTTATCATAAAACGCAATTAACCAAAAAAAGCTAAAAAGTGATTTGGAAATCCCTGATGGAAGCTTAGGGTTGTCATCATTTCTTGTTTAATTTAATCTATGATCTGTGTTACAATAAAACGCAATAATCAAAAAATACAAATTAAAGTGTATTGTTCTATGTATAAAACGCAATAACAATATATTGTTGTTAACTATGAAGGATATCATAAAACGCAATTAACCAAAACATACTGATAACTATGAAGGATATCATAAAACGCAGTAACAAAATGGGATGAAACATATACATCATAAAACGCAATGACAAATTTTTTTTTTTACTTATTGATATCTGATTTTGACATAATTTGTATACATAATTACATTGCATTGCTAGAACCTATAGCATTAGAAGAAACCTTATCTTTACATGTGCGACTGTTATGTCCTTTTTCACCACATACACAGCACGATTTCTAGATCTTTGATGATTTCTGAATTGCAATCTCACGATTTGACTTGATCCTTTTTTGTACACCGCATCCTTTGGTCCTTATTTTGATCGGGACACGAATAATAGAATCTGATTTTTCTATGTTCCCTCCAATATCAGCAAATCTTTCTTTGCGACTAGGAGGCGGCGCAGCAACCATAACCTCATCCGCTTTATCAATATAACTTTTAATATGATCCCTGTAACGACACAGCTCATCTAAATCGCTAACCAGCCTATTAACCACATACTCATTTGCAACAACGATTTCTCTATAAACTTTATCAATTTCACTATTACTACCAATTTCATCAAACCGAATATTGGAATGATTTGATCCAACAGAAACAACATCTCTCATCCATCTTCTATGAACATATCTTCTAGGAAACTCAGTTATATCATCATACCGTAATACGTAAAATATATGCCGGCATGATATACCAAATTGTTCAAACCGTTTGCAAGAACAACTTATAGTTAAACCATCTTCTTGTTTGTTGTATTGCACCTGTAAATAAGATTAAAAAGCTATATAAAATTAGTGAAATGAAATATAAAACGCAATGAATAATAAATATAATACAGATAAAACTATATGATCATATAATGATAAAACGCAATGAAAGATGGAAAAATAAAACGCAATAGATATTTAAAACTCTATATATTGAAAAAATACCTTGAAAAAAGATGTGCATGGCTGTCTGAAATCCTTTATTTCAAAATATTGAACATCACCCACAATATCAAGAGACTTTGACATACACTTTGTAATGGCAGCATCAATTTCAATCTGAATATCCTTAAAAATTGTTTTGGTATATATTTCTGATGCTTGTTTCTCCAATACAAAGTCACTCCAGGGCTTAGACTCAATATACCTTGTATCATGATCATTCCTCCTATGCTCATGCCTTTGAATATCCATTGCAGTCTCAAAATGAGTGAAAAATTCAACAAGTGTACATCTTAGATTGCAAATCTGACCAAAGAAGTAATTCTCGCTTTCACATCTCGACGTAGTACGCATAAGACCAGCCAAATCCTCTCCATGGTAATAAGTAGGAATCCAGTCAAATCGAAGATCGTACATATCTTTTAACCACTCATGATTTTCCAATCCAAAAGTAGACATTATTGAATGCCACTCAGTTTCAAAATCTTCTGGAATAATAGTATCATTCCAAACAACATGAGTCATTCTTGTATTAAAATCAGTGTTTGCTGACAAAACAGGACCAACCTGAATAAAAAAGTAATAATATTATTAAACATAAAACGCAATAATTTAAAAACAATATATTGAAAATGATAAACATATTGCATTGATGGTAAAACGCAATTGTTTTGTAATTCTATTGATAAAAATATTTGGGGATCTTATTGTATAATACATAAAACGCAATAATAAAACAATTTAAAATTGCAGTTTGTTATATCATAAAACGCAGTTAATACCTTTGTCTTCAATTTCTCCCATATATGCCACATACATAACCTATGCCTACTTCTTGAAAGTACATCCTTAATAGCTCTCTTCATTGCAGCATCTTGATCAGTAACAACAACTTTAGGCTCACTTCCAAAAGCATTAACAAAACACCTTAAAAGCCATCTATAAGAATCTGCAGTCTCCGAACCAAGTAATGCACCACCAAATGTGACATTCCTATAATGATTATCAATACCAGTAAATGGTACAAAAACCAAATCATACCTGCATAAAAAACAAATTAAAAAAGCATTAGAAAATTAGAACAGGATATATAACGCAATAGAATATATAACGCAATAAATGAAAAAAACTTACTTGTTTAATTTATAAGTAGCATCAAAACCAAATATGTCACCAAACACTGTATAATTTGTTTTTGATTGCTCATCAGCCCAGAAAAGCCCCTTCAATCTTCTATCTTCACCAATAACATAATCACATGTGAAACCAGGACAACATTCTTTCTTCCTAATAAGACGCCTAACTACCATTTCAGCATCATACTCTCCGATGTAAAGATTCAAATCCCTTCTATAATTCTTACAATCAACTTTACTAGCACCAACTTCACCAAAACCACCATACATTGTTTTCATAATATTGAATGCTTTAACAGGTCCAATATTGATTGCAGGCAATCCAGATATAAAACTTTCTTTCACATAATCGATACTTCGGGCAGCCAGCAAGAAATGAATATCTTCATCTTCAACAAAGATATGATTATGTTCTTCTTCAAAGTAGTAGATTTGAAACATATTATTGTTCTCTAATATTAATTTCACATGAGCGTTGCATCCAACTCTTTTTGAACCTCTATTACGTCTAACAATCTTTTTACTATTCTCAACTGAACCAGAATCTATTTCTTTGCTAACATGAAATCCTTCTTTTGAACAGACAATATATCTTATTTTCACTAAACCACCACCATTTTTCCAAGAGGTATTTTTTCTTGCAGAAAAACCTGCAGCAAGTGCATATCTCTGATAAAACGCAAAAGCCTCATCAAATGATTTAAAAAACATTCCAACAGCAGGAGTAATGGATCCACTGACTTTAGGTTTGAAAAACTTTCTTCCACTGTTTATGCATACACGTTCCTCCCACTTGGAAATGTTATCTGAAACAATTAAAAAAACTATAAAACGCAATACCTCTTACATAATAATGTTTTTAGTGATAAACATTAAAATATTTTAATAAAAATTTAAAAATACAAACCTTTAAAGTTTATATATGAACTAATATGGACAAAAGCATAAAAAGCAATACGTTCAGTAAAACGCATCATGTAATCTGAAACACTAAACAAATAATCATAAAACGCAATACATCCTATATAATAATGTGTTTAGTGTTAAATCTCAAAATATGTTAATAATAATTTAGAAATGCAGACCTTTAAGGTTTGTATATGAACTATTATGTATAAAATCATAAAACGCAATACATTCAGTAAAACGCATCAAATGATGAAAAAACAAAACATTGTACAACAATAACAGTTATAGACAGTTATAGCTTTATATTACATAAATCTTAAACTAAAAGTTTGTATGCATATAATTTAATTAATATCATAAAACGCAATAAATGATTAAGAAACAAAATAAACAAATTATGTTAAATTATACAACAATAACAATTAAACTTATGAAAAATCAAATATTACTTACAGAACCACGAATTATAAAACGTAAAACAATGAAATTCGGAAAAAAATAACAATAATTTACTCAGAATTGAAGCTAAACATACCTGCAGAGTCTAAAGAAGACATTGAAGTTATCGAATTGACGAACGATACAAGATTAATGTTTGAAAATAGGTGAATTTGCGATCGACGGCGATTTAGGGTTATAGAATCTTCAATTATGTTATGAGAGTGATGAACTAAGAAAAGAGGTAACAGAATCTATAATCGAATTAGAACGAAGATATGATAATGTTAAAAGACGAAAATGCCCACGCGTCCAAAAATTTAAAAAAAGATGATGAACGGCTAAGATTGCTTCCTATACTTCCTAGCCAAAATAAACTTCCTATTTGATCTTTTCCCTTATATAATATATATTAAATAACATCATGTTAGCTACATTGTAGTTAAGAATTTTTATTTTGACCTAATCTTTTGTCTTTTTCCCTTTGTTTTTATCAATTTTCATTTTAACCATAATATTTTCCTTTCTTCCTTTTATTTTTATTTTCTTTGCTACATATTACATATGTGGTGTTCTTATTATTATATTATAACTTTCATCAAAGTACATCACCTATACAATATAAATAATATGCGTTTATACCTTAATAGTTTAATTTTCCTTATATAACTTTCGTTCGTTAGTTTGTTTTTTACAAAACCTAAATACGCGACATAATTTTATAATTGTTATATTTTATTTCGATTTTGGTTTTTTACACATTTGTATTTTGCGTATATAAAATTACATTACAAAAGGTACTATAGCAGCTACACTGTTGGGTTTTTTCCCTATGTACTATAGATAATTTACGTCTTTGCCCATTGGTTTTATTTTCTTTTTATAACTTTCGTTTGTTAGGGTTTTTTTTTCAAAAATTAAATACACGATATAATTTTTTTACATTTTATTTTGATTTTTTACACATTTATATTTTGCATCTTTATACTGGTCTTTGCCGTTTGGTTTGTATGTGAATTCCCCGCTGCAAACATGCATTGAGAAAATCCTAGTTTATAATAAAACATTAAAGAGTATTATTCAACAAAAAGTATCTTTTACAATGTAACAGTTAAGGATTATTATAAGAAGTAAATAATTTTTAGAAGTTAGTTAGTGAGATAACTACACTCCATTTCTACATTTCTATTTAGTTTTTAGAAGTTAGTTAGTCAGATAACTACACTCCATTTTCTACATTTCTATTTAGTATTTCGATATTTAAATTTGCAAACCACTTGTGTCATCCTATTTTCCTATTTATTAATCAAATAATTAAATTAGCCTATATAACATACTGCCTCATACTTTTTAGTTTTGTAGTAGGATTTTGCAATCTATGTCTATCTTACTTCTAATTCATTTGTATTGCATAGCCTTAGAAATTCTCTATTGGGGGCTTCCTTATCGATATATTGACATGTATGTAACCTTTTACTCCATTATGATTAGATTGTTTTCCTTACAAAAAAGTACACAAGTGTTCATATACCTATTACAACTACTGTTGTTCACATGAGCACACGGATAAAGTTGCAACCATCCACGACTTCCATCCGGTTGAGTTCATAAACTCACTAACTGTTAGTGGTTTGCCACCTCATAAATTTTTTTTAAAATTCGTCTGCCACATAATATTGTTAAGGAATATCGATCCATCATATGATATATGCAATGGCACAATATTGATATGTAGATGCTTTAAACGCAATGTTATTGTTGCAGATATAGTTTTCATGCAACATACAACATACGGGAAAGAGAACGTTTTTGCTAAGAATGTCTTTATGTCTTTCTGAGGACGACATGTTCCCGTTTACGCTAAAAAGAAAACAGTTTCCTATTCGTCTAAGCTTTTTTCATGAAAATAAACAAATATCAAGGTTAAATAATTCGCCATGTTGGTGTTTATCTTTCGGATTCTGTATTTTTGCAAGGTCATCTTTATGTGATGTTATCAAAAGGAATATCACATGAAAATACAAAAGTATTAGTACACCCTGCCAAAGAATTTCAACGAGACGGTGTATACACCTGAAATGTTTTCTGTAAGGAGGTGTTACATGATGGATGAAATGCTCTTAAATCAGAACGTGATTATTTTTAATGCATTTTGTGGTTTAATCAATTACATTTTAAATATATATTTGCAACACAATTTTATGTTATTAGTTCACACACTTTGGTCACTTTTACTCACTTGTTCATATTTCTATTATACATAAATTAGGAAGTTGTTATGGATGAGACAAAGAGCAAAATGGAAGTTGTGTCAGGTATCTATACTGCATATTGAAAACTATAGAGTACATGTAATTAAGATAGTTAACATTATTTTTTATCAATAGTCAAACCTGCTCTAGTAGATGTAGCAGTCAACGAAGAGAGGATACAAGAATGCTCCTTCTATAGAAGATGTAGTGGTGAAAGAATAGCAAGAAATTCCTATAACAGTTTTGATGATGATGAATGGTGGTCGGAATATCTAGATGTGATAATTGAAGTGTGTAAGACTTACGACAAAATTACAACTCATCATAATGTAAGTGGTTGACAAACGCATTTTTATTTTAAATTGTTATGTTTATGACAAATATTTTCATATTTGTGTGTATGTTTATTGAGATGCAACAATGGTTTTCATAGGCACTTGATGCTCTTTATGTCAAATTATTATGTGTAAGGCTAATGGCACCGCTATGATTAAGTGAACCTTCGAGTCACCCGATTAGATCCCTCCTCCGTTTATGAAAAAGTACCTAAATATTGTGTCTCCATAGCAACACGCGGGCACTTTACTAGTTAGCTATAAATAATTAAAGAGCTTAGAAGTATGCGCTCGATCTGCAAAATCAACCGTTATTTGTTTTAAGGCCAAATGAGACAACTTAATTAAGATGATAAATGCTTTGACCGTGATTTGCTAATACTTTTTCTTTTATCTTTTTTTACGGCGAAGTTCTTTTGATTCCGAAGTTATAGAGTTAAGCCCTATTTACGTCAGTTGTCCCTATGGTTTGTCCACTTTTTCCCTTTAAAGTCAAATTTTAAAATTGTACCATTTTCCTCTCTACATTCGTGAAACATACAATTTCAGTCCAAAAAAACTAACACAGTTAAAAAACTTATAACTCAGTTAGCCCTGGGACGTAAATGACACTTAAACTATAGGGATGTAAATGACACTTAAACTAAATGACATTTAACTCCTAGACTTTTTTTTACTTTTTAAACTACTTTTTATTATCATTATCATTATTATCAGAGTAAATTGCCAAAATCGTCTTTGAGGTTTAGGCATGTTTGCCAGTTTCATCCAAAATGACTTTCTTGTGCCAATTTGCCAAATTAGCCTTCACTTTTGCCATTTTTTGTCATTTTCATCCAAATCACTAACTTAGTTTACTTTTTCTGTTAAGTTGAAGGATATTTGGATGAAACTGTTAAATATAAACCTCAGGGACTATTTTAGCAATTTACTCAAACTCTCTTAATTTCTTTTATTGCATTAACTAAATAACAAAACTTGAGTTAACATGTACGACGATTAAACCACTACTGCACATACTAATCCCAGTTCGATAAGAAGTCATCATGATCTTAAATGTAAATATCATTTAGATGTTCTTAATCTTAAGAACTAGTCATAACGGACGTGTATACTGCTAGTTACTAGGGTTATTAGCCAAAAAGTAGAATTCACGAAAATTAGCTGGAGTTTGTATTTACGTTTATTGGGCCTTTTCAAAAGCTTATATCTAAAAAATTATATATTTAAACATTTTTCTTTATATCTGGAAATTGACAAATGGCAACAGCAAACCTACAAATTTCATGATTTCAAACCAAGTATGAAAAAGAAACAAAAGCAAAAAAAAAAAAAAAAAAAAGAGTTAATTACTATTTTCGTCCCTTTGGTTTGTAAAAAATCACTATTTCAATCCATTAGTTTAAAAATTGCGATTTCAGTCTCTGTGGTTTCACTTTCGTAACTATTTCAGTCCACCTCCGTTAACCCCATCCATTTATTCTGTTAAGTACACGTGAATTGACCACAATTCCCTTATTAATAAAAAAACAAAAAGATATCTAAATGAGTTAATTACTGTTTTTGTCCCTGTGGTTTGTCAAAAATCACTATTTCAGTCCATTAGTTTAAAAATTGCGATTTCAGTCCCTGTGGTTTCACTTTCGTAACCATTTAAGTCCAGTTTCCTAACACCGTCTATTTTACCGTTAAGTTTTTAATGAAATACCTAAATTACCCTTGTGTTAATTAAATATGGACTTATATGATTTTATTATTGGATTTATATGATTTTATTGTTGTATGACATATGGACTTAAATTGGATTGTAGGGTTCGACCCACCATGGCTTCAGTAGAAGTAGAAGTCTGTCACTAATTTTACATATATGGTTCCAAAATTTTATTTTTGGATTTTAGAATGAGAAATGTCCAGGTGAGCATTGTTTTTCAAAGTTATTATGTTAATTGATGTTGTTAGGAAGATATTAATTGGGGTGGGGTAATGGGTTGCCGGACATTAAGAGGGTGGGGTTGTGATGCCGGAGAAGATGACCGGAAACTTTTGCCAGAAATGAGAGCAAGGATGGAGTGGGGTGTGGTAGCTTGGGGTTTTGTTTTAACAAGTGGGTCCTAGAATACAATCTTTTAAATTTCTATGGTTTTTTATTTAATTAACACATGAGTAATTTAGGTATTTTATTAAAAACTTAACGGTATAATAGACGGTGTTAGAAGACTGGACTGAAATGGTTACGAAAGTGAAACCACAGGGACTGAAATAGTGATTTTTTACAAACCACATGGACGAAAACAGTAACTAACTCATTTAGATATCTTTTTGTTTTTTATTAATAAGGGCATTATGGTCAATTCACGTGTACTTAACAGAATAAATGGATGGGGTTAACGGAGGTGGACTGAAATGGTTACGAAAGTGAAACCACAGGGATTGAAATCGCAATTTTTAAACTAATGGGCTGAAATAGTGATTTTTGACAAACCAAAGGGACGAAAATAGTAATTAACTCTTTTTTATTTCACCATAGTTCATTTTCCTTGTTTAAAAAAAAAGATTTTTGACTTATTATTTGTCGTTAATTGCTTTATTTTATTGTTATTAGTTTTAAGTTTATTTGTTTATTGACTTCTTTGATATGACTCAATACGTTTCATCATATTTTCAACGTCTACATTTTTCATGGCAGGGAATAGTATCTACCTGCCATTAGTTTAAATGGGCGGCCGACCTTTCTTATTGAACCAACCAGTTTATTATTTTATAAACACTTTAAAATTACGTTTTTCCTTTGAATAGTGTTTCTCCGCTATTGGTTCAAACGGGCAGAGGACAATATCCATTGGACAGACCAATTTATTATTTTAGACCCACTTTGAAAATACGTTTTTACCTCAGGTAAAAAATACGGTTATGCCCCAACTTCAAAATACATTTACCCTTTTGCCCTGAGCTAAAAAATACGATTTCGCACTCGGTAAAAAAATTACGCTTTTACCCTCAGCCAAAATTACGTTTTCGACCTTTAAAATTACGTTTTTGCCCCCAGTTAAAAAATACGGTTATGCCCCAACTTCAAAATATATTTACCCTTTTGCCCCGAGCTAAAAATTACGATTTCGCACTCGGTAAAAAAATACGCTTTTACCCTCAGCCAAAATTACGTTTTCGCCCGAGTTTAAAATAAAATTTTGTTTTTCCCCCGGCTCAAAATTACGATTATACACCAGTTTATTATTTTATCCCCACTTTAAAATTACGGTTTTGCCCCCAGTTTAAAATTACGTCTTTGCCCCAGTTAAAAATAAAATTACGCTTTTGTCCCTAGCTAAAATTTATGATTTTCTCCTTGGTTCAAAATTACGATATAACCCTCAATTCAAAATTACGTTTTTGCCCCCAGTGCAAAATAAAAATATGGTTTTCCCCTAGCTAAAAATTAGGATTTTACCCTCGGAAAAAAAATTTATTTTTCCCCAAGTAAAAATAAAAATATGACTTTGCCCCAAGCTAAAAATCGTGTCAAGGAGCTGCCTAACACTCTTTTTACTTTTTCTTTCTAGCAAAACTATAGCATTGTGTTTTTAATTGGTTGAGAATTATTCGGCCATCGCCCCTCATTGCGGACGTGGCATCAGCTAGTTATATATTTACTATACATACATTTATCAAATGGGGGAATAGTGCCAGGCAACATTTACTATACATACATTTACCAAATGGGGGATTAGTGCCAGGGAGCTGCCTGGCACTCCCCTATTGGACTAACCAGATTACTATTTTATATCTATTTTAAAATTAAGCTTTTTTTCTGTTTAAAATTACCGTTTTGCCCCCACCTCAAAATAAAATTACGCTTTTATCCCCATCTCAAAAATACGATTTTGCCCTCAACTCAAAATAACGATTTTGCCTGGCACTCCCCCATTGGACCAACCTGTTTATTATTTTATATTCTTTTTAAAGTTACGTTTTTGCCCCTCTTTAAAATTACGGTTTTGCCCCTAGCTCAAATTAAAATTACGCTTTTGTCCTCAGCTCGAAATTACGATTTTCCCTCGATTCAAAATAAAATTGTGGTTTTGCCTTCAGCTCAGGATTACCTTTTCGCCCCCCGTTCAAAATAAAATTTTGTTTTTGCCCCCAGCTAAAAATTACGATTTTGCCCTCTGTTCAAAAATGTGATTTACCCGTTTAAAAAATTATGATTTCGCCATCAGTTCAAAATTACGTTTCTTCCCCAGTTCAAAATAAAATTATGCTTTCGCCCCCACCTCAACTCTACGATTTTGCCCTAGTTTCAAAATAAAATTGTAGTTTTGCCTCCAGCTTAAAATTACGATTCTGCCCTTAGTTCAAATTTATATTACGCTGTTACCCCAAGTTCAAAATTACGAATTTGCCCCTGTGAAAATTTACAATTTTGCCCCTGGTTCAAATTTAGAATACTGCCATCACTTTAGCTTTTGGCAAATTACGATTTTACACCAGTCAAAAAATACAACTTTCCCTCAGTTAAAAATTACAATATTGCCATTGTTTTAGTTTTTTTTTTATTAAAACTATAAAAGTGTTTTGTTTTAATTGGTTGACTCGATTTAATTGTTTTTCGTGTCAATGAGTTGCCTAACACTCGCTCATTATTCGACCATCGCCCCGGAACGCGGGCAGAGCATCAACTAGTATATATATATGAGCTACGTCTTGATGAATAGTATCTCATAAATAAATAATTATTCATATTTTTTTATTTTAGTTCACCTATAGTAAATTTTATTTTTCGGTTCAATTATAAATAGGTTATTATATATATATATATATATATATATATATATATATAGTAGGGTTCCTGCGGAAAGTGTGTTTTTCTTAGAAAGTCTAGGAAGCGATTTGGGCCATTCGATTGGTGTGTTTATTGGCTTAGATCAAATGGATGGCATTTTCGTAATATATGAGTTATATAAATAGAGAATTTTAATATAGTGAGGGTATTTTTAACACCCTTATTATTATTTAACGATTTTGGTATAATTTACGAAAATAAACGGGTAATTAGAATTTCAATACATTGAAAATACGGGTTTCATTTAAACTTTATTTACAGAATTAAAACTATACAAAATAACATGTTTGAGTTCGTCATTTAACAAAACAACGATACATAGTGCGGAAGCTTATTTCTTGATCGTGTTCGGTTCTTCGTTGTGCTTGATCGTCCTCCGGTGCTAAAATCATACCTGAAACTCATAAAACATGAGTTGGATTAGTCATATGTAACTTAGAACGTATTTAAACGAGTTCGGGAAGCGAAACTGATTAAAATAATTTTTTTTCGCCAAAACAGGGTTCCGTCTCGTGTCGCGGCGGATTCATGTTGTTCCTTCGCGTGTCGCGGGGGAAACCAGTTTCCAGCAGGTCTGGAGCTGGGTCCTGCATTTTCAGCTATGCCTGTTTTTACGGAAACGGCCATAACTTCTTCGTTATTGATCCGTTTTACCCGATTCTTTTTCCTACGCGACCATAATTTAATTCTCCATCTAATGGAGTTGAAATCCAACATCCTACATAATAAAATTTCAGACTTTTAACTCTTCGGCTTATTACCCTTTTTACCAACTTTTGACCCGTTCGTGATTTCATCACCAAACGTGTTTATTTGACCCTTATATCACATACACTTCTTCAAACTAATGTTATCTACCATATTAGATTCTAATCACCGGTTTATTACACAAATTGAACCCGTTTTCGCTTGTATGCTTAATTTGACCCGTTAAGGGTATTTAAGCACTTTCGAGCCTAAAATCGCTTTCGATTGTTCCTAGCATTTCATCACCACATTTCTTATCCTATAATCTCCTACCACAACTGTGTTTATGGCGGTTTGATGTGGTGATCTATATAAACCAAATTTTACCTCTCGAATCATTATTTTACGGCAAAAACTCAAATAGTACCGTTTGACTAATATAATACCTCTTTCAACTTCTATACTTAATCTAAGTATTTACTTAATCATAAAACTTGTTTCCAAACAACCTTTAAAGGTTGTTTGTTCGAATTAGCTAACAAGGGCGTTTTGGTCCTTTTTAGTCTTTCAATTACGACAAGGCCCTTTGAGAGCATGTTTGACCCATAAAACCTCTTTTGAGTTATGATCTTGTTCGAAAGGTCTTTATGCCCTTCGAAACACCACGACACTCTTTTAAAACATTCGGTTTACCCATTTAAGTACCCCATTGTCTATCCAAGACTTCATTTTAATGCTCATTGAACCTTATGTTCTAAATGAATAATTACTCTATTACACATACCTGGCTCGGGTCAATGTATTGACCTGTTTTAATGCCTTGCTATAATATTCGCTAAATAATAGCGATGCAAATATCATTTCTACATTTATTCCTGAAATCATATAACTCGACAATAATAATTAGTCTCCATCATCAAAGGGCGGTATCTTCACTCTTTGACCCGTTTGGTCTAAATGACCAATTATATTAGCGATATGACATGTATTTTCATCTCGACTATATGACTCGCTCCGATTTACATCGTGCGGTCGTTTTACTTAATATTCATTTCTTAATACTTTTCGGCCTATTAAGGCTTACTTCATAAGTGTCTTTTAAAACCAATAGTTATGGTCGACGTGTGACCAATTTACCGTTTTACCATTATGGTTTGTTTTGGGTTAACCCTCTAAGGTAACCATTTAAAAGTTCATTTTCCATTTGTCATAAAATGATCAAATTACCAATTTAACCCCTTTTAAACCATCAACATGGTTTCTTGTCATGCTCGACTATCTTGTTCCATACGTCTACACGCCGAAACATCATACCTCAACGATGTATTTATCTTATGCGTAACTAATACGATAAGAGAATATTCTAAACATAAGACTAGTGTAAGCCATACTTACCTCACATCCGAATTATGCTTTTCCTCCATTCTTGCTTCGTTTGACCCGCTTCCTTTCCAAGCCTTCACCTAGCTCGTTAGGCGTCAACTATTATCAACATTTACATGGTGGTTAGATTAGTCATTATCAATTATGACTATTCCATCTAACGGGTCTTATGTCGACTTTATCACTCGATTAAATCATTGGTTAGTTTGACTTCCTAAAAGTCAATTGATCTATCGACATATCCAAATGCACACTTCACATGGAATTTCAACATTTTAGCTTCGTTTAGGCATTTTAACAAACACCTAGTGGGCATACTTTTACACATTTACAAACTAGTTCATAACTAGTTATTTTTACCAAGATTAACATCAAATTTACCACTATCACTTATGATCAAATACTCAAAATTGAAATTTGTTTAAGTATTTCCCGATTACTTAACATGCATGATGATTCTAATCATAATCATATCATCAATTCCACCTTATGACTAATACCCACTTAACCTAAGTGTGTTAATTCATCAAATCCTTCAAATCATAGCATGTTATGTATGATTTTCACTTAGGGTTTCGTTCCTAAGCAAGTATACATCACTAATCTAGCCATAGCTTCTCTAATCCATGCCTAATTCACGATTAGGATGATTATCCAATTTTTACAACTTCAAGAATGTTAGAAATTCGACATACCTTACGATCCCCTTGACTTGGTGACCGTTTCTATGTGTTCAAATCCGAATTTGACCCTTGTTTGATCCTCCAATTTGAGGGTTTTGTTGAATTTTAGGGTTGAGCTCCATGGGAGCTTGCTCCTGCTCGATCTCAAACACACACTGTGTGTGTGTGTTTGTGTGTTTTGTTTCCTTTTAAATAACCTTTCTAGTTATCCCACTTTAACCCCTCGTGTTTGGTTCGTTATTAAGTAGGCTACAACCTACAAATTTTAATAACAATACTCCTACTTATTAACTAGGTTAAACATTCCTAGTTAACTTAGTGGGTTCGGGGAATTTATAACTAAGCTTATTTTAAGCCCCGTTAGGTCAGGCCTTCTATAAACTTTATTTCCTCAAAAGCCTTTATACTACTTTTATTTAATATTAGGTTTATTTATTTAAGTCCTAATATTTACCGGGTTAATTTTTTTACCACTAACGGTATCTTACCCGTCTTTACTATTAACGTGGTTTGATTACCAAACCCGTTTTTGGGATGTTACAAGTCTACCCCCTTAAAGAGGTTTCGTCTTCGAAACCTTTTCTTACATAATTTATTGAGTTTAAACTCAATGTATTCTATCCGAGAAATCTTTTAAACATTATTTATACTTTTAACCATTCGTTAGTATTACCATAAAAGTATGGTAACATCTTTTTGGTTACTAATTGTCTACATATCTCATACGACATAGTGCAACTTGAAATAACGTAATCTCGTTATTTCCGCTAGTTTAGTTAACTTAGCGATATCCATCGCTTTCATATACTATCGAATTTCTTATGAATCTGTTACCTTGACCCGTTTAAAGGTCTTTAGTGAAATCTTTCACTTTTAGCAACAATTTCTTTTGTTTTCAAATTCATTTATTCGGTTCAGTTATACCGAATCCACCGCTTACAAGCAACCAACTTACTTAAATGACCTTAACCGGTCTCACTAACTAGACTTATTAGTCCAGTTGCTTTTTACCGCTCGCTTGGTGATAATGTGATTCCACTTCACATTGCATTTCTTGACCGTGATCGTGTCACGTCATGTTTAATTTATATCAACCTTTCATTTTCGAAAATACCACTTTTTCGAATATATCGTCTTGCACCTATCGATGTTAAGACCCATACTCTTTGATATTTGTTATTTCCAAATTCGTCTTATAGTATTCATATTTGTTAAAACGTTGTTTCTTACTAAAACTGAATTTTAGTTTAACGTTTTTCCTTTTAACTATGTCAATTACTCATATTAAGGAAATTGACAACCCATAATTTATTCTTTTCCGTTCTCATTTTACGCGGGGAATCATAACTAGTTCCCTTGCTTTACACTATTGACCCGTAGGTTCTTTCACTTAGCCTCATAGGCTATTTCTTTAAATTTTTCACCTTTTTAAGGTGAGACATTAACAACTCGTTTCCTTCTCTTTATGACCCGAGGGTCTTTTTGGTCTCGTAGACCTTAACACTGTGTTTAATCCCGTAGGTTATGATGATCCCGTAGATCATCTTTTATTCTTGTCTATATTCAAATGTATATATACATATATAGCTTCAAGGCATCTCTTATTATGTTTGGAATCGTTTATTTTCGCTCTTGAACTTCAATTGACCTTGACCGTAGTCTAAGGCTTCATTTGTTTACTTCCGGACTAATCCTCCGACTTTATGACTTCTGACGTTATTTACGCGTCAGTTTGTTCTACGCTTACCGTTTCCCGGTTCATACTTATACTTCTATACAACCCATTACCCGGGTTCTTTTATCTTTACGTTCTTAATGCCCATAACCCTTTACATAGGTTAGTTAACATCTCACACTTTCACTTATTCAGTCCGCGCCTACTTACATTAGCAAGCGTCATCATTTATTTAATTCGTTTGACTTGTTCGTGTGAAATTTCATCACTGGTGAACGTCAAATTTCATTCTTTGTTCGACCCGTTCGACTTTTAACTAGTCGAACGTAATTTTTTTTATCAAAATTTATGTTTGCGAAAATTCTTGTCATCTTTTAGTCATGACTCATATTCCGAGTCTTTTGACTTTCTATTTCGCGTTCCTGTTTCTCAGTCTACGCATGCGTTTAAATCCTTACCCACCAACCGGGTGTTTTACCGAAGTCCTTATTATTGCAACCCTTACGGTATGCATTATGACTTCGTTTCGCTTTTATATTCCTACTTTGTTCTCAAATTTGGTGTTTTACAAAATCGGCCCGTTAAGAGTCATATTTGCATTCTCCGGGTTCGAGTGTAAGCACACCCCTCCCAATTGCATACCTTAATCCTTTTACATTAATCTTTGTCCCTTCACTCGGGCTCATCATCCTAATGTAATACGCTTCCGTCACCTGGCTGTGCGTTTTCATTATTATCAAATATTTTGCTCATTTGATTCATTTGGGTACTTTTAAGTTAGTCCCATTCACCCCGCCCTTACTACATCGGATGTAAACGTGTCCGCCATAAGAAGTTCATGGTATCATATGCCACTACTTACTTGGCCAGAGTAAGCGATTAGCACATGACACACATGACCTTTTTATAGTTTTCACATCACGCCCTATGTAAGTAACGCCTCTATTTGTTTCTCTTGGAAACAATATCCCGAATACATTTTCTATTCAGGTTTTTCCAAGTTTTTAATCTACATATGCAACTTTCAATTTCTACTTATTTGTTGCATATTACTATTTGTGCGGTTATTTAAAATGTGCACCTGGTAATGTTTGCCCCGACGGGCGTTCCTTGCCATTAACCTCGTTCGCGGTCGTTACGCGATTTAGTCCTCGGTGAGCATGCTCCTCTTGTCATACTTCGGACCGTTCCATCATCATATCCACGATTCGTTTGTCTCTCGTCGTCTTCAAACGCGAGTGTCCTTCAATTAAAACATTCACAAAAGTTAGTAACGTCAACTTCAATAATCGCCCGTATTATAATACAAGGTTTTTTCTACTATACGCGTCAACGCGCGTATTTTCGTCAACTATATCAATCATTTTAATTGGGGTAACGTGTATCACACGATAGCCCTATGTGTTGTTTACAACACCTTAGCATGCTAAACTATTAACATACATGTACTTACCGGATTTGCGATCAAGCCTCGAACCGAACACATTTGTCAACAACCTTGAGCTCTGATTACCAACTTTTAACACCCTTATTATTATTTAACAATTTTCGTATAATTTACGAAAATAAACGGGTAATTAGAATTTCAATACATTGAAAATACGGGTTTCATTTAAACTTTATTTACAGAATTAAAACTATACAAAATAACATGTTTGAGTTCGTCATTTAACAAAACAACGATACATAGTGCGGAAGCTTATTTCTTGATCGTGTTCGGTTCTTCGTTGTGCTTGATCGTCCTCCGGTGCTAAAATCATACCTGAAACTCATAAAACATGAGTTGGATTAGTCATATGTAACTTAGAACGTATTTAAACGAGTTCGGGAAGCGAAACTGATTAAAATAATTTTTTTTCGCCAAAACAGGGTTCCGTCTCGTGTCGCGGCGGATTCATGTTATTCCTTCGCGTGTCGCGGGGGAAACCAGTTTCCAGCAGGTCTGGAGCTGGGTCCTGCATTTTCAGCTATGCCTGTTTTTACGGAAACGGCCATAACTTCTTCGTTATTGATCCGTTTTACCCGATTCTTTTTCCTACGCGACCGTAATTTAATTCTCCATCTAATGGAGTTGAAATCCAACATCCTACATAATAAAATTTCAGACTTTTAACTCTTCGGCTTATTACCCTTTTTACCAACTTTTGACCCGTTCGTGATTTCATCACCAAACGTGTTTATTTGACCCTTATATCACATACACTTCTTCAAACTAATGTTATCTACCATATTATATTCTAATCACCGGTTTATTACACAAATTGAACCCGTTTTCGCTTGTATGCTTAATTTGACCCGTTAAGGGTATTTAGGCACTTTCGAGCCTAAAATCGCTTTCGATTGTTCCTAGCATTTCATCACCACATTTCTTATCCTATAATCTCCTACCACAACTGTGTTTATGGCGGTTTGATGTGGTGATCTATATAAACCAAATTTTACCTCTCGAATCATTATTTTACGGCAAAAACTCAAATAGTACCGTTTGACTAATATAATACCTCTTTCAACTTCTATACTTAATCTAAGTATTTACTTAATCATAAAACTTGTTTCCAAACAACCTTTAAAGGTTGTTTGTTCGAATTAGCTAACAAGGGCGTTTTGGTCCTTTTTAGTCTTTCAATTACGACAAGGCCCTTTGAGAGCATGTTTGACCCATAAAACCTCTTTTGAGTTATGATCTTGTTCGAAAGGTCTTTATGCCCTTCGAAACACCACGACACTCTTTTAAAACATTCGGTTTACCCATTTAAGTACCCCATTGTCTATCCAAGACTTCATTTTAATGCTCATTGAACCTTATGTTCTAAATGAATAATTACTCTATTACACATACCTGGCTCGGGTCAATGTATTGACCTGTTTTAATGCCTTGCTATAATATTCGCTAAATAATAGCGATGCAAATATCATTTCTACATTTATTCCTGAAATCATATAACTCGACAATAATCATTAGTCGCCATCATCAAAGGGCGGTATCTTCACTCTTTGACCCGTTTGGTCTAAATGACCAATTATATTAGCGAGATGACATGTATTTTCATCTGGACTATATGACTCGCTCCGATTTACATCGTGCGGTCCTTTTACTTAAAATTTATTTCTTAATACTTTTCGGCCTATTAAGGCTTACTTCATAAGTGTCTTTTAAAACCAATAGTTATGGTCGACGTGTGACCAATTTACCGTTTTACCATTATGGTTTGTTTTGGGTTAACCCTATAAGGTAACCATTTAAAAGTTCATTTTCCATTTGTCATAAAATGATCAAATTACCAATTTAACCCCTTTTAAACCATCAACATGGTTTCTTATCATGCTCGACTATCTTGTTCCGTACGTCTGCACGCCGAAACATCATACCTCAACTATGTATTTATCTTATGCGTAACTAATACGATAAGAGAATATTCTAAACATAAGACTAGTGTAAGCCATACTTACCTCACATCCGAATTATGCTTTTCCTCCATTCTTGCTTCGTTTGACCCGCTTCCTTTCCAAGCCTTCACCTAGCTCGTTAAGCGTCAACTATTATCAACATTTACATGGTGGTTAGATTAGTCATTATCAATTATGACTACTCCATCTAACGGGTCTTATGTCGACTTTATCAGTCGATTAAATCATTGGTTAGTTTGACTTCCTAAAAGTCAATTGATCTATCGACATATCCAAATGCACACTTCACATGGAATTTCAACATTTTAGCTTCGTTTAGGCATTTTAACAAACACCTAGTGGGCATACTTTTACACATTTACAAACTAGTTCATAACTAGTTATTTTTACCAAGATTAACATCAAATTTACCACTATCACTTATGATCAAATACTCAAAATTGAAATTTGTTTAAGTATTTCCCGATTACTTAACATGCATGATGATTCTAATCATAATCATATCATCAATTCCACCTTATGACTAATACCCACTTAACCTAAGTGTGTTAATTCATCAAATCCTTCAAATCATAGCATGTTATGTATGATTTTCACTTAGGGTTTCGTTCCTAAGCAAGTATACATCACTAATCTAGCCATAGCTTCTCTAATCCATGCCTAATTCACGATTAGGATGATTATCCAATTTTTACAACTTCAAGAATGTTAGAAATTCGACATACCTTACGATCCCCTTGACTTGGTGACCGTTTCTATGTGTTCAAATCCGAATTTGACCCTTGTTTGATCCTCCAATTTGAGGGTTTTGTTGAATTTTAGGGTTGAGCTCCATGGGAGCTTGCTCCTGCTCGATCTCAAACACACACTGTGTGTGTGTTTGTGTGTTTTGTTTCCTTTTAAATAACCTTTCTAGTTATCCCACTTTAACCCCTCGTGTTTGGTTCGTTATTAAGTAGGCTACAACCTACAAATTTTAATAACAATACTCCTACTTATTAACTAGGTTAAACATTCCTAGTTAACTTAGTGGGTTCGGGGAATTTATAACTAAGCTTATTTTAAGCCCCGTTAGGTCGGGCCTTCTATAAACTTTATTTCCTCAAAAGCCTTTATACTACTTTTATTTAATATTAGGCTTATTTATTTAAGTCCTAATATTTGCCGGGTTAATTTTTTTACCACTAACGGTATCTTACCCGTCTTTACTATTAACTGGTTTGATTACCAAACCCGTTTTTGGGATGTTACAGTATTTTGGTAATTGGAAGTGTTTTAAATAAGTCAAGAAACTGTCATATCAATAACCAATCCCTAAATTCATGTGATTTCCCCTCTTTCTCTCTCCCTCTCTCTCTCTCTCTCCCTCTCTAAACCGATCTTTTTCCCCTTGCTGCTGGCGAAGCAAAACAAGACCCCAAGAGCATTCAAATTTCGGTTCCAAGGCTTGTTCGTACCCCTTTTCTTCACTAGGTATTCATATCTTGTGTTGTGATTAAAGTTCTTGAAGTGCATATACATTTTCGGTCGTAATCTGCTTGTAACTCGGCGGCAGCGTTTTTGCTGTTTTAATTGATGATTGTAGAGAGGTCTACGAGTTGTATTGTCTTGTTTCTTTGGTGCCAGCATGGATGGTAAAACACGGCGTCAAGAAATCTGCTTGTTGTTAAAACACAGCGTCAAGAAATATGCTTGCTGTTAAAACACAATGTCAAGAATCCTCCAGCAATCTGCTTGCTATTAAAACACAGCGTCAAGAAATCTGCTTGCTGTTAAAACACAATGTCTAGCAATCTGCTTGTTGTTGAAACACAACGTCAAGGAAATCTGCTTGCTGTTAAAACACAATGTCAAGAAATCTGCTTGCTGTTAAAACACAATGTCAAGAATCCTCCAGCAATCTGCTTGCTGTTAAAACACAGCGTCAAGGAATCTGCTTGCTGTTAAAACACAATGTCAAGAAATCTGCTTGCTGTTAAAACACAATATCAAGAATCCTCCAGCAAATCTGCTTGCTGTTAAAACACAGCGTCAAGAAATATGCTTGCTGTTAAAACACAATGTCAATAATCCTCCAGCAATGTTGTAAAATCTTTTTTTACGAATTCCTGTGAATATGTTGTATGGATTGTATGATTTAAATTGAAACTGTTAATTTGAATTAAATGGGATATTTAGTTTCCATAATTTTAGTTATCCTAATAAAATAATCCATAATTAAAATAATATTCAAATTACACAATTGCCCTTTTAGTTAAAAAACCTTCAATGCCACATGTCGCGTTCTTATTGCTTCCTAGACTTTCTAGGAAAAACACACTTTCTACCCAACTCCTACTGTATATATATATATATATATATATATATATATATATTGATTATTTTATCGTGATGAATCGAACCAATACCATACAAACAAAATAGGTATCGGCATTCGTTTTTATTGGTAAAATCGAAACGATTTTGTGATGAACTGGAACGATTCCGACTAATGAACATCGATATTGGTAAATCTTTATCGGTTGCTACTATTCATAAACGGCATATATTTAGTCGAAGACTAAGTTTTATTCGCATATGTATTCATTTTTCTTTCAGTTGCTATATTGAGTGGCCATATCATATCGGTTTTGTAATAAATCGAACTGATACCCGTCGCAAAACGCGAAGAAACCCACTAGTTTAATATATATATATATAGGGGAAGGATAAATCGAAAACCCACTCCGGTTGACTAAACCCTGAAAACCCATTAATAACCATTGATTAACCATGATGGATGGCTGAGATTCATTTTGGTCCATTAATTGATTTTGAATCCTTCATCTCTATTTTTTAATATATTTGATGTACGTAGAGGGCAATATGGGAAAGATTTAACATAATCTCTTACTAAGAGACAAAAATCTGCATGAATTCAGAAACCTTACATCCCTACATCATTACACCTAATCCTACAACTCTACATTAGTCCTCAATATTTCAAAAACCACAAAAATAAACACTTTCTCTCATAAATCTTCATCAACCCCTTTCAAATTACCCCCAAAATCACCGGACACTCACTCTCTCTCATAATCTTCATCAACTGGGGATCTTCAAAAGTCACCAAACACTCACTCTCTCTCATAATCTTCATCATACCCTCTCAAATATTCAGACAATCGCCGCACAAAAAAGACGATCGATGCAGATCTTCAAAAATCATCGGACAAAATCAAGGATCGCCGGAAATTATAGGGTTCAGGTGTGTCAGCGTCGGTTCAGGTGCGTCGCTCCGTTCCTTTAATCAGAATCAGAATCTTTCATCCTCCGTCTCTCAAAATTCTTTAAAATATTTTTAAAGAAAATAAAGCAGCAGATTCTTGGGGTCGTTATCACAAATTTAATATTGTTGAAACCCAAAAGTCGTTTATTCAATCTGTTATTTATTTTATCTATATATACGCCTTGTTCTGTCCTCCATTTGATCACATACCAGCTTCATTTCGTTCGTGTATTCTGGGTTTTTGATTGCGGATTCTGGATATTATCATCGCTGGGTTTTTTTTTATTTTTATTTTTGTTTTAGATCTTTAAGCGAATTGAGTTTTTTTTTTTTGTTGAGGATTATGATTATAGATGGTGATTTGGGTATTAATTATTGTTGTTCGATCTATTGGTTTTATACGGTTTTATTCAGTTGATTGGAATTTTTTCCTTTAATCAGTTAAGTTAGGGTTTTTACTTTCTTTTGAATAATCTCAAAATAGTTAGTTTTGAATAATGTGAACAAGTTCTTGGAAACAGTCTCGGATTCTCTTGCATTCAATATCAATGACAAGAAATCTTTTGACCCTCTTTGTTCCTCTTTACTTTCTTTTGAATAATCTCACTTCTTAATCGCTTGGATACAACAGTTTTTTGGGTGAATACATGATCAAAAATTGTTCTATTGGGAAGAAAAGATTACATTTATGTTTGACAATTAATTTAAAATAAAGCAACAGTCATATTTATTTTTGTTCTTTTGGTTATTTTATAAGTTAGAACTCTTTTTTCACAAACAAAAGCGGGTTTCTAAAAAATAGAAAATAAAATAAAAAAAGAAACTAATTGGTATGTAACATTAAATTGTTAGATGGTTTGTTACATTTATGTTTGACAATTTATTTTGTAACAGTGTTGGAAGGCAGTGAATCGGAGACACCAGCAAAGGATTTGAAAGAAAAGAAAAAAATATTTTTGTAACTTAAGTATTTTGTTTTTTAGGGAACAAGTGTGTTGTATGCGTTGTTAGGTTATATAATAATGTTGCACCTTAACATTTGTGGGGGCAAAAATTTGTAACTTAAGTATTTTATTCATAAAGTTGTTTTACGATACTTTTTTTTAATTTATCGGTGTTTGGGCCACCGGTGTTGTATATAACAAGTAAATGTAAAAGCATTAGGTGAAAAACTGGATATACACGTTGAATAAGGTTACATTATATGTTACTTTATATGTACCATCTTATTAAGGTTACATTCTACAAATGAGCAATAAATATTACATTATATGTAACATTTTACAAAAAAAAAAAAAAAAAAATGTAACCAATGAGGAAAAATGTTACTTTATATGTATCATCTTATTAAGGTTACATTCTATAAAATAAGCAATAAGTATTACATTATATGTAACATTTTACAAAAAAAAAAGTACAAAAAATAACGTTACATTTTCTGTATAATTTCAAAAAATGTAAACACCCAGTATACAAGAAAAAATGCTTGTTTTTTTACCATTTAAAGGATATCCACATACATAAGAGTGTAACGCGTTTTCTTTTCTTTCTCCTCCGACACAAAGTGTTATATTACATCACATTGTTACATGTTGGTACGTACACTACAAAAAAAAGATGTTACATATATTATACATATATATGAAGTTACACCACGTGTAAACATACATTTTCTGTATAATTTAAAAAAATGTAAACACCCAATAAACAAAACAAAATGAGCAATAAGTATTACATTATGTGTAACGTCCTTCCACGTTTCATATACACAACCAACAACAAGCTTTAAAACAATAGGAACATTAGGACACCACATTCTAGTGCCATTGGGTGTGTGGTGAACATAAAATTCCTCGTCCGCATGAATACCTACAAAAAAGGTCACGAGTCTTTTAGAAAACATTGTATTGTTAATAAATTTTAACACGTATAAGTTAAAAAAAATTACTTGTAACATGAAACCTGACAAACAGATGCATTTCACTGTATTGCCAATACAAGTTTAACACGTTTTGATACAATGCAAACAAAACTTGGTGGTACATTTTTTTGGTGTCACCAAAAAGTGTAGATGCTGGTGCATTTTTTTTATGTGATCCAAAAATGTAATTTCGAATGTTTTTCCCTTCCAAAAAATATAAAAACTTAATACAAGTGTAACCACACATGTTTTTACCTTCTACAAAATATAAAAGCTTGTTTCATAAAAATAAAAAATAAAAATGGTATTGTTAATACAAGTTTACCACATTTTTAACCAAACTAACCAACACACCCTCTGTTTTTTTTAGCACAAGACTTGTTACAAAAAAATTAAAGTATATTATGTTACAAATACAAATTTTCTATTAAAAATGAGATTGAAAAAGATAAACTCATAAAAACTGATGTGACTATTATATAAATAAAATAGTTGCATGTTATATGTTACACATTTTTTAGAATGAAATAGTTGCATGTTATATGTTACATATTTTTAAGAGAATAAAAGAGTTGCATGTTATATGTTACACATTTTTTAGAATGAAATGAAATAGTTTGTTATATGTTACATATTTTTAAGAGAATAAAAAAGTTGCATGTTATATGTTCAACAAAAAAAAAGAACTGTGCAAAAAAGATTAGTAGATATGGCTAGATATATTAACTTAATATAAAAAAACACTTAAACATAGAGAACAAAATAATTAAAACATAGTATGACTAGCCTAAAAAACGCATAATAAAAAGAACACACAACACTATTGTTGTACATGTGCCAAAATACAAAATACATCCGTATAAATAGATGTATGAAATAGCAATACATGTTGTTTTGGATAAGATAAGCTTGTTTTAATGGAGCATGGGATAAGTATGTTATTGGTATTTAAAAAGAAACGTTGGAATCTCTCACTTACAATGATGCCTTTGCTTTGGGTTTGATGAAAGTTTGAAACTTAAAAAAATAAAAATAAAAAACAATGTACCTCTACCAAAAAGTATGTCAGGCATTTAATGAGAAATGTGATGTTCACATGGATCCTAACAAAAAGTATGTCAGGCAGGGAAATTACATATATGCCCTCAACACCCTTTTCAAGACTTGAGACGTGGCACACTGGTGTCCATCTAATGGGTTTTCAGGGTTTAGTCAACTGGAGTGGGTTTTCTCCTTATAATTAGCCTATATATATATATAGTGGAGGGTTCAAATGAGAAGAAATTTTTTGTAAGAATAAAAAAGAAGAAGTTTCAACCAATAAGAATGCTTCATTTTACTTCATTTAATATTTGCATTTAATTTTAATATAAGGGTATATTTGTAAACTTACATAGATCATTAATTTGTAGTCTTCATCTTTAATAGCTAACTATATTAAATTTGTAACTTATTTTCAAAATATATATTTTTTCAAAAAAATAAAAAAATGAATTTAGAGTGTAGGACAAATTACTAGGTGTGTAGGATAAATTACGAGTTGTGTAGGATAAATTTAAATCTGTGTAGAATAAATTTCGAAATGTGTAGGGTAACTTTTTATGTGTGTAGGCAAAAAAAAAAAAAATAGTGTAGAGAATAATAGTTTTTATGACTAATTAATTACTTAAAGATAGTAATAAATGAGATGAAAAAAAAAACTACTAAACATTTTACAATTGTACCCTTTGTTTTTTTTCTTCTCAATAAAATTTTCTTGTCAAATGAACATCCTCCTATATATATATATATATATATATAGGGGAAGGTTCTATGCAGAACACTAAATATTGCGAGAACAAACAGAACAAAATGAATTACTCATTTTTTTTTCAATCCTAAAAACCTCAAAAGTAAATGACAATGTTACGAATGTAAAATTCTCCTATATATATATATATATAGGGGAAGGTTCTATGCAGAACACTAATATTGCGAGAACAAACAGAACAAAATGAATTACTCATTTTTTTTTCAATCCTAAAAACCTCAAAAGTAAATGACAATGTTACGAATGTAAAATTTCTTGTTTCTCATACTAGAATACAAAATAAAATATGGAAAATTTTCAGTTTTTATATAACCTACACATAGGTAGGTTATGTGTAAGTTATGTTACATACATGTATGTAGGTTGTGTGTAGGTAAACATATATGGTTTTTTGACTTATATGTAATACATATATGAATGTAAGAAACATAAATTTTAAAAATATATCAACCTTAAATCCCAAAATTTACTGATTTAGAATTGTTCTTTTTGTTCTCGCAATATTTAGTGTTCTGTAATGATCCTCATCCTATATATATCATCATCATCATCATCATACTCAGTATATCCCACCAATAGCAAAGCTAAGGTAGGGTCTGAGGAGGGTGAGATGTAGACAGCCTTACCTCTACCCCGTAGGAATAGAGAGGCTGCTTCCAATGAGACCCCCGGCTCGATTGTGGTTTTGCATCAAGCCTTGGACATAAGGCACATAACACTCATCAATTGAGACAAACGCCGATTAGTGCATGCACCCCCTTGTCTTTTGGCTATCAACACCACCACATGATGCATGATTAACCGTCCCCCTCTTTTAACGTTATTTTCACGAAATTAGTAAAATAACGTTAAAATTAGTGCACTTTCACTTTTGCCCCCCGAGCGCCCACGCATATATACATTATATGAGCATACCGCAAGCGGGGCGTATCATCCTATATATATATATATATATATAGAAAATGAGTATGAATAGTAGTTTTGTTTTTAAAATGATATATAGTTTTTTTCAATATTATTATTATAATTATATAATAATTATAAAGAGATTATTAATACTATCATAATAGATTTTTTTCATACTTTTATCATTTCAATATTATAGTATATTAATATTATATTTACTTTTAAGCTTAAATGTATTTCTTTAATGTTAGTTTATAATTTTTTTGATATTCCTGATACTGTCTTAACAACATCAATACTGTACCATATAACATTGGTATAGTTTTTTTATTATTAGTGTCATCATGTGCTTATTGTTACGTACTGTTCGATAAAAGTTCTATTCGAACAAGCCATATGCAGTTGATTTTATTTATCATCACAAATCGAACATATGCCGACCAAACAACATTGGTAACGGTACCGTATTCGTTTGATAGTTTTCTCGGCGTGGCGGTATAAAATTCATTGTACACAAAGTTATATTCCAATAAAGTATTTTTTTTGTTATCGTAAGCTATATCGAGTATTTGTACAATACCGGTATCGTAACTGATCAATACCGACCGAGCAACACCCGTATTGGTATTCTTTTTTATTGTTTTCAATCTATGTAAAACACGTGTCGATTGGCAATGATTGTTATGCCGAGTACTGGTATGGTACTGGTACTGTAGTAAACCAAAATGATAATAAACAAAGGCCGCAACAAAAAGCATGGGATTCCAACTAGTCTGTCCATCTATATCTATTAAAGAACCAATGGAAATGAATAGTGCCACACAAGTGGTGGCATTTATTTATTTTTTTTTGAAGGGTGACTTTCAATATCTACATGGACCATTGGTCACCGGGTTCCCGTCAAAGACGGTTACCCGTCAGCCCAGCATTTCCAGACGCGATGTTCGATCGGGCCCCGGCTGCCGCTCTGACTGACCTTCGCCCGGAAACCATACTGCCCCCACACGAGAGACTCGCTGGGGTAACAGCTGGGTAAAACCGGGTTGCCCTCAAGACCGCACCATGCCTCGGTAGGATACGATCCATCATTGGGACGTCCCCCCCCTAAGACCACAGTGGGAGTCGAACCGGTGACCTCCCAAAGGAGGAGCCGGCCCAACATACCCAATGGGAACCACTGGGCCACGGAGGAGGATGGCATTTATTTATTTGATAGGTTCTTTTTGGCTTATATCTATTAAAGAACCAATGGAAATGAATAGTACCACACAAGTGGTGGCATTTATTTATTTGATAGGTTTTTTTTGGCTATATCTATTAAAGAACCAATGGAAATGAATAGTGCCACACAAGTGGTGTCATTTATTTATTTGATAGGTTCTTTTTGGCTTGTGGTCACTAAACCTTTTAATTTTTTGCTTTTAGTTAGGACACGTGTGTTTGCCAGCTATAATACTTTCCTCCACCTTCCTCACACGTGTCACTAACATGCATTCACAGTCACCCCTTCATCTTTATTAAGGCCAACACTCCACCCGTTTCAAATCAATTTTCTCATTTCCTATTTTTATTTAAACAACCAAACCCATTCTTTTTATTCCAGCACACAACAAAGTCGCCACTTTGCAAGGAACTAGGTGAACATTGTACACCAAACATAGTACGCATTACATCCCCTAAAGGAGAATACAACCAAAACCAAATACAAAACATAAAGAAAACCAAATAAACCTTTAACAAAACAGTCTTATGGTTGATTAAGCTTTCCATGCTGATAATGGAAGAGTCTCAGACTCCTTATATGTTTTAACACCAGCAACATATCGATCCCCCTTGATTGAATCAGGTGATGCAATAGATTCAAGTTCAGCCATATCTTCTGGTGTTAGCTTAACAGATAAAGCTCCGATGTTGTGTTCAAAATTTTCAATCTTGGTGGTACCTGGAATAGGCACAACATCATTTCCTTGGTGGAGAACCCAGGCTAATGCCAGCTGTGAAGTTGTGCACCCTTTCTTTGTCGCTAGGTCATTAATCCTCTCGTACATGATCTTATTGTGTTCAAGATTTTCAGGTTGCAACCTTGGCAAATTCTGCAAAACATTAATACATTCAAACTTGATGTTAATTTCAACACTTAAGGCATTTAAACAAATATACATATAACTTTCACCGCTTAAGGAACCAAACGATATTGGAAAATAGTCGATTTGTAATGTTTAACATCTTTTTATTGCAATGGGTCGATGGAAGGAACCGAACAGTATTGGAAAAGAATTAAAACAAAAATGGTGTAGACAACATACCTTACGGGCGTCACTTTCTTCCAACTTCTCCAACATCTTTGGACCATGTGAGAAAAAACCACGTCCTAAAGGACTGTATGCAACAATCCCTATCCCAAGTTCTCTGAAAGAGTATGATAAACGTTAAAAACTTCGAAAGTTTGGATACTTCATTAATTATGATATAGAAAAAGAAGAGGAAAGACGATATTACACCTGCAAGTGGGAATAATTTCTTCTTCTACATCTCTTGACTGCAAGGACCATTCCATTTGTACCGCAGTAACTGGATGCACAGCGTGTGCTCTTCTAATGGTCGATGCTGATGCCTCTGATAATCCAACATATTTAATTTTACCTTCTTCCACTAGCTTCTTTAGTTCACCCATCTATTAACAAATGCAAAACATCAAAAGCTAGCCCAAGTGGTACGCCAAAAACATATGTTTTTGGTTAAATACAAACATTCGGACAAGAGCTCATGTACGATTGGCAATTCTTGTCCTGTTCGACACAATAAGTTTAACTAACCGTGATTTCGATTGGCACACTGGTGTCAATCCTGTGCTGATAATAGAGATCGATGCAATCGACGCCAAGTCGCTTGAGGCTAGCTTCACAAGCAGCCCTGACATAGGCGGGATCGCCGTGGACCTGCCACGAACCGTCGAGGCTGATCCCGAATTTGGTAGCCAGCTCCACTTTGTCCCTCATCCCCCCTTTCAAAGCCTTGCCGAGAAGGATTTCGTTGGTTTTGGGGCCGTAGGCATCGGATGTGTCTAGGAGGGTAACACCGGAGTTAATGGCGTGGTGGATGAGCTTGATCATGTCGGATTCGGGTTTGGGAGCTCCGTAGAGATAGGACATGCCCATGCATCCTAAACCCAGAGCTGAGACCTCTAAACCCTGTGAACCCAAATTCCTTCTTGGTACTCTGCTTGCCATTTTCGATCGAACTTTGTTATAAATTTAATATCTTCTTGTACGTACTGATTGATTGATGAAATGAAGGCATGATTCAATCCTATTTATAGCAATCGGAGTCGGTACATTAATTCCATATCGATACGAGGACGTCAACGCCTACGTATGGCGGCTCACAAAAGTCCCAAGGTGTGCGCATGAGGGAGGATAGATATGACGCGTTTTTTGTCTCTTTTTTGAAGAGAGTTGAGTTGATAATATAAAAAATCTTTCGCTTTGAATATATGCATGGAACATTAAATTTGTAATAAAAAAATCTTATTTAATAGATATGCTGATAGATAAAAAGACACTTGCAAACATTGTTTTCTACCAAGGGCCACAATTACCTCTTATTGGATTTTGAAAATAACCATTAATCCTTGACGGCTTGACCTAATTGTACTTGTATTTTGTTGTTGTTGGAATATTGATGTTTCTTTATTTCTTTGTTTACTTGTTAGGGTGGAGGAATGGTCTCGGCAGTGCTTAATGGAGGGGAGTTTACCGAACGGGGAGGTGTTGCCGGGAGTGGAGCGGTGATCGGGGAGAGGAGGAGGCGGTGAGTGCTCACCGAGAGAGACACCGAAAGAGAAGAGGAGAGACAGAGGAGAGAGAGGGGTAATGGTGGATCCCACCATTTTTCAACCAATAACAATTTTTTTTTAAATTGTTTACCACTCTTTTTGTTTTTAACCATTGCTATTGATTGAGTGCAAAATAAGTGAAGTAAGGACTTAACATGACATGAGATTAATGGTTAGAAAATAAGTTTACCACTGTTCAAATAATGACCACTCCCTCCACCCTTATAAGGGTGATGGTATCTACACATCCCCTAAAAATTTTGTACATCCCTCAATAGAAACCATATAGACCAATACGCTTCCCATAGGGTTTGAAGCATTAAATGCGACACCAATAGGAAGCGTATTGGGCAATACGCTTCCTATTGGTACAATATTCTCTGGCGCGCACGCAGTTCAAAACTATAAAGGTTGAAAAGTGACCCAATAGGAAGCGTATTGCCCAATACAATTCCCATAAGTTTAAAAGGAAGCGTATAGGGCAATACACTTCATATTAGTTTTACTTAAAAATTATAAGTTGCATCAAATTTTTAACTTATTATTGTTATCTTATAATGTTTTTTATAAAAACACTTATTAAACAAAATAAAACAATATATATATAGGAAATGTATGGGGCAATATGGTTTCCTTGGACCCAAAGTATAGGAAGCGTATGGGGCAATATGGTTCCCCTAGACCCAAAGTATAGGAAGCGTATGGGACAATATGGTTCCCCTAGAGCCAATGTATAGGAAGCGTATGGGGCAATATGGTTCCCCTGGTCCCCTAATCTGAATCCTTTTTATAAAAATGTGTCAAAAAAACGTTTATACATTATTGTAATACCCAAAACATATTTATGATAATCATGTGGGGTGGCGGACACTGTTCGACAGGTTATCGGGCAGGATAGCCCGTGGGATCGTTTATTTCGAATAGTAGCCGCACCATCTTATCGGCCGTTGATGGTGGAGTTTCTCTCCACATTCCGCTATAGACCTCGACCGGATGACCGGCCGAACTCGGATTTTGATGATCCGAACTTGCCGGCCCTATCACCCGAGATCACATTCCGTCTGTTCGGCGAGGTATTTGAGATGTCACTTCGTCAATTTGCCGTCGCCACCGGTTTTTACACAGACGAGGAGTTGGTTCAGGACGTGTATACCACGGTTATCGATCGTGTGCCCGAGGATGAGTTGATTGCCTGGTGGCCCACCATCGGTGATGGTCCATACACCAAGGCGGAGGAGGTCCGATCCTGGGAGATTCGCGACCCGTTAGTTCGTTACTTGCATCGTTGCTTTAGCACGGGCATCGCGGCCCATGGCAAGAGTTGCGAGCACATAACGAAGGCCGATCTTTTCTATCTATATTGTTTATTTACTGGTCGTCCGTGCGCCCTCCATCTCTGCCTGGTGGATTATTTTGTCACACGTTGGAAAAAGCAGCGTCGTGGAAGTATATATGGAGGATCGTTTATCGGCCAGATAGCCCAGAGTGTTAGTCGGTACTTTGGTTGGGTCGAGGATAGGATTTTGCGTAACCAAGATGAGCAAATGCGACTTCGAACACTGCCTCGGTCAGGAGATAACATCCCACGGTCGCCAGATGGATCAGATGCATGATAACATAGGGTGGCTGATGACTAGCATGGGTGAAATGTATAAGTACATGAGTATATCGGTTCCACCCCGTCCACCACCACGAGTTTATCCGGACCAGGGCCCGTTCTTTACGCAGCAGCCCGACCCGTCCATGCCATCCTTTACCCAGCCCCTCCCGTCCTATACACGGCACAGCCCGTCACCCTCTACTAGGCGTGACCCGAACTTTACAGAGGAGGAGCTCGCTGAGTCTGACGAGGAGTCTGACGAGTATTGGTGATGACCGTGGGAGTGTATTGCTTAATACGCTTGGACTCAGAGGAACCGTATTGCCATATACACTTCCTATACATTGGCTCTAGGGGAACCATATTGCCCCATACGCTTCCTATACTTTGGGTATAGGGGAACCATATTGCCTCATACGCTTCCTATACTTTGGGTCCAACGAAACCATATTGCCCCATACATTTCCTATATATATATATATATAGTTTTGTTTAGTAAGTGTTTTTTATAAAAAAAAACATTATAAGATAACAATAATAAGTTAAAAAATTGATGCAACTTATAATTTTTAAGTAAAACTAATATGAAGTGTATTGCCCTATACGTTTCCTTTTAAACTTATGGGAATCGTATTGGGCAATACGCTTCCTTTTAGCTGACCATCTTTTGAAAAGTTTGGTACACATATAGGAAGTGTATTGCTTAATACGCTTGGACCCAGAGGAACCGTATTGCCTTATACGCTTCCTCTGGTCCCCTAATCATTAGCTGACCATCTTCTGAAAAGTTTGTACTTCAAGTACACATATAGGAAGTGTATTGCTCAATACGCTTAGACCCAGAGGAACCGTATTGCCCTATACGCTTCCTATAAGGTTCAAGGGATGTGCAAATAACCAAGGGGGATGTGTGAATAACCAAGCCCCCTTATAATCATCATTTGAGAAATAAATCTATTTACCATTAAAAATTGCCATATTTGGTAATGTTCTAAAATATGTTAGCATTTTTTACCTTTTGAAAAACCCTACAGAACATAAATATCTTATTCAATTCTGGCTGCTGCACATGCGGATCGTTGAATAGACTGCATGATCAAAAATAGAATTGAAATATTACCCTTTTAATGAGTTCATACTGCACAACCCAAAGTACAAACTATTATTTTCGGGGATAAATATAAAACCTTATATATCTATACTATATTATAGTATATATTTTTAATGACATCTTAAAATTTAAGTTTTAAACTTCAGGGCAAGACTGGACGCACAGAGCAAGACTGGGCCACTAGGGTTGTTTAAAAGACTATTATGCCCCTGAGTTAGGGCTAGACTGTGGGTAATACAGGGCCAAATGGTCTTTTGGATCACACAAAACGCCTAGACTTGCCCTGTACGCGGCGTATATATTTTTTTTGTTTTCTCTTTTTAAGATCAATAACACTAATATTAATTATAATAAACTCACGTGCCACGCGCCCCGTCGTGATTATCGGAATCCCGAGTCACTATGAAATAGATTACATTTTTATAGACCCAGGAAGCACAACTGATATCATTTACGAACAGTGTTTCAATCAATTTGATCCAGAGGATAAGACACGCCTAGCACTATAATTACAATTTGGTAGGTAATTTTAAGCACTTTAATAACTAACTAATACATACTCTGAGTGGCTTGAGTAAAGAAACTTTTGGTTTATAGCATTATAATTACAATTTTGTGGGTAATTTTAAGGTTTGGTAACGATACGTTGTTTGATGGGGGGGGGGGGGCACTGGCTTCTGTTTTTCCTTAGAAGCGAATTTAAACGAGTAGAAGATAAATTACAAACTTGTTACATATGATAAGATTTTTTTATTTGACCTTTTTCAATAAGGTCAACATTTTAGTTTTATAAAATTTAGAGGTTTTAAGTAGATTTTATTTTTATAAAACTGATCTATATAAAAAAATTAGAAATTAATTTCTGTCTTAGTTTATAAACATCATTCGCCTTAATAGAAAAATCAACTTAGTTAGTGGGTAGATGAAAATTTATAAAAATTAATTATGTGACAATATTATTTTTTTCATATAAAAATTGCATGTATATTCTTTTTTATTATATATGTAACAAAATTAATTAAATAAAAGAAATTTAAAAGAGTTTGAGTAAATTGCCAAAATCGTCCATTTGGTTTTATATTTGCCAGTTTCATCCAAATACCATCAACTTAACAGAAAAATAAACTAAGTTAGTGGTTTGGATGAAAATGACAAAAAGTTACAAACGTTGGGGGCAATTTGGTACAAAAGTGTCGTTTTGGACGAAAATGGTAAACCTGTCCAAACCTCAGGGACGATTTTGGCAATTAACTCTAAAAAAAACACTTGCTATCTTTTCCTATTGATACAAAGAAAGTAACACAACTGAAAGAAAAAAAAAAGACCTTCAATATTGCAAACATTGTTTTCTACCAAGGGCCACAATTACCTCTTATTGGATTTTGAAAATAACCATTAATCCTTGACGGCTTGACCTAATTATACTTATATTTTGTTGTTGTTGGAATATTGATGCTTCTTTATTTCTATGTTTACTTGTTAGGGTGGAGGAATGGTCTCGGGAGTGCTTCATGAAGAGGAGTTTACCGAACAGAGAGGTGTTGCCGGGAGTGGAGCGGTGATCGTATCGAGTCATATCAAAGAAGTCAATAAACAAATAACCATTAATGCTTCTTTATGTGTTTAACCATTGTTAATGATTAGGTACAAAATGAGTAGAGTAAAAACTTGACATGACATGAAATTATTGATTAGAAAATAAATTTAGCACTCTTCAAATAATGACCACTCCTTCCACCCGTAGGCTGGAGGGTGTGGGATGGAGCCCCTAGGGGCTTTATCAAGACACGTAAGCGCCACGTAGGATCCACGTCAGCCATAACGCCCCCTTTAATTTGCACGGTGTGGGATGGAGCCCCCTATTAATCAAAATTAAAAAAAAAAATTTGATTGGATGACATCCCACCTGATAAAGCCCCTTCTCCCTCGTTACCACCATGGAGCCCCCTCTATAGCGCCCCCTCTTAACTTTGAGGGTGTGGGTGTATAGCGCCCGGGGCGCTATAGGTGATGACATGGCCGAGGGTGGCGCCCCCACACCCTCTGGCCTTAGGCTATGGGGTGTGGATGGGGCTCCATGGGGCTTTATAGGTGCCACGTAGGATCCATGTGTACCATGGAGCCCTTCTTTAATTTGGAGGGTGTGGATGGAACCCCTATTAAACAAAAAAAAAAAAAAAAAACATTTGATTGGTTAAAAAACCAGTGGACCCCACCTGAATGGCGTTTCAGCTCGTTACCACCATGGCGGGGCTTCAATGGTGCCCCTACCATGGCGCCGGCGGTGTGGGGGAATATGGAGGGGGGCGCTATGGTGGTCTAGGTGGCGGAAGGGTGGCGCCCCACACCCTCTAGCCTTATAATCATCATTTGAGAAAGAGTAAATTTCTGTTTTCGTCCCTGAGGTTTGTCAAGTTTAACTAGTTTAGTCCAAAAATCTAATTTATAACAAATCCAGCCATGAACTTTGCATTTCTTAACGCTTTTCATCCCTAAGGGTTGCTATTCATTTAATTCTTAGGGATGAAAAGCGTTAAAAAATGCAAACCTTAAGGATAAAAGCGGTAAGAAATGCAAACCTTAGGGATGGTTTTGTTATAGATTAGATTTTTGGACGAAACTAGTAAAAATAAACAAACCTCAGGGACGAAAATAGAAATTTACTCTTTGAGAAATAAATCTATTGACCATTAAAAGTTGCCATATTTGGTAATGTTCTAGAACATGTTTGCAGTTTTTACCTTTTGAAAAAACCTACTGAACATGAATATCTTATTCAATTCTGGCTGCTTCACATGCGAATCGTTCAATAGTATTGCATGATCAAAAAATAGAATTGAAATATTACCCTTTTAATGAGTTCATACTGCACAACCCAAAGTACAAACTATTATTTTCGGGGATAAATATAAAACCTTATATATCTATACTATATTATAGTATATACTTTTTAATGACATCTTAAAATTTAAGTTTTATAGGTATAACCTTTTTTCAGTTTCCAAATGAAGTCATATTTTGTCTTATATGTCTCGTATAGGCCTGTACGGGGGGGCGTATAGACAAAAAGACCATTTTACCCCCGATTTAGTGCTATACGCATGGGTAAATTGGTCTTTTTTGCCTCTCTTATATGCCTAGTATAGACCTGTATGAGACGTATATATAAAGAGTAAAAAAAACTCTTTTATAAGTGGCAAATTACCATTTTAGCCTTGAGTTAGGCCCAGACTGGGGGTGTCTCAGGGCTAAAATGGTAATTTGCCATTTTCTTTTTTTTTTAATTTTAAACTTCAGGGCAAGATTGGACGCACAGAGCAAGACTGGGCCACTAGGGTTGTTTAAAAGACTATTATACCCCTGAGTTAGGGCTAGATTGTGGGTAAAACAGGGCTAAATGGTCTTTTGGACCACACTAGACGCCCAGACTTGCCATGTACGCGGCGTATATATATATTTTTTTTGTTTTCTCTTTTTAAGATCAATAACACTAATATTAATGGTAAAAAACACATCCAATTGACGAGTCATGACGCGAGCAGCAAGTAATTTTTCCATTAGTTCGCGGGGGTTCACACGCCAGGCGCCCCGTCGTGATTACCGGAATCCAGGGTCACTATGAAATAGATTACATTTTTTATAGACCTAGGAAGCACATCTGGTATCACTTACGAACAATGTTCCAATCAGTTTGATCTAGAGGATAAGGCACGCCTACACCCGATCAGTTACCCTCTAACCAGTTTCTGCAATGAGACGGTCTTTCCTTTCGGACAAATCTCTTTCCCGGTCACGCTGACAAACGGGAAGCATTCTAGAACAACTGAGGTAAACTTCATGGTCATTGCAGCCAACTCAAGGCATGATGTCTTGATTGGTAGGGAAACACACGGTCATCTGAGCATGGTGACGTCCACTCCTGTCACACCCCAATCGATGGCGGAATCATTGGGGCGCGGCACTAGGCGAATCAGATTGCTCAAGAGAATCCATAACAACTAAATTGCGACGGTATTTAATGTGTTCATTATCCCATACTAATAAACAGGTACAATCACATAAGTTGTCACGAATTTTCATGTTCTCTCAAACAATACAAATCCGACAACCTAGATTTTAGGTGTGTTTCTAGACTCCCTAGCTTGATTTGATGTAGACTGCAACTAAACCTGCAACATACATTAAAACGACCTCAATACAAAAGTATTGGCGATTATACAAGTTTTGATAGAGTAGCGTAAAATAGTTAAAAGTGTTGCGAATTACCAAATACATAAACGAGATACCTCAACATGGATGCATATAAGACAGATACTACCAGCTAAGTCACTTGAGCTGCGATTGCGATTGCTATTCATCCTAACTAGACCCCGTCGGGTGCTATAGTACTATACTAGTTAAGGCGGGACCTCGCGAGTATAGGTCCTAACACATATGTAACTAGCATCACGTGTAAATATGCATACAGTTATCCGCAAGTGATAAATAGGTTGATTGAATAATTCGTTTTGATAATTCGTTTTAATTAGGAACGTATGTTACACCCAAAATGCGATAAAAAGGGGTTCGAGTATACTCACAGTCGGTGTTCAGCAAGTAAACACAACTTGGTTGGATTGAAGGGAGCGCGTCTGAGATTAGCCTGATTACAGATTGATAGCTTAAGCGTCGAACAATGCGTTAAACGATGAGATGCGACTGAGTGTCGAACGGAAACCCGATCGGATGGCAATCCGATCGGATGGTCAGTCGATCGGGTGGCAATCCGTTTGGATGGTCATCCGATCGGATGGCCATTCGATTGGATTGTCACCTCGTTTAGTACGGACGTGTTTGTGTACGATGGTTTGCCTTTTGAAGTTTTAGTTGTAGCATTTTGAAAACAGAGAAGTATCTCTACCCTTCAGGTCAATCAATCGAACGACGGCTCGATCGGGTGACGATCCAATTAGTAGGACACTTAGTGAAAACAATATCACAGCAGTTTGTCACACGATCGGATTGCAATCCGATCGGGTGGCAATCCATTTGGAACTAACTATGCATTGAACATGTTGAAGATTGTTTAAGTGTTGAAGTTTAAAACATCACATGGTCGGATGGTCGTTCGATCGGACGGCAATCCGATCGATCGGCAATCCGTTCGACGTTCAAAACTTTTGAAGAGTTGAAATATGGTTTACGTGTGGAACCAAGTGCAAGCCGATCGGACGGCTGTCCGATTGGGTGGCAATCCGATTGGACGACAATCCGTCCCAACGACCTGATTGTCTTTGACACTTGACTGTTTTGAAAGTTTTGCGGTTTTCTCGAGACGGTTTGACAACGTGCCAAACAACAGAGCCTTATCAACACCCAGGTGACTCGATCAGACAGGAATCACCCTAGTCCGATCAGTCCCCTGTTTGAGACGGTTGCTCATGTTTAACCCGAACTCAGTAGTCTCTTTGATAGAACTCAGATCTTGAACCAACGCTTCACTAAGAATGAGTAGAAGATCCGAACAAGCTCTGATTCTATCAGTTTTGAGTGCATTGAGTGTAAAAGAGTTGGAAGAAGGTTAGAAGACCATACTTTAATCCTTTTATCCATGAATAAGTGTAGATCTATGCGAAAATGTTGTTTATCCTTGTGGAAATCCTTCAGATCTGAGTGGTTCTTGTTGGAATGAGGCCAATACTTGAAGTTCATAAGAACTCCATGATGACATCACCTTAGAACACCTCAAATCCATTGATTCACGGTTAAAAGTTAAGATTCAAAAGAGAAAATGATGAAGAAGTGCGTGTAGATCGTAGAAGTACAAGTTTGAGTTGAAAACTTACAAGAATCGCGAGGAATCGAGAGAAATAGAGCCACAAGCGTGCTGGTCGAGTGGGAGCTGTCACATCACTGTTCAAGTGATGTGACAAGTGCTATTTATAGGTGAAGTGGAGTGAAGGGGAAGAAGTGCAACAGATCGGATGGCAATCCGATCGGGTGGCTGTCCGATCGGGTGGCTGTCCGATCGGGTGGCTGTCCGATCGGGTGGCTGTCCGATCGGGTGGCAATCCGATCGGGTGGCCACTCGATCGATCAGTCACTCGATCGGCGGTCTCTGGCGTGTTGCGTTTCGATGCTTCGTTTTGATTGTTAAGCGTTGCGATAGTTTGGTCACACCTTTTCATACCCACATTCATATGTTTAGTATAGTTAGTCACATAGGGTCGTATAAATATCCACATTTCAAAGTTGCGATACAATAACCGGGTTTCGTTTCGAATATGCGTTACTCTACGACGCATCACGACCATCGAGGAGGGTAGAATAGGTCCTCACTCAATGTCATCGTGAGTGTTAGTGCGTGTGATGCAATGTGTTATATCGATAAAGTAAGCATTATATGCGAAAATACTACGAAATAGCGATGTAAACGATATAGCTACATTATGATCCGAATCTCTGGTGCTAGGCGTAACGAGTATAGCAAGTGGTAACAACGCACGAACGTGCGGGTTGTTACAACTCCGCACTCTGCGATCGGTCTTCCAATAGAAACCGGAGTGGCGATCATCTATTCAAGAAAAGAGGTAATGGTAGCCGATGAACCGCGCCCAACAAAGACAAGTAAGAACACTCCGCATACTGAGCCGGAGAAGTGGGTTTTGAATCAGAAGTGTCCTTAACAGACAGTGACCCTCGGTCCTATCATGTCGGAAAACATCCGAGCATTCCTAAAGCAGCTGCTCTTCAGGAACATGGATATCTTCGTCTGGTCGCCAAGTGACATGATTGGACATTTTTTAAACACATTCTCCTCCATAGAACCGTTTGTACAGATGAAGCATAGTATGGGGATAGAAAAAACTAAGGCAATGAATGAGCAAGTCTCAGAGTTGTTGAAAGCTGGTATACTGCGCGAAGTACGGTATCAAACCTGGGTAGCGAACCCAGTCATGGTTGAGAAGTCGAACGGGGGATTGCGCATGTGCGTAGATTAGAAGGATCTTAACAAGGCATGCCCCAAAGATTGCTATTCTCTTCCCGAGATAAACAAGAAGATCGACTCTCTCGCACCATTCAGGCGGAAGTGCTTTCTCAATTGTTACAAAGGTTATTATCAGTGCAAATGGCCCTCAAAGATGAGGACAAGACGACATTTCGCACAGAGATATGTATCTTTTGTTACACCAAATTGCCGTTTAGCTTACGCAATGCACACGCAATGTACCAGCGCCTAATTGATCAAACTTTCGACGACGGCATTGGAAAGCACATTGAGGTGTACATTGATGATCTAGTCATTATGAGGACCAAATGTTGAAAGACATAAAGAAGGCTTTCAAATCACTACGAAGCGTGAATATGAAGCTCAACCCGAGCAAATGTTCGTCTGGAATGGAGGAAGGAAAATTCTTGGGATTTATTGTGGTGAAGGGTGGATTCAAGGTCAACCTAGAAAAGGTACAAGCTATAGAGCGCATGCCATCTTCCAAGAGCATTAAAGAGATGCAACGGTTGGCTAGCCGGCTGGTCGCGCTGAACTGCTTTCTGTCAAACCACGCGGTAAAATCTTTTCCTTTCATCAGCACATTACGCAACTATGTAAAGAAAAACGAGTTTTGATGGATAGCAGAGGTTGAGAATGCTTTCAAAGAAATGAAGGAGTGCCTTATCCAATTACTGACCTTGACCGCTCAGCACGAAGAAGAACCACTGTTCTTGTACTTGTCGGCTTCCGACAAGGCAGTCGGCGCAACGTTATTATTAGAAAGGGAAGGAATTCAAACTCCAATTTATTATGTCAGCCGAATGCTGACAGATCCTGAAACTCGATACTCAATCATGGAGAAGCTCGTCCTGGCTTTGGTCCACATGTCAAGAAGGTTGCGCAGGTACTTTACTGGCCATGTCATCAACGTTTTAACCAACTACCACATCGGTACCATTTCACGGATGCCAGAGATCTCCGGGAGACTGGCGAAATGGGCAATCGAAGTGGGTGGCCATACCATTGTGTATAAACCACGTCTAGCAATCAAAGGGCATATCCTGGCAGACTTTGCCACGGAAGTCCTAGCGGACAAGGTCCACAAATACGAGGCAATTGAAAGCCCTACGCCAAAATCATCATACGACCTATGGCTGTTATACATGGATGGAGCTTCTAACGAAGACGACATAGGTGCAGGTTTAAAGTTAGTTAGCCCGGAGAAGCATGAGTTTACATATGCGATCCGGCTGGACTTCAAAAACACAAATAATGAAGCATAATACGAAGCGTTCTTGGCTGGATTATGCCTAGCAATCAAGATGGCGGCAAAGAATCTGCAAGCGCATATTAACTCCCTATGTAACATCTCGCAAAATCATATCCAATACAGTGGTGACACGTGTCATAAACCCTGATCATGTTAAAAAATAACTTTGAAGGACTAAAGTTACCAAACAGTGTAAAGATGTATATAAAAGGACCAAAAGCGTCAACATGCCAAACTTGTGCCTCTGAATGACCTCATAAGATGTTTGTACTCTTTATTGAATAAATTGTCGGACACAAGAAACCGTTTGTGCTTAAAAATCAAAAGTTACAAAACACAGGGGTTAAAAGTGTCAACATGTTAATTTTTACCTCTGAGTGACCTTTTAACGTTCCCGAAGCCTTGTAATATATTATTATACTCTTATAAATATCAGATAATGATCTCATAAAGTTTTGATACAATCTTGTGTTGTAAAATTCAATTTTCAAGAAAAAGGGTCAAAAGTTTAAATGTGACAATTCTAGTCTCGGGAGACCTTTACAACAATTCCAAAACTTATGCATGCAAGGTTTTACTCCCAAGAACATTTCAAACCTGAATATGTGGGCCACTCATGCTGAAAATATCAGTTATTCGAGTTATATAGGTGCAGGGGCTAAAATTGCAAACAAACAAAACATTTTTGAAATGTACTTCACAGGCGTGTCGCGACAGGATCCTCTACACCTGTCGCGACTCGCGGGGGACACCATTTTTCAGCAGCAACTGGCACCTGCCCAGCATGCAACCTAAAATCTGCCATGGATTCTCTGCAATTCTGTAACGAAAATAGCAGCATGCATACGGTTTTGAAATACCATTTGGACACTTGTGAGCATCATAAAACAATTAGGGACACATGGATTGATCCCAGTTCATCCTCATCTCCTATATAAAGAGCCTTCACTTCACAATCTTACTTGCTCATTTCAAAAATCTGAATTGCTCTCTCTCTATCTTTGGTTTTGGAGCATCCTGGTCATCAAGGAAGCTCTAATAGTTCAAATCTTCGTGCTAAGGACCATTGTAAGTGTTCTTAGCTTCTGTAGTTAAGATTTTATTAGCTTAATGACCGAAAGTCAAAGATACCGTAATTACACTTTGACTTTGTGATTAATCACTAACGGCCCAGCCATTATTTGTATTTGAAGTGGCTATGTGTTGGTAATTAAATAGGTGATAATTCCTCAAAAGGGCACCTCCTAAATATCACATTTACTTGGTCAATTATTGGGTCAAAGTAATGAACAGAAAAGTCAAACGAGTCAGTTTTTATAAAATAATTCATAACTGATAATGTAGAAGCTATAAAATACATTTTATCACTTAAATAACTTGGTAAATAATATAAGAACATGTTTAGGCATGTTCAACCCGACAATTCTGAGTTTAGGCTCGGTTCGCAACCGAAAGTCGCAAAAGTAGACTTTTGCTTTGACTTTCAGTTCTGACACGATTTAGCTTAGTTTAGTTATGCCTTAGGATTCCTTTGTGACCATATTATATGTTAGTATAACTCTCTGAAGTTATACTACATGGTCCCATAGAAATCCGAGTTATTTGCATGATTCCGTTAATATGCTTAAAATTGACCATTTTGACCTTATGATATAAAAACGAGATTTTTGAAAATGTGAGAGGACAAGAAGCTTTATTACTGATTTATAAGTATGTCCAAAAAGTTTAACTTCAGTTTCTAGTCTCAAACAAAAGTTATGCAAGATATTGTAAAACAAAACTTTTTGTTAATTAAATGACATTTTTAGCATAAATCATATTTAAACCCAAATTTTGGCTCCAAACTCATTACCTACTATTTTAATATAATTTTTAGGGAATTTTAGAATTTTTGGTCAAATTTTATACTGACCATAACATATAGTTCTTGCATGAACTCGATAATTGACGATAATGCCCTTTTCTTTAATAAAATGAGTTTTACACATCATTTAGATGTCAAACCTTTTTCTACTGATGTTATATATTCAATAAAATATTTTAAGCATTCAAGACTGATAAAAATCTCAGAAATTCATAAACTTCTCAAATATCGTCAAATATCGACTTTTATGCGAATTAGGCGCATAGTATGGTTTAAAAGCATATTTAGCACCTAAGACATGATACCTACTGATTTCATAAATGAATTTTAAAATCTTAACAGTAAGTATAAGTCTTGAACTCAGATTTCTAATTTGGTCCTTAAAAGCATACGTGAAATGACCAAAATGCCCCTATGGTACATAGTTTGGCCATAAATGGTAAACCTCACATATGTATGATATCTTACTGATATAACTTGATAAAATAAATATTTTTACTGAAAATTTTAGACCAGAACCTCAGTTTGGTATTAAATCTCTTTTATAAACTTTAAAATGACCAAATTACCCTTTTGGGGCTTAAATAGGTTTTAAATTCGTTTTGGGCATAATTGAAGATATCCTACTGATATCACAACATATTTTAAGCATAATAACTTAGGGAACTTGTACATGACTCATTCGGTTACCCGTTATGCATATACGCGTTCGGTACGGTTTATGTAACTTGTTTGCATAAATTAGCCGAAACGGGTCAAACCTTATCATTTTTACTTCAAAATCCAGAATGTATTTAGTTTACCCATTTTATACAAGTCTTCATACTAGTTAGGTCTAAATCACGTTCCAATCCGGTCATCGCTTAATCTGGCGTTTCGTACCATAAACTTTTCTTTAAAACTAACCGGTCCAAGTTACAACTTAAATAAGACCCGTTAGAAATCTAATAGGTTATTAAAACCTTCGTTCCAGATTAGGAGCCCAGTAAAAGCTACCTGCACTTGCTGATTAGAATATACGGCTGAGTATAATTTACATTTTAGCTCAGGTAAATACTTTTAACTTATTTTCCCTTATATGAGCTTGGGATACGGTAAATTATTACCGCTTGGTCGGGTATTGAATATTTAATCGATTAGTGGTTAAATCATTGAGATAACCTGTTTTAATCTGTTTTGTTTGATACAAATCATTTGGGGGTTAATATGACCGTGTCCTGGATATCCTCGGCTCATTCATTTGTAATGGCCACGACTTAAGCACGGGGTGTAGGCATACACCTGACAGTTGCGTATGTAAAACGGTATCTCACTCGTGAGGAAACTTCTTGTGGGCTTTTACTAGTGGTGTGTCTATTAATCTTGTCTCGGCTTCTAACCTAGGCACTGAACGTACGACAAACATGTAAATCTGTATACAAGATTATTTGACATAATTGTCCCAAGTTATAAAAGATTTTATGCCTTGTGCGTCCAAACCAATTTTATAAACACTTTTCAAAAGAGTCAGTTAATTGTATTTACCAGTATAAACTGATGTATTTTTCAAAAAGATTAAGTGAAGGTACTACGCGAAATTGGCTGGAAGTTCCTGAGTATTAGTTAAAGAGTCTTGCAAGCTCTTAATACTTAAAGTATGTCGAACAATATTTTACTTCATGTTTTAGATCCGCCTGTGGAACCACTTACAACAGTTTGTATAATATTTTATTATACTTTTCATTTCGGTTTGTATTATTATTTTCTACCAACTACGTCACGATACTCCCCACCAGGCCCACCGGTAGTACGTGGAAATATCGGGGTGTGACAGGTTGGTATCAAAGCCAACATTGAGTGAATTAAACACTAGCCTTTTGTGTTTAATCTCAATGACACAGTTGCACATTCCTTGACTTCTGAGTCTAGGCAAACGACTTAGGATTAATCCTAATCTTAAATTGTTTTTGCTCTGTCTGTTTTTGTTTTGACAGGATTATTTCAAGCATGCCGCCAAGAGTAAGAGGACGTGGAGGACGAGGTAACGCACCTATAGTAGCTAGGAATGATCACGAAGCTGGGCCATCTCACCGGCGCACACCATCGGCAACACTTAGCTCTAGCCCACACGAAGACTGGAGGACCTACTTGGTGCCCGCGAGACGCTCAGTCTCGCTTAGTTCCTCACCATCTTTCCATCATTCATTCGGGCCGCATCAGGGTGAAGAGCCTCACGACTCACACCATTCTTATGTTCCTTTGCAGCTTTCGGGTTCACACCATTGCTTCCAGAACCCAACACCCTACTTTCAGAGCTGGTTCAACCCGATGAACCAAGTCGAAGAACCAGAGGGCCAAAACCCTTTGGAACCAGCTGACCACTTTCCTGAGTACCAGGATATGGAGATGGACGAGGATCCAGATCCTGAAATGCCGCCTTCTGGGACGCTGACGCATCCTATTGAGATTTCGAGCGAATCTTCTTTTCATGGTTCGCCCTACAGGGGCCCTGATATCTGGGCCAAAAGACGGGCTTCATACAAGTGGGAGTATACTCCCCCTCACCGTAACTCACCACCACACCAGCAGGTCCCTTCTGAGGACCCACATTTCCAAGCGGTCACGCCACCGCCACCGCCACCTCCAGCGCCAGAGCAGCCACCGCCTCTAGAACCATCGAGGCGACGAAGAACTGCACGGATGTCCGTGCGTGGGGGTTTCCATTTCAGCACCCCCAACACTCCAGCAACAGCAATTACCCGCCGCTTTATGAAGACCCGCAAATGGGTGGGCCTTTAAATGCAGTTTCTGAAGTCGACTCTGCACCAGTCGTACCAGCACCACCCATGGGTTATGAAAACCCAATCCCATCTTACCCAGGTGCATCTGGGTACAACCCGTTTGAGCAACCAACTTACTCGGGTTATAACTACAACAATGCACCTGTCGTTAACCCGTACATTGAAGCAGCAAACTTCAATGCTCTCTTCCCTGGTCCCTTTCCACGTACGTACCCAACTGGGTACCCTACATATGAGTATCAATACCCACCACCTCCAAAACCTCATCAACAGCAGCCGCCGCAGCCACCACAAATTCAACCACCGCAGCAGCAAGAAATTCTCCAAAGGTTGCATGAGGTGGAACAAATGGTAGACGAAGAGCGTAGAAGTCGCCGCGGTCTTCTAAAGGGTTTGGAAAACCTCATTAAGGGGAAGAAGAAGAAGGATTATTAGAATTCCTTATTTATTGTATTGTTATTTTATTTTCAATTAAGTCCCTGCGTGGACATGTCTTTCTTATTTTAGTCCCTACGTGGACGAATTATTTATTTAAAAGTCCCGTTTAGGGCAATCATTGTACTTCTTAAGACAACTTATGGAATGTTTCATTTCAAATTTTTATTTGTCATTATATATATGCATGTGCCATATAAAACAAATCAAAATATCGATTCAAATTTTAATTGATCTTCCAATAAATCTCAAAAGAAAATCTTGAAGGTATAACCTAGCCCATATGTCATTTTAGACATAGCCATGATGGTAAAACCTTTTTAAGATTCAAATCTTTGTTAACACCTAAGAACGTGTTAGCACTCTTGGCAAAAGTGATTCGATGAAGTCACACTAGTCATCCTTATATTGGATCTTTCCAATTCCTTATCTAGCCTAATGATCTAGAAATCATGGCTTATATCATCAATTGAGATGATCATATTATAAACATCCATTAGTGATGAAATGCCTACGGGCCATATTTATTGTCTAATAAGACAAATGACAGTTGTAGTCTATGACTCCCTGTTAAGAAAAGGTGATGAACTACGTTCAAACCTTAATGCCTCGATCCTATAAGATCATGGCTTAAAATTGTCCTTGTGACTAGGCCATTTTGTGCCACCTTAATATCCATATTAGTTTATAACTGGATTTAACTATAATGAAAAATTTAGATAAATTAAATTATCAAATTAACCAATATTGTCTATGTTTACCATGGTTAACGTATCATCGAAAATGATGATTCCATAATAAACTTTTGAACAAATTATTGTCAATTGTTTTATAGCAATCAAGCTCCAAAATGGCTGAATCAGAAGAGGTTAACAGTCATCCAAGGGAAAGAAATGACAACACCCGAATAAATGTAGCTGGTACAGATCTACAAGCAATGATAGATAATGCTGTCACTAGAGCCATTGACAGACAACTCAAGGAACCAAGTAATACTCGCACAAAGACTCAATCTGTGGCTCATAGTAAGCCCCCTTCTAAAACACATGAATCAAAGAAAGACGACTCTCAGCACTTGTCGAATCAGAAAAGTCAGTCATCTAAGAGAATAGTGTTCGATCAGGAACCGCGTTCAAAGACTTGTTCTTACAAATACTCCGTCTCTTGTAAGCCAAGGGATTTTACAGGTGAGAAAGGTGCCATAGACTGTATGACATGGCTTGATGAGATGGATACTATTGTGGATATCAGTGGTTGTGCAGAGCAGGATATTGTGAAGTTTGTTTCACAGTCCTTTAAAGGAGAAGCATTGGCTTGGTGGAGGTTGTTAGTCCAAGCCACGGGGAAGATCCCACTTTATAATTTGTCATGGGAACAATTTGTGGCACTGATCAAGGAAAATTTATATCCCCAGCACGAGGTGGAAAAGATTGAAACCGACTTCTTAACTCTGGTCATGAAGAATTTGGATTGCCAAACCTATGTCACAAGTTTCAACACCATGTCTAGGCTTGTTCCTTATCTGGTTACACCTGAACCCAAGCGCATAGCACGCTTCATTGGAGGTCTGGCTCCGGAAATCAAAGGCAATGTTAAAGCATCTAGGCCTACCACTTATAGGTCTGTGGTAGATTTGTCCTTATCTCTTACACTCGATGCGGTTAGAAATAAGTCTGTTAAGACTTCTGAAGAGGGAAAGAGGAAATGTGAAGATGAGAGCTCACGTCACTCTGACAAGAAAAGAAAAGGTAACTCTGAGCATAGGACGGGTTCTGGGTTTAAGAAGGACTCCCAGTAGTCAGGTGAGAAGCCTAAGTGTAAAACCTGCCAGAAGCACCATTTTGGGAAGTGCAAACTCGAATCGCAATCGCAGACGAAGCCTAAAGTTTGTGGGATCTGCAAGTCAAAAGAGCATAGAACTTTGGATTGCAAGAAAATGAAGGATGCAACATGTTATGGTTGCAATGAGAAGGGGCACATAAGGACCAACTGTCCGAAAAACCCAAAGAAGCCTGAAGAGGCCAAGAAGACTAATGCTCGAGTCTTCCAGATGAATGCACAGGAAGCGGTACAGAACGATAATGTTATAACAGGTACTTTCCTCATCAATGATGTATATGCTAGAGTTCTACTTGATTATGGTGCAGACAAGTCTTTTGTAGACAATAAATTTTGTAAACTGTTAAATCTGCCTGTTAAAATTCTAAACATAAAATATGAGGTAGAATTGGCTGATGGTACCATAGAGACTGCTTCAACAATCTTAGATGGATGTTCCATATCCATTAGGAATCCCTATTTCCCGCTGTCTTTGCTTCCGTTGAAATTGGCAGGATTCGATATAGTTATAGGCATGGATTGGTTATCTCGTAACCAAGCCCAAATTGCCTGTGATAAGAAGCAAGTTGTCATTAAGACCCCTTATGGTGAGCCACTTACAATTCAGGGAGATACGCAGTATGGTTTACCTAAACAAGTATCTATGCTTAAAGCGTCAAAGTGTTTGAAGAAAGGCTGTGTCATTTACATGGCACAGGTAACTATAGATGAGCCAAAGCCCAAGATAGAAGATATTCTTGTTATTTCTGAATATTCAGATGTTTTTCCCAAAGAATTACCTGGGTTACTGATGTGCACAAAATGCAACATATAAATTACATCAATTGTGGCATAAAACTAACCCTTTTTTAGTACTAATGTTGGAAAAAGTGTGTTTTTGTCTTCCTTTTGTATTTTCAGGATTAAATGAGCTCAAATGAACAAAAGAAGCAAAAATGCAGCTAAATCTAACATAAATACAAGAAAAGGAACAAACGTGGCATGCCCGACCCCCCGACAGCATCTTCCCAAGCAAAATCAAGAAGACAGAAGGCTGAACACGCCCCATGCTCAGTAAGCACGGGGGCGTGCCCAAGTGTCAGCAGAAAAGACAAAGCTGTAGAAGCTTCTATCACCCACCACGGGGGCGTGCCCAACGGACACGGGGCCGTGGTCAACTCTATGATTTGAAGAATCTGGGGAAATCTTGATAGTACAGATACACTTCTGCACACGGGGGCGTGCCCAGCGGACACGGGGGCGTGGTCAACTAATGCAGACAAACTGCAATTAATGAAGAAAGAGAAGGAAGGTGGACACGGGGATGTGCCCAATGGACACAGGGCCGTACCTGAGTCTCTGTTCAGCCTATAAATAGGGGTGCTTGGCTCATTTGCAAACCATCCCTTGGCACACCACCTCTCTCACACTTCACCCACCACCCACCACCATCACAACACCATCATCCACCACCATCATCCCTTGTCCATCATAGAGTGTGTGACTCGTCTCGGGATCCAAGATTGATCGTAAGAGTTCTTGACAATCAAAGGCCATGTTTGCCTAAGTCTCTTACATCACTTGGTGAAGACAAGTGTCTAGTGTAATACTTTTTATTTTTAATCTTTTCGCACTTTTTATTTGGTTATGTATTAATGACTTTAATAACTAGTTTCTTATGTTGAAGGTGATTCTTCCTTATCGTTTGTCCGTGGTGTCTTGGCATTATTTTACTGTCTATATAAAATAAAAGATTTTCACCATTCATATCTCTACGGTCTATATGGAGATATGTTGGCTACCTGATCTGGGGTTAAGGGAACGGTTTGGTAAGAGTCTTGCCTTGTTCAGTGTATAGATCCTGCAAGGACCTTGTTCAAATTTAGTAGGACCTCCTTCAATACCCACCGGTATTGGATGGCGGGGGTCCAAACTCTTTGATCCCCTCATATGTAAGCTACTATTAATACTTTAACCCGGCTACTTAGGACTGTATCCCTGCTGACTCAGACTACTTAGCCGAGGGTAACGTCACCTTCAAAAGAGGGGCCTACCATAATATGCATTAATAACTTAATTAATTATCTTTCAATAATCCGACCCTTTAGGATTGTATCCTTGCTGACTCAAACTACTGGGTTGAGGGTAACGTCACCTTCAAAAGAGGGGCCTAGTACAATAACTAAGATAATCTCTTAAAAAGTGCAAAAGTGCGGAAATAATCAAAGGTTACACTATACATGAGTCGGAGCCAAGTGATTCATCTTGTCTATCTGTTTTTTCTTTTATTTTATTTTTCAGCATTTTAGTTAGTTTTTATTTTTCTAGTTTAAAACCTTTTTCTAAACTTTTGATTTGATTAGACGTTGAGGATAAACCGGTATTAAAAGCTCTTGTGTCCTTGGACGACCTCGGTATCTTGCCAACACTATACTACACTCACGATGGGTGCACTTGCCCATATGTGTGTTTGGTGTTAGTAAAATATCGTGTTTTATAAATTTAAAACTTGACTAACGTGTAAAAAGAGCTTAAAATATACTTAAATCCATATACACACCAAACTGCATCAAGTTTTTTGGCGCCGTTCCCGGGGACACAAGGATTTTAAGAAAGCTTAAAATCGACGGCCTAATCAGTTTTTCAAAACTTTTTCAAAACGCGCGCACATTTTTCTGCATTTTAGTTTAGTTTTGCATTTACAGTGACTTGAACACGGGTCGTGCTCACTGAACACGCCCCGTGCTCAACGAAATCAATAACTTTAATTAAAACGCCCATATACAAATTCTGCACACGGGGCCGTGTCCAGCCTCTGTTTTCGTTTTTTATTTTTGTTTTCTGGTCTCGAGACTTGGTTGTGGTCTGCTGAGTGATTCTTATGGATCAATACTTAGGAGGTTACAACTACACCTATGAGGAGGATGATTATAGGGAAAATTATTGCACTAATTGTGGTAACCCGCACTCGGTTCAATATTGTAACTTATTTCAACCATCCACTTCATACACCTACTATGAGGAGCCCAGGTACGAGCCATCAACTTCATACACATCCTATGAAGACCAAAGGTATGAACCTTCTCCCTCATACTCATATTTTGATGAACCAAGGTATGAGCCTTCATACTCATACTTTGAGGAACCAAGATATGAACCTCCACCTTCATATGCTTATTATGAGGAACCTTGGCGTGAACAACCCACCTCATATGAGTATTATGAAGAACAAAATTACGACCCTTATCCATCATATACTTACAATGAAGAACAATGGTGTGAACCATCTACTTCATATGGGTATTATGAGGAACAAAGGATCGAACAATCGGATTCAAGCTTTGAAAATCCCGATCCTTACTCTATCGTCGAAGTGACCAATAGGATATTAGAACACCTTAAAACTATCGAGCGCTACATAAAAGAATCTCGCGCAAGGGAAGAGGAGTCCCGCGCAAGAGAAGAATTAAATAAAGAAGAGATAGTTGAAAGCGTAAAAATGGAAGAACAAATAAGTGAAAAACCGACACATAAGTTAAACAACGAAAAAGGTGAGTCCGTTAACGTTAAAATTCAAGAAGAGTCTAATTTTGAAGAAATTAATCTCTTGTCACCTTCTTTTGAAAATCATTGTTTAGTTCTCACTCATGCTAAGTTTTTAAAAGAGTTAAACACTAACACTAAAATTGATGAAACAGTAAGCGTTAAGTTAACTAATGATCAAACCTCACTAATAAAAGAAGACCCATTTGAAATCAACATTACACCGGTTCTATGTTTTTTTGTAAAATTCATTTATTAGTAATGTCACAATTGATAAAGATCTTTGTGTTAACATAATGCCCAACTACATCTTCGAAAAATTAAGTATTAGTGATTTTTCTCCACTTCAAATACCCATTTTTCTATCTAATCGGAAAGTAATAAAATCAATCGGTGTAGTTGAGGATGTCTTGGTTCAAACAAATCAAATGGTAATCCCAACCGACTTTGTCATTCTCGATGACGCTCCTCTAGTGTTGGGACGACCCTTTGTAAAACCCCACGAAGCTTTGAAAAACTGGAAGTACAACAATCTATCTATTCAATTAGGGGCATTTAAAAAGAGTATCAATCTTGAGCGATCAATGAAATATCCATTCGGAAATAATGACCCCCTAATTGAAGATGAAGATGAACCACCCGATACAAGTGAAAAGATTGACCACTTTGTTGAAGAAGAGGTCGCCATAGAACAAACTTTTAAAGTTCTTGATCAAAATGAGCAACCCAATAAGGAGTCTCCTAAAGACCCACCTCTTGAGCTCAAAGAACTTCCAAAAGGTTTGGAATATGCTTTTCTAGACAAAGATGGTAAATCACCTGTAATTATTTCGTCTAAATTAAGTAGTTTAGAAAAAGAAAAATTAATTAACCTTTTGAGAAAACACAAAAATGCGATTGCTTGGAAGCTTGTAGATATTAAAGGAATAAGTCCTTCCATGTGCACGCACAAAATTTTAATGAATGATGACTACAAATCGGTAATACAACCACAACGTCGAGTAAATCCAAATGTTCAAGAAGTGGTTAAAAACGAAGTCATCAAATTACTTGACGCCATACTTAGTTATCCTATCTCTGATAGTCCTTGGGTAAGTCTCGTCCAAGTAGTCCCAAAGAAAGGAGGTATGACGGTAATAACTAACGAAAAGAATGAATTAATACCAACGAGAACCGTCACAGGATGAAGAGTATGTATAGATTATAGAAGATTAAATGAAGCAACAAGGAAAGATCACTTTCCTTTGCCCTTCATTGATCAAATGTTAGAAAGATTATCCGGTCATAAATTTTACTGTTTCTTGGATGGTTTTTCAGGTTACTTTCAAATCCCGATAGCACCCGAAGACCAAGAAAAGACAACCTTCAAATGTCCCTATGGAACTTTTGCTTATCAACGCATGCCATTCGGTCTATGTAATGCCCCCGCAACCTTCCAACGCTGCATGGTGGCCATCTTCCATGACATGATAGAAAAGACAATGGAAGTCTTCATGGACGACTTTTCTATCTTTGGGGATTCATACGACCAATGCCTCGATAACCTTGAACGAATGCTATCCCGATGTGAGGAAACTAACCTCGCCCTTAACTGGAAAAAATGCCATTTCATGGTAACTGAGGGAATAGTACTCAGTCATAAAATCTCAAGCGAAGGAATGGAGGTTGATCGAGCCAAAATAGACACTATTTCTCGATTACCACCCCCATCCTCCGTTAGAGCTATCAGAAGTTTCCTAGGGCATGCCGGATTTTATAGGCGGTTTATCAAAGACTTTTCTAAAATTTCAAGGCCTCTACCAAAATTACTTGAAAAAGATGCCCATTTCATCTTTGACAAGGATTGCAATCAAGCATTTCTAACCCTAAAGGAAATGCTAGTCAATGCACCTATCATGATAGCGCCTGATTGGAAATTCCCTTTCGAAATCATGTGTGATGCAAGTGACTTTGCAGTTGGAGCTGTCTTGGGACAAAGAAAAGAAAAGCATTTTCACCCAATTTATTATGCTAGTAAAACACTTAACGATGCACAAGAAAATTACACAACAATTGAAAAAGAATTACTAGCTATGGTATTTGCTTTTGATAAATTTTGTTCTTATCTTGTTCTTTCTAAGACCATATAACAACTCGAATGGGGGCATACCAATACTTGCTTGCCAGCTATTGTTGTATGCAAATTCAACAAGGCACAAGTATTCATCCCAATTTCCGCTCCAATCTAATGCGCATGCTCTAAGCATATCTTCTAACGTTTGGATGGTTCGTTCAGTTTGCCCATCTGTCTGAGGGTGGAAAGCAGTACTGAACTTTAGACGTGTACCCCAAGCATTTTGGAAACCTTTCCAAAATCATGATGTAAATATTGGGTCTCTGTCTGACACAATGGATGATGGTGTGCCATGTAAATGAATAATTTCCTGGAGAAATATTTCGGATAACTTACTAATAGAGTAACCTTGTTGGATAGGTAGGAAATGGGCTGACTTGGTTAATCTATCAACCACGACACATATAGCATCATTCTTTCTGAAGGTCTTTGGTAGGCCTATCACAAAATCCATAGAAATTTCATCCCACTTCCAGATAGGGATATTACGAGGTTGCAATAAACCACTAGCCCTTTGATGTTCGATTTTCACATGTTGGCAGGTGAGGCATTTTGCCACGAACTGGGCTACATCTTCTTTCATGCCATTCCACCAAAAATTTTGTTTCAAGTCATGGTACATTTTTGTTGAACCCGGATGAATAGAGAAAGTCGAACTATGAGCCTCTAATAATAATGATTCACGAAGGGTGGAGTCAGACGGAACACATAATCTCTTTCCACACCAAATAATACCTTGTTCATCTATACGAAACTCCGACTGCTTGCCTAAGTCCAGGTTTTGCGATATTGCCCACAGTTCTCCATCTTGCTTCTGGGCTTCCTTGATTCTTGAGATAAGATCAGGCTCGATTTGCATTCTGCCCAAGTAACCATCAGACTTCCTGATCTGAATGTCAATCTCCATCTTCTCAAGATCCCTGACAATCTCAGGCTGAATGGTGAGGCATGCTACCGTTCCTGAACTTTTTCTACTCAATGCAACTGCCACGACATTCGCCTTGCCGGGGTGATATTGAATGTGGACATCATAGTCTTTTAGAAGTTCCAACCATCTTCTCTGTCTCATATTAATCTTCTTCTGAGTAAAAATATACTTGAGACTTTTATGGTCGGTGAAAATGTCACACTTTTCTTTTGAAGAACTTCAAATGGATAGTATGATATTTGATTTGATCATTATTGTTTTCCAAGTGAATGTATATTATAATGTGCAGTAAGTGGTTTGTCTCTTCACTTGGCCCGTTTGATCAAGAATCATTAATCTTGAAAGGAACAGTGGTCCCTTTTCATAGGGTGGTGCAGTGGTGCATAGTTTAAGGATTTGGGTGGTTAATTGTTGAGATTCTTGATTGTTTTTAGAAGTTTTGTTGTTTGAAGCCGTGGAAATGAAGCTCTCTGCAGTCGGTTTCGGTCATCAGTTGCCCGAAGGTTTGTTCTTTTCACTTTGATCATATATGCAATCAGCATTTATTGGTGATTAATGTTAGTTTATCTATTTGTGTAGTTGGTATTTGATCATATTGTAAAACTGATCATATTGGTTTTTGAGTATATAAGTTTATTTAGAGGTTATTAGCGAACTTGCTACTATACACCAAATATGTTGAATATCATCATTATAACTTATTTTATTGTTTTTTTATTTCATACAGAACAAGAATCAGAAATTTGCAAACAGTGTTGTTCAAGATAGGTCAATGAAGTTGCGCTGCTATATGGATACAAGATCATTTCTTAGACAGGTGTGATGCATGTCACAACACAATGGCATAGTTTTAGACATGAAACTGTAGTGGTGTAAAGATACATGTTGTTTTGATTTGTATATTAAGTTTTGACAGTTATTTTCATGATATTTGGGTGCTCTTGGTCAAAGGAGAACCAACTTTCAAGGTAACCAATTTCCTTTGGCAGCTGGGGCTGCTAGAAAGACCACAGTTGCTCCTCTTTGCAATAATAACTTCGATCAGAACCAGACAGTTACTTCATATAGACCAAGGCAAGTATTATATTGTGATTTTCTTTTTGTTCATTTGCACGTGTATATAAATTATATTATTGACACTCTAATTTATATATATATTTTTTTACTTCGAGTCAACCCAATCCGGTTCGGGCCTGCATTGGCCATTAATAAAGCTACCGGTTTTGACCTGAACCAACCCATATTGCAACCACTAGATGTAATCTGAGTGCAACAGTGGAGTCCGTTTTGCAAATAGTTTATGTAACTTTACTCAAATTAGCATATTCTAAATTACTTTGGTTATTTCTAACTGTATCTCATGTAGGTTGCTGCATCAACAAACAAAGAAGTTGATGCTCATACTCCCAATTACCCGAGCTTACCTCCTCAACTCGTCTGTCAACTTCACAATGTCACCATGCATGTAAGCATCCATAAACAATCTTTTATAACCGTTTTATTTCTTTTTTATATCCATTTCTTTGTTGTCTCTTTTCTATATTCATTGTGTGACTCAAAATTGTCATCAAGCAGATGCGGAAACTGATGAGGTTTATGCTCAAATGACATTGCAACCACTAGAAGAAAAAATATAATAAGACAAAATAGATAGTAGTTAAAATTGTAAATGGAATAAAGAGAACAAATAATAATAAAAAAAGAATATAGAGATAGGTATGAGGAGTTGGATATAAGAGGTTCTTTAAAATGTGAGATAAATTTTAAAAAGTTGTAATTTTTAGTTAAATTATAAGGTTGAGATGGTGGATTGGATGTGAATGCTCTTATATGTTTACATTTAAGATATTACATTTAACCCTTTTAATTTATATTGTTCACATAAACCTAACCATTTAATCTATTTTTATGCTTCTTCAATATTTTTAATTAAATTTTGTTTTATAATACTTTTGAAGATTATTAACGTTTATATTAAATTTTGTTATTTGTTGTAGAAAATAAATAAATGATTTCAATTTTAAATAAACATGTTAATGTTTTTATTATAAACTAGATTATTAGACCCGTGTACTACACGGGTTTAAGGATATAAATTTGTAAATTTTTTAAATTTTATATTCTCTTCATAAATTTACATAAGTGAATTTTTTACCATAGATAATGCAACAGTTGGTCATGTGTAAAAACCAATTCTTTTAGAAACAAACTAACTTTACATAGAAATTGTCCTATACTTTTATTTATCATGATGGCAAAACATAGGGCGAGAGGAAACTGTCTCTTTTCAATATAAACGGAATCCTTCTATTTGGCGCTATTAAACGAAATCTAGGGGTAAACGTTCAAGTGCTAGTATTACTTCCGGGTAATATGAGTGCCTCAATAACCTGATCACCCAGTGATAGGATCTGTCGTCGAGTTCCATTACTTAAACTATTCTTCCAATCAATATTTTTTGATGACGTCACTGGAACACTTACCTTTGTTAATTATCAATGGTTTCGCAAGCCTAAAAATATAACTCCATTTAGGATATCCGGTGAGTATAGACTTGCATCCAAATTATTATGAAGATATTTTATCCTTAAACTCGTTTATTACATGGGTCTATTAACATTAAAAGTGTTTTCAAAGCATGGAAGTAAACCACTTTTCAAATATCTGATTAACCTATTCTTTATTTTTTTATTATTATAATATAAAATAATAATTTATTTAATAGATTTTTAAACATATAGTAAAAAAAATCCTTTTAAAGAATAAGAAAGTTTTGTAACATTGTCATTATTTGAAATTGTTTATTATAAGTAGAATTATTACTCATAACTAACTATATAGTTTAGATAAGCCAAAAGTAAATATAATCAATATATAAGTAAACAATAAAATATTTATTAGTATTAAGTTGTTAAGGAATTTTTATTGTTTTGTATTTATTAATTAATTAATAATAATAATAGTGAATTGAAGGAGATAATGTCATATGGCATTAAGTAAGCTGTTGTTTTAGTATAAGAATGTCATGTGGCATTATATATATTTTTTTACTAGTATTAGACTAGTATTAAGCCTCTGCGTTGCAGCGCTTGTTGTAAAACTGTATCAAGTAGTACCAACGCTATACCACCGTCAGCGATCAATAACACCGGAAAAGCTCGTAAAAACAAATTAAATAAAAACGAAAAAAATAACGCCGAGCAAAAAGCAGACGTAAAATCTTTGAATCACGAACGCTCGTTGCAGAGAAATTAAACCGAAATGTAAAACATAGAAAAAAAATAACTAAGTCAATCCAGGACCCGCGCGATGGTCGAACTTGTTAAACGGAGAAAAATAGATGTGCTACGACGGGCCAGTCAAACGGGAAAAAATATACGAAAAAAATGTTGAACCCCACACGCACGTTGCGGTGCATTAACTCACAAAATTTAGAATGAAACGAAAAACTTGGGAAAGATGATAAGTATGGTGGATCAAAATTGAAAATAAAAAAGAGTTGGAATTAAATTGCAAAAGATGAAAAACTTTGGGTTAAAAGTAAAAAAAACAAAGGGTTTAAATTATAAAATTGAAGTTATTTATTAATTTTAAATAAAGATAAGGATAAAAATAAATGATATCTATATATTAGTTATTAATATCTATCTATATTTTCTATAAAAGGAGAAATCCAAGTGACATAAGAAAAGCTGATGTGTCAGCGTGAGAGCATGTCCAACAAGGCTTTTCTTATGTTATTATTACATCATAATGCCTAATATTAAAAGACTTTAAAATTCAAAGTTGGCCCACATTTAAGATGCAAAGGTCTGCTGAGGGAAATGTCTGCCCATGTTAAGCCTAACATAAAATAACATTTAAACTTTTGTTTAAACATCTGCCCTCAACATTTTATAATCAAACATCAGTTCCCAATAAACATCTGTCGAGATTCAAAATTCTGGCTCCACATTCAAAATTCAAACCATATATTCTAATCCTATAAATAAGGGTTAATAATCTGGCTCCACATTCAAATCTCTCCCGCTCACATCTGTGAGCGTATCTCTCCCTTTCAAATGCATTTTTCTCGTGATTCAGCCGCTAATCTCCGATTACACTTCTTTGTTCGAATGTTTGTTGATTATGTTTACATGTTATCGTTCTAGTATCATTGTTCAACATCGTCGTTTCAATGAAGCTTCCCATCACACATCAACCTTTCAATATCGATGTTGCAGTGTCATTGTTGCAACATCATGAAAAGTTGCATGTGCTATCTTCTTTGATGGGAGAGTTGCATTGTTGGATTTTCGGTAAAACGAAAGTAAGGTTTTCTTGCATCAGTAAGATTTTCTCCTTTTATAGAAAGTATAGATTCGTGCAATATCGTGAAAAGTCAGATGTGCTACAACAATTGAGAAGAGAACTTTGCATGTTAGGTTTGTTTCTTATTTTGATTAACTGTTGATGATGTTGAGTGTTTTTATAGACACTGACATTTTAGAATATGTTAAGATGCATGTTTATATTATTAAAATGAACTACTACATAGAAAAATACAAATTTAAAGAAATTTGTATAAAGTATTACACGCTAGAGTTAACACTTGCTAGGATTTCGTAGACTCTGGCCTTTCTCCATGTGATTTCATGTTCTCTTTTGATTTTCAGGTCAGTTAGCATGTTGCAGATTTTCTGATCATGTTTTAGAAGTTGTGTCAGAAACTCTTCTGCATTCTTTTGGAACTCTGATGGAGGAGAGTGGAGGACTTCATCGAGCAATGCTATGTTGTTCCAGGTTTTGTTGTAATTAGTGTCATTTATTATGTCGACTTTCCTGTTTAGTTCTTCGTCTGTTCTTCGTTCTTTGAGTGACCACATGGAGAACTGTGTTTTAACATTGCTGGTGTCTGACCAGTGGTAGAAGCTGAAGTTTGCCACGTAGATTTTTTGTTGGTTTTCTGATTTGGAACAATTTTTGACAGAAAGTGATTTGTAGGACAATTTGTTGATGTTTTGAATCAAAAGTAATCATCGGTCTTTTTTAGATTTTAAAAACACGTCTACATGGTAAATCAAGAGGTTAATTGTAATTGTGATAATCTGCTTTTGTTCTTTGAAGTTCGAAATTTTGTCACTTGGGTTTCTTGGTATTTAGTTTTACATTTTTCCCATAAAAGTTGGGGTTTGAAAAGTTTTTTGCATTAAAAGATTGTTGTTTTGAAATATACATTAATATGTTTATATTAAATGTACACGTTTTCATAATACCAAATTTCAGTATATAAACTCATACTCACTTCACCTGTTTTTCATCACGTTTTCCTACGAAGATATCATACTTTCAGGAAAGTCAAGTAATATAGTTTATTCAAATGGCGTCATTCACAAATGTAAAATCAGATGATTTAAAGCAACGTTTTGTCACGCAAATAGAGGAACAGGTGTATGAAGATAGGGCAACTCTTCAAGAGTTGAAGAGATGTTTTGATGGATTACAAGTTGGCCTCTTCACTAGAGAGCAGGTTTCTAGAGATCTTATGCGGATGCCTTCAACCTCTGTTCGTGAGCTTTGTGTTGTCAGTAATATAGAGTGCGGTGATAGAGACGTGGAGTTCATGGCGATGTTGAAGGACATACATCGAGAGGTTCAACAATCGATGGAGTTGAAGCTAAAGTTTCTTAATTCTTGCTGTTATTGTTAGATTTGACCTTTACTGTTGTTCAGTATGTGATGTAATTATTGGAGTTTTAGTTTTAAAGTCATGAATAAATTTTAATTTTAAGAATCTATATTGTGTTTTGTTTTTTACTTATTTAGTGTTTGAGTAAGATTTAGATTATGTTGATGTTGAATTGTGTTTCAACATCTATTTTGGTAACTCAACAGAGGTTTAATAGTATTAAGGGTTGGTTTGATGGTGAACAGATGAGTGCAAAGATAAAACAAATGTTTAGAATTTGATCATTGATAGCAGTTTTATGAATAATCTGTGCTCTTGCAAATAACAGAGAGTCAATACTTCGAGTTGTAAAAGGTCTGGTGTAGTTAAAGTTTGGCAAAAGAGAACATCTGCTGATGATGAAACAATAGTGTATTCTAACGACTGTTGATACTAACAGTGGTTGGGCTAATGATGAATAAGTTTTGTTTATCAATAACAGTTTTTTGGAAGAATTTACGGTAATTTTGGTGTTATAAAAGGTGTGTTGTAGCTAAAGTCTAACAAAAGAGAGCATCTGTTGATGAATAAATGTCTGAAGATGCAAAGGTCTGCTATGGGTCAACAGATGTTAACGAACAACAAATGATATTCAATCTTAAAATACTTAACAGAGGATTTGATACTAACAGTGGTTGGGCTAATGATGAATAAGTATTATTATATAACATCTGGTATAAGTATTATTATATAATTTTGTTTATCAACAACAGTTTTTTGGAAGGATTTACGGTATATTTTTGTGTTATAAAAGGTGTGTTGTAGCTAAAGTCTGACAAAAGAGAGCATCTGCTGATGAATAAATGTCTGAAGATGCAAAGGTCTGCTATGGGTCAACAGATGTTAACGAACAACAGATGATATTCAATCTTAAAATGTTTAACAGAGGATTTGATACTAACAGTGGTTGGGCTAATGATGAATAAGTATTATTATATAACGTCTGCTATAAGTATTATTATATAATTTTGTTTATCAACAACAGTTTTTTGGAAGAATTTACGGTATATTTTTGTGTTATAAAAGGTGTGTTGTAGCTAAAGTCTGACAAAAGAGAGCATCTGCTGATTAATAAATGTCTGAAGATGCAAAGGTCTGCTATGGGTCAACAGATGTTAACGAACAACAGATGATATTCAATCTTAAAATGCATAACAGAGGATTTGATACTAATAGTGTTTGGGCTAATGATGAATAAGTATTATTATATAGCGTCTGGTATAAGTATTATTATATAACTTTGTTTATCAACAACAGTTTTTTGAAAGAATTTACGGTATATTTTGTGTTATAAAAGGTGTGTTGTAACTAAAGTCTGACAAAAGAGAGCATCTGCTGATGAATAAATGTCTGAAGATGCAAAGGTCTGCTATGGGTCAACAGATGTTAACGAACAACAGATGATATTAAATATCAAAATGCTTAACAGAGGATTTGATACTAACAGTGGTTGGGCTAATGATGAATAAGTATTATTATATAGCGTCTGCTATAAGTATTATTATATAATTTTGTTTATCAACAACAGTTTTTTGGAAGAATTTACGTTATATTTTGTGTTATAAAAGGTGTGTTGTAGCTAAAGTCTGACAAAAGAGAGCATCTGCTGATGAATAAATGTCTGAAGATGTAAAGGTCTGCTATGGGTCAACAGATGTTAACGAACAACAGATGATATTCAATCTTAAAATGCTTAACAGAGGATTTGATACTAACAGTGGTTGGGCTAATAACAGATGTTAGACTTACGACTGTTGAGTTGCACCGATTGAAAAAAAAATGTTTTTGAAACTTCTGCTTGCCTAAAAATACATCCACTATTAAAGGTTACCGTCTGTTATCATAATTTCTGTTTATCCTAATGATTGTTGATTTACTAAACTGCTGACTGTCATCCATTATGACAATAGAGGTTCTGACATGGAAAGATGTTAGCTAAAAATAAAACAATTGCTGAAAGTTATCATCTGTTCTCATAACTTATGTTTATCTATCGACTGTTTGACTCACACTGTTCCCAACGACCAACAGAGGTTTCCAAACAACTGTCATCGGTTGTCACGAGAGACGTTCTGACGTGGACAGATCTTAGCCATCAAATATTTGTAACTACTGCCATGTCAGCATTCACTTCTTCTCTCTATATAAAAGTTGTTTCATCCCTAAATCGAGGTTCGACCACTGCAGTCTCGAATTCAAAATTCTGAAAAACAGTTTCCAACATATTAAAAACCCTCCAATTTAAACTCTGTTTCATCTCCAAATCACCTTCTTTTCCGATCATGTCTCTGAACATAAAAAACCCTCATAACTACCTCCCCATCTTTGAGAAAACCAGCAAAAATACTAGCTATCACTCAATAATTGACTTTTTAACGTCATCGAAATATAAATCAATTCTTACTGCCGATGCTCCGGTTCATAAAGAAACACTCCGAAAATTTTGGTTTAATTCTGAAATAGAGGCTGAAGATAATAATCCAGTTGCCATCACATCTAAGGTCGGGGAAAGTGTGGTACGAATTTCCCCCTTTACAATTTCCACTACATTTGCATTGGACAACTTAGGGGGTAAGAACAACTTTGAAAAACTTGAACTTCATACAGAGTTCATTAAAAGAGGGTATGATGCACAATTAAAGGAAGTTACTATCTACAAACGAAACTTCCCTCCGCCAATGAAATTTTTGTTTCATACTCTTTTAATTTGTCTCTCAGCCAAGACCACCGCATTTAATGAGATACCTTTGAACATTCAGTATTTCGGTTATGCTATTTTAACAAAAACTAATTACAATTTATCACAAGCACTGTTTTCTGATTTGTTGAATAATGTGAAAAATGTGAAAAAATTGAAAAAAGGTGTTCGTAGTAATGCTTTTCTGTTGTATCCAAGACTTCTAAGCTACTACCTACGAAAACAAGTGTCACAAACAGATTTTGAACAAGGTGTAGCTTTTCAAATAAATAGTCTTACAAATAAAACTTTTACTAAACTTATGGATAAAGAGTCAAAAGTTTCAACAACTTAAACAAAGGGAGATGAGCCTGTTTTAGATGCGTCCACATCAGTTGTTCAAACTTCTGTTGTTGAGCGAACTGCTCCTGGTGATCATGACACCACAATCGGTGTTGTGAAACACACACCAGGAAAACGCAAAAAGAAAGTTGTCACATCCAAAAAGTCTATCAAAACTAAACAAAATAAAAAGGTTCCTCTAGAAGATGAGATCCCAGAGGTTAATGTAGTGACAACACAAATGTCACTTGAAACCACTGCTGCTACTTATTCAGAGTTGTTGGAAAGATCTCAACCCATCCAAACTCCTCATGTATTGTCACAAAAGGATTATGTTGTAAGTACAGGGACACCACAACATGAAGTAGACCTTTCATATGAAAGTATGTTTAAAAGTCTCTCTCCCAGGGCAATCACTCTTTCTACACCACAACCCTCGGCTCAAGTTCCATCAACAATATTACCTCTGTTTGAAGCAATTGAATTTCAGAAAGAAAATAGTTCCTCTAATGCACACATTACTGAGAGTAGATCGCAACAAATGACTGTGTCTGAACCAATTCAATCTCCTATCCTACAAATAGTTGAGGAGGTTATCCCCGTTGAGTATTACAAAACTCTTGGTGGTAGTTCAAGTGGAGCAGCCACTACAACTGTTGAACCCATTGGTGATCAGTTGGACAGTGGTTACATCATTAAGACTCCCTTGAAGGCAACTACTGATGAGGTGACAATTGTAATCTCTGCTTCAGTGGGAAGTCCCCAGAACGAAGAAAAAGGGGCATTTGTTTATGATGATATGGAGACTTCTCCTATTATCAAAACAAATACAACCACTACATGTGGGAATTCAGATGATCCTATTAAAGTAGGTGATGAATTAAGTTATAAGGATTTGATGATTAGAGTGTCTACCATTGAAACATATGTTGCTGAAATGAAAGAATTGATTAAGCAGATGATAGAGCTTTTTAAAAGTCAACCTACCAGACAGGAAATTGCCAATGAGCTTTGGAATTCTATGCAACCCATCCTTCAAGCTCAGAGGAATTTAGCTGAAAGTAACCGCAATTTCATTTTGGAATTTATCAGAAATTTGATTGGTGCCAGGTATAAAGACACACAAGTAGACATTATGAACATTAAGGGATATCTGTTGGAACTTATTGGCTCCACCTCTACATCAATATTTGAGAAATATGATGATGATGAAAATGATGCCAAAAAGGGGGAGAAAGATTCATTGAGAAAGTTGCCACCAGATTCAAAAGCTAATCCTACAGAAATTGTATCGCCTGCTCAACCAAAATCTCAACCTTCTACAAAAAAACTACTACAAAAGAAGGAGAAAATACCTTCCACACCATCATCACCCATTTTGTCAATAGATGTTGGGAACACAAAAGTATCAGCAGATGTTTACCAAACTGCTGCTGAGACACTAGTTGTTTCAGCAGAAGTTTCTCAAACATCTACCATGTTCATTTTCACTACACCAACCACAATACAACCATCTCCAATGTCACAAAGATTTCCCATACATTCATCTTCAATACCAAAACATTCTCCTTAACCAGAAATCATCTCCACACGTAAGAGAAAAACTCATATCGATAGAATCACGAAAATGAACAATGATCCTCTAGTAAAGCCAACTCAACCTAATTGGAAGAAAGTCAAAACAGTGGATTCAGATGAGGTATTGAAGTTTAAAAGAATGAGAGCAGAGCTTGTGGCTACTGATTATGGTCCAGTTAGATCCATTTCCAGATGGTCTAAACTGAAGATAGTTGAGTCCTACAAAAAGCTGGAAGAAGTTAGAGCTGAACATTCAAATGTTCTTCAAAACTCAGTCTATCCTACAACTGCTACTCTGTCTCCAAAAATCGGTACTTCGAAAAACCTTATCTCATCATCTGATTTGTCTGAATCAACTGCAAATTTAGTTAGCAGGCCACAATCACCAAACTCATCTTCAATAATTCTTTGGCCAAGAAAACCAACTGATCCAAAAATAGTAAAGTGGAAGTCATGCTAAAAAACCCAAGTATTGACTTTGACCAGATCAGATGGTAGTGTTGAAGAGATTAAAATGGATAGTGCATATAATCTAAATGCATACGATCTCCAAGATTTGTTGGACCTTCAACTTGAAAGGGATGATGAAGAAGACTTGTTCTCCCTGGACTTTGAACTACAATTCAAAGGACAAATCAGGGAGATGTTGATGAGAAATAAAAATCAGTAATAAAGAAGGGTTCTCATATCATCTGTTGTATAGGGAGATTGTTGGATCAGGTGATCGTATGTTCTTAGTTAATGTTTGTTAAATTTAAATTGTATTCGAATTTTATTAAGTTTGTTAGACATCTTTCATATGTACTTATGTTTATAACAATTTATATTGTCAATGGGTGGATACTCTCTTTTATGAATAAGAGAATGGAAATAATCATATGTAACTGATGAATTTTATTAAGTTTGTTAGACATCTTTTAGACATCTTTTATTAACTTTGATAAATATCTTTTATATTTACTTATAGTTGTCTTTTCGCTATAATAAATAACACGTTTTGGTACAATATCTATACACATATCTATATATTCTATCAATATATGTTATGCATTATTTTCTAAGAAACGACCCATGTTTGCACACGTGTCTTACCGCTAGTCTACTATAATAAAAGAAACCAACTTTTGGACACGTATCATTCATTGAAGGTATCCTCAAATCTAGACTTATCTTATATTAACTAAAAAAATAATAAATTAATATTAAATCTTATCATACTTTAATAAAATATTATCCTAAAATCTAAATTGTTAATTTAATATATTTTTAAAACAAATACCTCTCTTTCCTACTTATCTTATATTAAATATATAAATAATAAATCAATATTAAATGTTATCCTAATTTGTTAAAAATATAAATTTTTTTATTATTTGGTATACAAAATTATATTTACTCAACTCGTGTAAAATGCGGGGTTTTGAAAAATATAATTTTTTTATTCTTTACTATACAAAGTTACATTTATATAACCCGTGTAATACACGAAGTTTTTAAAGATATAACTTTTTATCATTTGCTATGTAAAATTAGATCTATTCAACACGTGTAATACACGGGGTTTTAAGAATATAATATTTTTAGAGTAAATTACAAAGTTCGTCCTTTATGTATGTCATATATTACAAAGTATGTCCTTTATCTTTAATAAGCTCAGAAAACATACTCAATGTTTGTAAACCCTTACAAGTTATGTCCTTTAGTCATAACACAATTAGTTTTCATGGTTAAAGTTGACTAAGTCAACCCCACATAAGGGTATTTTAGTCATTTTATCCTAAATATCAAAATAAAAATCATAAAAAACAATAAATAATTTCTTTGTTTAATTTGTTTAAATATACATGTATCTATATATATATATATATATAGATATATACATACAGACACATATACACACACTCTCTCTCTCTATCCATCTCAAACTCTCTCTCTCTCTCTACCGGACTCCCACCACCACCACCCACCTGCCACCACCTCCACACACCCCACACCACCTGTCACCCGCATCTCAAACCCACCACCACCATCCAAACACATCGGGTGATTACAAGCACCAGATTGGAAATCTCAGTCGAAATTTTGTTACTAACCGTATAGTTTATATCCATATGCGTCTGATGATTTGCTTTTAGCGACTGTTCTTTCCGGCGGTACTTCACCAGAGCCGGTTTATTGTCTGTATCTCCGGCATCTCTCAATCATTCCTTTCCGCCGACGGTTTTAGGTTTCCGACCACCGCAGAACCTCAAGCGCCACCGTTAACAACCACCGCTTCTCCCACTTCCGGGTTTCATTTATCCCCAAACCTCTAAACAAACAAACACCACACTTAATCTGATCACCACCATTCTCAATTTCATCTATCCCCAAACCTTAACTTCTTATGCTTTATCAACGTCATTAATCCCTAAGTTTATTTTCAAAACTCTCTAACAAGTTACTATTATCTTTGCCTCTGACTTGCGATTACAAAAAACGTACCTGAGAATAGAGTAAATTAGGGTTTTCGTTTGTTGCAGGTAGCCAAGATCTTACAGATCTGAGAGTGGCGGTACCCGGGTAATGGTGGTGGTCGGATGGCGATAGCCGGGTGATGGTTGTTGAGAACATAGAGAAATGGTTAGAAAAGTAATGGGTTGTTTATGGTGGTGGTGGTGTAAAGTGGTGATGGGAAGAAGAAGTTACAGAGGAAGAGAAAGAGTTAGGAGAGAAGAAGAGATAGGAGAGAAGGGTTTTCGTTTGTTGCAGGTAGCCAAGATCTTATAATGATTTATTTTAACATTTTGGATAAACTGACCAAAATACCCTTATGTGGGGTTGACTTAGTCAAATTTAACCTTAAAAACTAGCTGTGTTAGGACTAAAGGACGTAACATGTAAGGGTTTGCAAACATTGAGTATGTTTTCTGAGCTTATTAAAGATAAAGGACATACTTTGTAATATATGACATACATAAAGGACGAACTTTGTAATTTGGTAGATTCTTCAACCCAACTATACACGGGTTTTTTAAAGATACGACATTTTTAGTATTTAATATACAAAATTACATTTATTTAATATGTGTAATACACATGGTTTTTAAAGACACAACTCTTTTTTAGATCTATTCAACACGTGTAACATACGGGGTTTTTAAAGATGTAATTTTTTTATTATTTGGTAGATTTATTCAACCCGATTATACACGGGTTTTTTTAAAGATACGACGTTTTTAGTATTTAGTATACAAAATTACATTTATTTAATCTGTGTAATACACATGGTTTTTAAAGATATAATTTTTTTTATCATTTTATATATAAAATTACATTTATTTAACCCGTACAATATACGGGGTTCATAGAAATATAATTTTTTTATTATTTAATATATAAAATTACATTTATTCAACCCGTGTAATACACGGGGTTCTAACCTAGTTAGTATTAAAAGAAATTTATTAAGTAATTATAAATAAAATTTATGAGCATGAAGGAGAGAATGACATTTGTCATTATTTGGAGTCTTTTATTATAAGTTAGATATTTGGCATCCTAAAATAAAATTAATACTTTCTACTAGCATGATTTAAACACTTAAACAACATAAACCTAAACATTAAATTATATGGACTAGGCCTACTGTTGTAACTTATCGGTTCGGTATTTTTCGGTAAACAATTTCGTAAAAGACTAACTAGAAAAGAAAAGTATCATTGTCTTGTCTCAATAAGTTACTAGTTTCTAGCATTTCCTACTATAAACAATGCATAAACAGTTATATATAAATATTTTGTTGAACATTTTCTTATCACCTAACCAGTCACCTATGAAGACTTTAACTTGTGTTTTCTTATGACTTGATCCACTTCTGATTCATTCCCACACAAATCATGATTCAGTTTCTACCAATTCCCCACTTGATCATCATCATCATCTCATACGTTGTTTGGATTCTTTACAGGATCCTGAAACATAAAACAAACAAAGTCAACCTTCCACCTGGAAGCTTCGGATGGCCAATTCTCGGAGAATCTCTGTCACTGCTTCGAGCCGGATTAGATGGAGTTCCCGAGAGATTCGATAAGGAACGGGTTGAGAAACACGGAAGTTCTCAAGTGTTCAAGACATCGTTGTTTGGCAACCGTGTGGCTGTGTTGTGTGGTCCTGCGGGTAACAAGTTCCTGTTTGGGAACGAGAACAAGCTGGTGGCCGTGTGGTGGCCGTATTCGTTGAGGAAGCTTTTCGGGAAGTGTTTGGTTACGAGTCGTGGCGAGGAAGCAAAGTGGATGAGGAAGATGATGTTGTCATATCTTGGTCCCGATGCTTTTGCCACTCGCTATGCTGCCACCATGGATGTTGTTACTCGTAGGCATATACAACTTCATTGGCGAGGTAGTTAAGTTATGAGATTTTGCTAGTCTTTTGCTAATCTTTATACACTTTAAATCTATAGTTAAATGGAAATCACAAATAGTACACCCTCGATAATTCTACTTTTAAATCTACACATTTGTTCAGCGCGTGACTTAAACGCTCAACATCAAAGGAAGTGGCATACTTTCTATACGCTACCGCTAGGCTACAAGCCAAAAAGGTAGCCATTGACTAAATAACTTATGGTGTAAAAATCCCATAACCATATACTACAGTGACCCAGATTATTGACCTCTTGGGTTGATGTGGCGCAAGCCATGTTTTTAATGGTTCTTTTAAAAATTAGAGTTACTATTTTCGTCCATATGGTTTGTCAAAAATCACTATTTCAGTTCATTAGTTTAAAAATTGCGATTTCAGTCCATGTGGTTTCACTTTCGTAACAATTTCAGTCCACCTCCGTTAACCCCATCCATTTATTCTGTTAAGTACACGTGAATTGACCATAATGCCCTTATTAATAAAAAACAAAAAGATATCTAAATGAGTTAATTACTGTTTTCGTCCCTGTGGTTTGTAAAAAAAATACTATTTCAGTCCCTATGGTTTCACTTTCGTAACCATTTCAGTCCAGTCTCCTAACACCGTCTATTTTACCGTTAAGTTTTTAATGAAATACCTAAATTATTCCTGTGTTAATTAAATAAAAAAAACCATAGAAATTTAAAAGATTGTATTCTAGGACCCACTTGTTAAAACACAACCTCACGCTACCCCACCCCACTCCATCCCTGCTCTCATTCTAAAATCCAAAATTAAAATTTTGGAACCATATATGTAAAATTAGTGCCACACTTCTACTTCTACTGAAGCCATGGTGGGTCGAACCCTACAATCCAATTTAAGTCCATATGTCATACAATAATAAAATCATATAAATCCAATAATAAAATCATATAAGTCAATATTTAATTAACACAAGGGTAATTTAGGTATTTCATTAAAAACTTAACGGTAAAATAGAAGGTGTTAGGAGATTGGACTGAAATGGTTACGAAAGTGAAACCACAGGGACTGAAATCGCAATTTTTAAAATAATGGACTGAAATCGCAATTTTTGACAAACCTCAGGGACGAAAACAGTAATTAGTGTTTTTTTATATTTTGAGTGCTTGAAAAAATAAAGATTTAAAAGAAGTTTGTAAATATTTAAAAAGTTTAAAAATTAAGTTTCAGTAAGTTTAAGTTTATAAACATTATAATAAAGAGTTAAGGTTTAAATATTTTGTCAAAAAAATATAAGTTATAAGAGTTAATTACTGTTTTCGTCCCAGTGGTTTGTCAAAAATCACTATTTCAATCAATTAGTTTAAAAATTGCTATTTCAGTCCCTGTGGTTTCACTTTCGTAACCATTTCAGTCCACCTCGTAACCATTTCAGTCCCTGTACTAACAGAATAAATGGATTGAAATGGTTACGAAAGTGAAACCACAGGGTCTGAAATGGTTACAAAAGTGAAACCACATGGACTTAAATCGCAATTTTTAAACTAATGGACTGAAATAGTGATTTTTGACAAACCACAGGGACGAAAACAGTAATTAACTCTTATAATTACTTTAAGTATTTAAATATTATAAATAAATAAGTTCTAATAACTTTAAATTTTAGAAACTTAAAAGTTGTAACAAAGTTAAGTTTTTTATAATTGATTTTTCAATATTGTTAATAATTAAGTTTTTAAATATCAATCTGATTTGGTTAAATAGCTATATTATAGTTTTCCTTTTTTTCTGTAGATTTACCAAGTGAAATCACACTAATATTTGTCATATATAAGTTATGTTGTTTATCAATATCTGAAGGAAAGGAAGAGGTGAAAGTACACCAAACCGTTAAATTATACGCCTTTAAGCTTGCTTGTCGTTTATTCATGAGCCTAGAGGAGCCAAACCACATTGCAAAACTCTCTTCCTTATTCAACATTTTCTTGAAAGGCATCATTGGGATACCTATAGACTTCCCCGGCACCCGGTTTCATAGCTCGAAAAAAGCTGCATCGGCGATTAGGACCGAACTTTTGACGATTATCAAAGCAAGAAGAGTGGAAATGGAAGAAGGAAAGGCATCATCTTCACAAGATCTCTTATCACATCTGCTTACATCTTCAGACGAAAATGGCAGGTATTTAACTGAAATGGAGATTGCAAATAACATCTTGATACTACTATTTGCCGGTTATGACACATCCACTGTTACTATCACATTGCTCATGAAGAGACTCGGCGAACACCCTCATGTTTATGACAAGGTGTTGAAAGGTATCTTGTGTTCGGTTATCATACTTTTTAAGCCTGAAATTGAGCGGGTTGGACATGTTTAGGTGACGGGTCAAAATGGGATATCATCGAGCTTGGGTCAAATTAGTCGTTTTAAAAGTATCAACTTGGTTCAGGTCAAAATGGGTTTTGGCCAAAATGAAGTCGGGTTGCAATGAGTTAATTTAGAAAAAAAGAACTAAAATAGGTTCACCTTTTTTTATGGTGGCTGGTGTCAACAGTGGTGGTAGGGATGAGATCAAGTTGGTGTCAAAGGTGGCGTTGGCGTTGCTACCTATAACATAATACTTGTAAACATGTTGATCAGATTCAATGATGAATGACAAATTGTTTGCAGAACAATTGGAGATTTCTAAGGCAAAAGAAGTAGGTGAGTTGTTGAAATGGGAAGACTTACAAAAAATGAAATACTCTTGGAATGTTATATCTGAAGTCATGAGGCTAAATCCACCCACCATAGGTGCCTTTAGAGAGGCCTTGGTGGATTTTGAATATGCAGGTTACACCATACCCAAAGGATGGAAGGTAAACTTACTTAAATTTGTTATAATATCGCGTTGTCAAACAGCTAACTCTTAGATGTGTGCTAAACTTGTTTGTACTTCTTTCGTGTCGACAGGTATATTGGAGTGCTGCAGGGACACATAAAGACGAGGCTAACTTTGAAGATTCGACACGGTTTGATCCATCAAGGTTTGAGGGTTCAGGGCCAGCACCGTTCACATTTGTGCCATTTGGCGGGGGTCCTCGGATGTGTATAGGGAAAGAGTTTTCCCGGTTAGAAGTACTTACATTCCTTCATAACATTATCACCAATTTCAAATGGGATTTGTCGATACCCGATGAGAAAATCAAATACATGCCCATGGCTATACCCGAAAAAGGGCTTCCAGTTCATCTCCACCCTCATCAAGTTTGATCAATCTCAGTATGTATACATTGTAATGAACCTTGATGATGGAAACTTTCTCAGAAGATGCATCCGGGTTTGGATTTTAATGCATGGAGGATTACACTTGTATAAATGCAAATGTTCAAAAAGCATATTATGTATGTACTATAGTTTGGTTTTGATTATCGTCCAACATGCTTCATCATGACTATACATTGGTTGAGAAACCTGCTGAGAGTGCTAGCTAATTAGTTTTGTGACCTCCAGGCTCCAACTACTTAAGCTTAAGGGTGAAGATATTTAACTTGAGCTCACATGAAAATAATCAGGTTTTATGTTGATGCATGGAATGTCTGTTGACTACGTCTACAAGAAGTCTGAAGTCAAGATTAGACAATAGGGGGTCAAAATGTAAATAATATGTATTTTATAAGTCTGGTTCGCTTATGTGTAAAAGTCTGGTTCGCTTATGTGTCTAAGTCTGGTTCGCTTATATGTTTAAGTCTGGTTCGCTTATGTGTCATGGTCTGGACCGCTCATATGGCATGTCGTATGAGTGGACCAGAAACATTATAAATAGGTGAGTGGTTCATTTGTGTAGAAAGATGTATGTGTGTGCTTGGGAGCCAAAACTCTGTCAAAATATCATCAGAAAGCAAGTAAAAGATAGGAATTGAAAGGATAAGCTGTTGTAATCTTACATATTCTGATTCGGCCTTTATATGTGAGAATGAGCTACTCTGACTGACCTTTTCGGGTCAAAGATCGGTCCAACAAGTGGTATCAGAGCTTCAGGACGAGAAGCTCATACTACATCAGCTGATTCGACACTTTTCTCATCTTTCTACTCAATTTCTGTTTTATTTTTCGGATTTAAACAAGTTTCTATGGACAAAATGATCTGAATCTCAAGTATATTGAGCGAAACCAGTTGTTAATCAATTCTTAACAATATCAGACCTTAAAACTTAGTAAAAATCAATCAATTTTATCAAAAACACAATCGGTTCTCGGACAGAAGTTTAAAACTCAGATCTGGAACGATTTTGCGGTCGAAATTGAACATACTATATATCATTGTGATCGGAATTAAGAGTAGTATATTCCTTGAAAGTATCAGATTGTAATTCGGACTAAAAATCAGTTAAAAACTGTGGTCCACTTTTACGGTCATCGCGAGTTTCAGATCTGGAATGAGTTTTTGGTTCGCTCTTTCAGACAATCTTACTGTCTGGTCCGCTCGAACGAACATTAGCTGGTTCGCTCGAACGAACATTAGCTGGTCCGCTCGAACGAACAAGTCTGGTCCGCTCGAACGAACAAGTCTGGTCCGCTCGAACGAACAAGTCTGGTCCGCTCGAACGAACAAGTCTGGTCCGCTCGAACAGACATTGTCTGGTTCGCTCATTAGTACACTTTCTGGTTCGCTTATCTGAACCTGTTTGGTTCACTTATTTGTCACGTGCACAGATTGGTTCGCTTTTGTGGTTCTGTTTTTCAAAAATCTCGAAAATTTTTCTAAGTGTTGATTGATTTTTCAGGTGATTCGAGGTGATTTACAAGGCACAAATACCAAGAGTTCAAAATGTTTGACGAAAAGGAAAACATGAATCTTGAAAATTTAAATGATTGGCATTGTGAATCTTGGTGTGGGAGATTAGGTGATAAGGATGTTTATGTTAAAAGATTCGAAAATTTTTTATGTAAGAAGAATGAATCTGTGGAAGAGTTGAAAGAAAGGTTTTATGATCTAATCATCAAGTTAGAAAGACATAAGATATATCATTCAAATGATGAAAGAATCTCAAAATTTGTTGAAGCGTTACCTTTGGAATGGGATAAATTCGTGAATGGACTGAGACGGGATTCTAGTTTATCACGCTTTGATTTAAGAAGTTTCATCAATACAATAACAAATCATAGGGGTCATAAAGATTCAAGAAAAAGGGAGTTATTGGATGAAATAAAAGGAGAATCAGGAAAGATAGATTTGGATGTGATCATTGAAATGAGAAAACGAATCACTATGTGTCTTGCAGCAAAAAATGTTATGAGATACGATATTAAGAGGGGTTGCTATATTGATGAAAATATGAATCCTCTTGATTTTGTTAAAATTTTCTGTGTAGGAACATACAAGATGGAAACAAAGAAAGAAGCTGATAATGGAGAGATGAATGGAAAATGCTTGAAATGTGAAAAATCAGAAACAGACAATGTCAAACTTCTGAAGAATGTAGAAAGTTTAACATTGGAAATCAAAAGCTTGAAGGATGAGAAAGAATCTGATGATAAACAGATTTTTGATATGCGAGAAATTTGTGAAAATTTGAAATCTGAAAATGTTAAATTGCTTAGTGATGTGAACAGTTTGACAACAGAAAACAAAATTTTAAAAGAAAAAATTGAAAATTTTGAACATGAAAAATTAAAATTTGATAAAGATTTTCAAAGTAAAATAAAGATTTTAGAAGATGAGAGAGATATTTTTGGTAAAGATAATCTTGAAAAACAAATTAAAATCAATTCTCATCTTGCTAAATTCATTCAGCTTGAAAAAGAAGCTGAAAAAGCTCGGATGAAAATCAAAGAGCTTGAAGTGAAATTGAAAGGTTTTGTGACTTCGGCACCATATGAGTGTCCAAAACCGATAAATTATGTTCAAATAATTGACAATGTCACAAATTTTGATAAAATCAAAATTGAGGATTGTGATGAAATATCTGATGATGAAAAAGAAAAGAAAAGAAAATTATTTTTAGATTTACAAGAAAAATTTAAAAATACTGTTTTGCAATCTACTGAAACAGGTGAATGTTCTAAATGAAAACATGTTAAGAAGAGTGTAGAACAGAAACAAAAAGATAAAAATTTGAAAAATCCTAAAAATGAAAATAAAAGCTCATCAGATAAGTCATCCAATCATTTTGAAAAATCACAAAAATCTAAAAATGAAAACTTACAAAATGTTGGTAATAAGTGGTGCAGGTTTGACCACAGTGCTTCAAAGCCAAATCCAGTTTTCAGGAGGAGTGATAATCATCACAAAGCTAGACAATGCTATGATTTAAGTGTTTGGTGTAATAGTGGTAAATGGTACGATAACAGAGTGTGTTACTCTTGTGGTATTCGAGGACACATTGCTGTTAACTGCCAGAATTGGAGTTATGAGACAAGAAGATGCTATAATTGTCAAATCAGAGGTCATATTGCCAGAGATTGCCCAAGGAGATCAAATGAAAGATTGAGGGTTAATTCTCAAAGAATAGCAAAGAAGTCAGTCAACGTCAAGCCTTATGAACAGAAGGTTCTAAAACCTAAAGTTCAGGATCAGAAAATTCAAGAAAAGAAAGTTAAACTTTCACAGGGGCAAAAAGACAGACTGCGAAAGAAAAGGAAGAAGGCGAGAGAGTATCTCGAGAAAATTTTGTCCTCAGGTTCACAGGAAAGATTGAATAAAAGTTCTGATAAATCAACTCACTCGACTGCAAAGCCAAGTAACTTGAATTCTTCAGATGCAAATCTGAGGACAAAAGAAGAAAAGATGAAAAAGAAAATGGTTGGCGATGAATCTGATGTGTCAAAGTCAGACAAGCCACCATCAGGCAAGGAATCTGACAGGTCAAAGTCAGACAAGCCATGTGCAGGCAATGATTCTGATTCATCAAAGCCAGAGGAGCCTAGTGTTGAGATAAAATCTGAGAATTCAGGTTTAACAATGGATTATACAAACTTTCCATCATTGTTGAACAAGAATTCAAAATCACCCAAGGCCGGCCAGGCTTGGGTGAATCTATTCAAATAGAAAAACCTGACTTGCCGGAGCTTCCAGGTTGGTAAGTGTGAAGCAGGTATCGGCATCATTCTTGAGAAATTCACAGGATGGTAACTGTGATATTTCGATTTACAAGTGGTAAATCAGGGACATTAAGTTGTACTTGATTTTCTACTAGTGTTTGTTGTTGACAAGGGTCTTAATTGTCAATTCTTTAAAATGGTTGAAATAGAACAATGTGATGAAACCCCGAGTTTGTGAAAAGACAAACAAAACTAATTTTTCGGAAAAACCATTTGATTAAAACAAACTTAAGTGTTTTGAAATCATAATGGGAAAATAGTTTGTTGTCAGGGGGAGTTCTGATTGTTTATGCCGAGTGAATGGCGAATTGAAGCGATTTGATATCAGTTTGTCACGTTTCTTGTACAGTTTATTTTTCAAATTTTCCCAGAAAATCAAAATTGAAACATATTTTGATTTTAGGGGGAGAAAAATTTAAAAAAAAATTAGAAAATTTCAAAAACATTGAAAAAGCAAAAATGAGTTTTGTTGTGAAAAGAGGAAATGATAGTAAATCAGTGGACTATCACAGCATGCTAAAGATATGTAATGTCAAATGTGATAAACGGTCTCACTGATGATGTGTCGATAGGTTTTCACACATTTAGTAGATTTATTCGGGATATAAACCTAAAATTCAAACTTGTGAATTCGTGGGGAACACTACTTGGATATATAGGTAACCCCTGAAATCTCGTTTGAAAGGTCTCTTAATCTGATATACTAGGTTTTTATACTCAATGATGTCTGGGGTATTATTCCGGGACTTCTGCTGAACGGTGGTTCTGACCTAGTCCTTGGCTAATACTTGCTGCAATGCTTGAAACACAGCATTAAACCCTCAGCATGCTGAAACAATAAAATTGATATATGCTGCTGTTGTAAGCAAAAAGATCCTCTAAAGGGGACACACTGAAAAGTCGAAGCTGATATCTCTCTGCGTATACGGAAGTATCGACCTGAGATCCCTCGGCCCTCGCATACCTAAATTATATACAGATATCATTGTAGTATTCTCACCTGTAAGACTGATTATTGGGATTCTGGATACGGGAGTATATTCAAGAGGTGGGACACATGAATTATCTAAGTTTTTAATTCATCTAAATCGTATCCTGAATAAGTTGAAATTTGTGTGAGAATTTAAGATGGATCAGTATATCGACAATCGAGGTGAATCGTTTAGAGCTTAAAATGATTAAAGCTTAACGGTGCTTGTGATTTGTTTCATAAACTGATATGATCCTCTTACACAAACTCACAAAAATATTGTTTGTATATATTTCTTTACTGCATTTCTTTAAACTTAAAATCCAAAAAGATTTTGGTGTGTTTTAGCATAAAATTTTGAAAATTCAAAAAGATTTTCGACAACTGATGTTGAAGGACTGATATTCAAAATTCCAAGTGCTAAACATGATGAATTGGATTGGGAGATTATATTGAAAACTTTGAATGTTATATAAAATGTTTTGAAAGATTGTGTATTTTAGTTAATCAAGGTCATTTATTTGAACTTGATGTAACTAGTATGATTGTTGTATTAATGATTTCTACCAGTAAGTTTCTTAGATTTAATTGTTATAAATTTGTAAAACTTATGTTGTGGTAGAGAATATGCAGGTTTCAGGAATTCCCACGGAAACTAATTGTCAAAGCTTGAACCAGATATCTCAAATTCTAGCATATTGAGAGGGGGAGTCTGTGAAAGGGGGAGTCTGGATCAACAGTTATTGGGAAGTTGAAGTTAGAGCAAGGTGATGCTGAAACCTGTGAAGAATGCTTGTGAAGATAGACAGAGTTGGTGAAAAGACTAAGACTGAAGACTACGGATCTAAAGATGCTAAAAGACTACGTCAACATCCAAGGGGGAGTCTGTTGATGCATGGAATGTCTGTTGACTACGTCTACAAGAAGTCTGAAGTCAAGATTAGACAATAGGGGGTCAAAATGTAAATAATATGTATTTTATAAGTCTGGTTCGCTTATGTGTAAAAGTCTGGTTCGCTTATGTGTCTAAGTCTGGTTCGCTTATATGTTTAAGTCTGGTTCGCTTATGTGTCATAGTCTGGACCGCTCATATGGCATGTCGTATGAGTGGACCAGAAACATTATAAATAGGTGAGTGGTTCATTTGTGTAGAAAGATGTATGTGTGTGCTTGGGAGCCAAAACTCTGTCAAAATATCATCAGAAAGCAAGTAAAAGATAGGAATTGAAAGGATAAGCTGTTGTAATCTTACATATTCTGATTCCGCCTTTATATGTGAGAATGAGCTACTCTGACTGACCTTTTCGGGTCAAAGATCGGTCCAACATTTTAGGTTGTCATATCTAAGTCAGGTACATGGACAGAGTTAGTGTGTTAGCAGGGGTAGCATGGGCTACCCATCAACCTCATCTCCGTAGTGTAAAAATATCCCTCAACTTTGTCTTCGTAATGTAAAAATACCCCTCAACTTCGTCTCAAATATACAAAGGATACCCTTGATCCTAAAAAAAATTTGAGATGCCCCTGAACTTCTGGGCTAGATCCGCCACTGATCTTAAGCATGTCAGTTCGTAGGTTGTTTAACCAAGTTAATTAAAGAAACATTTTTTTCAACTTGACATATTTAACCCGTTCAGATTAATATCTTATCACCAGCTCGTTTAACATGTTTGTGTTCGGGTTATTTAACATGCCAACCCGTCAAGTCATTAACCCATTCAACTTGTTTAGAATTTTTAAGCGGGTCACATTAGGTTACATGATTTTAAATGTGCCTGAAGACCTTGACAAGAACATTTTTGAGGTGGCCTTAAGAACTTAAACTCTAACTAGTAACAACTTGAATATTTTGAGCACTTGAGTCTTAAGCACTTTGTATAATATTGTATTGATGATAACTCGAGAACATTTGAGCATCTCGACATTGAGCTTGAGTTTGTGAATTTTGTGTTGATAACTCTTAAGTAGTCAAGAATGCATTAAACCTCAAACATATTCCATGTGTATACGGTGGTAATGGTGACCCACACTAAACCAAAATATATTAGTATATGAAGTGGGAATGTCTGCGCGTTGCGGCAGGTGTCTGAACTCATATCATATTCAATTATGATACCTTTTACGGATCACAACCCATTATGGGTAACACTTTTTTTCCATTCAACAAAAAAATAGTCGTAGAAGTTTGTATTCCACATAATATGCATAACATAGACCTGGCAAACAGGTTGGGTCATGGGTCAACTATAAAAAATGGTTGTTTTGGTTCGGGTCGAAATGGGTCCGGGTCAGCACGGGTTTCAGGTCGGGTCGGGTTAGTTTTTTTTTTTTTTTGAGTGGCAGAGGAAAATAAGTTGAAAATTGGAAGTGGGGAGTGGTGTGATACAATTCGTAAGTTGAAAGTGTTATCGGCTAAATGGTGAAAGTTTAAGTTATTTAAATTCAAGAGTAAATTACGTTTTTGGCCCCTGTGGTTATATCAGTTTTACTATATTGGCCCAAAATAAGAATTTTTAACGTTTCTGCCCCTATGGTCCCTATTTCTAACCATTTTGGCCCCTAAATCTAACCAAACCCTAACTTAGGTTAATTATTAGGCACATGACTTGCACATGATGGGTAATATGGTAATTTCACCTCCCCTTTAATGAGTTTATAAATAAAACCCTAGCCCACTTCATCTTCTTCCTCCTGATTTCATCTGTTAAATCTTTCACCACCATCAACCGACTGCAACCACCATCAACACACCTGCCACCGCCACCATCATCAACACCTCCACCAAAACCTTAGATCTACAATCACCGTATCTTATTCGAAAACTCAAACAACGTCCCCGACTGCAACCACCATCAACCCCCCATATCTTATTTGAACTCATCGTAAACTGATAAAACCCATCTATGTCCGACAACGGAGAGCACCTGATTTTCGACTGATAATCAATAACCCTGCAGCAACATAAGTTCATCCTCAACAATCCACACCCTCTTAACCACTACTTTCTTTTCCTCATCTGATTCAGATTCCGATTCAGATTCAGATTCAGATGATAATTGAGGTAGGTTTGAAATAGGGTTTTGAAATGGGGGTTTTTGATTTGTGGATTTTGAAATTGGGGATTTTTTGTGGGTGTTGGGGTCTCTTCTTCTTCTTATTCAGATGATGATGATGATTGGTGAATTGTATTTTGTGTGATGATTTCTTGAAGATCTGGGTTTGAAAGTGGTTTGAAGATGTTCTTGAAGATCTGGAGCTGCAATGCTGTTGGAGAATTTCCAAGCAGCTGTGGGCGGAGAAGCTACGGTTGTGGGTTGCAAATGTATGGGGAAGTGCAGAGAGGGGCCGAATGTGAAGGTGCACAGCGAAGATGTGGCGCCTGCAGTGACGAATTCGATGTGCATCGGAGTTGGACTCGAGGATGTTGAGACCATTGTGACCGATTTCTTTGGTGGGGGTTCTGATATGGTGCCAGCACTGTCTTAAGTGTTTGATTCCAGTTACTACACTACTTATGAAACAAATTCAAATTGTATATGTCTGTTGGTTGGATTGAATTTTGATTAATAGATTTTTAGGGGTAGAGATATGATTATGTAGATAGATATAAGTTGATGATTATATATCATAAATGAAATATTTGTAATTAAAACTTTGAATGATGGTTTCATGGTTTGTAACTTTCAGTTGTTTGAAGATTGATTGAAGATCTGGGTTTGAAGATGGTGTGTTTTGTTGAAGATCTGGGTTGCAGATGATGTTTTGTTGAAGATCTGAGATGCAAATGATGATGATTTATTGAAGATCTGGGTTTTATTTATAAACTCATTAAAGGGGAGGTGAAATTACCATATTACCCATCATGTGCAAGTCATGTGCCTAATAATTAACCTGAGTTAGGGTTTGGTTAGATTTAGGGGCCAAAATGGTTAGAAATATGGACCATGGGGGCAGAAACGTTAAAAATTCTTATTTTGGGCCAATATAGTAAAACTGATATAACCACAGGGGCCAAAAACGTAATTTACTCTAAATTCAATATCACTTTTCAGTATAAAAAAAAAGGCAAGTCAAAATGGCCATTTTCGTGATTTTCTCTCCAAACACCACCCCAGAAGTTTCAAAATATTGCAATTAATCCCTAGGACTTTGACCAAGTGATAGCAGTTGAAATGGGAAAATATGACTGGTCACTTAACAACACTTGTACATGACGGAAATAATGCACTGAACCTGCTGTACTCCAATAGAATCATCCACCCTTGTCCTCAGCCACTTATCACCTTGCAATCTGATTTTTTTTTCTTGTTTGGGTATTAGTTTCTCTTTTATTTTTCATTTTCTTTACTACTAAATTTCTCCATCTCATCAATCTTACTTTAGTGAGCCAAGAATTTGAAGATAGGGTGTAAGCCAGGCAAAACGGATGGTTGGCAATGTGTCAAAACATGCCCAGTTAAAACTGGTTCGGGTCAAAACGGGCCATTATCCGTGACCAAAGGAATTGTCAAAAAATATGCACATTTTTCCTTTTAATCACATTTACGGCTAAAAAGAGCAAATCTTTAAAAGCAAAAAATAAGCTCTGGTACACTTAAACAAAGAACCGGCTTTCCATATAGTCTAGGAAGTATATTTCCTCACAAGATTCATGACACTTACAAGGGCGGACCCAAACCCAGCCCAAGGTGGGCGGGCGCACCCCCGGGGAAAAAAAATTTAGTGCTAAGTTCCGTCGAAAATCCCGTCCGCACCCTTTGGAATTTTTCGTCCGCACCCCTTGGAATTTTTCAACCTCACCCTTGAAAGTTTTCGTCCGCACCCCTTAGGTAAAAAGTGTTATCAATTTATATTTTAATTTTTTTTTTAGTAAACTCTTATTTAAAAAAAAAATACTACCTAAATTATATAACTTTTAATACCTAACTAACTAAACCCAAATACACATACATTTACCCACTTATAATTCCTAACTAGCTAGCCCACTAAGTCTTAGCCCATTAACCAAACTCAACAATATTTTAAACTACAATAAACTAATTAAAACCCAAAACCTTTAGAAATTCTCTCTCTCTCTCTCTCTCTCTCTTGCGTCCCTGCACTGCCAACGAACAACATCACCCGGCGACAACAGTCCAGTAGCTGGCGACCACCGTAATCAGCCACCATACCATCGTCGTTTGACACTAAATCTAACCGGAATCCGAACCGGGTAAGTTTCTTTGTCATTTTGATGATTTTGGTTGATATTATAGGAGAGAAAAAAGGGTAATAAAGTTGTTAAATATGTTTGAAATTTTGTGTGTTTTGACGTTGTTTAGATGATTTTTAGGGTGAATATGTTGTTTATATATTTTTAGGGTGGTTATGTTGTTTATATATTTTTAGGGTGATTACAACTTACGTTATGATTTATAGGGGCTTGAATAGTTGAAAATTAAAATTAAAATTGAAACATTATGTTATGGAGCGATGAACTTGTGTTATATAGAGAAAAAATTGCTTAAGAAATGTTTTAGATGATATTTTGAATAGATTTCAAAAAATGAAAACCGTAGGGCGTCGACGTTTTAATTATGTTTGTAACAAGGTTTGACACGTTTTTGATGATTATATAAATTTAGTTTGATGTTCGTTTGTTTTACATGACCCCGACCCGACCCGATACGAACCGATTTTTTTACTTATATACCTAGGGGCCTAAAATTTTTAAAAATGTTCCGCACCCCCATGAAAAAATTCCTGGGTCCGCCACTGGACACTTATCCGAAGCTGAAAACCGATGAATTTTCCCATTTATCGCGATCCAACTTGATCCCGGGCTCTTTTTTTCCACATGAAGATCTTTAATAGTGGCCCGTATTCTAGCTACTTCACTCCATCGGTTTGCTTCGGCAAACATATTAACTAAAAGCGTATAATATCCACTGTTATCCGGTTCCAAAATCATCAACTTATCAACAACAATCATAGCTATTTCTAGATTCTTCTGAAGTTTACATCCACCCAATAACGCACCCCAAATAACTGCATTCGGTTCCATTCTCATTTCTTCTATCACTTGCAGTGCGTCTTCTAGTAAACCCGCCTCAACCATACATCCATAATGTTCGATTTCCGGAAGAATATGAAAATCATGTATCATGCTCAGAAAACACCTTTGACCCTCTTTGACCAAGCCCGCATGCGTACATGCGCTCAGGACACTGATAAAAGAAACCCCGTTTGGTTTTATACCATCAATAATTAGTTTACTCAAACTACCGGTTTTAATGTTTTATAATCAAAATATCAAACTGTATAGAGTGACACTTACCAACCATTCTTGGTGACCTTAAAGACCGTCTTGATTCAATCTTTTTACAGCAATAACAGTGCCTGTGCCGGGTTTGGCTGCTGTAAGTGACTGCTCATCTATGCTATCCAACCTTTAAAAACTAAACTGAAACCTCCTTCACCCAACACACTATCCGGACGGAAGTTCCAGGTGGCTGTTTTAAGTAGGTGGATTTCAAATTCGCCGATCGCAAAATCTCATCTTGACTTGGTGGGCTAGGTGGTACTGTTGCAGATGTAACCTTAACTGTCAAAACACATTAAAAAGAACATGAAACTCGAATGTTGCCTTTAAGTTCAATCACTTGGTTATACAAACGCCTTCTCTCTGAGCACCTCTAACTGGCATCTATTCTTTAACATTTGACATTCTTCTTGATACTTCTTCTTTAAAGTCTCATGTTCCTCACCTATAGGCACACACAACATAATCATAAACAATCAAATCGAGTACACAAACTGAAAGTGTAAAATTAACAAACTTACCAAGACTCTGAAGAGCATCAAAAACATCAGATCCATGAAAAGAATCAGCAGTTATACTTTTGAATTCATTGCATACTTCTATCTGTTCTTTTCTCAAATTCTGAAACAAAATAAGTGCAGAGTTGTTAATCAAGAATCAAACGAGGCATCAACCATATCAACTTCATTTACTAAATCCTTTGATGAATTTTCCATTTTCATTGCCTAATTTTTTTACGGATTTTGTTTGGAACGCGTAGAGGTGTAAACGAGCCGGGCCGAGCCCGAGCTCGACTCGTCATGTTTTTTTGAAGCTCGAACTCGAGCTTGGCTCGGTTCGAGCCTACTTATTTGAGCTCGAACTCGGCTCGCGAGTAAAACCCAAAGCTCGAGCTTGGCTCAAGCTATTTTAAGAACAACCTCAGACGAGCTAAAAACTCAGCTCGAGCTCACTTCAGTATCGCTTAAACGAGCCAAAGCTTGGCTCGAGCTCGGCTCGCCAATGTTATCATCATTATTATTATATTATATATAAAATAAATAAATTTTTGTTTGGGCTCGTTTAGGCTCGCGAGCCTAAACGAGCTTTGTATTTCAGGCTCGAGCTCGGGCTCGATAACTAAACGAGCTCTATTTGAGGCTCGAGCTCGGGCTCGTTAAGATTCGGTTCGTTCGAGCTTTTAACGGAGCCGATAACGAGTAGCTCTCGAGCCTCTGGGCTTGTCTACACCCCTAGGAACGCTCTTCTAGATTTGTGCCTTAATCCTGAACAAACTGGGACAAAAAAAAACTGCTTTATTAGACTAGTGGTTATATATCTAGAATGTATATATAGTATTATATTATTCTCTATATACACAGTCTCCATGTAATATTATCACACACACAGTCAAAACGAACAGAGTATACGTAATATAAAAAATAACTTTTATTTAAATAAGTGACCGCCTCCCTCAGTCTAAAACCCCGACCCCCTCGTTTTCCAATTATTATTATAAGCCCTAATTTCCCTTTCACAATCTAGGGTTTCACCAGCATGTATCTCTACAATCTCACCCTGCAACAAGCCACCGGCATCGTCTGCGCCATCAACGGCAGCTTCTCCGGCGGCAATAAATCACAGGAAATCGTCGTCGCACGCGGCAAAGTCCTCGAGCTCCTCCGCCCCGACGAAAACGGTAAGATCCAAACCATACTCTCCGTTGATGTTTTCGGTGCCATTAGATCTCTAGCTCACTTTAGGTTAACTGGTGCTCAAAAGGACTATATCGTTGTCGGTTCCGATTCTGGCCGTATTGTTATTCTAGACTACAATAAGGAGAAGAATGTGTTTGACAAAATTCACCAGGAGACGTTCGGTAAGTCCGGTAGCCGTAGGATAGTTCCCGGTCAATATTTAGCTATCGATCCCAAAGGTCGTGCGGTTATGATTGGTGCCTGTGAGAAACAGAAGTTGGTTTATGTGTTGAATAGGGATACGGCTGCTAGGTTAACGATTTCGTCGCCGTTAGAGGCGCATAAGTCGCATACGATAACGTACTCGATTGCCGGGGTGGACTGTGGGTTTGATAATCCGATATTTGCGGCGATTGAGTTGGATTATTCGGAGGCGGATCAGGATTCGACTGGGTAGGCTGCGAATGAGGCGCAGAAGGTGTTGACGTTTTATGAGTTGGATTTGGGGTTGAATCATGTGTCGAGGAAGTGGTCGGAGCAGGTGGATAATGGGGCGAATATGTTGGTGACGGTTCCTGGTGGTGGGGATGGACCGAGTGGGGTGCTTGTTTGTGCGGAGAATTTTGTTATTTATAAGAATCAGGGGCATCCGGATGTTCGTGCTGTGATTCCTAGACGAGCGGATTTGCCGGCTGAACGTGGGGTGCTTATTGTTTCGGCTACTATGCATAAGCAGAAATCTATGTTTTTCTTTCTTCTGCAGACTGAATATGGGGATGTGTTCAAAGTTACACTTGATCATGATAACGAGCGTGTTACGGAGCTGAAAATTAAGTATTTCGATACCATACCAGTGACATCTGCCATGTGTGTCATGAAATTAGGTTTTCTGTTTGCTGCTTCTGAGTTTGGGAATCATGCGTTGTATCAGTTTCAAGCTATAGGTGCTGATCCTGATGTAGAGTCATCATCAGCTACGTTAATGGAAACCGATGAAGGATTCCAGCCGGTATTTTTTAAGCCTAGAGGGTTGAAAAATCTTGTTAGAATTGACCAAGTGGAGAGCCTGATGCCCATTATGGATATGAAAGTCGTAAATCTTTTCGAAGAAGAAACCCCTCAAATATTCACACTTTGTGGCCGAGGCCCTCGTTCTTCTCTTAGAATTTTACGACCAGGACTTGCCATCAGTGAAATGGCTGTTTCACAGCTTCCTGGGGTTCCCAGTGCGGTTTGGACAGTTAAAAAGAACGTTAACGATGAATTCGATGCTTTTATTGTTGTTTCTTTTGCGAATGCGACTCTTGTTCTCTCTATTGGAGAAACTGTAGAAGAAGTTAGCGACAGTGGATTTCTCGACACCACACCTTCACTTGCTGTTTCATTAATAGGTGATGATTCGTTAATGCAAGTACATCCTAGTGGTATTAGACACATCAGAGAAGACGGGCGTGTTAACGAGTGGAGAACTCCCGGAAAACGAACTATCGTGAAGGTCGGATATAATCGACTTCAGGTGGTGGTTGCGTTGAGTGGAGGGGAGATTATATACTTCGAGGTGGATATGACCGGACAGTTGATGGAAGTTGAGAAGAACGAAATGTCTGGTGACGTGGCGTGTTTGGATATCGCTCCGATACCCGAAGGAAGGCAGAGATCTCGTTTTCTAGCTGTGGGATCGTACGATAATACCATCCGGATATTGTCGTTAGATCCGGAGGACTGTATGCAGGTTCTTAGCCTGCAAAGTGTTTCTTCACCTCCTGAGTCACTTCTGTTTCTTGAGGTTCAGGCTTCTTCAGGTGGTGAAGATGGTGCGGACCATCCGGCTAGCCTGTTTTTGAACGCGGGTCTTCAAAGTGGGGTTCTGTTTAGGACCGTTGTGGACATGGTCACGGGCCAGCTTTCGGATGCACGGTCTCGGTTTCTCGGACTCCGTGCTCCTAAGCTGTTCTCGATTCTGGTGAGAGGAAGACGAGCTATGCTTTGCTTGTCGAGTAGACCGTGGTTAGGTTACGTTCACCAGGGTCATTTTCTTTTGACGCCGCTTTCATACGAAACACTCGAATACGCAGCCTCATTTTCATCTGATCAGTGTGCTGAAGGTGTGGTAGCGGTTGCTGGGGATGCGTTAAGAGTTTTCACAATCGAAAGATTAGGCGAGACATTTAATGAAACTGCTATACCGTTGAGGTATACTCCAAGAAAGTTTGTGTTCCATCCAAAAAAGAAACTTCTGGTAACGATCGAGAGTGATCAGGGTGCTTTTCCTGCTGAATTACGTGAAAGTGCTAAAAAGGAATGTTTTGAGGCTGCAGGTCAGGGAGAAAACGGTAAAATGGAAATAGAAAATGGCGGTGATGATGAAGACAAAGATGACCCGTTATCTGATGAACAATACGGGTATCCGAAAGCTGAATCGGATAAGTGGGTTTCTTGTATTCGGGTTCTTGACCCTAAGTCAACCGAGACAACATGTCTTCTAGAGCTTCAAGACAACGAGGCTGCGTTCAGTATATGCACTGTGAATTTCCACGATAAAGAGTACGGTACCCTTTTAGCTGTGGGTACAGCAAAGGGTCTTCAGTTTTGGCCCAAAAGATCTTTGACAGCTGGATATATTCATATTTACCGGTTCGTAAAAGATGGAAAATCGCTTGAACTTCTGCACAAAACCCAAGTTGACGGTGTTCCGCTTGCGTTATGCCAGTTTCAGGGACGACTGCTTGCTGGAATCGGGTCAATTCTTCGGCTTTATGATTTGGGTAAAAGACGACTGCTTAGAAAGTGTGAGAATAAGCTGTTCCCGAATACAATCAACTCCATTCATACGTACCGTGATCGAATTTATGTCGGAGACATTCAAGAGGTTTGTTTTCTATTCTATTATTCACACTACATGCATTCTATAATCAATTTATGTAAGAGACATTCAGGGGCGGGTCGGGTAAGGGGTCTGGTTGAAACAATATTATTTTAGTAATCAGTACTAGTTAGGTTTTTATTATTTGACCTGTTTGAGATGAAACACAAATGATTAAAAATTGCAGAGTAAGGGGGTGTTTGGCTAAGTTTTTCCACACCTCCTTATAACTTATTGACTTTTACAAAAAAAAAAACTAATAAGGAGAAAAGGTGTTTGGCAAACCCAAAAGGACTTTTTAAAATGACTTTTTGTATAGGAAGAAAAAACCAGTTTGAAGAAGTCAGGGTATTGCGACTTTTTGAGGTGCTTATAATAACTTTTTAAAAACAAAATTACCAAATTACCCCACATAATGCCCTACACATATCGCTGTTGTTTCTTTTCTCCACAGCCCCAACATCACTCCACAGCAGCGAGTTCTTCACGCCAGTTCCAGTTCCAGTTCCGGCGACTCCAGTTCTGGCTCCCAGACATCGCTTTCACATCCCCTGCTACTTGTTCCGCTAAAGTCAGATTGTTTCTTTGATTGATTTGTTCCGGCTGCTGATGTTTCTGCTATTGTTTGTTTAATTTGTTGATTGTTTGAATATTACATCATGACTCACTGGTAGATCGTTTCAATTTGGGGGGTTTTGAAATGTGTCATCAAGCTAGCTCAGGTGGTGTAGATGGACCAACTCAACTTTTTAACGAGTTCAGTTTGCCGCTCTCGTCTACGGGTCATAAACAATGTAGTCATTGTTTCATATGTGAATTTTTTTCGACATTTTACTTCTTTAAAATCTTTACACAAACGGAATTTTAAAGAAGACTTTAAATTGTCTAACAGTCGATTTCGTTCTCTTCTCCTTCACTGATCCCACACCGTTCTTCAGGTCTGTTTCGTTACCTTTTTTTTGCTGTTTATGTTGTATCTTGCAGCTTCCATTCTCCGTTTTTGAGGGTGTAGTTGATTTTTGTGCCTGCTGGTACTTTAATTTGGTTTGCTTTGTAGGGGCCATGTTGTCAACTTTCGTCAGTAGTTTACTTTGAATAACCCAAATCTGATAGTTGGTGTTGTGGTTGTCGGTTACCCGCTAGCCATTATCTCCATGTATGACCTAAAAGGTCCATTTTACAACATTTTGATGCACAAAAAGTCGCAATGTGCGCTAGGTGCGTGCCTAGCTGCGCTTTAAGTCGTTTTTTGTGCGCCTTTTGCGTCTCAACATCATCTTTTGTGTATATTGCGTCATACTTACACAAAAACAAAGGAACTTCCGCCTTAGGTCACCTTTCGCTTATTAGACACGCCTCATAAACACTTTTTAAAACTAACGTATAGTAGAATAAGAACACTAATTATTTTTATATGTATTTTCCTATAATATATTAGTCTATATACTACCGCTTGGTTAATTCGACCCGAAAGAGTTAAAATATTTTTGTTGAACACTTGAACATCGTCTTTCCTACATCGTTTTCCTTTATCAGCGAATATAAGCTGCAAAACACAGCATAGAGCAACCAGCGAAAGAGTTCAGTTAATTCGACCCATTTTCTAATGCTTTAGCAGCCCGTGGCCTGCATTTTAAAAAGTTCAGTTGGTCCATCTGAGTTACCTGATCCAAAAGGGATGATATGCGGTTCAGGTGGTGTGGATGGACTAGCTGCACTTTTTAAATAGTTCAGTTGGCTGCTTTCGTCTAAGTCCACTGCGGGTCATAAACACGCAACATTTAATGTGATATGATCATTATCTTATATGTGATTTTTTTTTCAAAATTTTACTTCTTTAAACATTTTATTAGGAAGGGAAGAGAAACAAAAAAGCTAAGCCAAACATTTTTTAAAAAACAACTTAAGGACTTATAAAAGAATGTCCCTTTTAGTCATTTTACATGAATAACTGAATAAGCTAAGCTAAACACTTTTTAAAAACAACTTATTGACTTATTGGCTTTTCCCACCCCTTAAGCTAATCCAAACACTTTTTTAAAAACTCCTTTTCAAAAAGTCATAAGTCATTTTAACAAGAAGTCCTTTTTGAGTTAAATAAGCTTAGCCAAACAAGCCCTAAAATGCCATTTTCGTCCATGAGGTTTGGCCGGTTTTGCGACTTTCGTCCAAAGGTTTGTTTTTTCGCATCTGGATCCAAAAGGCTCGAAATCTTGCCGTTTCCATCCGGCTCGTTAACTCCATCTATTTTTTCTCCGTTAAGTCGGGTATTTCCTTCTTTTTTGCTAACTTAAAGGCAATTTGGTCTTATTCACTTTATGTAAAAAGAGCGAATACCCCCGAAAAAAGCGAATTGCCCTTTAAGTTAACGAAAAATATGGAAATACCCTTGACTTAACGAAGAAAAATGGATGGACTTAACGAGCCGGGTGAAAATGACAAGATTTTAAACCTTTTGGATCCAGATGCGGAAAAACAACTTTTTGGACGAAATTGCGAAACTGGCCAAACCTCAGGGACAAAAATGGCGTATCTACAATTTATCATTATATGTATTGTTAGAACTCTATTCCAACTATTGTGTGTTTATTTTTTTATAGTCGTTTCACTACTGCAAGTACAGACGCGATGAAAACCAGCTATACGTATTTGCTGACGACTCTGTTCCGAGATGGCTGACATCAGCATACCACGTAGACTTCGACACAATGGCAGGTGCCGACAAGTTCGGAAACATTTACTTTGTGCGGCTGCCACAGGACGTATCGGATGAAATCGAAGATGATCCAACTGGCGGGAAGATTAAGTGGGAGCAGGGGAAGCTTAACGGAGCACCAAACAAGGTTGATGAGATTGTGCAATTTCACGTTGGTGATGTGGTGACGTGTATGCAGAAAGCGTCTTTAATTCCAGGTGGTACCGAGTGTGTGATGTATGGAACGGTGATGGGCAGTTTAGGGGCGTTGTTGGCGTTTACGTCACGTGATGACGTGGACTTCTTTTCTCACTTGGAGATGCACATGCGACAGGAACATCCACCTTTGTGTGGAAGAGACCACATGGCGTATAGATCCGCTTATTTTCCTGTTAAGGTAATTACGTTAACTCAAAACTGTTTATAAAGTTGTCGGGATTTTTTTCGTCTGATGCTTGAGTAACGTTAAAAATTGGTCTCGTTTTGCAGGATGTGATTGACGGGGATCTTTGTGAACAATATCCGACATTGCCGCTAGACATACAGCGGAAAATTGCAGATGAATTGGATAGAACTCCCGCAGAAATTCTTAAGAAACTGGAAGAAGTTAGAAACAAAATTGTTTAAGATGAAAAGGTAAAAGACATGTTTGGTTTATTTAGAGCTATATGTTTCTATTGCAGTTGATTATTGGGTTTTTGATGCATGCAGATGATGCTAAGGCTAGATGGGTGCGAGCGAAAGCATATCAACTATTAAAAGGGAAAAGCCGACGCATGGTTAACTGCCGGAAACTTGGAAGTCTTTTGAGATTATAGAGGTTAAATTTTACGAGACATTCGATTATCCTTTAGATGTTTTTTGTTGTAAGTATGCAGATTTTAATGGAATTGTTTGTGAATTCTGTTGACTTTAGAATGTCGTCAGAGCTGACTATATTTTCTAGCTTTCTGTTTTTGATTTGGTAGTAGTTTACTTGTTATGAGCCGAGGCTTTTGTTTTTAAAAAATCTGGTTCGGGAATCAAGTCGATATTCGAAAGCTTTCGTGTGTATGATTACTATTTTATATTCTTATGTATGATCATCCATGTGAAAGTTAATTAGCATGGACCTTGCCTGTGTAGTGGAAATTATTAACCCTAACCGGTACACACGTGAAACATTGCACAACTTAAACATGGCTTGGCAAAGTTGTTTGTTTAGACACTTCATACGTGTAACAAGTCAAAAAGGGTGTTCACGGGGTTAACAACGGTTGTAATGAATGGGTTAAATGGTTTGTAAATTAGTTAGGACTTTTCAGGAAGTTTGTTTTTGTTTCACTAAAGTCTGGTAATATTTTAATGTTGATATATTTATTTTTAAAGTCAATATAACATACATGCAATTGAGTGTTATTTAGAGATGATTATATTTTAAGTTACCTGAAGTATGAGATAACTGTAGGTAAATAATAATAATAATAAGAGTAAACTTCATTTTTGCTCCCTGGTCGTTTTAAAGTTTTGCCCCAATCATTTAAAAATAGTCATTTTACTCCCTGATGTTTCTAATATACTCCCCGGCGTCAACTCTGTTCATTTTTGCGGATAAAAGTAAGGGCACTTTTGTCTTTTCAGTTCAAACAAAGGGTAATTCAGTATCACATCTGCTATTTAACTTGATTGAAATGAAGATTGCAAATAACATCTTGATAATGTTTATGACAAGGTCTTGAATATACTGTTATCGTACTTTTCATGTTTGGAAAACTGTGAAGATTGGACGGTTTCAGTTGACTAGTCAAAATGGGTTTGGGCCAGTACGGCTCTGAGCAAACTCAGTTTGGCGGAGGCTGGCGACAATGAGTCAATGGTGAAAGTGTCAACCCATTCTAATGCTATTTAAGCTAAAAGGTGTTACAATAGTTGTTCATTTTGACCCGTTAAGACTAATTTGACTAGCCCCAAATTGATCCATTGTCTAGTTTAAGGTGAGCAGATGAACCTATATACGATTTTTCTTTTCCCAGATCAACTCATCTTCTGTATATATGTTGATCTAATTCAACGATGAATGACAAAATGTCTACATAGCAATTGGAGGTTTCTAAGGCAAAAGTCGCAGGTGAGTTGCTAGAATGGGAGGACAAAAAGAAGATGAAATACTCCAGGAATGTTGTATCGGAAATCATGAGACTAACCCACCAGAGCCTTTAGAGAAGCGCTGGCGGATTTTGAATATGCAGGTTACAACATACCCAATGGATGGAAGGTAAACTTAGTTTGTTACACCCATGATCGTGTTTGCAGTTATATTAGACTGTTGTAGGGACACAAAGTCGCTGCTAATTTAACCAAATCTTGTTTTATTCGACATTTGACCCATTTGACTTGTCTGTTTTTGGATGGTTTAACCTGCCAAACCGTCAAGTCATCAACTCATTTGACTTATACAGGTCGCATTCAGGTTACATAATTTCAAGTGTGACCAGTTAAGAGTCAACATTCTGACATGCACATATTGTTTTTTGACATGCATTCATGTTACATAATTTTAAGTGTGTCCCATTAGAGTCGAAAGTTTTGACATGCATAAATATGCGGATTGTGTTCAACCCAAAGCTTTTCAACTCGGCATATTGTCACCCCTATAACCAGTACCATGATCTTATAAAACAAACGATTGCTTTACTAAACATGAACACGTTTTTTTTTTCATTTATACTCGGGAAAAGTCATGAATCATCATCATAATTCATACAAGTATGCCCAGCCGCATAGGAGATCTAATCTAAACCACAGGATCACCTACATGTAGTTTCCAAAAATCCAATCTTATTATTCCTCAGTTGACTGTCTTAGTATCCATACCCTGAAAGAAAGATATTGATATACATTAGCAAATATAACCTTCAAAAAAATAATAAGAACATTTCGGAACGATTTTAAGTACCAGAATTGTCCATGGGGTTTCCGACAGTGACAGGCTCAGGTTCCTTAATCTCTACAACTACACAATCCGACATCAAGAATGTTTTCGCCACTGATGAAGCATGCTCCAGACAACATCTCACCACCTGTAATTTAATCCCCACATACGAATCCGATAATGAGTGATATACTGTATACATAATCTTTTCATGCAAACCGATAAATCGTTTATTGCCAACTCACCTTAGTTGGGTCGATGATTCCAGCTGTCATTAGATCTTCGTATTTATCAGTTGCAGCATTATACCCAAATCTAGAATTATCATTGGCCAAAACCTGAGAGAGTAAAATCATCATTATTATTTATTTGACTATTTTAATTATATGCACATATAATTATTGTTATGAATATTTATAATTATGATAGCATTACTATAACTCACAGGCTGCTCATTTACACTCGTAATCATAAGTCATACCTTTTCACTAACAACACTTCCGTTAACACCTGCATTCTTCGCAATCAATTTAAGTGGGTAACTCAATGCTCTCTTCACAATATCAGCTCCAACCTGCAATTTTATTAAGAAATTGTCAAAAAAACCAAAATCAAGTACGAAACAACAAAAAGAAAAATATACCTTTTCTTCATCATTATCAAGGGTCTCCTTAATAGCATCAACTTTAGACGCAAGCCTCAACAGAGTGCATCCACCACCAACAACGATACCTTCATCCACCGCAGCCTGCAACCCAATAACCGTGAACAGTTGTCACATATACATATATTAATAACCAACCCATTGTATCTCACTATTCATCTTAATCAATCACAAGATGCTACGTCGCAGCCTTTTTTTTCCTTTTTAAACTCTTACCACTTTAATCCCTCAACTTTGCTAATAACATGTTTAGCCCCTCTACTTTAATAAAGTTTCCAAATTCCTTTGTTTCCTTTTTAACTTAATTAATCCCTCAACTCTGCTAATAACATGCTTAGCCCCTCTACTTTAAGAAAGTTTTCAAATTTCTTTGTTTCCATTTTTAACTTTACTAATATACATGTTTAGTCCCTCTACTTTATTAAAGATTAATCAATACAAATTTATCCCTCAACTTTGCTAATATGTTTAGCCCCACTACTTCAATAAAGTTTTCAAATTCCTTTGTATTTCTTTTTTATCTTTATTAATATACACTTTATTTTTTTTTTTTTGTTCTACGTTTTGACATTAATTTTTGTAAAGTCATTTTTAAACCGACATGCTTTTGCGCGTATGGTGGTTACTTTGAATGTTCTTTCCCCATGGTTCTACATTATCTTTTTTGCTTGGTATATCGAGTGCTAATACTGTAATGATAATTAAATTTTCGCAGCAATGCACGGGGTTAAAATACTAGTTAGATTACTAATGAAATTTCTGATCAATCAAACAAATTTAAGTAAATTAGATTCGATGACAAGTCACCTTTGTTGCATTAAGAGCATCTTCTACTCTAAGTTTCTTCTCCTTCAGCTCTGTCTCGGTTTGTGCTCCAACCTAAAATACACAATAGAAACCAGAACACATAAGTAATCTTATGTCCCTAGTTAATCATACAAGAAACACTGCAAAGGCGCAAATAAAGTTAAAAAATACTAACCTGAATGACAGCAACACCACCCGAGAGCTTTGCGATTCGCTCATTAAGTTTTTCCTTCTCGTATTCCTGCTCGGCTATCTGTTTAACGAAACATAAATAACGATGATTAATGGAAACCCAATAACCATCCGTGCATGTGCAACAGAGAAAACATGTAATGATCATGAGTTTTAACCTCAATAAGATTTCTAATTTGTGCCACGCGTTTTTCAACCGCTTCCTGAGTGCTACCGTCACCAACTATTGTCGTATAATCCTTGGAGAGAACTACCTTTGCAGCATGACCCAAGACCGAACTGTCGGCCTTGTCTAAGGTGATCCCCACCTCATCTCTAATAACAGTTCCTACATTAGTAAAAGAAATCAATGTCCGTCACAATTTCACAAGAAAAATAGCAATCACTATGTCTAAGGCTGTAAACGAACCGAACATTCAACGAACCGTTCGTGAACCGTTCGGCAGGAAGTTCGCTTATGTTCGTTCGTTTAATAAATGAACAAATACGAACAAAAAAATTCGTTCAATAAGTTAAACAAAGGAACATGAACAGATGACGAACGTTCGGTAATGTGTTCATTTATGTTCGCTCATATATGTTCATTTGTGTTCATTCATTTAAAGGTTTTTTTATGGTATATTTTTATTTTATTGGTTTTAGTTTAAAAAATTTGAAACCACAATTATACCATACGCCTTCGCCAACATCCCTTACTGGCCATTTTAATTTCAGTTTGTGTTAAAGCTTGACAAACTTTTTAATTTTTGTGTTAGTTATGTTTATGATAATTATGTCAACTATGTTGAGAAAGTTATGTTAAGTACTTGCTTATTTGTAGTGGATTCTTAGTAATGATTCTGATGAAAAATGCAGATTTAACTTTAAAAATGAATATATAACGTCTGTTTGTTCGTTTGTGTTCATTTATGTTTATGAACATTTGTTTGTGTTCGTGTACGTTCGTTTACATTCGGCAAGTGTTCATGAACATGTTCATTTCCTTAATGAACAAACACGAACAAGAAATCTCGTTCGGTAAGCGTTCGTGAACAGGTTCATTACTTGATGAACTAACACGAACAAGGCCTTGTTCGTGTTCGTTCGGTTCGTTTACAGCTATGTCTATGAAAAACTGAAAACAAAACACTAGAAGTCAACAACCTCCGGTTAAGATAGCGATGTCATCAAGATACTGGCTTTTTCTCTCTCCAAACCCCGGAGCTTTAAGTGCAGCTATCTTTAACGAACCTCTAAGCTTGTTCACGACAAGAGTCGCTAAAGCTTCTTGTTCGATATCTTCGGCGATTATTAGTATCGGGTACCCGTTCTTGATAGCATCTTCCAACACACCAATAAGATCTCTTGCATTTGTTATTTTCTTGTCAACCAATAGTAACTGCACCATGTATAACCCAATGAATTCTAAACTTTGCGGTATTCCTCAAATTTTGCATTATGACAAACGTTTAATCTACCTTGCAGTTTTCATATTCCGCAGTCATTTTCTCACTATCGGTCACAAAGTAAGGTGAGATGTAACCACGATCAAACTGCATGCCTTCAACGACATAAAGACTGTTTTCTGCACTTTTTCCTTCTTCAAGGGTTACCACACCCTTACGTCCCACTTTACTCATCGCTTCGGCTATCATGTTTCCTACTTCATAGTTGTTCCCGGCACTAACTGCAGCCACATCAACTAGTTCACTATCTTCCACCTACAACAACATTTAATAACAAATTAATGATGACTAAAGAAAATTTAATAACTATTATATATATAAAACAAAAGAGGTCAGTTCCTAAGACACAACCTCTATTTTTTTATTATTTTTCTTTATCAAATTTACAATAATGCCATCCAACACATGTTTTTTTTCTTTTTGTGTATTCAACCCTTTGACTTTTAGCATTGCCACTTACACCCCCTCAGCTTTCTAAAAAATTGTAAAATGTCATTTTGACCCCCCCCCCCACACACCCTCTAAAGTTTCACATGCTTATTTTTATGTACGTTGGTCAAATATAATACGTTTCCGTGCTTATTTTTATGTACGTTTTTTGTTGGTCTACGTTTTGTTCGGAAACGAGTCGGGTCATATATATAATACGTTTCTACTGGGCGGTATAAATTCGAGTTACTTTACGTTTCGACTCCGCTGCACGCGGGGTACCATTCTTTAACGTAAAAAACACTATTTTCTTATGTACTTAATAAGCACGTTTCGCTATAAATCCAAATTGGTTTACGTTTCAACGTAAATTTTCTCAGTAACGAGTCAAGTCATATATAATACACTTTCGTGCTTATTTTCATGTGCGTTTTCAATTGGTCTACGTTTTGATGTAAATTTTGTTTGAAAACGAGTCGGGTCAAATATTTGACGGGATAAGTTCGAGTTACTTAAAGTTTTGACACCACCGCAACGCGCGGCGGGTCAAAATACTTGGTCCAGTGAATAACCTCTTTCGAGATTGACTTGAGCTCAGCCACCAAAGCTTTCGTTGTCTTCTCGATACCTCGAGTAATAAGGACGGGATTTGCACCAGCTGCCACAACCTACTATGAACAACTTCATTATTTACAAAGATAGAAAAAAAAAAAAAAAAAAACAAACCAACAAAAATAAAACCTTAAATGAATTCGATTAAGTTGGGATTTACAAACAGACCTTGACACCTTCGGTAATAAGACCCTGTGCAAGGACCACCGATGTTGTGGTTCCGTCTCCAGCCAAGTCATTGGTCTTGGCAGCCGCTTGTCGAACCAGTTTTGCACCGATGTTCTCCACCGGATCTTCCAAATCAACCTGTAAGTCGAAAAAAAAACACCATAAGAATATCGATTAATAAACTTTTTAAATATTTGCGCTAAAGAATTCATTTTTGGTTATCAAGGACACCTCTCTGGCAACGGTAACACCGTCATTTACAATTTTGGGGGCACCATACTTGCTTTCTAGAACTACATTTCGTCCCTTGGGGCCAAGAGTAACCCCAACTAGATCTGCAAGTTTGTTTACACCAATCTGCCACAGAAAATAAAATTTTGAATAATTCAACTATATTACAAAATAGCAATGATAAACACGTATTGGTGACTCACTTGCAGCTTCTTTATCGCTGACCCGTCCTTGTTAAAGTACAGTTCCTTTGCAGCGGCTTTAATTTGGGAAGATTGCGGGGCCCGTCTGAGAGCAAGATTTTGTCTCCTGCCGAATGAGGTAGAAGATATTGAAGCAAAAGACGATAACTTATTTGAGGAAGTTGTGTTGCTGGAAGAAGCCAATGATCCAACTGCAGTAACACCAGCAAAAGTCGAAGCCATCTGTTCCACGAAAATCATCATCAGGATAACGCTTTATCGTACAGTTTGTTTTACTATAGGCTGCAATACGCGGTGTCTATCAAATGCACTTAAAGAAACAATAAAGGCAAACATTCTAGCACATAACATATCAAGTAGACATTAATGTCCATGAAGTTGCTTAGGGCAGCTACATGGATCGTGTTGGGTCTAAAGTCGAAACCAGAACGAGCCAAGAAATCTTAAGCAAACCCAAACATGACACGCACCCTAAAAATCGTCACACAAATGAACCTGAAAATGATGTATACATTAGCAGGTAGACACGAGCACGACCCGTTTAATCCAAAAAATAATTACTTATTTTTATACAAATTAATACTTTAAAATTCTGTTTAATTTTATTTTATTTATTAATCACTTATAAATTCAAGTTATAAGAATTTATTTTTAAACTTTCAAATTTAGGAATAATCAACAACCCAAAAATATAAGTTATTACATTAAATGGTTTAGGATCAAATACAAAGGCTCCTAAAAATAAGAAGTGTACAAAGGCTCATAAAAATAAACCCACTACACCAAAAAAAAAACCTAAACACCCACCACCACCCAAAAACCTAAACCCCCCACCCACCCAAAAAAAAAAAAAAAAAAACTTTTTTTTTGTGACGAAAAGTAACAATTTTTTTTAAATATGTAAGGCTGAGTCGGTGTTAATAAATAAATTTTTATATATATTATCAAAATAATAATACTAACTAATTTCATCATCAGATTCATCAAAAACATGCATAAAAAAGACATGAAATACTTGAAATTGACACAAAAAGTCAAAAACAGTAAAAACAACTATGAAAATCCCATGAGGCGCAGCCTTTCTTAGCGCCTCAGCTCCTCTGAGGCGCATATGCAGTAAAAACCCCATGAGGCGCGCCTCAGACTTGTTTTTGGCCGTTTTGGCGCCTCGAGGCGAGCCTTGAGGCGCAAAATTCAGACATATATGATCACACAAGTATGAAATCACTTCAACTTGAAGATTAAACAATGAACTCTGTCTGTCTGTAGTAACCAAATTCAAAGCAAAACTACATTACTACATAAAGCAAAAATGCAAAGTCAACATGAACAGTGTCACAAATATAACCTAACAACAACCCATGTCATATAACAAGCACAAAAGTGACAAAAACCCCCCCTCATGCATGCAAACATTAATAATACTAATCTGATAACAAAAGATGAATGTAATTTGTGGGTTACCGGATAAGGGATCGTAGGTTTGCAGACCGAAGATTGGAGGCGTAAGCACAAAAATGGAGGTTTAAGGAGTTAGGTTCGTGGGTTAAGAGTGAAGACAATGGTTTATATAATATAATAACAATAATAAGATAAACGGCTCCACTCTCGTCTTGAAGATTCTAATCGATTGCAACCCTTGGATTGGACTGGAATTCTCTAGAATAGCATTTTCTCTAGCTTTCCTTTTTGGTTTTATTGTTAAGTACCATATTTTTATAAAGTTTTATTTGATTCGAGTTATTTTAACAGTTTAGTTTAAAAGTTTATTTTTGTCTACGGGTCTAAAAGGGTTTTTTCGTTGCCATTTTAGTACACTGGATTAACTTTTCTGTTAACGAGAACGACAATTCGGTCATTTCATATGTAATTTTGTTAACTAGAAGGGAAATTCAGTCATGACCGAATTGCCCTTCTCATTAACAGAAAAAATGGATAAAGTTAATCCAGTGGATTAAAATGGCCACGGTGAAACATTTTTGGACGCACATGAGAAAAAATGAAACCTTTTGACTAAACTGATAAAATGGCCCAAACCACAGGGACTAAAATGACATTTAACTCTTTTATAAAACTAGTGTCGTACTTACCGCGGTTAGAATTCAAAACATATAGCACACACAACAACCGATAAGTCTTTCGCAATTTAACCCTAACACTTTTTTATTTTCATCTTTGTGTCACGATCCGCCTAAATACAAAACATTTTTTACGAGTTCCGGAAGGCTCTGGAACACTAAAGATGCGTCTAGGGCTGCCCAGAAGTTTCCGGAACAGCCTACAAATTGCTGGAACATCTTAGCACCATCGGAAGACTCTAGACCAGCCAAGAACACTCTAGAATCACCATGAAAACTCTTAAAAATGCTAGATATTTTGTAAGAATGATCTAGAAATCAGCTCTAAAATATCAAAGATATTTATGTATGGTTTATACTTAGAATATTCTAGATCATGACTTGGCCACTAGTATAAATATGTAGTGAAGGTCTCATTTGGAGATCACCTAACATCTTAGCAAGTTATCACACTTGTACTTGTAAACTCTCCTTTGTAAACATCTTGTAATCAATACAAAGTTGTTTCTTTGAAAACAACACTAGCAATCATCACTTGATTCCCACAAAACCTTATAATCGTTGGGCACAAAAGCTTAACTTAGATCAAGTCTAAGTCGCCACACGTGAGTTAGATATTTACTCTGTGACATTTGGCTCTCATAATTTTCATCTTTCACAAGTTATTCGTTTAAAATTTCGTTCTAAAATTTGCAAGACACGCCGCTACATGCGTGTGGGGTTCACCTTTTTTTTGTATATTTTCCCATTTGACAGGTCTATCGCAACACGTTTATTTTTTCCCGTTCAACTTAGTTATTCTTTTCTACGTTTCGGTCTAATTCTTCGCATTAACGCACCACAATGGGTGTGCGTGGTTCAGCGATTTTACGTCTGCTTTTCGTTCGGTGTTATTTATTCCTTTTTTACGAACTTTTCCAATGTTGGGGTCGCTGACAATGGTGTGGCATGGGTGCTACTTGGCACGGTTTTACGAATGTTTTTAACCTATTAAGTTTTGTACTAATAATTTATTTCGGGTTTACCCCTATACTTCCTTTGCTTAAAAAGAGTAGTTTTTACGTGCATATTTTTATTTACGTGTCAGTATAAATATGATTTGCTCTACGTTTCGACGTAAACTTTTTTTTTTAAAACGAGTCAGGTCAAATATAATAAAGTTTTCATTAAAAAAAAACATTTTTACATGCATATTTTTGTGTATTATAAATTTGAGTTGGTCTATGTTTCGATTTGAGAGATGAATCAGGAAAAATATAATATGTATTCAGACGTATTTTATGTATGTTTCGTAAATTTTGTTTCAAACCGTGTGGAGTCAAATTGTAGTTTTTTTTTTTCTATGTATGAGCCGGTTCACATAAATTTGATTTACTTTACATTTTGATCCAATCGCAATTCTTATATAGGTTACTAGGCTATCACCAGGGAAAATCCCGGGCTAGGAAAATTTAATTTACAATAAACAAAAATACATAAATAACACTTTGAACCTCTAAAGTATCCTCTTTCCCTTCTCCATATGTATTGAAAGTTTTCATGTAAAGCTAATTCCCTTTTAATTCATAATGAGATCTTTGTATAAGAATGTTTTCGAAACCCATATGCCTAAGAAGACACGCCATGGTGGATGAATAGCCAAAGGGACCTTGGAAGTCACATACTCTTTCTACACAAAAAAATTAGACTTCTAAAGTCAACTTTAATTCTTTCCGATCTTATTTCATTGCAGGCCTTCACACATGACTCTCCTTTAGCAGGTGATATATCAACAACTATTCTAAAACTATCACAAAACGGCAATATATCAACAGCTAATCAATCATTGATCATATCAGTTTTGCATATAAAGATTCCAAATACATGAGTAGGGTTGTTCATTTTATCCGAAACCCGACCCGAATCCGAAGCCACCAAAACTCGAATTAGACACTACCCGAGAAACCCAAAAAACCCAAACCCAACCAACCCGAACCTTATATGGGTTGGTCATCGGGTCACTTTTTCCATGCGAAAACCCGACCCGAAAACCTCAAAACACGAAACCTGGAAAAAAAAACCAGAACATTTGTTGTCTTTTTTATAGATATGTTTTAGTTTAGAGTCTATGGTATTTGGAACACTAAGTTTTAAGACTTTTAATTATCATATTGTCAAACGATGCTTGAATTTTAATGAAATTTTATTAGTAGCAGTATGAATTTTGATATTTTGCTACAAATATCAAAAAATACTATAGATATAATTATCTTCCTAACAAATTACATCTTTAAAGGTTACTTAAATGTTAAAATGTGACGATAATTTAAATAATCATATAACTTAAATTAACCTGACTAACCCAATCAAACCTATCCTCTTCCTCTTAACCTGAGAAACCAGACTTATCTGAAACTTAATATGATCGGGTTGCAAGTGAGTTTTTTAACGCTATTTCAAGATTTTAGAACAGACCCACGATCAAAATAAATATTTGAAAGTACCTATACATATAATAAGTAACTAACCCACAATACAAAAAAAAACTATTCAAATCATGTCTCCTAACTATAACTAGTTTTTAAAACCCACGTTTTACGGTGGGAGCGTTAAACCAAACAGAAAATATACGCCAAAATGTTAAACCATGCACGCGAGTGGCGGATCGTTATGTAAAACATTATCATAGAAAGGAGTACTAAGTCAAAACGATAACATTGGCCCGTTATAGGACAGTTGTACGGGCACTCGCTAGAGCAGAAAAACCGAAATACCAAAAGGGATTTACATTGATCAAGAACTATAAAATGAATACAGTTAGCGATACATATCATAAGCGGTATTTAAATAACATATTCGGATCCATGCTTAGAATATTCGAATTTGATGCTTAAACGAACCGAATAATTCAAAAGCTACTAAATAGGCGAAAAATGAAAATGTTGTATACTACACGTCACAATTTGTAATGATATCATAAGAATTTCTTATGAAACAATTTATATATGTATTTTTAGAAAAGAAAACCATTGAGATGATAAGACTAATTGTTAAGTTTTAATTTTTAGAAATAAATAAATACCATACAATATAGAAATGAGGATAGCAAGAGGAAAGTAGTTTTTTCCTTTTGAACATGATTTTCAAGATACAAATGTGAGGTTTTGAGGTAAAGTGGTGATAGAGTAGAGAAATTAACAAATAAAAATGTATAAAAATTGAACAGGAAAAAAGTCTCACAAACAAAAGTTGTGAAATAATATAGGGTAAATAAATATAATTATACTAAACCATAACATATACATTACCTTGTTTCCAAACATAACATAACGGCAGAAGCTGATGAACCCAAACTTTAAATGGGCCGGTTATCAGGTCATGTTTTCCCATCCACAAACCCGAATAATCCAACCCATAAAACCCGAAACCGAAGAACACCGCTACCAGCAGGTATTGTAACGACACTCACCTCTATTTTATTTTAAATCTTAATGATACAATTCTACTTTATAAAGCCCAAGAACTCGTCACGACTGAAAAAAAACCAGAAAAAAGAGTGTATATGAAAAAGAAACCATGTAATTAAATGGATTTTTATTTGTATAACTATTATTTAATTGGGTAAATAAAACATTACATAATTCCGATAGCGTCTAATATATTTTCCTTTTCTAATAAATAGAAAAAGGTAAAAGACCTCAATAAACCTTCGAAGCATTGAAGGTTCCTTTAATTGACATAGGGGTGAGCTCGGCACCAACCGAAAATACCGGTACCGAAAAACGTGTACCAGTACCAAAAAAGTCAAAAGTCGGTATTGATTCAGTACCGAAAATATAACGGTCCCAGCTTTAATTGACATAGGGGTGAGCTCGGCACCAATCGAAAATACCGGTACCGAATATCTCAAAAAATGGGTACCGGTATCGGTACCGAAAAACCTGTACCAGTACCAAAAAACATACGGTCCCAGTTTTTCATGTAGCTTAAAACAAATTGTTAACGACATAAAATCTCAAAACAATTATGACCCATCTACCTTAAATATAGAATCATCAATATTGAAATAGTGTCTACTTGTTTCATGGATATATAAAAAAGAAGAATATCGACTTTGATAGATGAAGAACCTAGAATTCAACTTTTTTTTAATTAAAAATCGTCATTAAACAACAGCAGCAAGTCACACAAATCATAAAGTAGTGTACAATAGATGTAACGCTTGGTACCTTGTGGATGCGGCTGTATAGTAAGCATCACAAGTGAAGCTTCCACCCAAAAACTACATACATTTTAACACCCTTTTTCTGTAAATATATACCTTTGTTTGCAACCTCACGGAAGTTAGACTTAGTGTTAGACTAAAGCCTCTTTCGGTCATCCAAAACCATCTTACTCGGAGGTAATAAATCAAGAGGGTTCTTCAGCTTAGGCTTCGGTGCCTCTTCTTCTTCAACCAAGGTGACACCATCACCGACCAAGAAAGTGTGTGATGCTGGATAGTTGTTCAAAGCATCGAAACCTCTCTTCAAGCCAGCAATGGAGCTCTCTTCAACCTTTAAAACATAGACTCAAATATATCATTTAAAGGACATATAAAAAATACAAAAAAAATAAAGGACATAGAGGGAAAAAAGCAACTAACACGAGTAATATAGCTGCCAAATCGCATTCTTGGATATAACCATCCTCTAATATGTGCATCAATCTCAAATGAAGAGAAGTCAATCCATTGCTCGATTTGATAAATCTGAACAAATTGGCAAAAATGTTTTGTTTTCATACTCACAGTGTGGCTCCACCCCTGAACACAACCTACCTAAAGGTACCCAATTATAACTTCAAACGTGTTTTCCAGTTCCTCAAAAATGATTGCCTAAAAAAAGAATGATGCAAAATTTCAATGAACACACTACAAGATCGATTACTTTAGCCACTAATTTCACTGAACTTTACATCATCCTAGAGGTCGTAAATGAGAGGAGCAGGCAGTTCAAATAGTCAAACGATTCGAATCGATGGGTTAGGCCAGTAAACACCATAATGTGTTTATATTAGGGGATACGATATATACACCACCAAACTAATGTGATCAAAAAGAGGCAAGAAAACGAACAAATTCAAAATAGGCCAAAAACATCCTGTCAAAACACATTAACTTTTATATACATATCACACTGGACACAAGTGATTTGGTCGACCCACCAGCACTATTTCTGTGCACTTTTAAAGTTTTATAATCATGAGTGAGTACTAAAACGAAATTAAGTGTTTTAAATAATGTTATTTAGCATTTAAACATTTTACATTTGAATATATATTTTGACCCGTTTAGCTTCTTTGATCCATACAACATGCCCCTTTGACCCGTTGCTCAACCAGCCCATCTACTACTATTATATCACATACAATCAAAACCCCTTTATAATAAGGAGGTGTAACACCCATACTAAATTAATATTTAGATATATAATTAAAGTAAGCATTTTATAAGAAAATGCCACTTATTAAAAACTATTACATTACGAGTGTTTAAACATGTTTACAACAACCTAAAACAAAGTAAAAGTGTTTACATAATCCACTTTTTATAAAACAACCAAGAACAAATGCGGAAGCTTTATTGAGAGGTGTGTTCGGTTCTTGTTCGTCACTCGATCTTCATCCGGAAGCCTATATCGATCACCTGGAATCAAAACCAACTTAAAAGTTAGTTTTGATAATTTTATAACTAGTTATACCAAGTTCCTTAAGCCAAACAAACAAAACAACAGAAATCCAAGCAAATCCTATTCGTTATGATTTATTTAGAACGTTTCATAAGAGAAATTACTTATTTGGGCATAACACGCCTTTTTAAAATTCCATTTATATACAAGTTCACATACATCACGGGAGATCACTCAACACTTGGCCGAAGATGTATTTTTGTGAAACACTCAAGACCGGCATGGAACTTACTTCTACCATATGCTTGCCAAGCAATCAATCCTCCTACTTTTTAACTATACACCTTTGTAAATATCAAGAGGACTTGGGGAAGGGTTAGGCTTGGGTTAAAGGTAGGTGGTTTTGGGTTAGTGGTTAGTAAAAGGGTTAAAAGCGTAAAAAGCGTCGGTCGTCGTAAAACTTTTTGTTTTTGTGACTTTTTATTTAAACAAAGCATTTTCAAACAAAGTTTCTTTTGAGGAACTTGTTTTTTATTGCTATACTTCATTTTTTTTGTGAAACAATCCCAACGAATAGGAGGATTTAAAAAAATAAAGATGACATGAAATTTGAAACGTTCCAAATAAGTAATTTGCTTGGATTTAAAAAATGGAAGGGGAAATGAGGATTTAAAAAAAGATGACATGAAATTTAAGAAAACAAAACCATAACACAAAAATTCATCCATCTTTTTCCTCATATTTTCTTCACCCTAACACCACCACCGCCTTCCAAAACCAGTGCCACTTGAAAGCTTCCACCATTTACAGTTAAGCATAGTTGCACAAACAAACAAACAAAATTCTATCTAACATGAGCTTTCAGGGATCATGCTAATTTGTTCAGATTCATCATTAGAAACCTTGGAAAGTGCCCTTTCAGCAAGCAACCTGCATCTTATGCACCCTACAGTCTTGAAATTAACTACCCAATCTGCCCTCTCAAGCCTTCATCTTTATCCAATCTTTCCCCTCTGAAACTAAAAACTCATATCAGATTTATCTTATGAAAGAGTACAGAGAAAAAGACTGTAACCCACCACCATTTTGATGAAAAAGCATCATCAACCACATTTTGATGAAAAAGACTGAGTTCGCCCATGGCGTTTAGGGTTTTCTTTTGCTGTTCGTTATGATGGTTGATGATGCTTTTTCATAAGGAATTACTTATTTGGACGCGACAGAATCCAAGCAAATCCTATTCGTTATGATTTATTTAGAACGTTTCATAAGAGAAATTACTTATTTGGGCATAACATGCATTTTTAAAATTCCATTTTTATACAAGTTCACATACATCACGGGAGATCACTCAACACTCGGCCGAATATGTATTTTTGTGAAACACTCGAGACCGGCATGGAACTTACTTCTACCATATGCTAGCCAAGCAATCAATCCCCCTCATTTTTAACTATACACCTTTGTAAATATCAAGAGGACTTGGGGAAGGGTTAGGCTTGGGTTAAAGGTATGTGGTTTTGGGTTAGTGGTTAGTAAAAGGGTTAAAAGCGTAAAAAGCGTCGGTCGTCGTAAAACTTTTTGTTTTTGTGACTTTTTATTTAAACAAAGCATTTTCAAACAAAGTTTCTTTTGAGGAACTTGTTTGTTTATTGCTATACTTCATTTTTTTTTCATAAGGAATGTCACATGAAGACCGAGCTTTTTACTAAAATAAAGGGTTAAAAATAAAAAGCTTTTTGGTGGGTGAAGGGTGTTTGTTTAGTGGGTTTAGAAACGAAAAGGTTTTAGGCTCAAAGGGGTTAACTAAGGGGATTTTGGGTAGGTGGTAAAAAAAAAAGAAAAATAATGGTGTTGAAAAGAAAAAGGGTTAGTTCTAATGGCTCTATAATTTACTTACTTAGGTTTAAGTTGGTAAGGACCGGGAATGTATTGTCATGGCAAGTTCTAGAGTCGTAAGAAACCAAGCGGCTATTCACACAAGAAACGAAAAAAGAGCATTTAATTTAAAGATGTGTATTTGTATGCTCAATAAAGGCTCAAAACTAACTTTTTTGTGGGTATGGGTTTATAATGTGATCAAGTATATATAATCAAATTTTAACTAGATTTGTCATGCCGTTTCATACTTTTCTTATGTTAGTTCTTTTTATCACGGCGCTATCGCTTGTAAATTTGTAAAAGTATAACCTTTTTAGAACTTGTTATTCCCAAATTAAACCAAGACAAGTAAAAAAAATGAAAAGTTTTTTTGAAAAAAAATTTGGGGTGATTAGCGGTTCCAATAGAGTTTTGTGTAAGGCTTGTTATTAGGACTTGCAAAATTCAAGGTTTTAGCATTCCCCCACACTTAAATTACACATTGTCCTCAATGTGTCATAAAAATAAGTTTTTAAGTTGATTGAATGTGTAAAAAGGTGTTAAAAGCAAAAGTTTATGTTACTGGGCATCTGGACACGGACCCATGGTGACCGGGCATGGCCCCGTGTTCAGATTGCCAGTATCATGGTTTACAGAAGGCTGGGCAAGGGGCGTGTTCAGTGAACACGGCCCCGTGTCCAGTTACCTGAACTGGGCATTTTCTGCAGATCATTGGGCACGGACCGTGTTGGCTGAGCACGGCCCCGTGCTGAACTTGCTGTAATGAAGAAAAAATGTCGGGAGGCTCTGTTTTTATGCATGGGGTGTAGGTTCAAGTTTCCCTTAGTTTCCTCCATCATCCGAGTGTGTTTTACCTATTACAACCTTATCCAAACACCATCTAATAACTAGAAACCATCATTCATATAAATTAACATATTGCATAGGGTCCTAGAAAATTAAAAATAAAGCAGAAAAATAGAAAACTACAAAGTTACTAAGATAGATAGGTCAAGTGATACATGAAATCATCCTAAGGAGTTCTACTCTTATTGTAGGAATATCAAAAATCTGGAAATAGCTTTCCGGTACTTAAAGGCGTCGTAGAACTCGGAACCGAGGGGTGTCCCCTAGATGTCGTTGAGCCATTCTTCTATCTCTCTTGGCAGGAAGAAAGCGGGCTCATTTTCCACAACATTTTGTAGAGGAGGAGTGACGCCAACCGGACCCCATGTAATATGTCTCGAGGGGGTTCCGTGTGCATGGCGTACCGCTCGGCCGGTATGATTACTTCCGGTACCACATTCCATGCCCTTTGTGTGATGATTGGTACCAAAGGAGGAGAAGTGAGAATATTCAACCTTTGGTGCAAAAGGTTGACTTCTCGGAGACACCCTTCTAGCCCCACCGTCAAATGATTGATACGGTCGACCAAAGCTTCTTCTACTCCCGTCATTTCATCGATGGTCTCCCTCAAGGCATACACGTAGTTTACAAGAGAGTCTTCCACCGATGACCTTCTCCCTTATCGGTTGTTCCTTGAGTGTGATGAAGATGTTCCGCTATTTCTGCTCGCCATTCTAAGAAAACAAACCGAAAAGAGTTCAATTCATTGAAACAGTACCTCGGACACGACCCCGTGCTCACTGAGCATGGCCCCGTGTTCACATTTCTGCAGATTTTTGGAACAAGGAATCTTGGAGCTTTAAATTATTTTTCTGACTTTTGAATCATTTTTAAGCAGAAATAACTTAAAACAGTGTTTTAAAACTTATTTTTAACAAGATTCCTTGAATAAAAATCTAACAAATATCACAATAAAGCTTGAAACTATGGTGATTTCAAGCTCTAATGGAGGTGTTGAGGGGAAAATGAAGAAGAAGGCAATGGACAAAAGTAGAAAAGACAAGATGGTTGTTGAGAACATTCTTTAGAATATACCTAGTATGGTATATGTGAAGATCCCACCAAATCTTTGTCTTTGGAATGGGTCCAAGAGTGCAGGAATCTTGTTGCATTTGTAGAAAACAACAGCACGCTGGACACGGCCCTGTGTCGGCTAGACACGGCCCCATGTGCAGACAAAATTCTGACACTTTTTGTCTGTATTCTGACCAAAATTCAGACGGGAATCTTTGGGTGGACACGGGGGCGTGCTGACCTGGACACGGCCTCGTGGCTAGAAGTTGTTTACGAAGTTTTGTCTATTTTCAAGGAATTTATCCGGATCGGGTGGTTCTTTACTAGACGGAACAACACCGAAGTGCCTGAGATACCTAAGTTGCCCTAGTTTTAGACAAGAACGCAAGAGGTTATTTGAAAGGGTGATTCCTAAGCTAAATACCGGTGGGCAAAACCAACCTTTATTCCCCTTATCCGGGCTCTCGTTAAAGAAGGTATATGTCGAATAGCTCAGGTCTATGTATGCATCGGCGGACACCGATGGGGAGTCCTTCACGGCACAATCGACACAAGGACGACTATCTCTCAAGTCTTCGCAAGAGTTAGAGGTGATTTCGGGAGAAACGATGTTATAATCTGAATGCGATCTCACTAATTCTCCTTGATCGTCGTCTTGAGATGAATTAGTTATATCCATCTCAAGTTCTTTTATCCATCGGAGAATTAGTTCCTCCATTTGAAATAATTCTTCAAGAAGCATTTCATCTTGAAGGGATGATTGAGAGCATTCGAGGGAGAGATATGGATTGTTTTTACTTTCGCCCATCTTAAGGCTACAGGAAAACAATGGGTCTATATAGTGGGGCTTGTAATTTAAAAAATAACAATTTAAATCTTCATGAGTTTCACCATATATTTGACACCACGTACCATAAGATGAGCGAAAGTAAAAATTATCAGTATCACTCATGATTGCGTCAGAAATTACCAGCCGTCAGGATCTTACGGCTCTGTTTTCAGTATCTGAAGCTTGGGCACGGGGCGTGTTCAGTGGGCACGACCCCGTGTTCAGCTACTGTCCGACTTAAAACAGGATTGCCAGTACCAAAGATTGGGCACGGGGTGTGTTCAGCGGGCACGACCCCGTGCTGAGCTTCTGCAGAAATTGAAAATTTAAGAAAAAATCCTAAAAAAACATAAAAATAAGAAAAACGATTAGGCCGTTGATTCCTAACTTTCTTAAAATCCTTGTGTCCCCGGCAACGACGCCAAAAACTTGACACTTTAGTCAAGTTTTAAATTTATAAAACACGATATTTTACTAACACTAAACACACATATGGGCAAGTGCACCCATCGTGAGCGTAGTATAGCGTTGGTAAGATACCGAGGTCGTCCAAGGAAACAAGAGCTTTTAGTACCGGTTTATCCTCAATGTCTAATCAAATCAAAAGTTTAGAAAAAGTTTTAAACATGAAAATTAAAAACTAAAAATGCTGAAAATAAAAATAAAAACAAATAGATAAGATGAATCACTTGGATCTGACTCGCCTTTAGTGTAACCTTTGATGATTTCCGCACTTTTGCACTTTTTAAGAGATTATCTTAGTTATAGTAGTAGGCCCCTCTTTTGAACGTGACGTTACCCTCAACCCAGTAGTTTGAGTCAGCAAGGATACAATCCTAAAGGGTTGGAATATTGAAAGATAATTAATTAAGTTATTAATGCGTAATGTGGTAGGCTCCTCTTTTAAAGATGACGTTACCCTCGGCTAAGTGGTTTGAGTCAGCAGGGATACAATCCCAAGTAGCCGGGTTAATGTATTAATAGTAGTTTACATATGAGGGGATCAAGCCATTCGCACCCCCGCGATCCAATACCAGTGGGTATTGAAGGAGGTCCTAGTAAGCTTGACCCAGGTCCTTGCAAGATCTATACACTGAACAAGGCAAGAACCTTACCAAACCATTCCCTTAACCCCCGACCAGGTAGCCAACATATCTCTATATAGACCGTAGAGATATGAATGGTGTAAATCTTTTATTTTATATAGACAGTAAAATAATGCCAAGACACCACAGACAAATGATAAGGAAGTTTCACCTTCAACATAAGAAACTAGTTATTAAAGTCATTAATACAAAACCAAATAAAAAGTGCGAAAAGATTAAAAAACAAAAGTATTACACTAAATGCTTGTCTTCACCAAATGATGTAAGAGGCTTAGGCAAGCATGGCCTTTGATTGTCAAGAACTCTTACTATCAATCTTGGATCCCGAGACTACTACACACACTCTAAGATGGATGATGGATGATGGTGGTGGATGTGGGTTGTGATGGTGGTGGAGTGTTGGTGAAGTGGGAGAGAGGTGGTTTGCCAAGGGATGCATTTGAAGTGAACCAAGCACCCCTATTTATAGCCTGCACAGAAGCCCGGACACGGCCCCGTGTCCATTGAGCACGACCCTGTGTCCATCCACTTTCTCTTTCTTCATTAATTGCAATTTGTCTGCATTTGTTCCACACGCCCCCGTGTCCGCTGGGCACGGCCCCATGTGCAGAAGCTTATCTGTACTATCAAGATTTGCTTGGATTCTGCGAATCTTAGCGTTGAACACGGCCGTGTTGAGCTGGGCACGCCCCCGTGTTGGGAAATAGAAGCTTCTATGCTTTTGTCCTTTCTGCAGACACTGACCACGCCCCCGTGTCCGCTGGGCACGGGGCCGTGCTCAGCCTTCTCTTTACTTGTTTTTTCTTGGGAAGATGCTGTCGAGGGGTCGGGCATGCCACGTTTATCCCTTTTCTTGTAATTATGTTAGATTTGGCTGCATTTTTGCTTCTTTTGTTCATTTACGCTCATTTCATCCTGAAAATACAAAAGGAAGACAAAAGCACACTTTTTCTAACATTAGTACTAAAAAAGGGTTAGTTTTATGCCTCATTTGATGTAATTTATATGTTGCATTTTACACAAATCACTTTACCATTTACATTGCAGGCTTCATTTTTTGCCACTCTCCTTTAGACCAATTTAATGACAAACGACGTCTCAAATCTTGCTGTAACCGATCCAAAACCTGGTTAATTTCACTAATAATCCATAAAATGCAATAGCTTTACCATTGACATTGCAGGCTTCATTTTTTGCCACTCTCCTTTAGACCAGTACCTCTCAAAGCTCTCTCTTGAGCTTTGGATTTAAGTTCCTTCCGATGTCAATGAATATAATTTCTCAACAATTTATCATGAATATAATTTCAGGTGTCAATGAATCGATCCACAAACACAAACCCTAAAACTTAACATGATTACAATTTTACATTTGCACAAATTGTAATAATAACAGAAAGCTTATATATTATATATAATAAAACCTGAAAAAATAAAACCTAAATTAAATTCCTGATGAATGATTGGAAAACCCTAAACATTCTTTATGAATGTCTGAAAAAAATACGTTACCTTTTGAACTTGATGGAGAAACGAAGCGTGTTCCTTTGTAGCCCTAATCTTAACGTCATCAACATCCCATCGCTGAAACCCTTCATTGATTTAACTTTGTTTCACGATCAAAGGAGATCTTTTTAGTCATGACGAACGATTGATTTCTTTAGATTGCATAGGATTTGAAATGATGATTGCGGTGGGGGAAATGGAACGAATGGAGATGAATCAATGGAGAGAAACCACGATTGTTGTCAAGATGAATTAAAGGGAGAAACGGCTAGAGCGCAGGAAGTGGAAGGAAAAGAATGAGAGAATTAGGGTTTTTTTAGAACGAGTCGGGTCAAAATTCGGATCCCGCCTAACCCGTTAACAAAACAACTTTGGCCCATCCATTTTCCCACCCAAACCTACCTGAGGTTGCACCACAATGTGACACGTGTCCCAAACCTTATTCATATATTATATATACTAGCGGTAAGACCCGTGTACAAACACGGGTCGTTTCTTAGAAAACCAAGCATAACACATACTGACAGAGAGTAAAAAACTAATTAGTGCAGACTTACAAAATTGATATAAACTAATGGTCAATAGGTTTATTCAACAGCAATTCCATTATGTTGATAGCAAATCACTGTTTATTAACTGTTAAAAACCGTCGTTGCTTTCCAACAGACTTTCCTAAAAACTGTCATCCATTATCTCCAACAGAGCTTGCCAGATGGATAGATAGTAAGTATCAGATGTTAGTCAACCCATGTTAAAAAGGTCAGTCAACAGAAATTACAAAGGTTAGTAAACAGATGTTAAAAGAATAATGTTGTTATTAACAAAGAATTTAGTACTCTCATTAAAAATGAGAGCTGCAAACTTGTTACTACAATGCCAGATATAAACATTTTTCACAGCATGTGTTCTCAGGATAGGCTTAATGCAGAGCAAGTATCAGATGCTTTCAAAAAGTTGTATTGCTTTCCAACAAACATGTGACAACTGGCACTTTTCCATGCATTCCGTACAAAAATTAAACAGTGATATGTGCTTTAATAACTGTGCATGATCTAGTTTACAAGTCGAATGAAATTCTGATTTCTGTTATATACATACAATGGCATTTCTTGTTGCAAGACTTTCATCATTACTACATGCAACACAATATAGTTTTATTAATGCACAGAACAGAATTGGCACAACTATCAGACAAACTAGAATTACTGACGAGAGTTCAGTACTTAGACAGACATGATGTTAAGACACAAAATAAGCCCAGGACCAAGTGTTACACTAGTATATTGTGTAGGAAAGTAGGGATTACAAAACCGCCTTCCTAGTGATGACATAGGCACCGGAAAGTGCCAGAAACACACTAAAATTACAAAATTCAGCAGAAAATAAAAAAATTCAGCAAAAATTCAGCTTTTAACATCTAAATATAATGCATAATTGTGATATAATGGTCCAGAATACTTTCCTAAGTGTCGGAAATCAAAACTGTCATAAAACACAACATAAGGCACACTAAACTGCGCAATTTAGCACTTTAACGAACAGTAACAAAACGAACAACCGGACACTACCCGAAACATCAAATTCTTACTAGAAGTATCGTTTTAGTGTCACGAAGCTAGTTATGGTCACCGAACATCATATTACATCTCATAAACACTAAACACATAAAATACATAACTAGCACCATTGCATCCTAACTAAACTTGTAACTAACTTTTGAAATGGGACTAGATACCCCCTATAACCGGTTATAAAAGTGGGCCCCACACATTGATTTTATTTCAATATTTTATAAGATTTGTTGGGTATATTCTAGACATGTTATACCAATATGCCATATGATGTTGGAAGTTAATTTTAGAAACCACAAGTTCTTACACCATTCTCATTTTAACCATTTCACCAACATCTCCACTTCTCCTCATCTTCCATAGCTCACGGCCACACCCCCTAACACCCATAGTTTCATTTTCATCCATCATACAACACTTCCAAGCTTGTTATAAGGTGTATGGAGCCTATCTAAGAAGGTTGCAAGAAACGGAATTGGAAGGACCTCTCTCTAGTGCTTTTATCCACTTCATTTGTCATCTTCATCTTCTTGAACATCATCCCTAGCCTTGTGCTAGTAGTAAGACCTTCCTAATCTCATTTTACTTCATATTATGTTGGTTAAGAGATGATACAAGTTGTTAAACATAAAGATCATGAAGAAACATAAGCATAAACATGAACATAAAGCTCTAAATCATGAAGAACAAGTTGTTTTAAGTGTATGTAGTATACTTGATTGTTGATTTCTTGTGTTTATGATGTTGATCATCATAATAACCTTGCTAGATGATGATTAAACACATGATCTAGCAAGTATAAGGATAGATCTTGAGAAAATCATAATGATCATCCTTTATGTAAACATGAACTTGAAAAATGAAGTTGTTTTTATGTATGATGAAGTATGAAACATGTTATAAGACTTGTAGAATGATGATTTCAAAGATAGATTTATCAAGAAACTAAGTTAAAATACAAGACTTACATAAACTTGGTTCTTAAAGAAATTAGTGGTTAATCAAGTTTAAAAATATATATTTAACAAGAAAAATTCAAGAAGAAATATTTTTAGAAAATCACTTTACAAGTTGTGAAGATCTAAATTCTTCAAGAATGATATTTTTAAATAAATAACCACACTTTAAAGGGTAACTAAGCTTACTAAATACACTAGTAAGTTACTACAAATTTTCACAAAGTTTCAAGTTCATGTCATAGTGTAAATCTCATATTTTTGGCACATGGTAAGTCTTAAATGATTTGTTGATGAATGATGATGATTTTAAAAGAAAATGATATGCTTTGAAATCATGGAAACCTCCATTTTTAAGGGGAAACTATGGTAAAAATTTTCTAAAAATATAACACTTGGAAAAATTATTTTTAAACAAATAATTACATGTATATTTTAAACCATGAAATTTTATTAGGTTACATGGAGATAGACGACTAACTATCAAGAATCGGTACCCCTTACCGAGAATTGATGACTTGTCGACCAACTACAAGGTCCTAGCTACTATTCTAAGATGGAATTAAGGACATGATGTCCTTCGTTTAGGACACAAGAAGAAAGTTGGTAGTTTCCATTTTGCATCAACTTTAGAGAATTGGATATCAAGGACCGGCATCCTTTGCCAAGGATTGATGACTTGTTGAACCAATCATAAGGTTCTAGTTACTACTCGAAGAGTGACTTGAGGTCAGGATGTCCTCAACTGCAAATACAAGAAGAAAATATCCCTAAAACGACCTTTAGGACTCGCTTCGAGCATTGATAGTTCCTTGTCGTGCCGTTTGGCTTAACACATGCACCGGCAGTATTCGTGGGCCTCATGAATCGGGTGTGTAAGCCATACCTGGATAAGATCATGATTATATTTATTGACTGCATCCTCATAAGCTCAAAGACCAAGGAAGGTCATGAGCAACATCTGCAATTTATCTTGGAACTCTTAGGGAAAGAACAGTTATGTGCCAGGATGCCGAAGTGCGAACTTTGGATTCGCGAGGTAAGATTCTTAGGATACGTGGTGGATAAGAATGAGATTCATGTCGACCCTTCAACCAAGAACTAAGGAGTCCCTAAGACACAACTAAGAACTTTTGGGGAATGTGGGCTGTATCAGACGACCCCTAGAAAACCTTTCAAGGACTGCTCAACCGCTAACAACCCTAACCAAGTCGACACCTATCTTGTCTTCACCTGACAGTACCAATGAAATTGCGGTTCTTATGACGCTTCTCGACAAGGTATCGATTGCGCGGTGATGCAACGAGACCAAGTCATCGCCTACGCGTCACGTTGACTAAAGGATCATGAGAAGAGACCATGAACTAGGTACAGTAATTACGCGTTGCAGATTTGACATCATTACTTGTATAGGCAAACGCTGCGCGATCTTTACTGATCACAAGGGTTTGCAGCACACCAATGATCAGAAGGACTTAAACATGAGATAAATAGATGGAATGAGCTACTGAATGATTACGACTGTGAGATTATCACCTGAACAAGGCAAGCGATGTAGCAGACGCCTTGAGCTACAAGGAATGCACAAAGCCTCTAAGGGTGCGAGCCATACATATGAGCATATAGACAAATCTCGTCACTTGGATTCGTGAAGCTGAGCAAGAGGTGCTCAAACCATAAAGTCCTCGAGCTGAAGCGTTACATAGAATGGAAATGCAGTTATTACCTAAGGAAGACGGAACCTTATAACGACTTTGGGTTCCGTTTCACGACAATTTACGTACGCTTATTTTGGGACAAGGCTAATAGGTCAAGGTACTCGATCCATCCTGGATCCGACAAGATGTACCAAGACTTGAAGGATTAGTATGAGTGGCCAAGATAGGAGCTGATATAGCTACATATATGGATGACTGTCTTACCTGTGCCGAGGTTAAGACAGAATACAAGAAACCATCAGGGCTGCCGCAACAGCCTGAGATTCCCATATGGAAGGGGGAGCGAATCTCAACGGATTTCATCACAAGCTACCAAGAACCCAAAGAGGTCACGATATGATTGGGGAGATTATTGATCAACTCACGGATCTGCACACTTTCTACCAATCAGCGAGGAAGACAGCACAAGGCAGTTAGCAGAGATTTAGCCTAGAAAGGTTGTGGCACGTCATGGAGTGACTATTTCTATCTTGTTTGTAGGATCATTTTGTGACCCAAACGAGTCAATCGGAAGAGTTCTAATCAATTCAAGAGGCGAAAACATATGAATTGACTTGGAAAACAGCTTGTTTCACACTTAATTGTCCTGTTTTATTGATATAACAAGTTTCCAGATCAGTAGACACGTCGGCAGCACTTCGGTATCGGAATTACAAAAGTTACAAATGATTTCGCATCAAGGGTTTATATAGAGGAGCTAATTTCTCTTGAACATGTTCCAAGCAAAATTAGATTCCAAGCGAAATCTAATTTCGCACGGAATTACCCATATGACACTTTCAAGCGAAATTACATACCTCATGCGAAATTACCTCTAAACCCTAATTTCTTGAACTACGTGCCCTGATCTAACATTCTTAATACAAGACTTGATACAAGACAAAGTCGACAGACGTATGCACCAATAGACTCCCCCTCGGATGTTGAGGAGTCTTAAGTGTCGAGTCTTCACAGTCTTCAGTCTTTATCAGTCTTTGGGCTTCTTTTCTCAGTCTTCTCTCTTCTTCTTTCTCTCTTTTACCAAGATCTGAAACTGGCTCTCACATCCTCTTGATCAGATCTGTTGATTCTTTAACCTCTACATCAACAGACTCCCCCTTAAAGATTGCTTGGATCAAAATCTTGCTTTCATAGGTTCTAGAATCGCAACCTGACTCTTTCATAGCCATAACCTGCACATTCTCTACCTCAAAGTAAATTTTACAATTTTAAAATTTTGACAAATTATAAACTGTAACACCCTAAATTATACCATTGAATTATATAATAGTTTGTATCATTTCTAGGAAAAGATAATTTACAAAACCTGACTTTCATTATCAAAGTTTATAACTTAATTCAAAATAAGTCAACTAATAACTAAGTTGAAACATTTAAAAAGATGTTCAAAACATGTTTACATCCATACACAAACGTTTTAACACATTGCGGAAGCTTCAAAATAGAGTGTTCGGTTCTTCGTTCTGTCACTTGATCACCGCCCGTAAGTTCCATCAATTTACCTAAGGGTCAAAACTATTAAACATTAGTTTTGACTTTGAGCATAAAGATTAAACATATAATACAACATTAACTTGAATAAAATAAAAATATAAAATTTCCTGGCTTCACCGTAAATTACGGTGTTACCGTAATTTACGGTGACATCTGAACATATCTGGTTCCACCGTAAACCAGTAGTAAACCGCCGTAACAGACTTGAACCCTACCGTAAATTACGGTACTACCGTAATTTACGGTAGTTCCTGGAAATCATTGTTTTTGCTTGTTTTGTTCAAGGCTCTCAAACCCAACTTTCGGATTTCGTTTATCTAAGAATTCACTACATCAAATTCTATTATTTCTAACCTGTTATATGTTAACCAACATCAAAGTAAAATCCACATGTTCCGTAGTATTAATCATGCTATAGTTTGGTTATTTGACCCGTTTAGCTTGTCTACGGAATTTCCTTCCTTATGACAACTACCGACGGATTATAACCAACTTTTAACCAATTATTCTATATAGCGACATAAATGCTTAATTTCATAGCATCCTTTATTCTAAAATCAAGTACTCATTATATAAATATCCAATCTACTAAATGTAACGGAGCAAGTTACATTCGTCAATTTTTTTAACAATTGTTTTGACCCGTCTCACTTGACAAAGACGAAGGTCACTTCCGTGATATATTGAACTATATTGTTTACCATGTTTTCGAAACTACAACATAAAACTATTAATTAATTCATAATGTAACGAAATGGTAAATTCGTACCTTTAGAGCACGCCTTTCCCCCGTGAATTCCCTTCGGCTTGTCCGCTTGATGATCCGGACTCTTTGCCTAGAAAATTCAGTTTTACAACTTGTTTAGAACTCTTTCCATGACCATATTCATATCATTGTGAAACATGATCAAATCTGCGTTCTCATCAAATTTAACATCAAAAATCCTCACTTAAGCATTTCTACAAACACCTAACGGGTCAGATTTTCCTACCATCATTTCCAAGTTCATGACTTGCAATTTAAACCTCAATTTCACTTTAATTAGTAACCTTGCACACATTTTAACATCAATATCACAGGAATTACCTCCTATGATGAAATTTATACTAGAATTATCATTCAAATCCTAGTGTTCATCATCATCTTATAGAACCCATAACCTAGCTTCCATGGATTCATAGAATTCTCTGAATTTGGGCATGATTTCCCCAATAGTTAGTTAGGTTTTACTTCTAAACACCTAATCAACTTTAATCCGACCAAATAACACACATGCAAGCATCTAATTTCAGAATTTCAGAATCATGAGAATTTCAAGTTGATAGTTTTCATCAAATTTCACATACCTTAGAATCCTCTTGCAATGAGGATTACGATTCTAGGCTCAATTCTTGATTTCTACTTGGATTTAACCCTTCAATTTGCAAGATTATGAGATTTTAGGTTTTTGGGAGAAGTGGGTGTCGCCCCTGAGATGTTCTGGTCGACCAACACCTCAATTTGGGGTGTTTGGTTTATTCTTTATTAGTTCCACTTAATTTAGTTTTAAGTTTAACACTTTAGGCCCCTCTACTAAGTTCAACATATCCTTTAGTAGCTCTAAACCCTTTTTTATAGGTTATTTTTAGTAAACTAATTAACTAGGTTAACATTCCTAGTTAGTAAATTCTTGTCTATTTATACTTTATAGTTCCAATATAAAGTTTCATATTTTCGGGGTGTTACAAGTCCACCCCCTTAAAAAGGGTTTCGTCCCCGAAACCGATTTACGTACCAAATAAACTAGGGTGAAGGCGTCGCATTTCCTCTTCGGACTCCCAAGTAGTGTCCGAACCCTTCCTATGCTCCCATTTGACTTTGACTTGTTCGATTTGTTTATTTCGTAAACGTTTGACCTTTTTGTCTAAAATTTCAACCGGTCTCACCACATAATTTAGACTATTATCCACTTCGATATCATCGTAATGAATATAGGTCGTTTCGTCAGCCAGGCACTTTCTTAATTGAGATACGTGAAACGTGCCATGGATCCCACTTAGCTCCTCCGGTAGTTCAAGACGGTAAGCTACCTTGCCAACTCTCCCGATAATCTTAAATGGCCCGATAAACCTTGGGCTTAATTTCCCCTTCCTTCTAAATCTAATAACGCCTTTCCATGGGGACACTTTTAGCATGACCATGTCACCCACTTGAAATTCAATTGGCCTTTTCCTTTTATCTACATACGCCTTTTGCCTGTCTTGAGCCGCTTTCAAGTGTGCCCGAACTTTATCGATCTTTTCGTTCGTTGCTCTTACTATGTCTTGATGGGCGAGTTCGCGTGGACCCACTTCACCCCAACAAACCGGGGTTCGACACTTCCTACCGTAAAGCAGTTCGTATGGTGCCATTTTAATACTAGATTGGTAACTGTTGTTATACGAAAACTCGACTAACGGTAGGTGAACATCCCAACTGCCTCCAAAGTCGATTATACATGCCCGTAGCATGTCTCCCAATATTTGTATCGTTCTTTCACTTTGTCCATCCGTTTGTGGATGGTACGCAGTGCTTATGAACAATTTGGTCCCCATTTGTTCTTGGAAATCACGCCAGAAATTCGAAGTAAACCGGGTATCCCTATCGGACACGATGGACACCGGCACTCCATGACGTGCTATGATTTCATTGGTATAGACTTCTGACATCTTTTCTGACGTGTAAGTCTCACGAATCGGAATGAAGTGAGCACTTTTCGTCAATCTATCCACCACTACCCATATGGCATCAAAACCACGATTCGTCTTAGGCAGCTTGGTTAACAGGTCCATTGTAATATGTTCCCATTTCCAAACCGGAATTTCTAACGGTTGGAGTTTATCGTATGGTTTCTGGTGCTCCGCCTTGACTTGTAAACATGTCAAGCATTTTTCCACATATTTTGCCACGTCCCTCTTCATTCCGGGCCACCAATAATTTTGTTTCAAATCATTGTACATCTTGGTCGCACCCGGATGAATTGAATAACGGGATTTATGAGCTTCATCAAGTAGAAGCGCCTTTACTCCACAGGTATGTGGGACCCATATCCTTCCGGATCGAGTCTTCAACCCATGATTCCCATCCGTCAAATCTTTCAATTGACCAATTATTCTTTCTTTCTTCCAATTCTCTTCTTTCACTGCTTCTAACTGCGCCTCTCGAATACGTTCAAGTATACCCGAGGTCACCACGAGTTGCATTGACCTCACTCGTATTGGGACATAGTCCGCTTTTCGACTTAGAGCGTCCGCTACCACGTTTGCTTTTCCGGGGTGATAATGTATCTCACAGTCGTAGTCCTTCACCGTCTCTAGCCATCGCCTTTGCCGCATATTCAACTCCTTCTGATCGAAGAAGTATTTCAAACTTTTGTGATCGGTGAATATGGTGCACTTTACCCCATACAAGTAATGTCTCCATATTTTTAATGCAAACACTACCGCTGCCAATTCGAGATCGTGCGTGGGGTATTTCTTCTCGTGCATCTTCAATTGTCTCGAGGCATAGGCTATTACCTTGCCCCGTTGCATCAACACGCAACCGAGCCCCGATAACGAAGCATCCGAATAGACCACCATGTCTTCGACTCCGTCCGGCAATGTCAGTACCGGAGCTTGAGTTAGCCTTTCTTTTAGCGTCCGAAACGCTTTTTCTTGATCGACTCCCCAAACAAACTTTGCTTTCTTTTGGGTTAGCTTTGTTAGCGGCGATGCAATCTTGGAGAAATCTTGAATGAATCTCCTATAATATCCAGCAAGCCCCAAAAAGCTTCTAATTTCAGAAGGGTTCTTCGGGGGATTCCATTTTGACACCGCCTCTATCTTTGACGGATCCACCAAAACTCCATCGGCACTTATGACATGACCGAGAAATTGTACCTCTCGTAACCAAAAGGCACATTTAGAAAATTTTGCATAAAGCTTCTCTCGTCTAAGTGTCTCTAACACTTCTTGCAATTGGCGTGCGTGTTCGGCTTCACTTTTCGAATACACTAAGATATCATCGATAAACACGATGACCGACTTATCCAACATTGGCTTGCAAACCCGGTTCATGAGGTCCATGAATGCCGCGGGCGCATTTGTTAGCCCAAATGACATCACGAGAAATTCGTAATGTCCGTATCTTGTGCGAAAAGCCGTCTTCGGCACATCTTCTTCTTTGACCTTTAGTTGGTGATACCCCGACCTAAGGTCAATTTTTGAGAACCAACTTGCGCCTTGTAGTTGGTCAAATAAGTCGTCTATTCTCGGAAGCGGGTATCGGTTCTTTACCGTGAGTTTGTTTAACTCCCGATAATCGATACACATGCGCATACTCCCGTCCTTCTTTCTCACAAACAACACCGGTGCGCCCCAAGGAGACACACTCGGCCTTATGAATCCTTTATCAAGCAAATCTTGAATTTGGGACATCAGCTCTTGTAATTCCGACGGTGCAAGTCGGTACGGGGCTTTTGCCACAGGTTTCGCGCCCGGAATCAATTCGATCCCGAACTCTACTTCCCGTTCAGGCGGTATCCCCGGTAAATCTTCCGGAAAAACATCTTCATAATCCCGTACTATCGGTACATCTCCAATCTTCCGTGATTCTTTCTCGGTCTCATTTGCATAAATTATGAATGCCTTGCATCCTCGCTTCATGAGCTTGTGAGCTTTCAACATCGAACATACTATGGGGTTGCCTCGTTTTTCGCCATAAATGGTGACGTGTTTTCCGCTCGGAGATGTTAGTTTTATCTCTTTGCGAAAACACACGACCTTTGCATGGTATTGAGATAGCCAATCCATCCCCACGACTACTTGGAATTCTCCCATCGACATCGGGATTAGATTTATCAAATATTCTTCATCGTCGATGCTCAGTTTGCAATTTTCACATACATCACAAACAATAAAGCTTTTGTTATTACCTATCTCTACTTCTAAAGGCACAGGTAATTTTGTTAAAATAAATGAAGGATGTCGAATAAATCCGTATGAAACAAAGGATTTATTCGCACCCGTATCAAATAACACGTGTGCGGGAATTGAATTTACAGCAAATATACCTGAGACCACATCAGGTTCAATCTTCGCTTCTGCGGCAGTTAGTTGGAAAGATCTTGCCTTTGCTTTCGGGGCTTCACCTTTCGATTCTTGCCCATCTTTCTTTCCAACCAGTTCCGGGCATTCTGACTTTTTGTGACCCGTTCGATAACAATTGTAACAAACCGTCACCTTCTCCGGGCATGACATAGCCATATGTCCCTTTTTCTTGCATATGGGACAAGGCTTATCCTTGTAACGACATTCGCCCTTATGATTCTTCCCACAAATTTTGCAACCTGATGTACTACCTTTAGCATCTGATTTCTTTGCGGATTCATTCGTTCTTGCTTTCTTGGCAGGGCTTGGATTCACATCTTGTGCCCTTCGTTCACCCCGTTCTATACTCTTCTTCAATTCAATCTCCCTTTCCCGAGCAGCATTGACAATCTCGGTAAGGGTCTCATACTTTGAAGGGGTTATGAATTCTCTATACTCCGCGCTTAGCATGTTATGATAATAATAGACCTTTTGCTCTTCATTCGTTATCAAATCATCACAGAACTTCATCTTGTCCATAAACATCCCCGTGATCTTGTCTATGGATTCACCTTTGTGTCTGAGTTGCATGAACTCTTCCTTGATCTTGTTTATGACCGCTTTGGGACTATGGTGTTTAAGAAACGGCGTCTTAAACTCCTCCCACGTCATGGCCTTAGCCGCTTCACTTCCAATCTCCTTCTTTTTGTTGTCCCACCAATCTTTCGCTTGATTCCTTAGTTGACCCGTACCAAAGGCTACGTAGTCTTCTTCGTCACAATGGGTTCTCTCGAATACCCCTTCGATGTCACTTAGCCATCGTTGGCACACTATTGGGTCAACCTCCCCATTATATGTTGGTGGCTTACAAGCCATGAATTCCTTGTATGAACAAGGCTTTCGTCCTCCACGCTTTTCCTTTGTTACATTTGAATCATCTTCCAGTTTCTTGATTCTATCTTCTACTATTGATAAAACCGTGTTTTGGATTTTATCAATAAAGCCCGACAAACTGTTTTCGATCGCCTTTCCAACCTCTTCGGCAATCACTTCCCTCACTTGTTCGGTGACTCTTGGCACCGCATTATCATTGTCTCCATCAGCCATCTCGATTTCTGAAATGTTTACATAGATTGTTAAACATTCCATTTATAACACCTGCTTTACTTGTTTTGATTTAATCAAGTTCATAACTTGATTTAATCATTCTTGTTTCGATTCAATCAAGTTCGTAACTTGATTTAATAATTCTTGTTTCTATTCAATCAAGTCCGTAACTTGATTTGATCATTCTTGTTTCTATTCAATCAAGTCCGTAACTTGATTTGATCATTCTTGTTTCATGCATTTCTTGTTTTTGAGTGAGCTTACACACTCTTTTCATGCATATTGTTCATTTCTCATTCTATACATAGTACATAATTTATTAACAAAACAAGTTAATTCTTACCGGACGATCGATCAAGCTTGAACCGAACACTTATTGACAACCATGAGCTCTGATACCAACTTGTAACACCCTAAATTATACCATTGAATTATATAATAGTTTGTATCATTTCTAGGAAAAGATAATTTACAAAACCTGACTTTCATTATCAAAGTTTATAACTTAATTCAAAATAAGTCAACTAATAACTAAGTTGAAACATTTAAAAAGATGTTCAAAACATGTTTACATCCATACACAAACGTTTTAACACATTGCGGAAGCTTCAAAATAGAGTGTTCGGTTCTTCGTTCTGTCACTTGATCACCGCCCGTAAGTTCCATCAATTTACCTAAGGGTCAAAACTATTAAACATTAGTTTTGACTTTGAGCATAAAGATTAAACATATAATACAACATTAACTTGAATAAAATAAAAATATAAAATTTCCTGGCTTCACCGTAAATTACGGTGTTACCGTAATTTACGGTGACATCTGAACATATCTGGTTCCACCGTAAACCAGTAGTAAACCGCCGTAACAGACTTGAACCCTACCGTAAATTACGGTACTACCGTAATTTACGGTAGTTCCTGGAAATCATTGTTTTTGCTTGTTTTGTTCAAGGCTCTCAAACCCAACTTTCGGATTTCGTTTATCTAAGAATTCACCACATCAAATCCTATTATTTCTAACCTGTTATATGTTAACCAACATCAAAGTAAAATCCACATGTTCCGTAGTATTAATCATGCTCTAGTTTGGTTATTTGACCCGTTTAGCTTGTCTACGGAATTTCCTTCCTTATGACAACTACCGACGGATTATAACCAACTTTTAACCAATTATTCTATATAGCGACATAAATGCTTAATTTCATAGCATCCTTTATTCTAAAATCAAGTACTCATTATATAAATATCCAATCTACTAAATGTAACGGAGCAAGTTACATTCGTCAATTTTTTTAACAATTGTTTTGACCCGTCTCACTTGACAAAGACGAAGGTCACTTCCGTGATATATTGAACTATATTGTTTACCATGTTTTCGAAACTACAACATAAAACTATTAATTAATTCATAATGTAACGAAATGGTAAATTCGTACCTTTAGAGCACGCCTTTCCCCCGTGAATTCCCTTCGGCTTGTCCGCTTGATGATCCGGACTCTTTGCCTAGAAAATTCAGTTTTACAACTTGTTTAGAACTCTTTCCATGACCATATTCATATCATTGTGAAACATGATCAAATCTGCGTTCTCATCAAATTTAACATCAAAAATCCTCACTTAAGCATTTCTACAAACACCTAACGGGTCAGATTTTCCTACCATCATTTCCAAGTTCATGACTTGCAATTTAAACCTCAATTTCACTTTAATTAGTAACCTTGCACACATTTTAACATCAATATCACAGGAATTACCTCCTATGATGAAATTTATACTAGAATTATCATTCAAATCCTAGTGTTCATCATCATCTTATAGAACCCATAACCTAGCTTCCATGGATTCATAGAATTCTCTGAATTTGGGCATGATTTCCCCAATAGTTAGTTAGGTTTTACTTCTAAACACCTAATCAACTTTAATCCGACCAAATAACACACATGCAAGCATCTAATTTCAGAATTTCAGAATCATGAGAATTTCAAGTTGATAGTTTTCATCAAATTTCACATACCTTAGAATCCTCTTGCAATGAGGATTACGATTCTAGGCTCAATTCTTGATTTCTACTTGGATTTAACCCTTCAATTTGCAAGATTATGAGATTTTAGGTTTTTGGGAGAAGTGGGTGTCGCCCCTGAGATGTTCTGGTCGACCAACACCTCAATTTGGGGTGTTTGGTTTATTCTTTATTAGTTCCACTTAATTTAGTTTTAAGTTTAACACTTTAGGCCCCTCTACTAAGTTCAACATATCCTTTAGTAGCTCTAAACCCTTTTTTATAGGTTATTTTTAGTAAACTAATTAACTAGGTTAACATTCCTAGTTAGTAAATTCTTGTCTATTTATACTTTATAGTTCCAATATAAAGTTTCATATTTTCGGGGTGTTACATAAACTGTTTCAAGAGACACAAGAAATAGCTTTACAATTTTAATCTCCGATGAAACACTTGTATGCAAAATATTTAAATCTTTTTCATTTCATTCAATATTTCCCAACCCTGTTGTTCATCATATTTAGCACTCATAATTTTGAAAATCAACTTTTCAACATCAGTTGTCGAAAATCTTTTTGGATTTTTCAAAAAAATTATGCTAAAACACACTTAAAATCTTTTTGAATTTTTTATTTTAAAAGAAATGCAGTAAAGAAATATTTACAAACAATATTTTTGTGAGTTTGTGTAAGAGGATCATATCAGTTTTTGAGACAACTCACCAACACCATTAAGCTTTAAACATATTAAGTTCTAAACGATTCACTTAGATTGTCAGTATACTGATCCACCTAAATTTTCACACAAAGTTCAATTGTTTCGAGATACGAGATTAATGTTTTAGAGACTTAAACATATTCGTGTGTCCCACCTCAGAATATACTCCCGTATCCAGATCCCAATATTCAGTCTTACAGGTGAGTATACCTAGATGATATCTGTAAAGGGTTAAATGCGAGGGCCGTGAGAGCTCAGGCTATTGCTTCCGCAAAATCAGAGAGATGACGACTTCGACTTTTGGTGTGTTCCCTTTAGAGAATCTTTTCTTCAACAGCACATGATTAGCATTTTGCAATGTTTCATCATTTTTTATGCTGAGGGGGGCTATATTTCAAGCAAGCGTAAAGTATTCTCCGGAGACTAGGCCATTGCTTCCGCAAAATCAGAAGTCCCGGGATAATGCCCCAGATATCACTAAGCATAAAGACCTAGTATCACAGAAAGAGGAATCTTTCAAACAAGATTTCGGGGGTTACCCATATATCCGAGAGATGTTCCCCACAATATAAGCAAGTTTGAAATTTAGGTTTATATCTCGTCACAATTTACTAAATGTGCAAAAACCTACTGGCACATCATCAGTGAGACCGTTTATCACATTTTGACTTTCCAATTCTTTAGCGTGCTGTGATAGTTCACTGATGTACTATCATTTCCTCTTTTGACACCAAAACTCATTTTTTGATTTTATCATGTTTTTGAATTTTTCTAATTTTCTAATGTTTTTGGATTTTCCAAAATTTCTTACTCCCCCTAAAATTCAAAATCATTTAAAGGAAATTTGAAAACAAACTGTACAAGGTAAAGTGACAACTGATATCGAATCACTTCAATTCGCCATCCACTTGGCATAAACAATCAGAACTCCCCCTTACAAAAAACTATTTTCCCATTATGATTTCAAAACACTTAGGTTTATTTTAATCAAATGGTTTTTCCGGAAAATAAGTTTTGTTTTCATCATAAACCACTTGTAGGTTAGGGGATCTCATCACATTGTTCTTTTATTTTCAACTTTTTGAAAAATATAACAATTTTAAGTTCAATCAACAAACACCACTTGTAGAAAAACAAGTACAACTTAATGTCCCTGATTTACCACTTGTAAGTCGAAATATCACAAACATGAATTTCTCAAGAAAGATGCCGATTCCTGCTCCACAATTACCAACTTGGGAGCTCCGGCAAGTCATAATTTTAAGTAGAAAAAGCAGTCACCCAAACCTGACCAGCCTTGGGTGATTTTGATTCAACTCTATCCCAACCTCCTTTTGATCTATAAAAATCTTTTGCACTTTTTACTTTACCTTCTACCATCTTCCCAAAAATATGTTTGACTTTCCCATTGAAAGCCTTTTCAGCATCAAATTCTCCTTTACCAGAGAAGAATTGATCTGAGATTTCAAATCTTCCTTTTGATTTCAGATTTTCCTTTGACAATGGCGGAAAATTTTCATTGTTCAACTCAGGAACGAAAATCTTATTCTTTTTCTCAACAGATGACTCCTTTGATTTTATGGAATCAGATTCATTGTCAGAACTACTTTCTGATTTTGCAACCCATCTCTGTTTGTTCAAATCGACTTTTCTTTTGTAAAAATGTTTCAAACTTTCACCTTCTTTGAAAATTGAATTTTCAAAGACTTTAGATTTCTCAGTTGATTGTTTCTTTTCAACACCACATTTTTCTTTCAATTTTGAGTTAAAAGAAACTCCCTGTTTTGTGTTGTTGGACTGTTGACAATTCCAAGCAATGTGTCCAATCTTGTGACATTTGAAACACATTCTTCTCTCAACTCTTTGCTCATTTCTCATCATCATATTATTTTTCTTCTCAGCGAGAAACTCTAGATTTGACTGTCTCCAGAATGGTTTCTTCTGCTCTTCTTCAGAACTTCCTCCTGCAACAAATTTTGTTTTTGGTTTATAATTTTTCTCATTTTTATAATTTTCTGAAGAACTAAAACCAAGACCTTTCTTTTTGAAATTACCGTTATGGTTTGGTTTCTTTCGATAACCTGAACCAAAACTGTAACCCTTTTTAGGTTTATCATGAAGATTTAAATCTTTTATTTAAGAAATATTAATTTCTGTTAATTTGAAAACCTGTTTGATCATTTCAGTTTTGACACTTCTTATTGGAAATTCCTCATCAGAATATAATTTGTCTGAATTATTCAAAGTATATGCCACTTTGATTGTTCCATCATTCAAATTAGATTTTGATAACATGAATTCTTTATCATAAACCCTTTTAACCGGTGAACTCGGACTCTTTTCTAACGAACTCGAACTTTCAGATTTTGACTCCGACTTTGACTCTTCATCCATATCCAACACCTGATCGACCACTGTTGGTGCACGGAATGTCTGTTGACTTCGTTTACATCAAGTCTTAGGTCAAGATAGTTAAATTGGAGTTTGAGAGTCAAAATTAGGGTTAACTTGTTAATTTCGCTTATATGTACATTAGAGTAAGTGATTTCGCTCATTAGGTCATAGGGTTTCGCTTATGTGGTCACTTGGTAGTTTCGCTTATATGTTCACATAGGGGTTTCGCTTATATGTCATGTCATATAAGCGAAATCAGTCAACTATATATACCTCATATGTGATCTCATTCTGTAACCATTGGAGCGAAACCTGTTCATGTGCTAGGTATTAAAACTCTGTCATAATCAACTCAGAAAGCATAAATAAAGAAGGAATTAAAGAGAAAAGCTGTTGTTACTTTGCGTGTATTGATTCCGCCTTTATACGTGAAGATGAACTACCTTGACTGACTTTTCAGGGTCATAGAACGGTCCAACAATTGGTATCAGAGCTTCAGGACGAGGAGTTCTTACTACTACAGCTGATTCGACCGAATTCTCTTACTTCTACTCACTTTCTTTCATACTTTTCCGATTTGAACTGGTTCCTACGGTTGAAATGATCTGATTTTTGAGTATAACGTGTAAAACATACAATTAACAAACCCTAGAAAGATTCAGGTTAAAATACGGATTAAAAATGGTAAAAATCAACTAAAAACTAGGTTTCGCTTTTACGGACATGATGTATGTAAAATGCAACATATAAATTACATCAAATGAGGCATAAAACTAACCCTTTTTAAGTACTAATATTGGAAAAAGAGTGTTTTTGTCTTCCTTTTGTATTTTCAGGATTAAATGAGCTCAAAAACGCAAAAGAAGCAAAAAGACAGCTAAATCCAACATAAATACAAGAAAAGGAATATTAGTGGACTGCCCGACCCCTCAACGGCACCTTACAAAGCAAAATAGAGAAATCAGAAGACTGAACACGCCCCGTGCTCAGCCAGCACGGGGTCGTGCCCAAGAAGCAGCAGAAAAGACAAACCTATAGAAGCTTCTATTGCCCACCACGGGCCGTGCTCAGCGGACACGGGGGCGTGTCGAAAGTACAGCAGGCGCATTTATTGTAATTACGAATTACAATTAATGAGGAGAGAGATTGTCAGACAGACACGGGGCCGTGCCCAGCGGACACGGGGCCGTGTCCAGCTCTCTGTTCAGCCTATAAATAGGAGGGCTTGGATTCATTTCATCTCATCCCTTGGCACACCACCTCTCTCACACTTCATCCACCACCCACCACCATCACAACACCATCATCCACCACCATCATCCATTGTCCATCGTAGAGTGTGTGAGTCGTCTCGGGATCCAAGATTGATCGTAAGAGTTCTTGACAATCAAGGCCATGTTTGCCTAAGTCTCTTACATCACTTGGTGAAGACAAAGTGTCTAGTATAATACTTTTTATTTCTAATCTTTTGCACTTTTTATTTGGTTTTGTATTAATGACTTTAATAACTAGTTACTTATGTTGAAGGTGATCTTTCCTTATCGTTTGTCCGTGGTGTCTTGGCATTATTTTACTGTCTATATAAAATAAAGGATTTTCACCATTCATATCTCCACGGTCTATATGGAGATATGTTGGCTACCTGGTCGGGGGTTAAGGGAACGGTTTGGTAAAGGTCTTGCCATTGTTCAGCATTTAGAGGTCCTGCAATGGACCTGGGTCAAATTTAGTAGGATCTCCTTCAATACTTCACGGTATTGGATGGCGGGGGTCCAAACTCTTTGATCCCCTCATAAGTTAACTACTATTAATACTATAACCCGGCTATTTAGGACTGTATCCCTGCTGACTCAGACTACTTAGCCGAGGGTAACGTCACCGCCAAAAGCGGGGCCTACCACAATACTGCATTAATAACTTAATTCATTATCTTCCAATAATCCACCCTTTTAGGATTGTATCCCTGCTGACTCAAACTACTGGGGTGAGGGTAACGTCACCTTCAAAAGAGGGGCCTACTACAATAACTAAGATAATCTCTTAATTATGTGCAAAAGTGCGGAAATAATCAAAGGTTATACTAGATACGAGTCGGAACCAAGTGATTCATCTTGTCTATCTGTTTTTTTTATTTTTATTTTCAACATTTTAGTTAGTTTTTAATTTTCTTAGTTTAAAACATTTTTCTAAACTTTTATTTTGGTTAGACGTTGAGGATAAACCGGTACTAAAAGCTCTTGTGTCCTTGGACGACCTCGGTATCTTACCAACGCTATACTACACTCAACGATGGGTGCACTTGCCCATATGTGTGTTTAGTGTTAGTGAAATATCGTGTTTTATAAATTTAAAACTTGGCTAAAATAAGTGTTAAAAAGGGCTTAAAATATACACCTAAAATAAGTAACACTTTACCGCACATCAGGACACAATACACCTGATTTCGCTGATAGAGACATTACATATTTCGCTCATACGTACATTACCTATTTCGCTGATAGGGACATATACTAGTTTCGCTCATACGGACAATTGGCTATTTCACTCATTGATACAACATGATTTCGCTTTTATGTCATAGTTCTGATTTCGCTTATCTGTTACAATACTGATTTCGCTTATTTGACTTTGCTATTTCGCTTATTTGTCACTTACAGCTGATTTCACTTTTCAGTCATTTGGTATCATAATGTCATTTCTTGATTTCACTCGATAGTGAACTTTTTCACGTCAAGATCATTTCACGACAAACAAGTGTCAGTGTATTTCAGATTATTGGATATTGTTTAAACTGATTGAATTTGTTTGTTTGTTCTCAGGTGTTTGAAGATGTCAAGCAACGGTGAAGAATTCTACAACGCATTTACTTCCGAATCGACAGATAGAAGATCCGAGATGAGAGAATATTCGAAGGAGATTTCAGAGAATTTGAAATTCGAGAACATGTATGGAAGTCAACAGAAGCCACCAAAGTTAATGAAAGTTGAAGATTATAACTGGTGGAAAAACATATTTGAGGGTTGGGTAAAATCTTTCGCTCCTGAAAGCTGGTTAAAACTGACAAATGGATACACTGAACCGGTAAAAGAGGGAGGAGAGATAATAGATGCAAAAGATTTCTCAGACATAGATATGAAAAATGTTGTGGCTGAATATAAGATGATCACATTAATCAAACAGTCAGTGAGAGAGGATATTATCTCGTTACTTGAACAAGAGAAAACTTCAAAGAGTTTGTGGGAAGCGTTAGGGAGAAAGTGTGTAGGAAGTAATGAAATTGTTAAAAATAAAAAGAAGTTGTTGCGTAAAGAGTTTGATCTTTTTAGTTGTACGAAAAATGAATCTGTTTGTAAAATGATCGAAAGATTTGGGCATCTAAAAATGGAGCTGACCAAACATGAAATCAAATATTCTGAGGAGGAGCTGGTGGATAAATTGTTTGATTCATTGCCAAATGATCAAGAGTGGCAATACTTCGCTCTAATGTTGAAAAATACAATCAAGCCTGAAGATTTAAAAGTGGATTTGCTGATTGAAAGGCTTGAAAGCCATGAGTTGGAGATAAAAAGATCTAAAGTCAACAATCCAGCTTATCAGCAGAATGTAGAGCTTTACTACAAAGGAAATGTACCGCATGCTGGGTCTCCAAAAACAGCATTTTCTGCAGAAAGTTCAAGATCAGTAAACAATGAAAGTCTTTACAGTGGTTTTCACAGTGGATCTTCTTCAACAACTTCTAATCAATCTGCTTCAAAGAATTTATTCCAGTGTAATATCGCAGTAGTTTTGAAGAATGGGCAGAATTTCAGCGAAGAATCGGCAAAACAACAGATGGTTTTCTTGGCATCTGTACTTGAATCGTATGAAAGCCTCGTTGCAGGGAAGATTGGCAATACCAACTTGACGAAAGAAGATTATGACCAATTAGACCCCGAGGAGATGGAACTAATGGATATAAGATGGTGCATGGCCAGTGCGGTTCATCGGGCACAGCGGTTCATGGAGATCACGGGGAGAAAGTCAATTGGTGGACCATCTACCAAACTGGGATTTGATAAATCTAAGGTGACATGCTTCAAATGCAAACAAAGAGGTCACTTTAAGCGCGAGTGTAGAAATGCGTATGCTGGTGATGATTCTGCAAACCCGTTCAACGAAGATTATTACAAGAAAGCGATTTACCATCAGAACAAGTCTGAGCCACCAAGATTGAAACAGCCTGAAGAAAAATCAAGGGCTCTTGCAGTTATATATGATGATGAAGGTTACGATTGGAGTCAGGTTTGCCCAGAAAAAGATGCAGTTGGATATGCATTTGTGGCTGATGCTGATCCTGATAGATGGTGGAAAGCAGATTATGCAAGATGGGAAATTGGAAAATTAAACGAACCATTCAAAGAAGCCCAGAGAGCAAAAAGATGGAATGAAGAGTTGGAATGTTACATGGATCCACGGGGTAATCCAGTTGCTGACCCATCAAAAGTGGATTTCAAAGCTGTAACAAATTTGCTTCCAAGGCAAGCTACTTTCAACACACGAAGGTTATCTGATAAAGCATATTTGCCTGATTTGGAGAAGAAGATAAGAGAGATTTGTGAAGCAAGTCTACCGAAGGTGGCAGAGATGAAGAAGAGAAAAGAAGAAGAATTGAAGAAGATGATTGAAGAAGTAAAGACTGTTGTGAAGATTGCTGCTGAAGAGGAACAGAAAGCTGAAGAAGAACAGAAGATAGAAGAAGCACAGAAAGAAGAAAAAGAGGAGAACAAAGAGCAAGATCAGAAAGTTGAGACAGAAGAACCGGTGCTGAAAGAGACTGAGGTAAGAAAATCTTCTGACTTGTCGAATGTTGAATTGGTTGATGAAAAAGAAAACAAATGCAGGAATTGCATAGAAATGTGCAAAGCCTGTACTGAAAAAGATGACATCATAAAAACAAAAGACAATGACATAGTTAAACTTGAAAATGTTTTCACAACAAAATGTAAAGATATGATTGAAAAAGAAGAAATTTTGAAACTAAAGGTTGAAAAATTGACACAGAAATGTCAAGGTCTTGAAAAGGATAATGATGTTTATAGACAACTGTGTTCAGCAAAATGTGTCGATTGTGTTGAAAAAGAATCTAAATTTCAAGATTTACAAAAACAGTATGATTCTTTAAAGTGGTCGAGTCAGAAAGTACAAGAAGCTTATGATACTTTGAAGAGCCAAGTCAAAAGTTTTGATCAAAGATTGTTTGAAACTTTAGTCACTAAAGAAATGTATGAAAGAAATTTTAAAGAAAAGCAAATTGAATAGAACAAGTGTGTTGATGAAATTGCTAATCTTAAACAAGTTTTGGCTGAAAAAGAAAAGATTGTTACAAAACTTCAAAGTTATCATAACTCTTCGTACATTCTTGAACGCATTTTCAACATCACACCAGATGACAAAGATACTGACAATTGCAAAAAAGGTATTGGTTCAGAATTTCATCAGGTACCACCACCATTGAGAAACAATTATACTTTTTATGATGAGGAAAAGGTGGCAAAGGGTTTGAACATAGCTGACCAGTTACCTGAAAGTATCGATGTGACTTACTCCAAATCTGATGATGCTAATGATTCAGAGGTGGTAAGTAAGGTTGTTGAAAGTGTTTTGAAAGATGAGTCTACAAAAGGTAAGTCTGAATCACAGGATGAAGATGAAGGAAATTTTCATGATGGTTATCTGAAAAACACAAAATCCGAGAAAAATTTGGATGATGATTCAAAGGGATTGGTCTATACCATGATTGGATCGGACAAACTATTCTTAGATGTTGTATTCCCGATTCAGAATGTGATTCCAGAGAAGGTCGATAAAGTTTTCAAAATGGTTGAGATTGAGAAGTCGGAAATTTCAAAGTTTGCTGGTAAAAGTCATAAATCTTTTTATAACAAACCTGGTTTTAAGAAGAAAAACATGAAGGCTGGTTTGGGTTATAAAAAGAAACAGAATCGAAAACAAAATGAAAAACAGGATTTGCAACAAAAATTGAATTTTGTTCAAGGAAAAAGTTTGAAAGAAGAGGAAAAACTCAAATTTGGACAGCAGTCTAATGAAGAGTTTGAGACTATGAAAAAGAAACAACAACAGGCCAAGGACATTTCAAAGAAAGTGTGTTTTAAATGTGATCAGATTGGACATGTTGCACAAAAGTGTCCAATTCTAAAGCCTGTTGATGTTGAAAAACAGAAATCTGAGGATGTGAAACCAAGGTCAACCAGATTTGATTCGAAACAAACTTGGAGGTACAATACAAACAAGTTTGCTTCAAATCAAAATTGGAAATCAAACCCGAACAGGTTCGATTCAAGACAGACCTGGAATTCTCACACACCCAGATTCAGAACAACACAGAATTGGAGAACATCTGTTGATATGACAAAACCTCAAGAGTTTTGGAAACCTAAAAATGTTGTTCAAGATCAAAAGGTTCAAAAAGAGACAAACTTTTATAAAAGAGGTACTCCAAAAGGTCAAGTGTGGAGTGCTAAGAAACAAGTGTCGGTAAAAGATGAGAAAGTTGAAGTCAAAGTTGAAAAAGTTTTAAGTGACAAAGAATTTCCAAAATTGAATGAAAATTATTGTGTTGAAATGCCTAAGGTCCAACAGACCTGGGCTAAATTGTTCAAATGATTGATAAAGTTTGAATGTGCAGGTGCTCAACGAAGCTGAAGATTGTGAGAATGGTAGTTGGGGCAGCTTGGCACAGGAAGAGGTTGCAGAACCCTGGTTTGGTTAAACAGGGAGTTTATCAATTTCTGTACATAAATAAACAATATTTTCAAAATCCTAAAAATTGAAAAATTTAAAACCAAAAATATGTTTTTAGTTTGTTAAAATTTGAAAAACCAAAAATATGTTGTCTTTAATATTGTTTTGAATATATGTTGATTGAATACGCCGAAACCCTCACAGCTGAACAAACATGATTACTTTCATCAGATTGAAAAACGGTTTTCAAACTGTAAAATATCAATGTGTTGTAAATCATGGGGGTATGTATATTTTCTGTAAATCAGAACACTTTAAGCAGAAAATGGATGGCGAGACAAAGCTATCAGTATTGTGTTGTCAAATTTTTAATGATTTTGCATTTTAGGGGGAGAAAAATCTCATTAGAAAATCCAAAAACATTAGAAAATTTGAAAAAGCCAAAAACATGATAAAAATTTAAAAAATTTGAGTTTTGTGTAAAAAGAGGAAATGATAGTACATCAGTAGACAGTTACAGTATGCTAAAGAATTGTAATGACTATATAGTGTTAAACAGTCTCACTGATGATATGTCGATAGGTTTTTATACACTTAGTAAACTTTTTCGGGATATAAACCTAAATTCAAACACTTGCTTATTTCGTGGGGAACACTACTTGGATATATAGGTAACCCCTGAAATTTCGTTTGAAAGGTCCCTTTTTCTGATATACTAGGTCTTTATACTCAGTGATATCTGGGGTATTATTCCGGGACTTCTGCTGAATGGAAGTTCTGACCTAGTCCTCGAATAATACTTTTCACAAATGCTTGAAACATAGCATCACCCTCAGCATATACGATAAGACAATAAAATTGCTTAGCAATGCTGTTGTAAAAAAGATCCTCTAAAGGGGACACACCCAAGTTGAGTCATGATCTCTCTGCTGAATGGTAGTTCTGACCTGAGCTCTCATGATTCTTCATAATTTATTAACCCCTTACAGATATCATTTGTGTTATACTTACCTGTAAGACTGAATATTGGGATCTGGATACGGGAGTATATTCAAGAGGTGGGACACATGAATGGGTTTAAGTTCTTAAAATACCTAATTCGTATCCTGAATCAGTTGAAATTTGTATGAAAATTTAAGTGGACCAGTATATCGACAATCTAAGTGAATTGTTTAATTCTTAATGTGAAAATTAAGCTCAATGGTACTTGTGACTTGTAAAAATCTGATATGATTCTCTGACACATACTCAAACAAAAATATTGTCTGTAAATATGTTTGTACATATTTCTTTACTGCTTTATATTTTCAGAAAATACAAAAAGATTTTGATTTCTATTTTATTTTCGACAACCAATGTCTGAGATGCTGAGTTTCAAAATCTAAGTATGCTGATTGTGTTTCTGAGAATAAAATAAGTTCATTAATTTGAAACTTGTATTAAAATCAAAAATTCAAAAACAGTTTGTGATATCTCCAAGGTCATTAAGTTGGACTTGGATGATTAACTGTGGGGGATTTGGATGTTTATATTGTTATAAGAGTTAGTTTCCGATATGATTCGATGAAACTGCCAAATTTATGAGAAGTGATTTTGAGGAGATTGAATTGTTAGATTACAATATCTGGAAGTTTAAAATGTTGTTACTTATAGTTGTATGAGTGATTGCAGGAAAAGTCCAGACTACGATCCCGAGAGCAGAGTCTAAGGGGGAGTCTAAAGACAAGCTGAAAGTTAGAAGAAGCTTGTAGATGGAAAGAGAGGTGTTGATCCCTAAAAGCACGGAAGCTTGACGAAAGGGGGAGCCTGATGATGATAAAGCTGTTGATGATAGAGTCAGTGATGAGATCCTGGTATATCATTCAAAAGTATGAAGCTGATCAACAAAGTGATGGATGCTTACAATGTTAAAATCTGAACGAGAAGGCAGAATGACCAAGAATGAAGACTCGAAGCCGAAGACTTCGTCAACATCTAAGGGGGAGTCTGTTGGTGCACGGAATGTCTGTTGACTTCGTTTACATCAAGTCTTAGGTCAAGATAGTTAAATTGGAGCTTGAGAGTCAAAATTAGGGTTATCTTGTTAATTTCGCTTATATGTACATTAGAGTAAGTGATTTCGCTCATTAGGTCATAGGGTTTCGCTTATGTGGTCACTTGGTAGTTTCGCTTATATGTTCACATAGGGGTTTCGCTTATATGTCATGTCATATAAGCGAAATCAGTCAACTATAAATACCTCATATGTGATCTCATTCTGTAACCATTGGAGCGAAACCTGTTCATGTGCTAGGTATTAAAACTCTGTCAAAATCAACTCAGAAAGCATAAATAAAGAAGGAATTAAAGAGAAAAGTTGTTGTTACTTTGCGTGTATTGATTCCGCCTTTATACGTGAAGATGAACTACCTTAACTGACTTTTCAGGGACATAGAACGGTCCAACAACCACTTTCTTTAACAACTCAGACTCATGATCAGTGTCAGACGCTGTGAATGTGACATCAATATTGTCTGGTAACTCATCAATGATTTCAGACTTTAACTTGATGTTGAGAGCCTTATTTAAACGTTCTTCATTTGGTTTTCTGGGTGAATAACTATTCCAAATCGGAGGCGGACACTTGCTATACTTGACACTTTGTTTCTTACCAGTATCCTCTTCATTCTCCTTATCTTGGAAAGCTTCAAGACCTGCAACAGTAGGATAAACTCGATCAATCAAATAATCACATGTTGTATAACTCAACAACAAACGTTTGATTCTTTCACTCTCAATTTTCTCAAATTCCAAATCCTGCTTTAGCTTTGCACAGTCTTCAATATACTCATTGATGACTTTCTGCTTTGTCATTAAAGTGGAACTCATCATTGTCATAGCAGCATCAACTTCTGAATTTGTCTTTTTCAAACCATCAACTGTTCTGTTCAGCACGTCATAAGATTCATTCACATACTTCACATCAGACAACAAATTCTCTTTCAGCTCTTCCAGTTCATGAATCTTCTTGTCTTTCTCACCACAATCTTTGCATGATTCCATACATTTTAGACAAGATTTCATGATCTCAACTAGCTTTTCAACCTCAACAACCTTCTCAAGTTCAACAATTTTTTCTACCTCGACAATTTTCTCAATTTCGACAAGTTTTTCAACTTCGACTATTTTTTCAACTATCTTTTCTACTTCAACAATCTTTTCAACTACTTTTTCTTCATCAACTTCTGTTTTTATCTCACACTCTTCATTTTCAACTTTCTTTGTTAAAATTTCTGCAACTTCAGCTTTCTCGGCTTCTAGTTTTTCTTTTTCTTCAGCAATTCTTTTTGCTTCCAATTCTCTCTTCAATCTAGCATCCTTCTTTTCATTCAACATCTCAATCTTATCTGCAAAAAAAAAAATTAAAACTAAATGAGTCTAAACTTTTTCTTGCATTATTAATGTACTCTTCCTCGTCATCAGTATCATCATCACTTTCTGATGATCTAAAGATCTTCGTTCTTTTGATTCCTTGTTCTTCTAAGATTCTAGCAACAAGTCCTGAACCAGGTGGAATGTATTTATCCCAGCTAAATCCTTCTGCAACCTTTTCATCATCTTGGTCAATTATACCATAACAAGCTCTTTTTTCTTCAATGGTACGTGCATGTGCAGTTTGTGGTTGTTGGGCAATCTGATGAAAAATTGATCTTTGATAATAATTGTTTTTTCCAGACTGATCTTGTCTTCCATTTGCTTCTTTGTTTTTGCACTCATGCTTAAAATGACCTTTTTCTTTGCAACGAAAACAAGTGACCTTTGATTTGTCAAACCCTATCGGAGATGCACTCATTTCTTGAAAATCTTCTCTTCCAGTGACTTGTGTAAATTTTTCTGCTCTTCTAACTGCACTGGCTAGACACCACTTGATATCCATCAACTCAAGTTCCTCCGCATCAATTTGGTCATAATCCTCTTTGGTAAGCATCGGATTTCCAATTCTACCAGCAATCAAACTTTCATATGATTCCAACATAGCAACGAGTGATGCCATATGTTGCTTAGCTATTTCCGGAGAAAGATTTTGACCATTTTGAATGTTCAAGGTAACATTGCACTGCAGATTTGTAGAATTCTTTTGTTGAGAACTTGGTGTTGTAAAATTTGGATCAAAGCTTGAATATGAAGACTAAGATCCACCACTTTGTGTCACAGTACTTCCCTTTGTTCCAGAAGAACTATCAGCACTGAAACCAGTTTGAATCTTTGGGCTTGGAGTAACTTCAAATTTGTTTTCTCTGTAGTATAAACTCACATCTTGTTGAGCATTTGGATTAGACATGATAGCAGTTTTCTGGATATTCAACTCATGCTCTTCAATCTTCTGAATAAACTGTGCCAGATTCATATTTTCATATTTTCTCATGTGTTTTAGGATCAACAAATAAGTTCCCCATTTCTGCTGTGGTAATGCATCGGCTAGTTTATCAACCCATTCATCGTAGTCTTTCTTTATTTCCAATCTTCCCATTTCCAAAACCAAATGACATTATTTATCAATGGTCTTTTTTGTTGTTTCACCTTCTAAGGCTACAAACATATCAAATTGTTAGGATCGAAGGCTCTTGTGAGAGTGTTTGTTTGTGTAAATTGAACAATCAATGAATATGAAAAACATGTAAGGTGCAATGGAAATGAACAAAAAACTTTATAAACACAATCATAAAGAGAAATGGATTTGATAAACACATGAATTGCATCAGTCGAAAGATTACACAGTAAATCAAATGATTACAAACATGCTTACAAATCAACTCCCCCTCAGCCTGATACTCCAGTGGTTGGTTGCACAAGATGAAAGGATTGAATTGAGGAGAAGAACTCACTCAAATCGATCAAATGTAACAGTGCAGAATACTGCTCCATTTATAGACAAGCCAAACTACTGAGGCATCTCAGCTGACGTCACCATGAAAGCGACGTCTAACAGCCTAACAACCTATAACCACTGTTCCTTTACAGACACTGCTAATCTTAACCACTGACTATATATATAAAACAGATGACACACTAAACTACTGCTTTCTCCTTTCATCAGTGCTTTCCTCAAGGTTGATCAGTCCTTGGGTGGGCAGTGCTTGAGTCTTCAACAGCGCTTAGAGAACAACAGTTGATAGGACAACAATGTTTAAACTTCAACAGTCTTTAAGGTCTTCATCAGTTGTTAAGGGCAGTGGCTGTTGTATACGATCAGTGGATAGAGGACATTTGATGTTTCAAATCACTTTCAAGGGGAAAGTTCTAGTGTAAACATCTGCTTATTGTGAATCCACTGTCATGATCCGGTTTTGGCTTTCATTATCTGTTCCTCTGGTAGGATTCAATCCCAACAATCTCCCCCTGGAATAGATAATGCCAAAACCCTTCATTATTCTGGATCTTTATTCCTCATCAGAAGTTCCTTAGCTTGTCTTTTAAATTCTGCTTCAAAGTCTCTGGAACTTAGGTCATCCTCATCCCTGCATAGTGAAAGTTCAAGGAGATCCTGCAAATCTTCAACACCAAGACCTAGTGCTTCTTTCCTTGATATATACTTCACTTCGCCATTGGATCTGACCAAGGTCAATACGTGAGTCTTTTGATCAGACATCCACTTTAGTACTTTTAAACCCAATGGGTTTCTTGGGAGAGATTTATTTTCAGATGAGTTTAGAGAAATTGGTCTTGAGAAGAATTGTAAACTTTCAGACATTTGTTTGAAGGCCATTTTGATGACATCATTTGCTGTAGCTTTATCTTCTGCAGTTTCTCTTTCAATCAGCTCTTGCCTCTCAATGTCTGTCATGTCTGTTGAAGTGTTTGGTGATGCAGGTTTGGTTAATACCTTTTTAAAAAGGTTTTGAAGTTTCACTGAGCTATCTTCTTTTAGATCCATTTTCTTGATGGCATCTGTGAAGTACTCAGCTTCCTTTTCTTTTTCTTCTTCACTGGTCAACAGTTTTCCTTTCTCTTGGTTTACCACAAGGCTCGGGTTAACTGTTGATGTGATCAATGTTTTAAGAGTGTCAAGCTGCTGTTCTAGCTTTTTGTAGTTAGGCCTTTTTGAAGTGTCTGGGACTGTTATCCTTCTTTTCTTCAGCCTTTCATAAGCTTCGTCGGTATATTGCTTTGTCCATTTTGCTATGGCTTCAGCAATATCCACCCTAGCATCTATCAGCTCCTCCTTCTTTCTTTTATATTCAGATGTTAGGTTAGCAATGAGCTTTTTGTATTTGTTCCAATTTGGAGCTGTCTTCTTCCTTTTTGGATCATTTTTAATCTTTTCAATTCTGCTTGCCTCATGCTTTAAAGCAACTATTGGCCATTCTTCAAATTGTTTTTCTTCAGCTGGATAGAATTTCTCCTTCATTATGTATGAGAGATATTCTTTTCTTATTTCTTTTCGTTGATCTGCCTTTTATTTGTTCAGATCTTGTGCATAGTCTTCTATCAGCTTGACTTTGGTAAGCAAGAACTCCAATTTTTCAGAAATGACTTCTTCACTTTGACCTTCACATTCAACTTTAGCTCTTATCTTAGCCTTCCTTGCTTTGAGCTTAATATATTCATCCATATTTTCCGGGACTACAAAGCCTATGAGAGAGGGGAATCTTCTTGTTGAAGGATCATCATTTGTGTAGAATTGTCTCATCTCATTTTTTACAGCTTCCAGTTCCAGTGGATATCTTGCAGCATTAGGATCAAATTTGTCTTCATCTGCTTGAGTTATTTTTCTTTTTCTGGCATACAGCTTTGTAGGAGAAGGAGGTTTTGGTTGTGATGTAGGAATGTTGAGAACAGCGGTGGATGATTGACTAACAACTGTTGAAACAACTGGTGTTTCAGCCTCTGTTGTCATTACAACTACTGATGTGTCAGTAGATGTATTCTGCTTTTGAGCAGGGGTTGAAGGTTGTGAAGTTGTTTTTGATGGTGGTGTAAGGGAGGCAGATGATGTTTTGGGTGGATCAGTGGTTTGACAAGCAGCTGTTGAAACAACTGGTGTTTCAACCACTGTTGTCATTACAACAGATGTTGTAACATCTGATGTCTTCTGCTTTTTAGCAGGAGGCGATGGTGGTGGTGGTAAGGCAGTGGTTTTGGTGTGTGTTGTAGTGGTGTGTGTTGATGAGATGGCAACTGTTTGACTAGCATTTTTTGAAACCACTGGTGTATCAGCTGTTTGGATGGAAGTATGAGATTTTGTGGTTTGAGATTTGGAACCTTTTGGAAGTGGTTTAGATGTCTGTTTTGCTTGTTCTGTTTCAATATATAAGCCATCTTCTATTCCCTTCTTTTTCAACTTGATTTTCTCCCCCTTTTTGGCATTATCTGCAAGGGGGTTATCCATGAAAAGAATAGTGGAAGGAACCTTTCCAGTGGTGCTTTGTATATGAGCCTTGATAGCTTTGATATCTGCTTGAGTATCTTTAAATCTTGACTCCACCATGTTAGTCAGCATTTGTACATGTATTGCATGTTGCTGATCAGCCATTTGTTTTTGCTTTTCAAGCAGGGGTTGGAATAAGTTCCACAACTCATTTGCAACAGGTGCAGGTTGTGCAGATGCTTGAGCTGGAGCAGCAGTGGATTGTGCTTTTTGAGCTTTTAGCAGCTGTTGCACCATATCCTTTATTTCCGCAACTGATGTTTCAAGTTTCTCAACTCTGCCCGTCAATTCCTGATATTTTGAATCATCATCCAATTTAATGGAATCATCTGTTTCCCCACCAGCAGTGGTTGTATCAATGTGTGACTTAGGACATGAAGCCCAGAAATCATCCATTGATGCCCCTTGTTCTTGGTACTGGGGACTTCTTTCTTCAGCACTTGATAACCTTGTTATTTTACCAGTGGTCAAAGCAAACTCACTAGTGGTTACCAGAGGTGCTATGGAAGAAATTGCCTTCAAGGGAGTCTTACTAATGAAACAACTATCCAACTGAAGATCTGTTGATCCATCACTTGTAGTTGCTGCTCCACTTGAACTACCACCAAGAGTTACTTGTAACTCAAGGGGTGTAACCTCCTCAGTTGTTGCCGGGATAGCAGGGGTAGTAGCATCAGACCCAGTCACTTGTGGGAGTATACTCTCAGTGATAGGTGATAGAGAGGAACTGGTTTATGTCTGAGCTATAGCAACTGCATGCAACAAGGGTATTATGGATTGTGGTAATATGATTGGTGAGGGTATGGGTGTTGAAAGAGACATGTCCTTGGGATCAGGACTGAGGAAGATGGATCCGATGCAGAGCTTCATATTGTGGGGTCCATGTGCTTACAACCTGATCCTTTTGTGAGGATGCAGGAGGAGTTTGAGGCAATGGTGGAGATCTTTCTACCAACTGCTGTGAGGAAGTAGCAACAGTGGTTTGTGGTGACATTTGTTTTGTCACTGGCAGTTGCTCTGGGATCTCATCTTCCAGAGTTGCCTTTGTTTTGGGTTTGGTGGGTTTTCTGGATGTTTTCTTTTTGGTCTTTTTGGTAGTGGCAGGTGTGGGTTTCAAAGCAATGGTAGTGCTGCTATGATCACCTGGAGCAGTGGGCTCAGCAGCAGATGTCTGAGGAGCAGTGGTAACTGCTAAATTCTGCTCAGACACCTCTGCTTTTGTTTTTATTGGTGCCATCATTGTAGAAAATGTTTCAGTTGTTAACCCTTTTATTTGAAAATAGACACCCTGTTTGAGCAAATTTTCATTTTCTTTTCCAAATTTTTGTTTAAAATAGTAACTTAAAAATCTTGGAAAAGGTAAAAATGCTTTGCTATCAACGTTTTTCTCCAAATCATCAAAGATTTCCTGCGAATAGTTAAAATTTTCATTGTTTAGAATAGCATAACCCAGGCACTGAATCTTTGAAGGTATTTCGTTAAAAGCAGTTGTTTTATTCGAAACACACATCAAGAGAGTGTGAAATAAAAACCTAGGTGCAGAAGGAAAGAAACCCTTTTGTAAGGTATCTCTTTTTGGTTGTTCTGCGTATCCCCTTTTTAAGAAATCAGATTTCAACTCGGTTTTATCAAAGGAAGTTTTACCTTTCTGATCATCGAGTTTAAAGACTTCTGAGATGGATTGAGGAGTAATTTGAATCGCTTTACCCTGTATGGAGGAGTTGATGGCGACTACTTTATCGTCTTGTTTTTCAAGCGTAGCATTTTTTCAAAACTCTCTATGGGTTTGTTGATAGATTGGAGCATCTGCTGTAAGCAAAGTTTTGTACTTTGATGCAGATATAATGTCGATGATGGAATCAAAGGTGTGGTTGTTTGTGGGTTTTGTGAGTAGACCCAAATAGTTGTGAGGGGATTTGTATGGTATTTCAATGGATTCAGCGGCCGTTTGATCGACCTCTTTGGAAGATGATGGTGATTTTAGTTTTGATTTTGATTTTGATTTCGTCATTTTGAAAAGGAAGAAGAAGAACAGAGAATGATTTGGGATGGAGGGTTGAAAACTGCTTTGAGAAGAGAATTTTAGAATTCAATTCGACAGTGTAAAAACCCTGTTTGGGGGTTTTGATCAGGGTTTTATTAAGGGAAAAAAATGAGTGCTGATGTGGCAGCGGTTACAAAGATCTGAGGGCTAAAAACTGACCACGTGCCAACCTCTGTTGAAGTGGATGAAGAGTGGAGGACAGTTGTTTTGAGAACCACTGATGTACCAAGCCTCAGTAGTTACAACGGTAATAATGTGATAACAGTGGATGATTTTTACTATCAGTAGATAGCATATCAGTGGATAAGACACTAATTTTGAACATCAGTGCTTGCCAAGAAACTGAAGGATCAGTGGCTGACTTTCAGCAGTGGACAGTATTTAGGAAACAAATGTTTGAGCAAAACAGTGGTTAGGGGTAAGGTAATGGTAATGATTTGAAAGACTAGTATGTTAGCAACTGTTTTGAGAATTTTCATTCAAGGTTTTGCCACATGTCATTTACACATTTTGAAGCTTTTACAACTCCTTGACAGTGGTTTAGTACCCCAGATGATGTAAACTTTTTACTAAGGCTACTTATTCTTGCTATAATATTTAAATTAAAACAAGAGTACCCCAGTATTTCAAGGTCTTTTGGCAATCAATCTCTGATCAGTTTTAAGACAAACTTGAATTAGATATGACCTTGACACTTGTACCAAATTCCTTTTGATCTGTTTTGAGGATAATATAGCCAACAAAAATAAAGGTTATACATCCTGACAGGAGATTGAAACCTTTACTATCAAAAACCAGTAAAGGTTCAAAATATATTATTCAAAAAAATGAAGAATGATATATCCTGCCTTATTCGAGAGAAGTAAAGAATTTTCTGAAAACAACATCAAAAAGAATCTGGTATAAATTTCCACTGAAACTCCTAATCATATCAATCTCAAGCTCATGAAAATGGTCAGTGGTTTGACAACAGTGGTATGAAATTTTAAATACATTTTGACCAATGTTTGGTACCATTCTCTTGTTGATTGATTGACAACAGAAAAATGAGGACACAAGATCACATGAGTTTTCGAAAACCCTGGTGTAGATTTTGTTGCCATGTGATGATTCTGAAAATTTGTCTAGTCCTTTTGAAAGTTTATTCTCTGCGAATACTATTGTTACCTGAACCCTTTCCTGAACCAATGAATGCACACAGTTTCTTAATGACCATAGTTACCCCAACTTTTGACTCTTAAGCGTTTTATATTTATACTCTTTTCTTTTGACTTCAAAAGTTTTGAGATAAACACACTTTTTGAGTTTTTATGATTATCTTCTTCCCTTTTTACCCTTCCCATTCATAAGTACTGAAATACTCACTGGGAGGCATTTATTGAAGGAATACTTATTCCAAAATCATTTTGCAGTAATGTTTTGAGAGATTTGGTCATTTATACACATGCTCATGCCAAATTTCACATCACCTATGATATGGACATTTTTGACTCCTGATTTTCTAAATGTAATTTTAACTAGGTTGGTTTGTTCCTTTTGAGGATCTCAACCTGTTTTTCAACACATAAGATCAAGTGACTAAAGTTTTAATTTCCCTCTCTTTCGTTAGCAAAAACACTAATGTTTTTATGAACATAGGTTTTTGTTAATCCGAGGTTCATACTTTAGCATCTAATATAATGAGAACATCACAAATTTCATAACAACAGTTGAAATCAATTTTGAAAAGAAGAAATAATATCATAGTTTAACAGATATGTTTTCAGATCTGAAAACTATGAGTGACTTGTGTATGAAATCATTTGTTGTGTGAAATTTGTGTGTCTTATGACATCTTAGTTGTTTTATAGAGTTTTTGAATAGTATTTCTGAACTAATTACTCGTTACTCTGTTTTTCAACTGAATACAACCAAACTTAGTATCAATGAATCTTTGAGCTGAACTGTTATGTCAAATTGATTGTTAGATCGAATTTGACTGTCCGAGCTCTGATACCAATTGTTAGGATTGGAGGCTCTTGTGAGAGTGTTTGTTTGTGTAAATTGAACAATCAATGAATATGAAAAACATGTAAGGTGCAGCGAAAATGAACAACAAACTTTATAAACACAATCATAAAGAGAAATGGATTTGATAAACACATGAATTGCATCAGTTGAAAGATTACAAAGTAAATCAAATGATTACAAACATGCTTACAAATCAACTCCCCTCAGCTTGATACTCCAGTGGTTAGTTGCATAAGATGAAAGGATTGAATTGAGGAGAAGAACTCACTCAAAACGATCAAATGTAACAGTACAGAATACTGCTCCATTTATAGACAAGCCAAACTACTGAGGCATCTCAACTGACGTCACCATGAAAGCGACGTCTAACAGCCTAACAACCTATAACCACTGTTCCTATACAGACACTGCTAATCTTAACCACTGACTATATATATAAAACATATGACACACTAAACTACTGCTTTCTCCTTTTATCAGTGCTTAGAGAACAACAGTTGATAGGACAACAGTGTTTAAACTTCAACAGTCTTTAAGGTCTTGATCAGTTGTTAAGGGCAGTGGCTGTTGTATACGATCAGTGGATAGAGGACATTTGATGTTTCAAATCACTTTCAAGGGGAAAGTTCTAGTGTAAACAACTGCTTATTGTGAATCCACTGTCATGATCCGGTTTTGGCTTTCATTATCTGTTCCTCTGGTAGGGTTCAATCCCAACACAAATGATTTCTTCAGTAAAGCGCTTTTGTTCTTGATCATATCTGCACTTCCTTTAAACTTTTGAATCAATGCAGTCCAAATTCATCTTGCAGTACCTTCATGTTGGAGTAAAACAAGGATATCTTCTTTAACTGCTTGTTGAAGAATACTGATAATCATTTTTTCACTTGTATATTTCAATTTTTCAACATCTGAATAATCATAGAAAGCCTTTTCAATCCCACGTTCATTTTTCGGTTTTTCGTAATTTTTCTCTAATGAACACCATGCATCAAACTTATAAGCTTGCACCCAGTTTTCAAATCGATTTTGACATCCTCTAAAATCTTCAATGTACATAAGTTTCGGCGGTTTTTGATAAGTTTCTGTCTCATTCTCACTATAAAGAGTTTCGGCAGCTGTAACTGGAGCAACTGGTGTAGCAAACGCATTGTAGAATTCTTCTTCCATGATTCTATAATCTGTATCACAAAGTCAACACGGTTCAAAATCAACAAGATTCACACTAAATATGAATTCAAACGAAATCACTTGGAGTGAAATTATCAAACTCAAGCGAAATCAGAATTGGTGCAGAATAAGGTCTTTCAAACGAAATATCTATTCCACGCGAAAATACTCAAACGAAATTACGATTTGATACGAAATAAGGTAATTTCGTATGAAATAAGGGAATTTCAAACGAAATCACACTTTGAAGTGGAATTAAAACAAATTTCGTGTGGAATTAGGTAATTTCGTGTGAAACGGCTCAAACGAAATTACACTTAGAAGCGAAATTATGTAATTTCGTTTGAAATCAAGCTATAATTCCGTACGAAATTATGCTGACGTCATCATTTTCGATCTGTGTTTCAAGCGAAATTACTAATTTTACCACTTTTAGATCAAATTTAAGTCCAAATCTTTCAAGGATTCGTTAAAACACTGTTTCGCATGACATGTATGAAATTCAATCCATTTTGACCGTGAAATCTTGCGAATTTTATAAAAGAAGGTGTAGAAGACAGATTTTATGGCTCTTTTGGCAAGAACTCTTCCTCTTGAGATCTGATACCACTTTTAGGATCGTTTTGTGACCCAAACGAGTCAATCAGAAGAGTTCTAATCAATTCAAGAGGCGGAAACAGATGAATTGACTTGGAAAACAGCTTGTTTCACACTTAATTGTCTTGTTTTATTGATATAACAAGTTTCCAGATCAGTAGACACGTCAGCAACACTTCGGTACCGGAATTACAAAAGTTACAAATGATTTCGCATCAAGGGTTTATATAGAGGAGCTAATTTCGCTTGAACATGTTCCAAGCGAAATCTAATTTCGCACGGAATTACCCATATGACACTTTCAAGCGAATTTACATACCTCATGCGAAATTACCTCTAAACCCTAATTTCTCGAACTACGTGCCCTGATCTAACATTCTTAATACAAGACTCGATACAAGACGAAGTCGACAGACGTATGCACCAACATTGTTCGACCGAGATAGTCGTTTTGTGCCAAGGATATGGCAGATGTTTCAGAAGGCGTTTGGGTCACAATTGAACCTTAGTACTGCCTCTCATCCTCAGATGGATGGTCCAAGTGATAGGACGATACAGACTTTGGAAGACATACTATGTGCTTGTGTGATGAACTTTGATGAAAAGTTGAAATACTCACTTGCCTTTAGTGGAGTTTTCCTACAATATTAGATATCACGCTGCTGTTTAGGCCGCTTCGTGTGAAGCTTTATATGAACGTAAGTATCGGTCCCCCCTTCGTGTTGGGCGGAGACTGGAGATAAATGATTTATTGGCCCCAAGTTGATTCAGGAAATTATAGGCAAGATTGTTCGGATACATGGACGTATCAAGTCAACACGTGGTATTCAGAAAGGCTGCGCTGATAAGCGGCGGAAACTGGTGGAATTCGAGATAGGAGGTATGGTTTTAATGAGAGTCTCGCCTTGGGAAGGTGTGGTACGTTTTGGAAAGCGTGGGAGGTTGGACCCACGGTATAGTAGACCTTTTGAGATCCTGGAAAGGATCGGGACCATTGCTTACAAGCTGAAACTTCCAGAAGAACTTAGCAGTGATCACAACATGTTTCACGTGTCTAGTCTTTAGAAGAGCCTGACTCTAGGAACAGTCGTTATTCCCGCAAACAGGATTGACGTCAGCAACACACTCCAATTTATTAAAAGAACCTGTTAAGGTTGCAGACTGGAAGTCCGCAAAACACGGAAAAGTCGTAATTGATTTGTTAAGAGTTCGTTGGAATTCATATCTTGGCCCAGAGTTTACTTTGGAACATGAAGACCAATTTAAGCCTAAGTGACCACATTTGATTCACAACTCCACTGCGATCGATGGCATAGCTTGAATTTCGGGACGAAATTCTTTTAACGGGGGAAGAATGTGACAACTGGCACATTCCGTACAATAATTAAACAGTAATCCGTGCTTTAATAACTATGCATGATCTAGTTTACAAGACGAATGAAATTCTGATTTCTGTTATATACATACAATGGCATTTCTTGTTGCAAGACTTTCATCATTACTACATGCAACACAATATAGTTCTATTAATGCAAAGAACAGAATTGGCACAACTATCAGACAAACTAGAAGTACTGACGGGAGTTCAGTACTTAGACAGACATGATGTTAAGACACAAAATAAGCCCCAGGACCAAGTGTTACACTAGTATAGTGTGTAGGAAAGTAGGGATTACAAAACTGCCTTCCTAGTGATGACATAGGCACCGGAAAGTACCAGAAACACACTAAAACTACAAAATTCTGCAGCAAATAAACAAATTCAGCAAAAATTCAGCTTTTAACATCTAAATATAATGTATAATTGTGATATAATGGTCCAGAATACTTTCCTAAGTGTCGGAAATCAAAACTGTCACAAAAAGCAACATAAGGCACACTAAACTGCGCAATTTAGCACTTTAACGAACAGTAACGAAACGAACAACCGGACACTACCCGAAACATCAAATTCTTACTACAAGCATTTTTTTAGTGTCACGAAGCTAGTTATAGTCACCGAACATCATATTACATCTCATAAACACTAAACACATAAAATACCTAACTAGCACCATTTCATCCTAACTAAACTTGTAACTAACTTTTGAAATGGGACTAGATACCCCCCCATAACCGGTTATAAAACTGGGCCCCACACATTGATTTTATTTCAATATTTTATAAGATTTGTTGGGTATATTCTAGACATGTTATACCAATATGCCATATGATGTTGGAAGTTAATTTTAGAAACCACAAGTTCTTACACCATTCTCATTTTTACCATTTCACCAACATCTCCACTTCTCCTCTTCTTCAATAGCTCATGGCCACACCCCCTAACACCCATACTTTCATTTTCATCCATCATACAACACTTCCAAGCTTGTTCTAAGATCTATGGAGCCTATCTAAGAAGGTTGCAAGCAACGGAATTGGAAGGACATCTCTCTAGTGCTTTTATCCATTTCATTTGTCATCTTCATCTTCTTGAACACCATCCCTAGCCTTGTGCTAGTAGTAAGACCTTCCTAATCTCATTTTACTTCATATTATGTTGGTTAAAAGATGATACAAGTTGTTAAACATAAAGATCATTAAGAAACATAAGCATAAACATGAACATAAAACTCTAAATCATGAAGAACAAGTTGTTTTAAGTGTATGTAGTATACTTGATTGTTCATTTCTTGTGTTTATGATGTTGATCATCATAAGAACTTTGCTAGATGATGATTAAACACATGATCTAGCAAGTATCAGGATAGATCTTGAGAAAATCATAATGATCATCCTTTATGTAAACATGAACTTGAAAAATGAAGTTGTTTTTATGTATGATGAAGTATGAAACATGTTATAAGACTTGTAGAATGATGATTTCAAAGATAGATTTCTCAAGAAACTAAGTTAAAACACAAGATTTACATAAACTTTGTTCTTAAAGAAATTAGTGGTTAATCAAGTTTAGAAATATATATTTAACAAGAAAAATTCAAGAAGAAATATTTTTAGAAAATCACTTTACAAGTTGTGAAGATCTAAATTCTTCAAGAATGATATTTTTAAATAAATAACCACACTTTAAAGGGTAACTAAGCTTACTAAATACACTAGTAAGTTACTACAAATTTTTACAAAGTTTCAAGTTTATGTCATAGTGTAAATATCATATTTTTGGCACATTGTAAGTCTTGAATGATTTGTTGATGAATGATGATGATTTTAAAAGAAAATGATATGCTTTGAAAGCATGAAAACCTCAATTTTTAAGGGGAAACTATGGTAAAAATTTTCTAAAAATATAACACTTGGAAAAACTATTTTTAAACAAATAATTACAAGTATATTTTAAACCATTAAATTTTATATAAAGTTTGCCATGACTTTTGTTACAAGATTTTAACTATTGGAGGTTGGTTTTTGTAAATAAAAGTGACTAAATATGTATTTAGGAAATATATATTTAGAGGTTACCATGTGTGTGATTATTTGTATATCATGTGTACTAGTTATATTATTTTAGGACCTGAAATAATATAACTCACCAAAATACCAAGAAACTACAATCCAAAATGTTACCGAAATTCCAAGAGAATGAATATACAAAATATATCCAAATATTGGAAGAAACCGAACAAGGAATATAACTCACAAAAATATTCCGGAATTTAATTCATAAGTATATTTTGGTAATTGGTATTTTGGACACCAATATAATGGAAATATGATTTTTACAATTATTACAAAATATAACATATTTTGACAAGAAGAAAATATATTATTTTGGTAAGTAAAAATATATTTTCTCGGAATTATTAGAAGTTATATTATTTTTGGAAAAAATATATATTTTATTAAATAAACTCTGGACATATTATTTTTGGGTGAAAAATAGATTTATATATATATACGTATGTGTGTATATATATATATATATATATTCTAAGTTAGACTTGAAAATATATTATTCTTGAGACTTATATGAAAAGTATAAATATTTTTGCCAAGGAAAAATTCTAAATAATTTTTCTATGTAATATTTCTTAAAATATATATTTTGGAAAAATAGATTGATGTATTTTTATTAGAAATATTGTTCCGGAAAGGTTAATACAAAAATTAAGTATGAGATACTTAATAAACACAATAAAAATACGTATTCTCGTACGTATAATTACACACCGGAAAACGTCATCGATACTTGGCAAAAATATAGAAGGATAAGAATACGAATACAAATACACGCATCCTTGGGGAGTTATACAAGTACAAATACATAAACTTGAGAAGTTAAAATGTATTATTTTAACTAATATTCCAAAATTTGTAAATATAATTTAAGTTAAAATATCTATTATTTTAACAAACAATTATATAACTTGGAATAATACTAAGGACACAAAGAAACGTAACTCAAAGACACTAATTAATACTAAGTCAAGGCACGACCCGCTCGTCTAATAGACCGTAGTACGTTGTAGGTAGTCATGCACACTAGTAGCAACTTGAGTTACGTCGGATTGAAGAACGCAAAACTGTGAGTTCATGTCCCCCTTTTCTCTAAACAGTTTTTGGTTTTATAACTCTCGGGGGTGAAATACATGTTGCACACATTTAAATGGTATGAATTGGCTATGAAATGAATTATAGATCATGTGAGCATAGATTGAAATGGAAATGCCATTAACTCTTAATTATGGACGAAGGTTCGATCTAACGGGTACGACCGAGCCCCACTCATGGCCCTTATGTGACCACTTGAGTGCTTCGGTGTCCCAGTCGAGGTAAATCGACAACGGTCAAGGGTAAAATTGACACAGTCAAGGTAAATTGACGCAGTCAAGGTAAATTGACACAGTTGAAGGGAAATTCGACACAGTCGAGAGGAAATCGACGAGGGTATAAGCCTACTCATTTTGAGTTCTCCCTATGTCTTCACATACATTAATGTCCTTGCAAAACATTAATTTGATCTGTTCATAGATGCTTTCATACCTGTTTTCAAAGGAGTCTCTCAAATGTTTACAAGATTATCAGTACTCATACAAAACGCATGAACTCGCTCAACTTTTGTTGATGTTTTTTTTCCAAAATTACATGTATTTCAGTTAACAAGTTGGATCTTGGGCGCGGGTGTTGTTTCTGGAAGTAAATTCCAAGTTTAGGTGTCATCCACTTTTGTTGGCTTTTAACTTAGTCAAGGTTGTGTTGTTTGAAACTTAAATGACTAGTGTTTGTAATATTTTAAACTTAATGAATGGATGAACATCATTTTGATAATATAGTTGTTTATTATGATTGAATGCAATGATATTGAACAAGTCACACATCATACGCTTCCGCAAGAGTCAGGGTGTGACAAAACATTTCCTAACAACAGTTCATCCATTATACCCAACAGACGTTGCCAGGTTGACAGATGTTTAGTATCATCATAGATTTTGTAAAAATTCTTTGTAAACCACATTAGTAGTGGTTGTACAGACTCGTTTATCTTTATCACAAATCAAAACTTTCAACCCCTTCCTAATTTTTACTCTAGATACAGCAACATAGAGCTGGCCATGACTAAACACTGGACGTGGAAGATATAAACCAACACGCTCCAATGATTGTCCTTGACTTTTATTTATTGTCATAGCAAAACACAGTGAAAGTGGGAATTGTCTTCGAGAAATCTTCACTGGTATTCTTTTCTCAGAAGGTGTCATCTTCAGTCTTGAAATCAAAGTATGATGACCTATATTAGTCCCTGTGATAATTTTTGCTCCAATCAGAACTTTTCCGAGCCTCATGACTTGTAAACGTGTACCATTACACAATCCATTTTCCTGATCAATGTTTCTGAGTAACATCACTGGAGCACCAAGTTTCAGTACTAATTTATGGTTTGGTAAACTAGATAAATGAAGATTGTTTAACATATCAGGAGGAAACAATGCCATATTAAGCTCTGATTCTTCCTCAGATTAGCATAAACTGTCACACCCCAACCGATGGCAGAATCATCGGGGCATGGCACTGAGCGAAACAGATTGTCCAGAAGTTTCCATAACAACTATCATTACCATTCACTTTAAATTAACATGTCCCATACCATGTCTCAAACAGTAAACAAATTATTACAGATAAAAGTCCAGGCAAATATTCTGTTCCGACAACTCAGATTTAAATAGACAGCCGTTGTTTATCTGCTTCTAGAGACCCTTAGTTTGACCACTACAGACAACTATTTGTTGGGCTCTAAAGCTTTATTCTAGCTTCAAATTCCTACCAAGTGTGCGTCCTAAGCACCTGTCACATACGTTAAAATAATGTCAATACATAAAATGTAAAGGTGAGCATACAAGTTTGATAATAGCATATAGAGTTCGAATTCGTTTACGCATAACCAGCACGTACACATAGTGAAATGAAGCACGTTAGTTATCGACATAGATCCATCGATACCAATGACTGCGGGTTGACTGCCCGAGGCAGTTCGCAATACATGATTACCACCGTAATCCATGCAAGTAATGGTCCTTAACAACCCCCGTGTGAACGGGTGCTGAGTCCAAACTATAGTACTATCGTTGCTAAGGCAGGTAGACAGCATTCCATGTGTAAACATAACAAACAAGCATTCATAAGCCACGTATAACATGCATTAACGGTTAGCGTTCAAATAGTATTGAGTAGTGTGATTGTTGTAGTTTGAATATTCGTAACGTATGTAACACCCAAAAGTGCTTAAAGCAAAAAGGGATCGAGTATACTCACATCGATTAATGGATTGAAGGGAGCGCTTAGCGAGTAAGGTTAGCCTGAATAGATTTGATAGCATAACGATAAGTGATGCGCAAAACGTCACAAAGTGTGAAAGGGTCGGATAGTGGTTCGATCGGATGGTAATCCGATCGGATGGTAATCCGTGTGTCCGACCGGATGACCATCCGAACGGATTGTTTCTTCCTATAAGAAGGATGTGTTTGTGTATGATGGCTTGTCTTTTGAAGTTTTCGTTGCAGTATTTTGAAAACATTGAAGTATCTCTATCCATCAAGTCGGTCGATCGGATGACTGGTCGTGCGGATGACAATCCGTTCGGATGGTCATCCGGTCGGACAGTGGTCCGGTCGGACGACGACTTAGTGCTGAGGTTACTTACTGAAAGCAAGTTCACAACAGAAGCGTCATTCGATCAGATTGGCAATCCGATCGGATGGCAACCTTGTTATTGAACATGTTGAAAATTGTTCAAGTCTTTGAAGTCTTAGTATCTCATGATCCGAAGAGTAATCCAGTTAGATGGTCGTCCGATCGGATTGCAATTCGTTCGATACTCAAACTTCCGCTAAGTTTGTTTTAAAAGTGGGACCCAAGTGTGATCTGTTCGGATGGAAATCCGTTCAGATGACCTATCCGATCGGATTGTAATCCGGTCGGATAGCAATCCGTTATGGTTGTTCTGTTCGTCCTACACTTGGTCGTTTGATGGTTTGTCATTATGTCAAGACACTTTGACAACGTGTTAGCCAACAGAACCCTTAGTTTGACCCAGATGACCAACCCGACCAGGAATCACCCTAGTCCGGCCAGTTACCGGCTTGAGACGGTTGTTCTTGACTAACCCGAAATCGGTAGTCTCGTGGGTAGGATCCGGATCTTGAGCTAATACAACACTACGATAGAGTAGAAGACTAAATCAGGGTCGGATCCTATTGGTTTTGAGTGTAAGGAGTGTAAAAGAGTTGAAAGAAAGTTAGAGACCATCTTTCAATCCTTTTTCACCATTCTTGTGTCGAGATCTTTACAAGATCTTTGTATGTTTGCGTGGGCAACGGTTAGATCTCGGTTGTTCTTGGTTGATTGAAGTCAAAACATGAAGTTCTTGAAGAACACATGATGACGTAACCCTAGAACACCTGAAATCTAGTGATTTCAGGGTTAAAAGTTAAGATTTAAAAGATAGAAAGGTGTAGGAGTGCATGTAGATCAAGAACGTACAAGATTTAGGGCGAGATCTTACCTGGATTGAGATAAATCGAAGAAAAGGTGAGGAGCACGAATGGTTCGGACAGAGAGTTTCCAGAAATGGAAAGAATGACAATGACAGGGGTATTTATAGGATTCCAAAAGAGGAAAGGGTTATCCGATCGGATGACGTACCACCCGAATGACGATCCGGTCGGATGACATCCTGGTCGGATGACGCCTGACCTGGAGCGCAGTGGCTATCCGGTCGGATGGCTATCCGGCCGGATGGCACTTGGTACGATTGTTTGGCGTGACGATTTTTGATGTTTTGATTTCGATTGAGTTCGATTGATTAACATATACGTATATATATATAACACGCACAAGTAACACATAAGGCACACACACGTATAATAACCAGATTAAGTTGAGTTGCGGTTCGTATCACGATTCGATGTCGAATAGCATTGCTTGATTATCAATTAGTTAACTTTATCGCATTGTTACTTCCTATAATTCACAGTCGTTAGTCGATTAGGTAGCGATTATCACACATCGACTTTAGCGATTAACAACACTTACTCCACATAATATAATTAAAATAGGGAAATTACTATAAGTCAAATTCGTACAATCGGCCGTTGACTTTGACATTGACTTTGACTTTGACTTTGACTTCCGAAAACACGGGGTGTTACATAAACTATCTGAACTAAAATAAACCTTTTCTTCACCAGACAGACTCTCTAACAACTATTTATTTATTGAATCCACAACTTCATTAGTTGGAGCAAGAATCGCTCTTTGTTGGAAATACGTTAAATCCCACAAAAACTTATTCATGTCCGGATATATAAATGAAATGAGAGAAGAAATAGGATTGACTTGATAATGAATAAGTAAATCATCTGGTATTTCAATATCTATCTCACCATCATTTTCTTCATCAAGCAGACCATCACCAAGCTTTAAAATCCATTCTCCAAATTCCTTTATTTCTTTCAAATCTGCTTCCTGACAACCAACTCTTAATCACATATTCCCAGTTAGCTTTAGTACTTGACAGTATCGCCATATAGAAGAAGAATTCAAAGAAGCATTGACTATCATTGTTCTGGTACCTTTAGGGATGACCGGAAGAATTTGTCAAAAATCACCACCAAATAGAATGACCTTTCCCCCAAACGACTTGGATTCCATGTTCGGTTGACTGGAACGTGATATATCTCTCATTGTTCTGTCAAGAGCCTCAAAACAATGCTTATGAGTCATAGGTGCTTCATGCCAAATAATCAAAGTTGCTCTTTTAATTAAATCACCTAACTCAATATTAGGCTCTATCGAACATATTGAATTCTCATTAATGTTGATTGGAATTACAAACCTTGAATGAGCAGTTCTACCACCATCCAGCAAAAGCGAAGCAATTCCACTGGATGCATCATTCAATACAATTTCACCTTTTGATCGTAATGCAGCTGAGAATGTCTTCCAAAGAAACGTCTTTCCAGTTCCACCATAACCATATACAAAAAAACACACTTCCATCACCTTTTTCAACCACTTCCATAAAAATTTTTAAATATCCTTTCCTGTTCGGAAGTCAAACACTTTACATAACCATCATGTTCCCTTTAAAGTGCTAGTATGTCAGACGATAATTCTTTCATTATCAGTCGATTGTTCGACGATGAAACATAATTGTCCGGAACACTTGGCATATCATCAAAATTTCTCACTGTACTTCCATTGGTAAGTAGCAACTTTTCAATTTCAGATGGACAGATATTTTCAAGTTCTTCTTGTTGAAAATCCAAATCTAAAACAAATGTTGAAAAAAGTATTAGTTTTTTCCCAATAACAGATCTATTGCATAATTTTAATGTAGTTGTATATAACTTTAATAAAATAATCACATTACCTGCAATACCAGTTATCTTTCGTTGCTGATACAGAATGTCTTCACATAACAGGGACTTCGTTTCTGACCAAAAAACACCAAGACGAGATATCGAATTTGACAGAAACAACATTACAAAAAAAGTCCTCAAGAAATCTCCGGTTGACCATGTGCTAGCTTTTTTGACAGCAATAACATATTCCTTATCATCATCCAACAGTCCCCGTGCAAAACATGCTTCTTTAAATGTTCCAAAAACCTGTCCATCAACTGTTTTTATATCTTCAAAACAGGTTGGTCCCTTAATATGATTCAGTAAAATCCTTAGGTAATAACAATCACCAAGTAATGGTGGGACATAATGTATCCTCACAATTGATCCATACGGATGCTTTCTTTGATTCCATTTGCGATTTTTAGCATTCCATACATAATATCCCGGAAACTGAAAATATCTCAATGTCCTAGCAAATTCATCGACTTTATTACAATTCATCCACTCTGTGAACATTGTCATTTTCACAGTTGGATCAGTAACAATATCACACAAATTATCATGATCGTTATACACAATACTCTGACCATCTTCACAATGAAAAGGTAATACTTCAACAGCTGGAGATCTATAATGTATATCATACATGAATATTCTCCAAGCAGCTTCACAAGCAGATATATATCTACAATCAAGGTATGCTTTTATCTCATCTACAGCTACATTTTGTTCCGTATCATTGTTGGTGCTATTGGCTTGAAAAACAGAAGCCGTGACTCTATCAGGCCCCTTAATAATATATTTAAACAAATATTTGATAGAACCTGACTGGTTGCACCATTCAACGTTAACGTGGCACTGGTACTTTCTAAGCAGGAGAGCATTGTAAGGAACTACAAATCTATTATCAAGTGTCACAACATTCTTTACTACTGCATTACTTGTTTGACGACGACGATAGACAGGATATCCTTCAGAATCAACACAAGTCTCATCTACATATTTTTTGGGAAACTTTTTAGAACATTTGTGTTGAACCATACATGGACAAAGTGGGTTGTCTGTACCACATGGTCCATGAATCATAAATTGCTTGACAAGCTCATATAATTCAGGATCTCTTTCTTTATCTGGTATCTCAGCACTAATAACACGATCAATATCAGATGCAGTTGGAAATTTGCTTTCAGCACCCAAGAACAAACATATGTGAGCATGTGAGAGTCCACGCTTCTGAAATTCCACTGTATACATAACTAAAAATTTTCAACAGTGAGCTGTTAGATAAATATAATTAGATGTTCAAAGTAAAAAATATAACTAAAAGGTACCTGCTTGTATATCACCAAAGAATTTATCTTTCTTGAAATCTTTTATAAGATGATCCAATTTACACTTGAATAATCTAGAGATAATATCCAGTCTGTCTTCAGCATTAAGAGCTTTATCGTGAAAATACCTGTAAATGTCAGGCCAGTTTGGATTACAAGTCACCGTTATGAATAAATCGGGATATCCAACAGACTTGCAAATTTCCATAGCATCCAAGTACTTTTGCATCATATATCTAGAACCACCAGTAAATGATGAAGGTAAACGTATAGGTTTACCTCAACTTGAGGCATTATTCTCTCCACTTTCAACAGTAGCATTCAAGTTCTTAAGACTTTGCGTTCTAAGTTTAGGTTGTTGTGACCTTATATAATTCAACCTGACAGATTCTATCATCGTGTATCCATCAACCAAAAACTGCTGAAATAGTTTTTCGCATTAAGTAACAATGAAAACTGATTCTGTCTATCTTGAATTTTGTAACAAAAGAATTCTCTAATTGTAAGATTGGTTCTAAGTACCTCATTATCAATCGCAACCCCTCTATGTTTAATACCAACTCTATAACCATCTTCTACATATGGGAAAATCAGTGGATATTCCAAAGCAAGGTAAGAGGGATGAAGCTCACTAATTCTTTGAAGACCACCAGACTTCTTTCTATCAACAATGTCCCGTTTATCAAATGCTCCATCAAAATCACCAGTTATTAACGCAACAATTTCTGATGCTGTTGGCAAATTGTGAACTCTTCCATACTTATCTCTTGTTCCAATAAGCTTCAAGCTTACATCTTGAAACTCATTTTCTTGAAAACAATCTCTTACCATTCTGAAGGACTGGATAAGAGGATTGCAAGATGTAAGGGCATATTCTAGTGTAGGTTTGCATCTGTCTTGGGCTATTTTGTATGGTTTGGGCTTGATGTGTATAATGGACTTGTTTGGTTGTTTTGTGTTCTATGGGGTATGGGCTTGGCCCAATGTAAAAGGATCTCCTATGCTAGTATAAATAGGAGAGTCCTTAGTCGAATTACGTTGTTGATTCTTGAACAAAATTTTGTACTTGTGCGACTAGTTACGTTGTTGATTCTTGAACAAAATTTTGTACTTGTGCGACTAGGATACCAGACGTTCCTTAAGTTCGTGTGTTCTAGTTTGCTTGAATCAATACATTTGACTTTCAATCTTCGACATCTTGCTTGTAATTCCGCTACTTGTTTGGTGTTTGATATCCGATTGTAGTGATTCTAGACTTACAATTGGTATCAGAGCCTAAGTTGTCTCACGAAGGCTCGGTTGGATCGGATATCTTGAAGATTGTTTTTGCTGCTGATCGTGTTCAAGTTCGACAAAGAAAGGTCTGATTTCTTGGCTTATTTCAGTTTTATTTTATAATTTTCTTCTGTCGACTATTTCTTGGGTTATAGAGGATTTGATTTATCCATTTTTCTTATTGAAAATCTGTTTATTTGCATCTGAATATCAACCCAAGTTGAGGCACGAACACAAATATTAAAGTGGTTTTTCTGTTTTGATTAAAATCAACTTGACATACTTTGAAACAAAACGAGTTTGTTAATCTAAAATTTTGTTTTGTTTTGGTTAAAATTCTCGTGAAAACAAATTGTTTTGGATATCAAAATTGAAATTTAATTATTGATTTTTGATATTAAAATCTTGGTTTGATAAAATAGAAAGGGTTTTAGGTATACATATCAATTTTTGGCTGAAAGCTCTTTGAAAGAATTTAAAATTTCTGGGTTCTTGTGCTTCGAATTTCGTCAAATTTTTCATTAGAATTTTTGAAAAAATTGGGTTTGATCTGTTTGTGTGCAAGTTGGTTGTGTTTGTAGATTTTTGGAAAGTTTGTTGCAGGTATTTTCAAAAAGGATTCGAAAATTGAAATCACCATATCTTTCGGGATTGTGGTTGAAAGTTTGGGATATTGCATTTCCAAAATTATCTTGTGCGACTGAAGGTCTTGTGCGATCGCTGCTTATTGGGTTGTTAAAGAACTGAGGCCCAATACTGTCTCTTGTGCGATTCAGGTTGGGTTGTGCGATCATACATAACTGGGCTGTCAAGGAATCAGGCCTAAGTTTTATAACTTGTGCGATTGATCACATCTTGTGCGACTAGGAAGATCTTGTGCGATCAATTGTTCATCTGAACCATTGATAATGTTGTGCGATTGACCTCTTGTGCGATTCAACTTGAGGGGTCATATTGTGTGAGTGAAGACTTGTGCGATTCAAATTAAGGGGTCATATTATCTTGTGCGATCGGCAAAAGGTTCAGCTTAAACTGTCTTATGCGACTCACCTTGTACGATTCATCTTGTACGATTGACAGAAGGTTCTCTTGAAAGGTCATCTTGTGCGATCGAAGGGGTAAAATTGTGCGATTGGAAAATTGTGCGATTGTGACTGGATCTTTTTCAAGTAGGCTGAACCGATTTGGCGTGTGAACTGTTACACGGATTTTGTTTTTGTATTGATCCTTTGATTGTTTATTGAACTTTCTGAATTGTCATTTGAACAATATTGTAATCATAAGTGATATTCGTTTGATTTTCATATTTAAAATTACATGTTTCTCATAAGTTTAATTGTCTTTTCAGAAATGGCTCAAATTAATCAATTGGGATTGACTGAAACCGCTGCTATTAACCAGGATCTAGATAACATAATTGGAACTAACAACAGGATTCCTATGCTCATTTATGGGGGATCCTTTTTGTAGGATCGTTTACACGACCAAACGAGTCGTTCAGAAGAGTTTTTGCTCAATACGAAAGGCGGAAACAGACGTATCGAGTTGATTCAGCTTGAGATACACTTTAACTGTCTTTTTGATTGATTTAACAACGTTTTACAGCGAGTAGACACTTCAGCAGCACCTCGGCACTGAAACCGGAAAGTTCCAAATGAAATAGCACAACAGGTATTTATAGGCTAGCCTATTTCGCACGAAACAGTTGGTGCGAAAACAGTTTCACACGAAATAGTCATTTCGTGCGAAATGACCAACTGATTTCGTACGAAATAGTTGTTTCCTATTTCGTGCGAAATACCCTTAAATCCTAATTTCTCGTACTACGTGCCCTGATCTATACAATCTAGTACAAGACTCGATACAAGACGAAGTCGACAGACATATGCACCAACAGACTCCCCCTTGGATGTTGATGAAGTCTTCAGTGTCGAGTCTTCAACATCTTCAGTCTTTATCAGTCTTCACATGCTCTCCAAAGAATCTGACAGTGTAAAGCATCCTCAATCTCTAACTCTTTCAAAATCTCAATGTGACTCTATCTTTTTCTCTAATTATCTTGATCAGATCTCTTGATTCCTTAAGATCGTCAGCATTAGCAGACTCCCTCTTGATATCTTCAGACTCCCCTTTTTCGATAAGCTGGAATCATAGTCTGAAATAGTTTTTGTTCCAAGATCGTGACCTGGCTCTCATTCAGCTCAGGTATCAGAATCTAGCTAACCTGCACATTCTCTACCCAATAATAAATTACACAAATTTAAAATTTGACACAATTAATATCTGCTTACCACATGTAGAATTAATTTCAAACCATCACTTGAAAACATCATTCAAAATGATTTAAAATTTTACAAACCTTGAATGGCCACTTATAAGAAAATCTTTTCAAACACACTTTCCCAAACCTGTTCATCATGTTCAGCACTTGGAATTTTGAAAATCAGCTCTCCAACATCAGTTGTCAAAAATCTTTTTGAATTTTCAAAATTTATGCTAAAACACACTGAAAATCTTTTTGGATTTTGAAATTAAAGAAATTAATGAAAAGCAGTAAAGAAATATACACAGACAATATTTTTGTGAGTTTGTGTAAGAGGATCACATCAGTTTTTGAGACAAAACACCAACACCGTTAAGCTTTAAATATTTTAAGTTCTAAACGATTCGCTTAGATTGTCAGTATATTGATCCACTTAAATTTTCACACAAAGTTCAACTGTTTCGAGATATGAGATTAATGTTTTAGAGACTTGAACTTATTCGAATGTCCCACCTCAGAATATACTCCCGTATCCAGATCCCAATATTCATTATTACAGGTGAGTATACCTAGATGATATATGTAAAGGGTTAAATGCGAGGGCCATGAGAGCTCAGGCTATTGCTTCCGCAAAATCAGAGAGATGATGACTTCGACTTTTGGTGTGTTCCCTTTAGAGAATCTTTTCTTCAACACCACATGATTAGCATTTTGCAATGTTTCATCATTTTTTATGCTGAGGGTAGTGCTATATTTCAAGCAAGCGAAAAATATTATACGGGGACTAGGCCATTGCTTCCGCAAAATCAGAAGTCCCGGGATAATACCCCAGATATCACTAAGCATAAAGACCTAGTATCTCAGAAAGAGGGACATTTCAAACAAGATTTCGGGGGTTACCCATATATCCGAGAGATGTTCCCCACGAGATAAGTAAGTTTGAAATTTAGGTTTATATCTCGACACAATCTACTAAACGTGCAAAAACCTACTGGCACATCATCAGTGAGACCGTTTATCACTTTTTAACTTTCCAATTCTTTAGCGTGCTGTGATAGTCCACTGATGTACTATCATTTCCTCTTTTCTCAACAAAACTCGTTTTTTATTTTTATCATGTTTTGGACTTTTACAAATTTTCTAATGTTTTTGGATTTTCTAAAATTTTCTTACTCCCCCTAAAATTCAAAATCATTTAAAGAAAAATTTGAAAACAAACTGTACAAAATAAAGTGACAACTGTTGTGAATTGCTTCAATTTGACATCCACTTAGCATAAACAATCAGAACTCCCCCTTACAACAAACTATTTTCCCATTAAGATTTCAAAACACTTAAGTTTGTTTTAATCAAAATGTTTTTTCTGGAAAAATTTATTTTGTTGAATTTACCACTTGTAGGCTTGGGGATAAACTCATCACATTGTTTTTTAATCAATTTATATTTAACCACTAGAATGAGAGTTAAATCAAGTTCAACTTAATGGCCTTGATTAACCACTTGTAGGTGAAAACCTTCTTCAACCACTTGTAGGTTCTCATCACCAATCTCACTTGAAACACAAAATATAACAATTTTCAAGAATGAAAATACCACATGTAAGTCGAAATATCACAAATGTGAATTTCTCAAGAAAAATGTCGATTCCTACTCCACACTTACCAACCTGGGAGTTCCGGCAAGTCAGAATTTTTACATATGAAAAACAGACATCCAAGCCTGACCAAACTTGGATGTGACCTCTTCAGATTCACTTGGGGTGTAAGTTGCCTTCTTTAATTCATAAAATTCTTTAACCCCTTTGAACTTCCCATCGACCATTTTCCCAAAAATATGTTTTATTTTTCCATTAAAAGCTTTTTCGACATCAAATTCTTTCTTTTCAGAATAGAATTGATTCGAAATCTCCACTTTACCAACTTTTTGTTTAAAATTTTCAGTCCTCAATGGTGGAAAGTTCACATCATCCATTGGCGGAACTGAATTTTCTCTTTTAACCTCAACTTGTGGCTCCTCTGACTTTGTGGAATTAGATTCATCGCCAGATTTCAGCTCAGATTTCTTAACAACCCATATTTGATTGTCAAGATTAACTCTTCTTTTGTAAAATCTTTTTGAACATTCACCAACTTCATATGTTGAGTTTTTGAAACATTTGAACTTTTCAGTTGATGGTTCAGTTTTATCAATAACGTTTTCTTTCAGTTTAGAAACAACTTCCTGTTTTGTGTTGGTTGCCATTGGACAATTCCAAGCAATGTGACCAACTTCTTGACATCGGTAACAGGTTATTGTCTCCTTTTTCTGATAACCTCCATTCTTTTTAAACCTTTGTTTTTCTGCAAAGAACTCTTTGTTTGATTGCTTCCAGAATGAGCTCTTTTTTTCTTCCTCCGAACTTGCTCCTGAAACAAATACAGTTTTTGGTTTATAAGTTTTTTCATTTTTATGATTTTTCGGTGAAATAAAACCAAGTCCTTTCTTTTTGAAATTACCGTTATGATTTGGTTTCTTTTGAAAACCAGAACGGTAACCCTTTTTCTTGTTTAAACGTTGTTGAACTCTTGAAGTGTACTTTTTAGGTTTTTTTTAAAAGATTTACATTTTTTATTTCAAAAATATTAATTTTTGTTAATTTGAAAACATTTTTAATCTTTTCGATTTGAACACTTCTTATTGGAAATTCCTCATCAGAATATAATTTGTTTGAATTATTCAAAGTATAAGCCACTTTGATTGATTCGTCATTCAAATTAGATTTTGATATTATAAATTCTTTATTGTAAACCCTTTTGTCCGACGACTTTGAATTTTCAACAGATGAACTCAAACTTCCAGACTCGGATTTTGACTCTGACTCTTCATCTTTATCCAACACCTGATCGACCACTTTCTTTATTAACTCAGACTCATGATCAGTGTCAGACGATGTGAACGTGACGTCAATGTTTTCTGGTAAACGATCGGTTGTTTCAGACTTTAACTTTATATTGACAGCCTTTTTGACTTGCTCCTCATTTGGTTTTCTGGGAGAATAACCTTCCCAAATCGGAGGCGAACACTTGTTATAATTTGCACTTTGTTTCTTACCCGTATCCTTCTCTTCAGGCTTCTTGTCTTGAAATGCTTCAAAACCTGCAACAATTGGATAAATTCGATCAATCAAATAATCAGAACTAGAATAACTTTGTAACAAACGTCTGATTCTTTCATTCTCTATCTTTTCAGTCTCCAACTCTTGTTTCAACTTTGCACATTCTTCAATATAATGATTGATAGCCTTCTGCTTTGACATCATCACTGCATTCATCATGGTTAAATCATCTTCTCTTTCCGAATTTGTCTTTTGTAGACCATTCACTATTCTATTCAACACATCATACGATTCTTTTACATAATTGAGATCAAACAGTAATTTTTCTTTCATCTTATCTTGCTCACTCTATTTCTCATCCTTTTCTTCACATTGTTTGCAAGATTCTGAACACTTTAAACACGGTTTGATGACTTCAACAATCTTTTCAACTTCAATTATCTTTTCTACTTCAATCACTTTCTCAGCTTCAAACACCTTCTCAGCGACTTTAACTTCTTTACTTTGTTCAGACTTCTCTATTTGAGCAAAACTTTCACATTTCATCTTCTTCTGTTCTTTTGCTACTCGTCTCTCCTTCAGCTTTTCCAATCTATCTGCAAAATAAAATTGAAAACTTTCAGGAGATAACATAGATTTTCCAATGTTTATTTGTATCTCTTCTTCATCATCACTACTGTCAGATGATGATTGATCAAACACTTGGGTCTTTTCTGTACTATCGTCTGAAGAAACAAACTCTTCATCTTGACTTTTCTCATCACTGGCAAACACTTTCATCCATTCTGTCATCAAATCTGGCTCTTGAACTATTTGTGCAATGAGAGCTACTACTTTTGAATCAGGTGGTATGTATTTGTCCCAACTAAAACCTTCTGCCACTTTTTCATCATCTTGATCAATTATACCGAAGTAAGCTTTTTTATTTGCTTCTTCGATTGCCTTCCTAGCATGTGCAGTTTTTGAATCTTGTGATTGATACGGTTGTTGAGCAACTTGTTGATATATGGCTTTCAGATAATAATCATTACTACCGAACGGATTCTTTGCTCCACTTGCTTCTCGATTGGTACATTCCCTCTTGAAATGTCCTTTCTCCCTGCATCGAAAACAAGTAACTTTAGATTTATCAAAACCCAAAGTAGAAACATTTGCATCCAGAAAATCATCTCTTCCTGTAATCATCTTGAATTTTTCAGCTCTTCTCAAAACACTCGCTAAACACTACTTGATATCCGTTAACTCCATCTCTTCTGCATCGATCTGATCATAATCCTCTTTCGTCAACATAGAATTTCCGATCCTTCCTGCAACCAATCCTTCATATGATTCCAACACTGTAGCAAGTAACGCCATATGACTTTTAGCAACCTCTTCAGAGAAATTTTGACCGTTCTGAAGATGCAACGCGATATTGCAATGTAACACATGACCATTACTGATGTTTGAGCTTTGGAACTGATGACCTAAGGTTGATCCCTTAGGGTTAACACTTGGGTATGAGGAAAATCCACTGCTGCTGTTTGGACTTTGATTTACTGATCCAGATGAGTTTTCTGCACTAAAAGCAGTTTGGACTTTCGGACTTGCTTCAACATCCTGAACACTTCCCTTATAGTACATCTTAATGTCTTGTTGACCACTTGGATTGTTCATCCTAGCAATCTTTTGCTGCTCAAGATCTTGTCCTTCAATCTTTTCGATAAACTGAGAAATTGTCAAGCCATCATATTCTCCAGTGTTCTTTAATATAATAAAAAATGTACCCCATTCTTTCTGAGGTAAAGCATCAGCCAATTTGTCGACCCATTCTTCTCGTTCTTTGTTGATATCTAACAATGACATAGATCGTACTAAACAGATCAAACTCCTTCTTTAATAATGATTTCTTATTCCTAATCATCTTCTCACTTCCCTCAAACTTAACACGAAGTGCATCCCAAATAGCACGTGAAGTATTATCTGTTAGGACCGGTTTGACTCCAATACGATTGCGTAACGAAAGTTCGACGTGCGGAATCCGTGAACTATCGAGAACAAAAACACACAAGATGTAATATAAACGTGATTCTATATAAGATCTGAAATTGTACAATCACTTGAATCACTTAGAGACTTTCTCTCTCTAGTTTCTCTCTCTAGAACTAGAGCTCTTCAAATCTCAAATGTGCAAAAGTCTTCTTCAAGCTAAATCATGATTTAGCTTGAAACCTATATATAGTGTGTTGATTTAGCTTGAAATGACACATGTTACTTTCAAGCTAAATCATGATTTCCCTTGAAATGACATGTGACACTTTCAAGGTAAATCACCACTTTCAAGCTAAATTATCTTATGCACTGATAATCCTATTACATGATACAAGACGAAGTCAATAGACATAGTGCACTAACAGACTCCCCCTTGGATATTGACGAAGTCTTCAGTGACTAATCTCTGTTATGACACCTTCTTCAGTCTTGATCACTCTGCCTTTTCTTTTGTTCAGATTGTAACATTGTACGCATCCATCACTCTCTTCTTCTATCAGCTTCAGGCTCCCCCTTTCATCAAGCTTCCGTGCTTTGGGATCGACACCTAGCTTTCCATCTACAAGCTTTTCTTTGTTTCAAACTTGTCTTCAGACTCCCCCTTAGACTTTGCTTCCGGGATCGTAGTCTGGACTATCATCTGCAATTTCTCAAACATTTATGAGTAACAGCATTTTTGAATTTTCAATCAATCTCTCTAATCCACTCCCCCTATCAACAAACAGTATAGATTTAGCAGTATTAAAGAATCCAACTCCCTCACAGTTAATCATCCAAGTTCAAGCTAATGACCTTGGAGATATCACAAACTGTTTTTAAAATTTTTGATTTTAATTCAAGTTTCAATTTAATGAACTTGTTTTATTTTCAGAAACACAATCAGCTTACTTAGATTTTGAAACTCAGCACTCAGACATCGATTGTCGAAAATAAAGCAGAATCAAAATCTTTTTGTGTTTTCTGAAAATATAAAACAATAACGAAATATGTACAAACATATTTACAGACAATATTTTTGTTTGAGTATGCGTTAGAGGATCATATCAGTTACCAACAAGTCACAAGTACCGTTGAGCTTAAAATCACATTATGCATTAAACAATTCACTTAGATTGTCGATATACTGATCCACTTAAATTTTCACACAAATTTCAACTGATTCAGGATATGAATTAGATATTTTAAGAACTTAAACCTATTCATGTGTCCCACCTCTTGAATATACTCCCGTATCCAGAATCCCAATAATCAGTCTTACAGGTGAGTATACTACAATGATATCTGTATATAAATTAGGTATGCGAGGGCCGAGGGATCTCAGGTCGATACTTCCGTATACGTAGAGAGATATCAGCTTCGACTTTACGGTATGTCCCCTTTAGAGGATCTTTTTGCTTACAACAGCAGCGACTATCAATTTTATTGTTTCATCAGCATGCTGAGGGTTTAATGCTATGTTTCAAGCATTTGCAGAAAGTATTATCCTAGGACTAGGTCAGAACTTCCATTCAGCAGAAGTCCCGGAATAATACCCCAGACATCATTGAGTATAAAGACCTAGTATATCAGATTATGAGACCTTTCAAACGAGATTTCAGGGGTTACCTATATATCCAAGTAGTGTTCCCCACGAAATAAGCAAGTGTTTGAATTTAGGTTTATATCCCGAAAAAGTTTACTAAATGTATAAAAACCTACCGACACATCCACGGTGAGATCGTTTAACACATTTAAACTTTCCAATTCTTTAGCATACTGTAACCGTCTACTGATGTACTATCATTTCCTCTTTTTACGCAAAAACTCAAATTTTTTAATTTTATCATGTTTTTGACTTTTTCAAATTTTCAATGTTTTTGTATTTTCTAACAATATTACTCCCCCTAAAATGCAAAACCATTGAAAGAAAATTTGACAACCAACACTGATAGCTTTGTCTCGCCATCCATTTTCTGCTTATCGTGTTCTGATTTGCAAAAAAAATACACTTTAAACAGAAAATATAACGTACCCCCATGATTTACAACACATTGATCTTAACAGTTTGAAAACCGTTTTTCAATCTGATGAAAGTAATCATGTTTGTTCAGCCGTGAGGGTTTCGGCGTATTCAATCAACACTCCCCTTACAACAAACTATTTTCCCATAATGATTTCAAAAACACTTAAGTTTGTTTTAATTAGAATGGTTTTTCCGGAAAAAATTAGTTTGTTTACCCATCACTTGTGAGTTCGGGGTCATCTCATCACCTTGATCTCTTTTAACCATTTTGAAAATTTAACATTATTAGGTCAAACACCACTATCACTTGTAGAAAATCAAGTACAACTTAATGTCCTTGATTAACCACTTGTAAGATGAAATATCACAGTTACCATCCTGTGAATTTCTCAAGAATGATGCCAATACCTGCTTCACACTTACCAACCTGGAAGCTCTGGCAAGTCAGGAATTCAACCAACAGATTTTGACACCCAAGCCTGACCAGCCTTAGGCGCATTTTGAGCTTTTCTCTTTTCTTCATAAAACTCTTTCACTCCTTTTTCCTTACCATCAACCATCTTGCTAAAAATATGTTTAACATTGCTATTAAACATTTTTCCAGCATCAACACCTTTTGATTTTAGGTTTGCGACTCGTAATGGTGGAAAATTCTCATCATTCATTAATGGAACTGTCTCTTCCTTTTTTACCTCAACTTGTGACTCCTCTGATTTTGTGGAATCAGATTCATTGCCCGAACTTGGCTTGTCTGACTTTGACGAGCCAGATTCATCGCCAATGACTTTCTTTTTCTTCTTGTTCTCTTTTGTCCTCAGATTTGCATCTGAAGAATTCGATTTGCTTGGCTTTGCAGTCGAGTGAATCGATTCATCAGAACTTTTATTCGAACCAACCGGTGAACCCGAAGACAAAATCTTCTCCAAATATTCTCTCGCCTTCTTCCTCTTCTTCCTCAGTCTGTCTCTCTGCCCCTGTGAAAGTTTTACTTTCTTATCTTCCACTTTCTGTTCTTTGGGCTTGACAGTGACTGGTTTCTTTACCGTTCTCTGAGATTCAACCCTCAATCTTCCCATCGATCTCCTTGGGCAATCTCTGGCAATATGTCCTCTGATATGGCAATTATAGCATCTTCGTGTTTCAAAATTCCAATTCTGGCAGTTAACAGCAATGTGTCCTCTCACACCACAGGTGTAGCACACTCTGTTATCGTACCATCCACTTTGATCAGTCCAAACCTTCAAATCATAACATTGTTTGGCTTGGTAATAATCATTTCTCCTCTTCAATGCTGGATTTGTCTTTTGAGCACTGTGGTCAAACCTGCACCACTTATTACCAACAATTTGTGAGTTTTCATTTTTAAATTTTTGTGATTTTTTATAATGATTGGATGACTTATCTGATGAGCTTTTATTTTCAATTTTAGAATTTTTCAAATTTTTATCTTTTTGTTTCTGTTCTGCATACTTCTTAACAGGTTTTTGCTTTGAGCATTCACCTATTTCAGTAGATTGCAAAACAGTATTTTTGAATTTTTCTTTTAATTCTAAAAATAATTTTTGTTTAGTTTGTTTTTCATTTTCATCATCAATTCCTTCATCACAATCCTCAACTTTGACATTGTCAAAGTTTGTGACATTGTCACTTATTGGAACAGAATTGATCGGTTTTGGACAAACATATGATGCAGAAGTCACAAAACTTTTCAATTTGTTTTCTAAATCAGCAATTTTCTTTCTATTACCTTCGGCTTCATGCTCAAGTTGAATGATTTTATCAAGATGAGAATTTATTTCACATTGTTTTTCAAGATTATTTTTACCAAAAACATCTCTCTCATCTTCTAAAATCTTTAACTGACTTTTGAAATCATTTTCAAATTTTAATTTTTCATTTTCAAACTCTTTTTCTTTCAAAATCTTTTTATCCAATGTCAAACTGTCCACATCACTCAACAGTTTGATATTTTCAGATTTTAGTTTTTCACAGTTCAAGCGCAACTCTAAAATCTGTTCATCATCAGCTTTCTTCCCATCTTTCAAAGCTTTGTTTTCCAATGTCAAATTCTCCACATCTTTTAAGAATTTCACATTATCTGCTTCTGATTTTTCACATTTTTCATTCATCTTTTCAGCATCGGCTTCTTTCTTTGTTTCCATCCTATATGTTCCTGCACAAAAAAGTTTAACGAAATCAAAAGGATTCATACTTTCATCAATATAACATTTCCTTTTAATATCATATTTCAGAATACTCTTTGTTGCAAGACACACACGAATTCTATTATCAATTTCAGTAATAACATCCAATTCCAATTTTTGTAAATTCTTTTCCATTTCGGTCAAAATTTCCTTCTTTTTCTTATATTCCTTACGAAACTCTCCATTAACCTCATTAAAGAATTGTTTTGGATAAAGTTCTTGAAAAAAATCTTCCCTTTTTAGCTTAACCAAGAATTTATCCCATTTAGCAGGTAATGCATTTGCCAATTTCGATATCTGTTCATCATTTGATATTCTAATATTCTTGTTTCTCAAATTGTCCATTAAATTTTTAAACCGTATTTCCAACTCATCCAACGTTTCATCCTTTTGACACATGAAATATTCAAATCTTTCAACTAAAACCTCCTTTTTCTCAAAAGAAGAACAACAAGTCCAATTGTTTATTCTTTCAAATTTAGTGTTTTCCAGTTCATCAAACATTTTGAATTCTTGGTATTTGTGCCTTGTAAATCACCTCGAATCACCTGCAAACAAACAAACAAACAATCAGTATACACAATAATATCCTGAAACAGACTGATACACTGTTGACGTGAAATAATCTCGACACGAAATTTCACTTTTCAAGCGAAATAAGAAATTCAATCGAAATCACTTGTTGAACAGTTGAAGCGAAATCAACTGTTTGCCTCTTGAAGCGAAATCAACTATTGGTCTCTTGAAGCGAAATCAACTGTAGACTAGTTGAAGCGAAATCAACTATTTATCACTTGAAGCGAAATCAACTATTTATCACTTCAAGCGAAATCCCCAATGATCAGTTCTGAAGCGAGATCAGCACTTATACTGTTCAAGCGAAATCCGATATTACTGTTTCAAGCGAAATCCCAAACTAATGCTTTGAAGCGAAATCTGATGTTAGGTACTATTTCAAGCGAAATCAAGTCCAAATCATCATGTTCAAGCGAAATCTTGCTGTATGTTACGAAATCGGACAGAAAAACTTGAAATTCTCCTAAACGACAACGAATTTGAATCTGAAACTTGGTAGGATTGTAGATCCACTGTTTTCGCACAATATACTAAAAAATCATCCAATTCGGACCGTGAAATCCCGTTCAATTTGTCGAAAATCCATAGAAAACATGAAAGAAAGAGTAGATGAAGAAGAAAAGGTGCAATTCAGATCTGAAAACGTTGTAATCTGGTACGAATCTTGTTGTTTGATCAAAGCAATCGAGCTCCTGCTCTGATACCACTTGTTAGGACCGGTTTGACTCCGATACGATTGCGTAACGAAAGTTCGACGTGCGGAATCCGTGAACTATCGAGAACAAAACACACAAGATGTAATATAAACGTGATTCTATATAAGATCTGAAATTGTACAATCACTTGAATCACTTAGAGACTTTCTCTCTCTAGTTTCTCTCTCTAGAACTAGAGCTCTTCAAATCTCAAATGTGCAAAAGTCTTCTTCAAGCTAAATCATGATTTAGCTTGAAACCTATATATAGTGTGTTGATTTAGCTTGAAATGACACATGTTACTTTCAAGCTAAATCATGATTTCCCTTGAAATGACATGTGACACTTTCAAGGTAAATCACCACTTTCAAGCTAATACAAGACGAAGTCAATAGACATAGTGCACTAACATTATCATGTTGAAGTAAAATGAATATGTCTTCTTTCACAGCTTGCTGTAACAAACTAATCATCATCTTTTCTGCTTTGTACATGTCTCGTTCTTTGTCCGACAACTCAGAAATTGTTTTAATAACTCCCACATCAGTACGAGGTTTAACATACTTTTTCTCAATACATTCCCAAGATCTCAAATAATTAGCTTGAACCCAATTTTCAAACCGATCTTTCCAACCATAATACTCCTCAATGCGCATTAGCTTCGGGGGTTTTTGCAAAGTTCCAGTCTCATTTCCATGTTCATCTTTGAGCAATGGTAGCCAGAGTAGTCAGGGAAGTAGCAAATGCGTTATAGAATTCCTCTTCCATGATTCGGTAACAAGTTTCACAAAATCAGACTTTTCAAACGAAATCAACACTTTCAAACGAAATAACCTGCAAAACAACTTTCACACGAAATGAGACCGCACGAAATGATTTCACACAAAATAAGTGTTTTCGTGCGAAATGAACCTAATATTCAAGCGAAATAGTGATTTCATGCGAAATCAACTCAATCTCAAACGAAATAGTGATTTCGTACGAAATAATTCACGCGAAATAGTGATTTCGTGCGAAATCAACCAAATCTCACACGAAATACTGATTTCGTACGAAATGAACTAACTTTTCAAGCGAAATGAAACTCAAATGTGATTCCGTGCGAAATGAAAGATCTATTCCGTGCGAAATACTGCTGATGTCATCATGTCGACCATAATATTTGTCAAATTGATCAGGTTTTAGTTCGAATTTTGGTCCAATTCTTTCAAGGTTTGTTAAAACACAGTTTCGCATATAATGTGAAATTCAATCCATTTTAACCGTTAAAACTTGTTTAATTCTGAAAAGAAGATGTAGAAGTCAGAAAATAGATGAAATCAAGCTGAATTCAGTAAGAACTCCTCCTCCTGAGCTCTGATACCACTTGAAGGATTGTTTACACGACCAAACGAGTCGTTCAGAAGAGTTTTTGCTCAATACAAAAGGCGGAAACAGACGTATCGAGTTGATTCAGCTTGAGATACACTTTAACTGTCTTTTTGATTTATTTAACAACGTTTTACAGTGAGTAGACACTTCGGCAGCACCTCGGCACTGAAACCGGAAAGTTCCAAATGAAATAGCACAACAGGTATTTATAGGCTAGCCTATTTCGCACGAAACAGTTGGTGCGAAAATAGTTTCACACGAAATAGGCATTTCGTGCGAAATGACCAACTGATTTAGTACGAAATAGTTGTTTCCTATTTCGTGCGAAATACCCTTAAATCCTAATTTCTCGTACTACGTGCCCTGATCTATATAATCTAGTACAAAACTCGATACAAGACGAAGTCGACAGACATATGCACCAACACTTTTCAGAATGGAAGTTCAGATTCATCCAATACATGAGAATCAAGGATCCAAATGCCTGGAGGTCCATCTACAACGGACCAACTGTGATCACCTACATTGTGAATGAAGCTGAGTGAACAACCGCTCCTAAACCCGAGTCTCAATTTACTGAAGAGGATCGTTAAAAGCTTGACATTGATGTCAAGGCTCTTGCTATGCTGCACTCTCCTCTTGCACCAGAAATTGACATTGGAGTTCGTGATTGCAAAACTGCTAAAGAAATATGGGAAGCTTTTCTGGCTATGTATGAGGGAACCGAAGAGATGAAGGAAAGCAGACAGGAAATGCTCACTCAGAAGTTCAACCTGTTCAATCACTTCCCACGGGAAACTTTGGAAAATCAAATCCAAAGATTTGTTGCCTTGGTCAGTGATATGAAGACTCATGATATCAGTTTGGAAAAGTCTGTTACCAACAAGAAACTGCTCAACGCTCTTTTAAGAAACTGGGATACAAATGTAACCCTTATCAAAAGAACCAGGGACTTAGCTAGAATGACTCTCTCTGAGCTAATTTCATTGCTAAAGTCTTATGAAATGGACGACAAACAAAGGCTCTTCAACCACACTGCAAGCTACAACAATGCAGGTGTGTTGACCAATAGTGCTTTGATGTCTCAGCAACTAGCTTGCTCCAAACACCTTCTACTGTGCAGTTCCCTGCTAATCATGGCTACTTTCCTGCCCCTACTCAACAAGTGAACCAAACTCAATCTGCTCCACAGCCTGCTAATCAATCTGCACCTACACCCACACAACTTCTTTCGAATATCACTACTGTTTTTGCTACAACAAACTCTTCAGCGGCCACCACGAGGGAATTTGAGCAAGCTATGGCTTTCAAAACAGGGTTCATGAATTGTTATCACGCGTTCATTGCTTGAAGGGTTGCAAATATCATCGACTCTACTGAACTGCTGGAAATCCATCCTGATGTTGAAGAAATGGATATCACTTGGCAGATGGCCATGGCAGTGTTTCGTGCCAAGAACTTCGTGAAGAAAACTGGTAGAAACAAATGGGAAACGACTGATCATGAGCTTGGTTGGAACAAGGCTAAGCTCAGATGCTATAACTGCCATGAGCCTGGGCACTATGCTAGAGAGTGCAAACAGCCAAGAAGGGATAGAGTCGATCCAAATGTTGTTGTCACTGTTAGTTCAGTGGCTCGACCAGCTCCAAATGTTGTGTTAACCTCGAACATCACTGTCTCTCGTACCACTCAAGTTTCATCCTCAAACACTGCTGCCAGAACTCAAGCTGCAGAATCTGTTGCAAATCCTGGAAATGCATTGGTGGTTCAGGAAGAAGGGGGATTTGATTGGACTCAATAGATGAACGATTTGCAGATTACTACAGACACTTTATACCAGTCAAATAAAGCTCTCATGGCAGAAGTGAAAGAAGATGTTGACTCGGCCACTGAAGACGTTGAGGGAACGATCTACCATGCCCTCATGGCTCAAATGAACGACTACACTCCTTCTGAGGCTGAGGTATATGTAGATGATGTTTGTTGTACTTTGACATGTTGAGAGAAGGTAAAAGGGTTCAAGGAACAGGCCGAATCGCTTACTATGCAACTTCAATATACCAGATCCAGTAGTTATGAAGTTAAAAAAAGAAACTGGATGGGTATAAGGATATGGTGGAGGCACAAAAATGCGATATTCGAAAGTTGCATAGTGATCTAAGCGAAGTGAACTGTCGATATCTCCACTTCAAGGAGCTATCTGAAAAATTAATTGTTGAATTAAACAACTTAAAATTAACTTTCGAAAATACAGAATTTAACTTTAAAAAGTTTGATGTTTCAAGCGAAAAGGTCGAAAAATGATAAATCAACAGTTAAAGTATAGCAAAAAGGAAGTGAGGAATAAAGGGTCGGATTTTGTATGCATACCTCCACCATACAACCACAACTATTCCTCAATTCCAATGACCAAAGAGGAGATAGACAATTTACCCAAGATGGAATATGGAAAACTAGAGGATAAGAAGCCTGAGCCGGTCAAACCTCGAAAGATAAAAATCACTAGGCCTGATAATACTGAAGTCATTTTAGAAAAACAGGCTTATAAACAAACGTTTGTTAAATCAGAAAATGTTTTAAATCACATTGAAACCCTAAATTTTGAGAAAAATGAAAGTGTTGATAAACATTTTCAAGTGTTGGAAAAAGAAGAATCATGTGAGTCACAAAAATCGTTTGAAAATAAATCAGCAACACAAGAGCCTGAGGTAAGAGAGTCTAGAGTAAATGTAGACAACATTGAGTTTGCCATGATAAAAGGTTTGACTGAATTCATGAAAGAATTTAAAAATGGCAAACAAAGTGAATATGCCTCTCCATGTGATACAACTTGTGACGCTACTGAGGCAGCCAATCCTGAGAAATCAGAGAAGGATGAATCACTTGTTGTTAGCAATGCATCACCTGAGGAAGCAGAGACACCTCAGACTGAATCATCAGCTTCATCTGATTCAACATGTGACTTCTATGAAAAGACTGATTGTGACAACTCAGAGTCAGTTGATTCAGTGAAGTCAACAGATGAATCATCTGAAACAGTTGATTCAGATTCGCTTAAAGAAGAATCAGAAACAACTTCAGGAGCCTCTGTTGAGTTAGATGGTAATGAAACCACAGAAGCCCCTGCTGAATGTTCAAAAGAAAATAATTCTGATCCTTCTGAATCATGGTGTCACTAGAGGCTGAAAGCAATTCTGCTGCATCAAGTGACACTATTTGTGAGAAAAATAACGATACTAACCCTGTTGCTTCAAATGCAGACCAAGTAATTATTGAAGATTGGGTGGATGGAGATGATGAGAACGAGTTGCATTTCATGTTTTGAGAAAATAATTTCAGAAAAACAATTCTTTAATTTCTGAAAATTCAAACAATATTTAAATTTCTTCTGATGCTTTGGATTGTGTGGGCTCTGTTTTAAAGAGCGGTGAATGTTCTGACATTTATTTTGGTTCTATTTGTGTGGATTTGAATTCAGTTGTTTTTGCCTAATAAAGTTGATAAGTCTAAAAATCTATTGGTAAAACAGACTAAAAGAGGAAATGAAGCTAAATATGTTCCTCCAAAATCAAGATCAAACAAGCCAATTAAATGTTATTCTGTTTCTAAAAATACGGCTAAACAAGTCTCGTTTGCATCTCAGGAACCACACAAGCCCTCGGGTTCTGCAAAGACTGATGGATGTCAAGCAAAACCACATGTGAAACGACAAATATGTTACACATGTGGAATTGCTGGACACATTGCAAGAAATTATCAGCATCGTCCTGATAAACTCAAAAGGGGAGAGCATCAAAAGGCTCCAAAAGGGAATATCAATCTTTCAAAACAGGAGAAGACTTTAAAATCTAAACCTGTTAGGAAGCTGAATCCCAAAGTGAAGTCTTCTGATGGAGATTGGAACAAAGCTAAACAAATGAAAATGAAAACAAACAATTACATTCCAAACTCTACTTCTGATTCGCCTAAGGCATCCAAGAGATTGGAAAGTCCTAGGCAAGTTTGGAAACCTAAGAAGTATGTTCCAAATAACTCTCCCAAATCATCATTCATCAATAATAAACCTATCTACTCTAAAGAAAAGTTGATTTGGATGCAAGTTACATATTTTAATGAACAGGGTGTACCCACTACAACTATGGCTTGGGTAACAAGATCTAATTAATCCCGTGTAATGTGCAGGAACAGCTATGGAGGGCTGTCATTCGACTCTGGGTTCCAGGCATATGACTGGCGATCTATCCCAACTTTCTGATCTTGAGGAATTTAATGGAGGATATGTTGCATTTGCGGTGGAGAGAAAGGAAAGATCACACAACGAGGCACAGTCAAGAATGGTGATCTCTGTTTCAAAGACGTCAACTACGTTCCTGAGTTGAAGCACAGTCTGCTGAGTGTTGCTCAAATCTGCGACAATGGTTACTCAACTCACTTCACTGATAAACACTGTCTCATTCTGAAACCAGGAATGGTCATTCCTGATGAATGGATATTATTAAAGTCTGAACAAAAAGGCAACTCTTATGTCATTGACATGAATAAACCACCCACTGAAGGTGTTGCCTGTTTGTTTACCAAAATCTCTGAGCACAATGCTATGCTGTGGCATCGTCGTTTAGGACACTCAAATGTGAAAAAATCTAAACCTTCTTGCAAAACTGGGGTTGGTAAGGGGCCTACCTATAAAAGACTTTATAACTTTTGAAAAATGTGTTTCTTGTGCAAAGGGTAAACAACATCGAAGACCTCATTTTCCCAAAACTGTAACCACCATTAACAGTGTGATGAAGCTTCTTCACATGGATCTTTTTGGTCCAGTGAATGTACTCAGTCTGTCTGGAAAGTCTTACTGTCTTGTAATTACTGATGATTACTCATGATTTACTTGGGTTTTCTTCTTGGTTAACAAAAGTGAGACTGCAGAATTAATCAAGAGATTCATAATCTTTATAGAGAATCAGACTGGCAAGAAAGTGAAGGGAATTCGAAGCGACAATGGAACCGAATTCAAAAATGCTGAATTGAATTTCTTTTGTGCCGAGAGGGGAATTTCTCGACAATACAGTGCTGCTAGAACTCCTCAGCAAAATGGAATTGCTGAAAGAAGGAATAGAACCCTGATTGAAGCAGCTCGCACGATGCTGTGTGATTCAAAGCTCCCAGTCTTTTTCTGGGAAGAGACCATTAATACTGCATGCTACGTTCAAAACAAAGTTGTTACCAACAATGCACGAATGAAGACGCCTCATAAAGTAATGTTTGGCGAAAAACCATTTGTGGAGCACTTTAGAGCTTTCGGTTGTCCATGTATTCTTTTGCACTTGGAATCCATACCAAAGTTTGAAGCTAGGGGAGATGAATGCTATTTTATTGGATGCCATTAATACTGCATGCTACGTTCAAAACAAAGTTGTTATAAAAAAGGCATGCATGAAGACGCCTCATGAAGTAATGTTTGGTGAAAAACCATTTGTGGGGCACTTTAGAGCTTTCGGTTGTCCATGTACTCTTTTGCACTTGGAATCCATACCAAAGTTTGAAGCTAGGGGAGATGAATGCTATTTTATTGGATATGCTGGAAAGGCTGCTCATGAAAACAAGACGGCATATAGAGTGTACAACAAGAAGACTAGACAGATCATTGAGTCTTATGATGTGCAATGGCTCGAAGAAAATCAGACGGACGCTGGAAACGGGCCATCTACTCTTTATAATTATGCATATCTATTTAAATATTTTGATTTTCTTGATGATCCTCCTGTTACTCATGCAGGTACTTCTGGTACAACTAATGATATCTCTCGACCCTCAATTGTTCCACATAATGCATAAGAAGAGGGGGATGTTGAATTTGAGGGGGATTCTACAGCTGTGGGGGATCACACACCTGCAGCCTCGTCTTCAACATCTACACCAGAGATTCAAGTGGCTCCTGATTACACCGACATTCTTAATGATGGAGGGGAGGGGTTAGACTCATCTGATGATGAAGACACACCCAACGACCAAAATGATATGTTTGATGGTCCCATTCCTGAGGAGTTTGTCGCAAATAGTCTAGAAGAAGAGTAAGTCACTGACCAAACTGACTCAGTAGCAATTGATCATCTGATAAATGTATCGCCGACTGGAACTGCACCAGAAGTTGCTATTCCTACAAGTGTCCAACGTGATCATCCCATTGAAAATGTGATTGGACCAGTAGAGGCTGGTGTGTTAACTAGAAGTCAGTCAGGAATCATCAATAATTGCTTGTATTCATGTTTCATCTCACAAATCGAGCCAAAGACAATTGACACGGCTCTTTTGGAACCTAGCTGGGTAGACGCGATGCAAGATGAGCTGAATCACTTTGAGAAACTGAAAGTTTGGAAGCTAGTTACTCTACCTGCTAGAAAGAAATCACTCGAAACTAGATGCGTCTATCGCAACAAGTGAGACGATAGTGGAGTGATTGTTAGAAACAAGGCAAGACTGGTCGTCCAAGGGTTTAGACAGATTGAAGGCCTTGACTATGATGAAGTGTATGCTCCCGTGGCCCGACTGGAGGCAATCGGAATCTTTCTGGCATATGCATCCTACATGGGCTTCAAGGTCTATCAAATGGATTTCAAGACGCGTTTCTCTACGGCAAAGTAAAAGAAGAGATCTACGTGTCACAGCCACCGGGCTTTGTGAACAAAAAGTGTCCCCGTCATGTGTATAAGCTTGATAAGGCTTTATATGGGTTACATCGGGCTCCTCGTGCATGGTATGCTACTTTGACAGAGCATCTGCTCCCTCATGGATACACTCGAGAAGTGATTGATCAGACACTGTTCATTAGAAAAGTGGGAGAGGATCAAATCTTAGCGCAGATCTATGTGGACGACATCATCTTTGGATCCACTAGTGACGCACTGTGCAAGGAATTCGAAGAAGTTATGAAGAAGCAATTTGAAATGAGTGCGTTGGGAGAGATGAGTTTCTTTCTGGGTCTGCAGATTCGTCAAGATTCCAAAGGAATTCTCATTCATCAGGGAAAATATGTCGATGATATTCTTGCAAAATTCAAACTTCAAGATGCTAAACTTGCAAATACTCCTATAGCAGAAAGACCAGTGATGACTGAAGATCTGGAAGGGGAAGTTGTTGATGCTACACTGTACCGGTCGATGATTGGCTCGTTGATGTATTTGACATCCAGTAGACCATATATCATGTTTGATGTGTGTCAGTGTGCTCGTTATCAGGTTGCTCCTAAACTTTCTCATTTAAATGCTGTTCAGAGAATCTTTCGATATCTTAAGGGCAGGCCTCGGCTTGGACTTTTGTATCGAAAAGAATCTCCATTTGATTTGTGTGCTTTTTCTGACAGCAATTTTGGAGGTACTGGTCAGGACATGAAGTCTACGTCAGCTGGATGCCAGTTTCTGGGGGATTTCCTCATCTCCTGGCAATGCAAGAAACAGCAAACTGTCTCTCTGTCGACTGCAGAAGCATAATACGTGGCCGCTTCAGCCTGCTGCTCACAGGTTATCTGGATACAACACCAGCTGGTGGACTACGGTTTGAATTTTTCCCAAACTCCCATTTATTGTGACAATGATGCAGCTATCCAAATAGTGAAAAATCCGGTATATTTTTCCAAAACCAAGCACAATGCCATAAAAATTCACTTTATTCGTGATTCTTTCAACCAGGGTTTAATAAAAATGGATCAAATTCATACTAACGACAATGTCGCATATATTTTTACAAAACCGGTTGATAAAGCACGTTTTTTTGCTCTTCTTGAACTTCTCAAAATGGTCGAATTCGAGGATTGACTGCGGTCACACAAAAATATTTTTCTTCGTTTTTGTAAATTTGTTTCTTAAAATACTCCTTTCTTTTATTTTAAGCAAAAATTTAGGGGGATGTAAGACTCTCAGAAAAATACAAAAACATTTGAAAAATCAGAAAAATACAAAAATAGTTCTTTGCTTTTGCTATGCCTTGGCTACAACCTGTGAAATGAAATGAATTTTCACTATGTGGATTAAGGTTGGCTCATGGAAGACCAATATTGAAATGGTCTGACTCTAGAGCGATGTGTTGGAAGGCTTTATCCTGATGGCTGGACTCTTTGACTGGTACTGTGTAGAACACTAATGTCTATTCTATGACCTCAGGAAAGAACGTTCACTTGGAATTAGAGTAGGGATGGCAAAAAAGCCCAAGCCCGACGGGTATACCCAAAACCCGAAACATACGGGCCGGGTATACCCGAAGCCCAATGGGTATGGGCCGGGTACGGGCTTAAAAAAAGAAAAAAATTGGGTACGGGTACGGGTATGGGATTTAGTGATACCCGCCCGATACCCTGCCCATTTACCCGAATAATACCCGAATGTATCATATTATATATTTCCATACATATAAACTTAGTACATGTACTTGTTACCTTCCCTATAGTCATTTATGGGTGTGGGCCGGGTACGGGCTTAAAAAAAGAAAAAAATCGGGTACGGGTACGGGTATGGGATTTAGTGATACCCGCCCGATACCCGGCCCATTTACCCGAATAATACTCGAATGTATCAGATGATATATTTCCATACATATAAACTTAGTACATGTACTTGTTACCTTCCCTATAGTCATTTGTGAATATGTATTTGGTAGGTGCTTAGCGAACAAATAACTTATTTTTGAGCATGTGTATTGGATGTGTAAGCTATCACCCTTTATTATGTGGTTGTTTATGCAATTTGGTGGTCATGATACAATTACTTAATTAAGTAATCGTTTTCATTTAGTTTGGTATACGTGGTCTGAATATGATATGTAAGTTATTAATCATATTTTCATTTGTTATAGTCATTAAAATAGTAAATTATATAAACATTAAATGGTTAAAGTAAAAATTGAACATTTGTCCCAACGGGTATTTTTATGAAATTAACGGGTATACCCGATACCCACGGGTATGCCCGATACCCGACGGGTAATTACCCGACAAATACCCGACGGGTAACGGGCCGGGTATAGGCCAAAGAATTACAACCGGGTACGGGCCTGGGATTACCAATACCCGGCCCATTGCCATTCCTAAATTAGAGCATAGCTATTTGAATGCGTGTGTGATGTCCCGATACACACAATTTTGTTCTAGTTCTGAAATCTTTTCTAAACAACTCGTGTATCTCCTCTGTTTTGCGTGAGCAAAGACCTAGCAGTATGTTGTCGCTCTGTGGATTAAATACACCCGAAAGAGGCCCTCTAGTGCCCAAAAGAAACCCAAAAATAAAAACCTATATCAAACTGAGAAAATCTCATTTGATTTGTATATTATATCCATCTCCGCTGATCCATTCTGTTCTTTTCTCAATCCAGTCCAGTCAAGGTTTCAGAACTCTAGAATGGGCTTGTGAAATATGTGGTAGGGAAACTACTCGTATGATAGCATGTTCAAATCTAAAATTCCGGGATTTGATCGTGATTGATATGAGTGCTCATATAATTTAAAAGGAAAACATGATAAATAAGTTGCAGTCTGTTATTTGATAAAGGCCTGGGGAGATAAGTTTAAGAGGAAAAACATACTGGCAATCGCTCGGATCTACCAGAGTAAATTAGTGTTGATAAATGTAGTCTAGCTCGAAACTCTGTGATTTGATCCCGTAAGAAAAGTGCATGCAAAACTGGTGTATAGGTTGCTTGTTATTTGTAAATATTTCATGTTTTTTTGTATGTGTAAATATTTAGTTTGTATTTTCATAATATAAAATCATGTGGCCGTGTAGTTATGAATCGAGGGAGACCGAAATTTTATACAATATTCTTTGCACAAAGATTTTAAAGGGAATTTTATCCTCGGGACTTGATCTGGGCCCACCGTAAACTTGGTGGGCCCCACAAAATCTAAAACACTTTTCAAAGACAAATGACGGCAATGAAAATGGGTGTTGAAACGACGGTTGGGCCCACCGAACACTTGGTGGGCCCCCTTGGTTGAAAAACAAATCTTTTAGGGTTAAAAGATCTTGTGCGACGGTTTGTGAGATTTTACAATCATTGGTGTTGAAAAGTAATTTCTCTCAAAATTTCAAAACTTCGATCGCACAAGTTCATCGTCTTCCTCATTTCACTTACAGCCATGTCCAATCAGAAAGGGAAATCAAAAGGTCAGTTTTTCTCACTATTTTCTTGAATCGGATCTCTGTCATGTGCCTTAAGGTAAATCATTAGGGTTATTTGAGTTGCTGCTTGAATGAACATTGGGTGTTTAGAAGGGATTTAATGATGAAATCAAAAAGTTTAGGGTTTATAAGGTCTTAACAAGTTAAGTTTTGGCGAAAAAAATTGATTAAAGCCTTTAGATTTGGTTGAAAAACTTGTTTTGAAACCCTAGAAAGTCGCCGGGATTTGCAGGTCTCGCCGGAGAAGACAACCGGAGACGGCGAGTGAATCACACGCGCCGTCTGAGTGAATCGCACAAGTTAGGCATAGGCGTTTTTTGCCCCTGAAGTTGTGTGAAAAGACTGTTTTGCCCTTGTATTTAAAAATATTGTGCGATTGAAATATCTTTGACTTTTGTTGACCTTTCTTGTGCGATTGACTGTTGTGACCATATTGTGCGTTTGACTTTCGTTGACTGTCTTGTGCGATTGAGTCCTGTTGACTTTGGTTGACCAGTCTTGTGCGATTCCATTTATCATTATTTAAATTTAAATATGTTAAATTAATTACAAAAGTACCATCGCACAAGAGATGTCCAATCGCACAAGGCAGTTTCAATCGCACAAGGTGTTATCTTTGGGCCTGATCCAATTCTTTTGGGCCGTTTTTAACACAGTGAGTTTGTAAACTGTTTTTGTTATAATTTGTGAATTATTTTAAACAGAACACAGCTATGTGTTTTATTTTTAAGGATTCTAAAAATTATAATGTATCAGTTGACTTAGTTTAACCAAGTTTATGGTCAAACTCGGAAATCTTTGATGTTAACGTATATGTGTCCGCATTGATTCGTCTCTTTTGTGCAGATACAGGAAAGAAAGCCAAAGGCTTGCATGTTCCAGCATGGGAGAAGACCATGAATATTGCTTGCTATTTATCAGATCCTCCAAAGGGGTTCGAGACGTACAAGTCAATGATCATGGGTCTAAACACTTGTAGATTGGCTCATTTTCTTCGGGAAAATCCAGTTATTTGTGAAGACTGGATCAAATATTTATGGGATAACTCAACGGCAAAGAAAGGAGACACGATCATCAAGTCAAAGGTTCAGGGTACAGAAGTATCAGTTAGTGAACAAGATGTACGTGAGGTGTTGTTATTCGGAGATGCAGCTAATGATCCAACAGAGTATTCAAAAGAAAAGGTTATGGAAGTACAAGTCAAAATGAGTTATGAGGGAGCAGTTCCACCTCCCACAATCAAGAAGTTGATGCATTTATACTGGAGATTTCTGGCTCATATTTATCTGGTATGCATCAGTGGGAACAAGAGTGGTCTTGATAAACTGACGATGAAGCAAACTTACGCAGTTGTTTCAGTGGTTGAAGGATGGAAATATAATTACTCAAAAAGTGTCTTCGATGATATGTTAGTTAATGTGAAAACACTGGATGAGAAGTACTGGTAAAAGTTCCCGAGGTTTATTCAGATGATCTTAGAAAAGAAGTATCCCAAGTTGCCAGTTACTGTGAAAACCTATGATGTCAAAATGATGAATCACTCGGTATTCACATGGTTAAATCAAAGGTCAAGAGATAATGTTGGGATAAAGTATGAAAACAAGCGCGCATTAGAAAAATTTGGGGTCTTTACTGAGATTCAAGTAGAGGAACCTGCTCAGATAAATGCCATTGTAGCTAAAGAGCATGACGTTGAAATAATTGAAGCTCCTATTGGAGTACAAGAGCCAATTGAAAACGTAGATTTGACTGGTGTTGAGAGTGAAGAGGATGTTGCAGATGACAGAATGGTTGATGATGAAGAAGGAGATGAAAGTGATGATGTTGATGAAACAGAGACAGAGACACTGACTGAAGGATTTTTAGCAGAAAATGAATATGTTAATGAACCAGGTCAAGTGAACCCTCCTCATGTTGAACGTGTTTCTACAACGGAAGCTGTTGTTGTTGATCATTCTCTAGAAGATACTACCACTGATCTTCCTCCTAGGAAACGAAGCAGAAGAGATCCTAGGATCAGTGGTGAGGTAAGGACTGATGTTCAGACAACCACGGAGACATCTAACCCCATTGGTGACACACAACCCAAAGTCAACTACATACCCACTGAGTTGAGCCCTGCGATAATTGAATTTATGGCTAATGAGAGAGCTGCTATGTATATGCCAGTTCCTAAACCAGGTGAAGGTTCAAGCAGTGGTCCATCTGATGCTGATGTTATTAGGGCTGCTGAGCTGTTGCAAGCTGCTGCTGTTCAGGTTGAAGCAGCAGCTAAATCAAAACAAGTTGAAACCCGTGAGGTTGCTGCAACTGCTGAAAGTTCTGATAGTGAAGATTTGTTTGAAGAAAATGAGACAACAATCCTGATGTGAAGGATCACTACTCTTGAAGAAGACAAGATATTCAAGGATGCTCAGATTGCAAGTCTCATGGAAGAATTAGTGGTTAAAAATCAGAAGATTAACGAGTTGGAAACAAATCTAGGAGCCCTTAATGTTATAGTGATGGATATAAAGCAGAAACTAGAAGGAAAATTTCCAAAGGAGTTTGCTGATCCACCAAAAAAATCTACTGCTGAAGAAAGAGAGCAGCAGAGAAAAGAGCACGAAGATGCAATGAACAGGTATTATGAAAGCACTCCTCGTACAGCAAATTAGAAACCAAGAAAGAAAATGGTTGTTATGAGGAATGTAGGTGCTGAACGGAACTTGCAGTTTGGTGACAAACCTGACAGATATGTGATCACCACTGAGAAAAGCAAGAAGGGGAACATATCGGGTATTAGAAGCTGGGCATACAACGATGAAAAATAAATGTTTATTGTGCTGAGGAAGAATGGTGAGGTGGAGTATTATGCTAATTATGACGCAATCAACTCCTGGACTCCAGTTGATTTGAGAGAACTGAGCAATGCAGGATTTCATGATCAAGTCAAGAATCCAAATTGCAAGATTGGAGTTAATTTCTTCAACAAGCTGCAGCAACAGGCTAGAGTCAATTTTAGAGACATGAAGTTGGCTGAGTCTACTATTGAAGAAGATGAAGAGGTGTTGGATCCTGCTACAGGGAGGCCATATAAGATTGTCAAGTGGCATGCAACTAAACAGACAAACACAGTGCCGTTGTTGAAGGAGCTTCCTTATAATACTCTGAAGAACTTCTAGTTTTGGATGTATGATCATATTTCTGGTCAAGCTGTAATTGTGTGTGACGATGCTGAATACATGTTTATTGACACTCGAGACTTGATGTGCTTTGGCGAAAATGACATCAATCTCTTGGCAAAGTCACAAATTCAGAGTGACCCTCAGTATGAAGTGTGTACTAAGAGCTGGACAGGAGCTGTGGCCCAGATTATGAATTTTAAATTATGGTCAGGGCAACGTACTAGGGTGGAGACACAGCTGTTTGGTCCATATGTTGGAAGAAATATACTGATCTTGCCCGAGTTACAAAGGAAACAAAATGAACAAGCTAAAAAGCAGAAGAGGAAGCAGCAGTGAAGCCGAAGACGCCAAGCCAACACAAACCTAGGGGGATATTGTAAGGGCATATTCTAGTGTAGGTTTGCGTCTGTCTTGGGCTATTTTGTATGGTTTGGGCTTGATGTGTATAGTGGACTTGTTTGGTTGTTTTGTGTTCTATGGGGTATGGGCTTGGCCCAATGTAAAAGGATCTCCTATGCTAGTATAAATAGGAGAGTCCTTAGTCGAATTACGTTGTTGATTCTTGAACAAACTTTTGTACTTGTGCGACTAGGATACCAGACGTTCCTTGAGTTCGTGTGTTCTAGTTTGCTTGAATCAATACATTTGACTTTCAATCTTCGACATCTTGCTTGTAATTCCGCTACTTGTTTGGTGTTTGATGTCTGATTGTAGTGATTATGGACTTACACAAGAATCCAACATATCTTTAAGACCCTCTATGGTTGTACTATCAAGCTGGTTGTTTCTTGTAGTTTTGCATTCTATCTGAGAACTGCCAGAAATATAAAATGTTAAAATTTACATTCATTTCAAATGATAATGAATGTAAATATACTGAAAAGCAAAATATATATTCATAAATGCCAAAATTATCATAAAAGAAATTACCTTACTGTTTTTTGACGATTTACCACTTCGTTTTGTGAATCATATATGTAAAGCTATGAGAATTTGGGTTCTTCCCCATCGTCCGGAAGTAGACTACCTATTCGATGATAACTCTGACCTTGTAGTCTAAATACATAAGGACCTTTACCTTTCTGATAACTTTTTTCAACCTTCCCACCAAGAGATGTGAAGGAAAACATCATGTTATATGCTCGAATATTATCCATGAAATTGCGAGACTGTGAGGTATGACTTTTATATAAATGACGTAGTAATGGAGGAGGTGTAGGCGGTCGTGGTAGCTCAACATCTCCATTTGAACAGAAAAGAGAATAGGATGTTTTCTTACGTTTTTTATTTCCTCTAAGCATTTCATCTTCCCATAACATTGCATCACATTTAGAACACACAAAAATGGCATCTCCATGATCAATATAATCTACAGACTTAGCAATTTTATAAGTCAACATAAGTTATCTACATATTGAAAACTTAACAGGAATTTACATTCGTATCTTATACCTTTAGAAATTCCATGAATCTTCTTCACCACAGAATCTGCTAACATCTCATCACTCATTTGTTATTCAATTTTAGATATTCCATCTATATTGAAGCTTGTAAAATAAGACATATATAACAATTCATAAAACCTAAGATTAAACAAATATTTTGTTTCCAAAAATTTAAAACATACAATTTGTAATATCTGATAATGGAGTCCTCTCAACAAAATTAGATGTTTGCTTAGTACTTCCAAAAGGAGTGTGATGAACATTCCTTGATGAGATTTTTCTTGATGAATCTTATAAGACAAAAGTATATAAAATAAACGAACAAAACTACAATTCATATCTAAATTAGAAAAAAAAAAATATCTGCTGTAAGTTTACCTTTTTCATTTGTAGATGAGTGACACACATTACTACTAATATCTGGGATAGCATAAGTAGGAAGGTGATACACATTCCTTCTTTCGACATTGGTGGCTGAAGCTTGTAAAATAGAACATATGTAAGGATTTCAAAAACATAACATATACATACATATTTCTTTTAAATTTTGTTTGCAAAACTATAACACATACCACTTGAAGTATTTGAAAATGGAATCCTTTCAACAGAATCAGATGTTGATGCAGGATGACAACCTCTGTTGTTTCTCTTTTGTTGAAGAACACATACTTCCTTTTTTCTCTTTCTTCAGCACACCTTTGACGTTGAATTGCTTGAAGGTCAACTTCATAATTACTTGAAATTGTGTTATCTGTATCCATAATTTAAAATACTTGAATGAAGAAGATTGTTAACCACTCGAGAAAAGAACTTTGAAAGTATTGTGAAAATTATTTGAAATTACCAAAAAAATATCTGTAGTAAGTATACCTTTTACTTGTGTAGATGAGTGAAACAAATTACTACTAATATTTGGAGTAGCATAAGCAGGAAGATGATACACATTCCTTCTTTCAACATTGGTGGTTGAAACTTGTAAAATAGAACATATGTAAGGATTCCAAAAACATAACATATACATACACATTTCTTTTAAATTTTGTTTGCAAAACTATAACACATACCACTTGAAGTATTTGAAAATAGAATCCTTTCAACAGAATCAGATGTTGATGTAGGATGACAACCTGTTTTGTTTCTCTTTTGTTGAAGAACATACTTCCTTTTTTCTCTTTCTTAAGCACAATTTTGACGTTGACTTGCTTGAAGCTCAACTTCATACTTACTTGAAATTGTGTTATCTATATCCATAATTTAAAATACTTGAATGAAGAAGATTGTTGACCACTCAAGGAATGAACTTTGAACATATTGTGAATTTTTTTTTGAAATTACCAAAAAATATCTGCAGTAAGTATACATTTTACTTTTGTAGATGAGTGAAACAAATTACTACTAATATTTGTAGTAGCATAAGCAGGAAAATGATACACATTCCTTCTCTCAACATTGGTTTATGAAACTTGTAAAATACGAAACATGTGTAAGGATTCCCAAAACATAACATATAAATATATATTTCTTGTAAAATTTTGTTTGCAAACCTATGAGGCATACCACTTGGAGTGTTTAATAATGGAATCCTTTTAACAGAATCGGATGTTGATGTACGATGAAAACCATTGTTGTTTCGCTTTTGTTGCAGAACACGCTTCCTTTTTTTCCTTGCTTCAGCACAGACTTGACTTTGACTTGGTTGAAAGAACAGTTCATACTTACTTGAAATTCTATTATCTGTATCCATAATTTCAAATATCTGAATGAAGAAGATTGTTGAGCACTCAAGAAAAAGACTTTCAAAGTATTTTGAAAATGGTTTGAATTATTTGAAAATGATTTGAATTATTTGAAAAAGGACAGCTGTATTATTAGGGGGTAAAATGCAACTTCCTTATCTCAATGGCGGTAAAATGCAATTTATTATTCCAATGGCGGTTTACCTTTTTACATAGAGGCAGATAGAAACATACTTTACCTTTTTAACGACTCTCCAAATCCCTTTACAAAATTGTTTGTCTGATCTCATAAAAAGTGCTTCGAGTTTTAATCAACGATGTCCATTTCAATATTGAATCACTACACTTGAATACTTCTTACTTTTGACATCATCAACAACTTCGATCAAGGTATAATAATATTTATTAAAATTTGTATACACATTAGTTTCATATGCACATGATTAACAACTGTTATGAAGACTGTTCTCATGTATTGCATGTTTCAGATGATGTATCAATTTAATTTTACAAGGTTTTTTATTTTTTATAATGTTTCTAATTTGAACTTTTCTTTGATATGGTGTTACATTTGGTTTCTTGAAATCAATCGATAAGATATATTTTGTTGTTTTTCTTACTTGATATTAAATAATATGATTAAATGAGAAATCTTTTATTTATGGACTTGCTGAAAAAAAAAAGTTATTTCCTTGCTACTCGATTCTACAGTTTTAGAGGAATCTTTATTTATTGATATACTCTAGATAAATCGATAAATATTAAATGCGTTATCTGAATGACATAGATATGTTAAACATTGTTGGTTCATATTTGTTATCACAGTCTTTATAAATAATGAAGTATCTGATAAAATACATTGTCTCATTTTTTCTTTGATTTTTAACCAGAAACATCATATCTTGGAAGATGTCTTTTTATAAATACTTGGACTCTCTTAATTCCAAAATCTTGGTAAGATTATTACATTAAAACAATTTTCTACAGTTTTATTGTTACAAATTAATTCACATATAACACTTGCCAATACTTAAATACTTGAACTCAACAGATAATACCACAAAACTTTGCAAATAATCATTTACTCAAAGAAGTTCTTGGTAACGTTAGTGTTATAGAGTGTGTAAACGGTATGAGATGGGATTACCGATTCTCAAAACACAATGGAAGTTTTGCTCTAAAAGAAGGATGGTTCTCAGTTGTCTCTGACCTTTCATTGAAAGAAGGATGTATGTTGGTATTTAAAAAAATGCACCATATACATATCTGCTGACACCTTTTGAAAAAGTTCATCATTATCCAACAAAACTCCCAATGATTTCTATGTTCACATTAATATCGTTTGAGAGGAACTTTGGATGTATGGATTCATTCTCCCATAGTTTTACTGATGTTTGTAAGGACGGGTTGGTAAGTTTTGGTATTTTAATCCAATAGTTAAATGTTACTATAGTAATTAGTGATATAGTTGTTAATTTACTGTACCTTTGTTGATTTCATAATTTTATATCTTTTTGTTCAGCTAATACCCAAGGAGTTAGTTAACGTCAGTATTGGATGTAGTAAACTTAAAGAGACATTTAAGATCTATGTGAATCACTGGGACTCTTTTGATGTAGTACTTCAACATGATCCTCTTCGGAATTGTTACTTTATAACCGATGGATGGGAAAAGGTTGTACAGTACATGGGTATGCAAACAGGAATTGTACTTGTTTTAAGATACATAGCGGATTACATCTTTCTGCTTACTGCCTTTGATTTGAATGGATGTGAGATTGTTGCACCCAAAGCCAATGACAGTCCGAAAGACGATACTTCCTCAACCAATTTAGAAGTTGCTCCAATTACCGAGGATTTGGATTACCAGTCGGATGTTGAAGAATCCAATGACACGGATTCTGATAGTGATTATGTTGTATCGAATGAATCATCCGATGATATCGACGACGCAGATTTTGATGCCGTTGTCTCAGATTATGAAGCTGATCCTAATGTATACCCCTTACAATTCGTATGGTACTGCAGCAAACATTTTGTAAGTTTATTCTATTAATATATTATGCCTCATTCTTTGGATGTTAAATATTTGTTACAATTAAACTGTTTTTTTTGTTACTTTCCTTAAATACATTATTTATTTCTTATTAATTATTGGTATTTTATATTTATTTTTAAGCGTCTGAATGTGAAAGTAGCCTCTTTATCAAGGATTCATAGAACATTGAAGATGACAGTTGAAAATCTGAATGGAGTTGACACGGTAATTGACTTTCGACGGGAGAAGCATGGCAAGGGATTTAGATACGTGGCTTGTCAATTCACCAAGAAGTTCACGAAGCCCAATGGTATCTACAGAAATATGAGATGCAAATTTGTCTACTCTGAAGAAAAAGCCAAGCTGATCTTAAAGAAAGTCTACAGATAGTTGTGGTTGTTGGTATTATCTCATTTGAGATAAATTATGGGATGGTGGTGTATCAAACTTCTATATTTTGAAAACTTACGATTTACGAATATTTAAATTATAATCATGTATAGCTTATCTTGTTATTTGTATTAACTTACACCTTTGTTGTACATTCTCCATATATTTTAATTGGCTCTTCATGATACATTACAACTTGAATATACTCTGTAAATTTATGGGCACTCATCGATACTTAAAAGGCTTCAACAAATTTATGGGCAGTCATCGACACTTAAAAGGCTTTTCTTAAAAGGCTTCAACAAATTTATGGACAGTCATGGACACTTAAAAGGATTCAACAAATTTATGCGTGATCATTGTCATAACTTCACTTGAATTAACCTCTAACTACAAATAACAGTCTTTTAACATCTACAAAAGGGATGCACTCAACATCTATTTAGATAAAGTCTGCCAAACCAAAAGCTATGTGAAACATAAAATCTGTTCAAGCAAAGTCTGTTGTTCCAAACAACCTCTGCTGATAAACACAAAGACTGTTGTAGCAAATAACCTCTGCTGATAAACACAACCTCTGCTGTTGAATATGAATACAAAAGCATCATAAAGCTAACATCTGCTATTACTTAACAGATGATACTGTCTTTAAACATCTGAAACATTTGCTGTTGAAACAAAGGTCTGCCAAACATAACATTCGCTGATCATTCCACAGTATAGATTGCTAACATCTGCTGTGGCTTAACAGATGATGCAGTTCAACAGAGGATTTCAAACATCTGTTTACACACGCATTATAACAACCCTAAAGAAAACCGACTCCCTCATAAATTTTCTGACACCCTAAAAATATTTTAAATACCCCAATATGTCCCTAAAAACACCCCATACGTGAAAACCGAGCCCAAAATACGTTATGCCATTAAAAATAAATTAAAAATCAAAATTTTGGGGTTTAGGCGGGCCGCGTAAGCCACCCCTTAAGCTTACGCGGGCCGCGACAAGGTGATGGCTGGCACGACCCCAGGCCGCCATGTGGCCTAACACCCGGCAACCCTATGCGATGACCCGGACAAGCTATGCCGTTGACTCCCTTTGACACGAGCCACGTAAACCCTTATCTTACCTTACGCGGGCCGCGTAGAACCCGAAGTGAAGCCCTATAAGTAGAGGGCATCAGCCTTCAGTCAGAAATCGCTCACAAACGTTTTCTTTCTCTAAATTCTGAAGTGTAGGCATAATACTCGGGTCTAATACCCCCCCCCCCTAAATAACGAAGTTCTGCTCCGTTGTAAGTATCATAACCCCTGGATACGTATTAGATACTCTGCCCGATTGATCTAGGGTTCCGTAACGGCTGTCGTGGTTCTGCCCGATGTAGTCGTTGGAATGCCATCTCGGGGAGGGTATTACTAATGTTAAAATGGGTTATTATACTAACACGTGTGCATTTGTGTAAATTATAGATAATTCTCAGGAAATCCTTACAGAAAACCTAAGACAGCAATGTGAGTAATCTCCTTTTTGCAAACTGTTTTTACAAAACCTTAACTATTTTACAATGCAATTTAGCAGTGATTGAGTCTTTGTAATTCTTCAATTACTGCCGGTATTATGGGGTTTTGTATACATTACTTGATAATCTTCACAATTGGACAAAGGGTTAGCCAATGTGTGATATGACCATAGCCATAGATCCGGTCGAGTGGCAAGTACTGAATGAGTAATTCTGTAGATATAAACATTGTAATCGCTCTCAATACTGTTTAAATTAAATTAAATTAATATTTCTTGATTAAACTGGGATTCACTCACCAGTATTTCCCACTGAAAAATGTTTTTAAAACGCGTTTCAGGTAACACAATGTGAAAGCCAATTAGAAGCCAGCTGGACAACACTGAAGGCTTGGAAAACTGGCTATAAAAGTTACCTAAATAAAGAAGGCGTTTTATTTCAATAAAATGGGATTTATCCCTACAAATCAGTTTGTAATGAAAACTTGGGTTTCATCCCAATGTGTTTATTTATATAAAATGTGATGTTTTACTCTGATAAAATATTTCCTAACTACGGTCCTGATGTAATTTCCGCTGCCAAATTAATAAACACCGATACCACCGATACTGAGTTCGCGGCCGCCCGTTTCCGGGACAGATAGGGGACGGGGGTTGCGACACGCATCATGATGAACATCTGCTGATAAACACCGAGACGGTTCAAGCAAAGGTCTGCCAAAGAGAACCTCTGCTATGGACTAACAGATGATGCAGTTCAACAGAGGATTTCAAACATCTATTTACACACGCATCATGATGAACATCTGGTGATAAACACCGAGACGGTTCAAGCAAAGGTCTGCCAAAGAGAACATCTGCTATGGACTAACACATGATGCAGTTCAACAGAGAATGTTTAATAGCAGTGCTTTAACAGACCATGATCAACAGATGATAAGGTCTGTTGAAGCGAAGACTGCTCAACATATTCTAACAGTTTTACTACTAACCAATTCATTAAAATAGTACCCAGTCACTAAAAATAATATATAACACTACTACTTGTCCAAAAAATGAACATTAACAATAATATAATAACAATAATATTCAAATTGTAGCAATTACATACAAAATCCATCAGTTTAGATGGTTCAAATTGTAACCATAACATACCAAACTTTCAAACACAACAGGTTAAGACACACATAACTAAAAACTACAATTTTAGTCTTCAAAATAAGTAGTTTTTACTTTCCATTCCGACTTAATCCAGAATCCCTTTCAACCGAAGGCTGCTGAAAAGTCTTTCGTAACATCACCAACTTCCTTGCAACAGATCACAAAACAACTAATGAATATTCATTCAACCTGTTATTATATTGCCAGAAATAAAGAGTATAGTTATGATTTGCAAAAAGTAACAAAAATTACCTTTACATTTCCTTACACTTTACATGCTCAAGAGCTGTCATTTTAGAGATGAATTCGTTAAACTGCAGAGAATAATTATTCCACACAATACATCGAAAAATCGTAACCCTACATGGAAACAATATTCATTTAACCATAAACTAAACACTAATTTATGACCAGTTTTGTAGAATCTATAAAATCAAAACTTCAAACTGAATGAATAACAACATAAAATCATTCCAACATTTATATTACAAACCTATAAAACATAGAATCAAGAATACACACATATACATCTATTTTTAAACACAAACAGACATTACCTCTTCATCAATAAAATTGAAATCCATTTTATAACCTTGATTACATTTCGAAGTTCAAAGAACGAACTCAAGACTTCCACACCAAATAACAAATCCAGCAAGATCTACCTGAAGAACATTTAGCATATAAACCTTCAGTTTGTGGTAAAACATGATGAATCAAGAACACACACATATACATCTATTTTTAAACACAAACAGACATTACCTCTTCATCAATAAAGTTGAGATTCCACACCAGATAACAAATCCTGCAAGATCTACCTGAAGAACATTTAGCATACAAACCTACACATTGTGATAAAAAGAAAAAATAAAAAAATATCTATTTTTTAAACTACCGTTGGTCAAAGCATAGAAACAAGAATACACACATATACATCTATTTTTAAACACAAACAGACATTATCTCTTCATCAATAAAGTTGAAATCCGTTTTATAACCTTGATTACATTTCGAAGTTCAAAGAACGAACTCAAGACTTCCACACCAAATAACAAATCCAACAAGATCTACCTGAAGAACATTTAGCATACAAACCTTCAGTTTGTGGTAAAATATGATGAATCAAGAATACGCACATATACATATATTTTTAAACACAAACAGACATTAACTCTTCATCAATAAAGTTGATATTCCACACCAAATAACAAATACAGCAACATCTACCTGAAGAACATTTAGCATACAAACCTACACTTTGTGATAAAAAGAAAAAAATCAAAAAATAACTATTGTTAAACTACCGTTGGTCTGCATAATATTCAAATCGATGTTAAACATGATGAATAAACAGTAACTGAGGGTCGAGATTGGCGACACACGCTGTGTGTTGACCTAGGAGATTCGTCATCTACTTCTTCGCAGTTTGTTGATGCAATTCTCAACCTCCGATGAGAAACAGAGAGAGAGGGAAAATTGAAACCGTAGAGAGATAGAGTTAGAGTTTATGTTTGTTATGAGAAATTGAAATTAAAAAGAGCTTTATGGTTTGAATTTTAAATCTGAAGCCAGAATTTTGAAATTTGAATCTCGCCAGATGTTTGAAGCATGAATGGAAAGCAGAGGTTTGAAACATGAATAGAAGGCAGATGTTTGATGAATGTGAGCCAGAGTTTTGAATTTTAAAGTGTTTTAGTATTAGACTTTATGATGTCACTATGCCTTCTCTTTGACTGTCACCTCATCGTTGATGACATAAGAAAAGTATTGTTGGACAGCCTCTATGACTGCCACATCAGTTTTTCTTATGTCACTGAGGATTCTCCTTTTATAGAAAGTATAGATAGATATAGATTTGGGTAAAAACTCACATAAAAGTTTATATGAAGGAAAGTTGAATGTCGTAACTAATATATGGACCGTCCTTTAATAATAAACTTGGTAGATGTTATAGAATCATGTTAGATTTAAATTGAACTGGTATTAAACATCCCCCCGCGTTGCGGCGGGGGCAAGCACTAATGCCACACTACTGTTAGCGACCACCGACATTGAAGTTACGGTGTTAATGTGAAGAAATTTAACCGAAACGTAAAACATAGAATAAAATAACCAAGTTGATTTAGGACTCGCACATTACGATGAATTTGCGTCTATTTTTTCCCGTTTGACAGGCTCATCGTAATCTATATATAATATATATCATTACCACTATACAAACCATAATGCATACATTACAACAACCATTGCATCAATATGTTGCAAATTATATTTATACCAGATTTTGGCTAAATTAATTAGATTATTATAAATAATAGGAATTTACAAATAAAACAACACAACTTTGAATGGATCAAACCGATTGAATATGGTAAGATAATGAAACCATTATTTGATTAGGGTACAACCACGTAAGCACAATTTACAACCATACATGCATACAAAACGTATTGAATTTGGTAAGGTAATGAAACCATTATTATTTGATTAAGGTACAACTACTTAAACGCAACTTACAACCTATATTTGACTAAGGTACAACCACTTAAGCACATGTTACAACCAATGATGTTGTGATTAAGTTGTAAAATTATTAAAGTATTTGGGTTAAAAGTAAAATAATAGGTAAAGACAAAATAAATTTTAAAGACAAAAAAAAATTAAGTGGGTACAACCATTTTTGCTAAAATTACAACTAATAATGCAACAAAATGTTATAAATTAATATATGTTGTGTAATAACTAGAACCTATTAGCAAAGTATAGAAGAGAATGAGAGAATGGGAGATGAATTTCTTATTGATATATATCAAACAAAATACATGAGCCACTATATATAGGCTATAACATTAATACAGACATAATGTGACATAGGAGTTACAAATGTGTATAGTCACTAATAATGGATGCATTCATAACACTCCCCCTTGACTATTCACATGATGATATACTATTCTTTAATACGCTTGGTGATGCTGCCTCGTTAAAAACCTTGCTAGGAAAACCCAGTGGGACAAAACCTCAGCTAAGGGAAAAAGAGTGCAGCGCGTATTGTCTCCCCCTAATACTTCTGGATCAGGTATGTTGTCTCATTAAAGAAAAAGAGTACGTACACTGTGTATATTATGGGTACGTTACTCCCCCTCAATTTTACTTGTATATCTTGATGATGTTGAATCCAATCTTCTGTGACAATTGCTTGACTTGATATTTGGCGTAGTCTTCTTTGATTTGGGTGTTGTTGTCTACATTGTCTTCATACAGTATAGCTTGAGCTTCTCTTGATTAACTCTAATTTACATACTTCTTAATTATGCTGAAATCTTCGACCTTCATAACTTGTATCTGGATTGAGATCGAACTCTATGCGAGTCTAATATATATCAATCATAACCCAGGACGCCATATTGTTCTTGTGGAACTATCCCGTGTCTCGAGTTTGTAAATATGTCAAATAATTATTTAATGCGCTTTATAATTCTGCCTTGTTAAAAACCATGCCAGGAAAACCCAATGGGACAAAACCGTAGCTAAGGGAAAAGAGTGCACTACGCATTATACATAATTAACAACATGATTTATGATGATGTTAAATTAGTACTTTAGGACCTATAAGATAAACTGATACTACTGGATCAGTTATGTTGTCTCGTTAAAAACCTTACCAAGAAAAACCCAATGGGAAAAACTTAGTGAAGGGAAAAAGAGTGCAACATTTGAGATTAGAACTGTAATCTTACCAATACAAAGTAATATATCAGATGTCGTCTTGTTTGCAAGATACCTCAATGCTCTGATCGCAATTAAGTATGGTACTTCTTGACTAAGTAGTTCAACATCCTTTTCTTGGGGTTGATAAGAATATTTTTTCTATGTCAAGCGATCAGACAATCGTTCATGTACTCAACGAATGAGCTTTTTCTATATAACATCTTCTAGATGTAGTCAGATTGATGAGCAAAAATAGTACATATATACTCGAAACTACAGGTCGAGGATAACTACACTTTGTAAAGGTCATTCAAAATTTTCCTCTTTAGTTTGAGAGTTCCCTCTCGATGATGTTTATATTATCACTGTAAGAGTGAAATCTTGTTAAATAGATGTAGCTCATTTTATCAAAATTATACCTCTCTTTTCAGAGTATAGTCGACTGTACCACATACGAGTAGTTTCCTTTAATATTCATATATATAACACATATGGGGTTATTGTTTCGTAATGCTTTGAGCATTTTTTTTTTTTAATCCTTTAGGGTTTTCATACAGATGTCTTTTGCAATTGTCTCGTACATGTATACAGTGATGACATCCATAAGTTATTTTATCTGAAGTCATTCTGAGATTGCGAGGCCGCTTAAACATCTAAAGATTATCACATCCACTACAGGGGTATACGTTTCCTCGTAATCAACTGCTGGGATTTGGGAAAAATCTTTATGTTAAAATGCGTGCCTTACATCGCAAAAACTCATTATTTACGTTTCCTTTTATTTAAAGACACCCATTTATAACCTACTGGTTTGACGTCTATGGGTGTTCGAACTGCTGGTTCGAAAACGTTTAGTTTGTCGAGCAAATTTAGTTCAACCTTAAGTCATGTAGCCATTTTGGCTATTTGTGTGCATACACTCTTGCACACTTTCTATATATGTCATCTTCTTTTTTTTTCATCGATTACATCTATTGCTATAGCATAATCAAATATATCATTTTACACGTGTTTCATTACGGTTCCATATTGTACTTATTTTGTACATAATTTATCGCGATCTCATATTTGTTTGGTACTAGAGTTTCTTTTAGAACTCCATTAGCCTCTTTTGGGGTTTTGACAACAACCTTCTTTAAGGTTTAGTATGCAACCACTTCTGGGGTTTTGTATGCAACCACTTATGGTGTTTTGTGTGCCACCTCTTTTGGGGTTACACCAACTGCGTTACTCTGCTCTTTTTGTGTTTGTGGGTTTTATCTTTTTGGAACCGATTTATCTCTCACAATTTATTAATATGATAATCATTTTGTGAGTACTTCCATTCGAGCAGATAAGTTTAAGCTGGTATATGTGACTTTGTCACCTTATTTGTGTTAGTGAATGCATCTTGTATTTCATTTGTTATTATTTGCAAATACACGCTCTTTCTTTTGGACTTCAGATTTGCATTGACCACTTCAGGGGTCGCTATATAATATGATGCATTTTTTTATGTTACCAGTCTTTCATTTTCTTGTCTCCCCCTAAGACTGGGAATACGATGTACATATCCCATTTTATATGTTATGGTGGTGCTATTGGTACATAGGCTGCACAGCAAAATATAAAAAAAAAATGGAAACTTGGTTCTCTTCAGGAGACCAGTTGCAATGGGGAGTATTTGTGATAAGCAGTTGGTTTTGAATTGATATAATCAATCGATGAATTCCTTCTCGACTACGTATGCCTCTCACTATATTTCACATTGTGCCCAACAATGGTCCCTACAATTGGGTTGTCAAAGAACATTGTTAAACCATGTCAAAAAAACAATGTTCCATAGTGTTGGGCATATGCTACATATGGGTAGCTAAAAACTCACATGTAACCATGTATGAATGCCACAATCCACACAACTGTACATTTCAATGATCCCATATAAGAGGGATTGTTTGTAGGAGTCTATTGTTTGGAAGGGCATAAAAATTTATTTGCCACAAAAAAAAAAACTAACTAGACATATGATAAGGCATTTTGGGAGCAATGTTTTTAGATTACTTAGAGGTGCTAAGGTACCGGTTAGCATGTTTGATTGTTTAGCATATCATGATGCTATTTTGATGACCTATTTGGTCATGCCATGTGGTGAACGTATAAATATTCTAGTAACTTCTGGTTACTCACCATATTTGATTTAATTGAATATTGTGGAAAATTAGTATCATTTCTAGTAACTTCTAATATAGTCTTCTGGCCATATTTGCTATATGATATATTTTAGATATTTCTTTTACACCATTCCAAGGTGATGACTTTTCATTCAAACATAGTGGAAACTTAATAAATTTCTTTGGTATACATTAGAATATGATGCATTATGAATTACAAAATTCGATTTCAGCGGGTAAACTATAAACTATCGATGCTCTTCTAGAGCATTTAATATGCTATTAACACGTGAAATAGTATCAATAGTGTCTCTACCACGTGAAATATTATAGTTTTAGCCTTTGTTTAGAGGGAAAACATGTACTATTCATAATGTTTTCCATCACTAGGCTATATGTTAGCCAAAAACGCCAAGTGCGATGAACTAAAGTTTGGGTTGAATTTGAAAAATCATTATTAAAAACAAACGGGACTTTTTATACATTTGGGAGAACTTCGGGTTCTCATCATTGATTTAGGATTCATGTGAGCATCAACACTAACTCAAATATTATCTATCAATTTAAGTAACTAACATCAGAGTAGTTTACTTAAGCTAAAGTCCACTAATTATTTTCATAGCTATTTTTCATCATTTTCATGTGAGGGCACATTTCTAATGACTATATCAATGTCTATTAATATTTGTTTAGCAACAACAAGCAATTAGAAGAATAACCATACAATTAATTATGTTGACTATGCATAGCATTGTAACAAGCTGAAATATCAAATCACTACAGCATAACAATGTTTATCTCAGTGTAGTTGTTTTGGTAACCAGCTACCAATGAAATTTGTATTAATTTATTTAGCACATTTAACTTGTCAAAAGGCAATACATATAACATATATGCTATCTAAAACAATGAGACCAACAGAAGTATTGCTAAACAAATGAAATCCGTAATATCTACCCATAAGCAAGTTATATGCATGTTAATTATTCACAATTTATATGCATATCAATTACATATATAAATCACACACAATCCTGGGACATTATACGTATACATATATGTGTGTGTTAGTGTTAAAGAGATTAAACTCATATTAATTTGCTTGTCATGTCTAGAAAAGAAAAAAAAATATTAAAGATCACAAGTATATCATATATACATATATTTGTCACTATAGTTTAAAACATAAACAAATGTCACTATCAACTTTCTCGATCATATAATAACATATGAATCTTTATCACTCGTAAATGAGCTTTCTTATACTAATAAATTTTGTTGCTCAAGAAAATATAACAGGCATCTTGAGAATTTTAGTGTCATGTTAATTTGCAAATAATATCTTTTACCACACAAATATTTCATAGAATCAAATCACATATTTAAATATCAAATAGCAACTAAAAGGCTTATACAATTGCAATAACAATGATATACAACAAAATTAACTAAGTAGTTGTCATATTATAACATATTATCATATAAACATGTGCATTATTGTAAATTCATTAACAGAATTGCACTAATGATTATCTTCAAATATAACTATTAGACATCACCTTTTAATACAAATTGTATTTTGGTAGTCATCATAAATTGTATAAATACTAATAACAAAAACTAATTAATGGACCAATTAAAACTCATAACCATAATAATAAAAGCACATAATGATATCAAAACTCATAACCATAATAATAAAAGCACATAATAATATCAAAACTCATAACCATAATAATAAAAGCACATAATGATTTAGAATTTGTATTGTCTCTTTGAAACGTAATTTGTTGTATAAAATTTAGAACAACAATAAAAGACTATTTAATTACTATTTACTAACCATAAAATGTAATAAAAATAATTTATTAGAATAACAATAAAAGGCTATTTAATTACTATTTACTCATTTCGTAAATTGAAAAAAAAAGGTAAATATACATCAACATGAATTAATGATGAGGAAATCGGAATTAATTTTATAATTAATAATATTCAATCCACACTCATAAGTTATATATTAGAACTTTAATTGAATTTATGCTATATTAATTAAAACTAAATAATATATATAACTTTAAAATATATATAAATAATATAATCAACATGTAAATGCAAGATCATGGATATCATAATACAACTTTTCTTTTCAAGATTTATCTATTAAACATGCATAAAAAGAATTTATCAAACTATATATCAATTTCTAAACCAAGGAATAAGCTTGCAATATAACTAGCAAATAGATAAGATTAGACTTAATAAATTAATAAGTATTTTCTCATCGGGTTTCTGTAACAAGTGTCCATGTATATATTAAACTTATATTTCCTATTTTTTTCAATACCGTGATGATCATTTATTCTAGAAAAGGTCATTGAAAATGAAAATGAAAATTATGAGTAGGATTTGAACATCCCCTGTTCAACCGACTTTCAAAAATCTCATCCTGGTTAACGATTATTCTTATCATGGTAAAATCAAGTTGAAAAGATAAGGCATATTCAACAAGAAACAATATAGGTATAAGAGTAGTACCTTATGTAGATAAACATGTATGGTGGAAAAAAAACTTTACTTGAAATAACTAAAGAAAATAGCATCCATCACTTTTCAATCGCCATGTCTACGAAATCCAATCTTCGTTGGAAACACCTCGGGCTACCAAAACTTTTATCAACAAAACATCATCAACGACATTGGTCAACCGAGACTTTAATCAACGATTAAAACCAATGATGATTCGAGCACTTTCGTGCTGATAACGTGTTGTGTAATAACTAGAACCTATTAGCAAAGTATAGAAGAGAATGAGAGAATGGGAGATTAGACACATATTTAAAAGCTCGAATATTGGTGACTGGATTCCAGAGTTTGCGGAGCCTAGTGAAATGGGTTGCTCTCATAATACGGACGAAAATGATGAAACTCCGGTCGATGTTAGGTCACCGGAGAAGGGGTTCGAAGTTGACGGTGTTGCAATTAATGAGGAGGTTGACCAGAATTTGTCCGAATTGTCCGAAACGCCAGGGAGTCAAAGTAATGGTAATTATAGCATTAATGAGCCGGTTCCTATTATTGGTAATGATGAAGCAATTGATGACCAAGGAATTAATGCTACATTTATTTCTGGAGAGAATTTTAATTTTGAAGAGAATATTGATGTTACTGGGCCCCATACGATTGATAATATTAACAAAAGAAAAAAAGTAAAAAAAGGGGAAGTGGACCGGCCCAGCTTCGGGTATGTAGCAGCCAGGAAAGTCTTAAAATCACTAAACGGGCCAAGAATGATGATCTCTTTGGGCTAGATGAATTATTGGGCTTGAACAACAAGGAATTGGACCAAATGGGGAGGGAGCCCACCAGGTTTGATCTTAATTATCAACATGTGGGGACGAGTACAGTATCATCAGGGGAAGACGGTCAGGTACACCTTGAAGATAATGTTCCAGACACGCAGATGCCTCATGACCCGACTGTTGAAGAAACGGAACAAATCAGAAATCAAGAAGTCTTACATACTATTATCTTGGGAGCGAAATTGGGGGCTAATCTCAATAATTGTCAAGATATGGTGCGCGATTCTGTCGTTCAAGAAGGTTTACAAAGGGGTAAGCGATGAATTGTTTATCCATTAACATTCGGGGGATTGGGGGATCCGGTAAAGCAGGATGGATTAATAAAATTAAAGTTGAATGTGGTGTCTCGTTTTTGGGGTTACAAGAATCTATGTGTGGTACAGTGAATTCTGGGGTTATTTCTAATTATTGGGGAGGGTCGGGAGCAGATTATGAATATGTTGAAGCGGATGGAAACTCCGGTGGTTTAGTTAGCATATGGGACCCGAAAGTGTTTTCTAAAGATTCAGTTTTTAAAGACAAGAATTTTTTGTGTGTTTCGGGCACTCTTACAGATGGGTTGATAAGGCTTAATATGTGTAATGTGTACGCGCCACAAATTACCCGGGAAAAAAGAAATCTTTGGGCGCGAATTGTCAGTTTTATGCAATCTAAAGAGGGATGGTGGATTATTTTTGGGGATTTTAATGCTGTTCGTGACAGAGAAGAAAGGAAAAATTCAAACTTTGACCCAGTGTGTGCTAGAGATTTCAATAATTTCATTGAGGAGGCGGGTTTGCGCGAGTATCAATTAAAAGGCATGAAATACACATGTCTAACTGTTCGTAGAGGTCAATGTAAATTGAGCAGGATTGACAGATTCCTTGTTTGTGATGGGGTCTTTAATAAATGGCCAAATGTTTGTGTTCGAGCCTTGTAAAAAGATCTTTCGGACCATTCTCCAATTATTTTTTCTATTGTTGACACTAATTTTGGTGCTAAGCCCTTCAGGTGGTTTGATTCTTGGCTGGAGAAACCTGGTTGTGAAGATATTATTCGCTCGGTGTTATCAAGTTGGCCAGATGAAGGTCATAGTGATTTGAATCTGATGCACAAGCTTAAGAAGTTACGGGGATGTCTTAGTGAGTGGTATAAAAAGTGGAGTTGGTCCGAAAAAGAGACAGAGATGCGCCTTCGTGAAGACAAAGAAAAAATGGAACTAATCATGGAGCAAAAAGAATTAGACGAAGATGAGTTTTGGGTGTGGTCGGAATGTTCCAAATGTTTAGAAGAGATACAATTATACAGGGATCGTGACTTGAAACAAAGATCCCGGGTGAAATGGGCGTCGCTGGGGGATGAGAATTCTAATTTTTTTCATAATGTGGTAAATGGTAGGAAAGCCAGAAACGGGATCCCCGGGTTAACCATTGAAGGGGAGTGGGTTTCTAAACCCGCTTTGGTTAAAAAAGAAGTCTTGGGATTTTTTAGAAAACATTTTAAAGAAGACTTTTACACTCGCCCTCGGCTCCATTGTCCAGGATTGAAGACCATTTCAGAGGATGACAAGGTTACGTTAATCTCCCCCTTTTCCAAACAAGAGATTAAAGAAGCGGCGTTTGAGTGTGGTTCGAATAAGGCTCCGGGCCCGGATGGGTTCAACTTTCGTTTTGTCAAGCGTTTTTGGGACTTATTAGAGAACGATTTCGTTCGTATCTTGACAGAATTTTACGAGTCTGGCGTCATTAACCCGGGATGTGCATCATCGTTCATCACTTTAATTCCTAAGGTTAAAACTCCTTTGGGTCTTAGAGATTATAGACCTATAACTCTTATTGGGATGATTAGTAAGGTTATCTCTAAAATCTTAGCTAATCGCCTTAAAAAGGTTATGGGTCAGGTGATTTCTGAATCTCAATCGGCTTTTATTTCTGGTCGTTTTATTCTTGATGGCCCTCTTATGATTAACGAGCTTTTTGATTGGCTTAAGAAAAAAAGGAGAAAGGCTTTTGTATTAAAAATCGATTTTGAGAAGGCATATGATAATGTTAATTGGAATTTCTTAATTTCGGTTATGGAGCAAATGGGTTTTCCCTCTATATGGTGTATGTGGATCAAGGGTATTCTTATTTCAAATAGAGCTTCTGTTCTTGTTAATGGCTCCCCAACCTTTGAATTTAAATGTGAAAAGGGCTTGAGACAGGGTGATCCCATATCTCCTTTTCTGTTTCTCTTTGTCATGGAGGCGTTGTCTTGTTTGTTAAAGAAAGCTAAGGAGTTGGGGGATCTTAAAGGGATCCGCTTGACTGAAATCGAGTCAGACATAACACATCTTTTTTATGCAGATGACGCATTAATTTTGGGGGAATGGTCTAAACCAAACCTCCAAAGCACGGCCAGGATTCTTCGTATTTTCCACCTATGTTCAGGGCTTCGTATAAATATTTCTAAATCTAATCTGTATGGGATTGGTACTGATGACGAGGAGGTGGATGAGATGATGGAAGTGTTGGGATGTCGAAGGGGGTCCTTTCCGTTTGTTTACCTTGGGATACAAGTGGGCGCATCTATGTCTCGGGTTTGTAATTGGGATCCGGTTGTCGATGTGATAAAAAACAGGCTTGCTACTTGGAAAGCTAGGTGTCTATCTATTGGTGGCCGATTAATTCTCATCAAATCGGTCCTTGAAAGCTTACCTATATATTATTTATCGTTGTATAAAGCCCCCAAAACGGTGCTGGATAAAATAGAGGCCATCATGCGACATTTTTTATGGGCCGGTTGTAGTAGTGAAAGGAAAATTGCATGGCTTGCTTGGGACGTCATCACAATGACAAAAGAGGATGGTGGGCTAGGCGTCTCAAATCTACAACATGTGAACGAAGCTCTCCTATTAAAGTGGTCGTGGCGTTTTAAAAATGAAACGAATACTTTGTGGAAAAAGACTGTGTTAGCGTGCAATGGATCGTCCCGCACTTGGCATTCTCTTCCTTGCTCTTCAACGGCTAGTAGAACATGGAAAAATATTGTCAAAATCGCAGATAAAAGACTTCCAAATGGCTGTTCGATGCAGAATTATTTCATCGGGACTGTTGGAGATGGGTCTACCATTTCATTTTGGAGTGACATATGGTTAAGGGACGAACCTTTAAAGATCAGTTACCCTAACCTATTCAAACTTGAACGCAACAAATGGGTTAATGTATGTAATCGGTTGAAGATGGATAACGATACTCTTATGTCCAGCTGGGATTGGAGGTCTGACCCGTCTTCCCAAGAAGAGATTTCCGAGTTGTTCCAACTTCTGGATGATTTATTTGGGTTTCAGTGGATGGGAGGTGTAGATAAATGGTGCTGGAAGGGAGATTCTAGCAATATTTTTTCAGTTCGGTCGGCAAAAAAAATTATGTATAAAGCGTCTCATTCGGCTCCTTCTCAGACCATCGATTGGAAGGCTTGGGTTCCCCTAAAATGTAAGGTGATGGTGTGGAGAACAATCCGTAATCGGCTTCCTACATGTTCAGAATTATTGAAGAGAGGTGTCCATATTCAGCAACAATCTTGTGTTTTTTGCCATACGGTCTCGGAAACTGCTATGCATCTTTTCTCAGGGTGTTTATTCGCTTCGGAAATTTGGTATAGACTAAGTGCTTGGTGTCGGTTGAGTCCTATTTTTATCTTTGATGTTGAGGATATTGTGAAGCTCGCTGATATTGATTCCCTTCCGACATCTAAAAGGTTTGTGCTCCGTGGTATAATCTACACTAGCTTGTGGATGATATGGATCGAAAGAAATGAAAGAATTTTCTCCAACAAGTCTCAAAGGCCGGTAGAAGTGTTGGAACGCATCAAGTTGACGTCTTTCTTTTGGTTTCGTCATAGAACTAGAATTAAACATGTCGATTGGAAACAGTGGTGTATTTATCCGTTGGATGTGATGTAATCCGTTTGTTGCCCGGGGGTCCTTGCTTTGAGGACCCTTTGCGGTTTTTGTTTTTATGAGAGTTACTTTACAAAAAAAAATATATCAAACAAAATACATGAGCCACTATATATAGGCTATAACATTAATACAGACATAATGTGACATAGGAGTTACAAATGTGTATAGTCACTAATAATGGATGCATTCATAACAATATATAGTTAATAGCTAATGTAAGAAGTAAATAAATAACTAATCACTCTCGCATGAATAATGGTGGTAATTCACGATTTGCTTATCAAACGAAAGCAAGATAAATGTTTAAAATCAAATTGATATTTTTTTTCATGTGTATTACACATTATTCTTAGATATTAATATTTGAGGTAGATGCTCAGTGATCGTTGCTAATGTGCGCCATTTTCAGCACACTTGTGTCACTTGACGGTAATTATTAAATCTAATTTTTTAGAACCGCTGCCTTAACAGCAAACAATCGTTCATCCCAGGAAGTCACAAAAGGTTTAGAAAAAGGTAACCTCCTACAAGTTTCAGATTTTAGATTTACACAAAACTCAGTTTACTCAATTTGATTGGCTATCTCATAGACATAGTGCTGAAAAGTTGGTTAATTTAAATGGTAATAAAAAAAAAGATCGTTGTCATCAGATCTTTTACAGTTCAATTACCCTATTTACTAGTGTGAGTCAACCTACTCTATGTCACCAAACCCAACGGGCTACAAGGATTTTTTTATCAACCGAGCAAGTTGTAAAGCAAGAACTCAAAACACACATGAAAATAGTTCAAAGAAACTAACACATCAAATTGTTTATAAAATGTTTTCAATGTAAAAAACAAATCCAACCATATATAAAACTAAGAAAAGTGTTCAACCCTACGAACCGTTCACTTGAAGAACACCATCTAGTCGCTCATGCCTTGAACCATGCACACAGGAGGGAAGCTATTAAGGGGCCCGGGGGGAGGGGGCCTGACCCCCCAAACTTTCCGCTCAGTAGTGTAATATATGTGGTTTTCGTATAGAAATTTTTTGCTATATACGTTTTCGACCCTTCCGTCGGAAATATCAAGCTTCGCCACTGCATGCACAGCCGCCTTGCCTTCCGTTCGTCCCCTCTGTCGCGTCGTAAACCTCTCAAATAGGGATGGCAAAAAAGCCCATGCCCGACAGGTATACCAGAAACCCGAAACATACGGGCAAGGTATACCCGAAGCCTAATGGGTGTGGGCCGGGTACAGGCTTATAAAAAGAAAAAAATCGGGTACGGGTATGGGATTTAGGGATACCCGCCCGATACCCGGCTCATTTACCCGAATAATACCCCAAAGTATCATATTAAAGATTTCCATATATATAACTTAGTACATGTATTTATTATCTTCTCTATAGTTATTTGGGGATATGTATTTGGCAATTGCTTAGTGAACAAATAACTTATTTTTGAGCACGTATATTGGATATGGAAGCCATCACCCTTTATTATGTGAATGCTCATGCAGTTAGGTGGTTCTGATACAATTACTTAATTAAGTAATCGTTTTGATTTAGTTTGATATACGTGGTCTGAATATGATATGTAAGTTATTAATTATATTTTCATTTGTTATAGTCATTAAAATAGTACATTATATAAATATCAAAGTAAAAATTGCACATTTTGTCCCAACGGGAATTTTTATGAAATTAACGGATATACCCGATACCCACGGGTATGCCCGATACCCGACGGGTAATTACCCGATAAATACCCGACGGGTAACGGGCAGGGTATGGGACAAAGAATTACAACCGGGTACGGGCCTGGGATACCCGGCCCATTGCCATACCTAGTTCTACGTTACTTTTTAAACCCCAAACAACGTTGTCAGTCGGTTCTTTTTGGACCAGCAAAAGCCCACTTGTAAACCATCTTTTTGATCCATCATTTTGTGTTAATTATTCTTGGCCCAACTGATCATCTTTTGTTGTTGTCGTATTACAAACCCCAAGCCATTCAATTCTCTCTTTTCCACATTCCTCTCGTGAGAATATTCAAGTACACATAATTTACAATAAGCCACTAATGCATTAATATTCATATTAATTCATGCAAAAGCATATCCAACGAAAGCTTTTATACTTTGAAGTTTTAATTCTCAAAACCATTTTAATTTTAATAATTTAGCTTATCATTTATAATAATGCTTAAAACGGGTATGAAATTTGACTCGATGATTGTTTTAGCTAGTTTAATCTATAACCCGCACGATAATAGCACATCAAAGAATCATATTTTATTATAAATATCAATGTTGTAGAAGGCGCTAGGCGCTAGTCGGGCGGTGAGGTACAGCCTAGGGATTAATCGGAATGGGATTTTTATATGTATTTTTTCAAAATTATATATATATACCCAATAATATAAAAATAATACTTCAAAATTCACATAAATACTTCAAGTTTCAGATAGTATGGTTCGATTTTGACCGATTTTGACCAATTTTGACCGCCTAGAACCGCCTAGGACCGATTTTGATTGAGTTTGACCGACTAATATTGTCCGATTAATCCGATTTTTGACCGCCTAGGACCGATTTTGACCGCCTAGGACCGATTTTGACTGATTTTTGACTATGACCGATTAATTGACCGCCTAGCTCAAAATTAGGCAGTAGATGACCGCCTAGCGCCTAGGCGCCGATTAATCGGCCGCCTAGGCCGATTTCTGCAACCATGATAAATATCGATGCATTTTTTAGTATGATTAATATAAAGTAACGTGTACCCAAAATGCTCCGATCATAAATCGGGTTTGACTTGGCTAAATGCATTATACTTGGGCCGCGAATTAGATTTAATGGTTGGCTTATTGTGTTTTACGTTACATTGCGGCATAAACTCACGTTTTTGTTTTATGGTATTTTTTTGGTTATGTTTATTGCTTGCTTACTACTTAGAATGATTTTATAACCCCCGCCCCATAACGCGGGGTTAAACACTAGTTCCCAATGATGCGCATTGGAATATGTTAATTGGGTTATTTGTCCGGTCCCTAATCATTTAGAATTTTTATTACATGTTCATAGTTTTATTGTCGTCAAATGAGTGAATTTCACAATATAAGACCATTTATGCATTTGCATGCAACTTGAACTAAGCACTTCACTAGGAATTTATTTGATCTGTATTTTTAACAATGTATAAATTCCTAGTGGAATCGTTGTTCTTGGTCGTTTCCATCAAGTTCTTTCTCTATCAAAATAACTAGGAGTTATACTCGCGTTTTACGACTGGATAACACTTTTTTTAGTTGCGTGTTACGACTGTTTTTTTTGTTTATAAAATTTAAAAGTAGAAACGCACTTAACAACTATCTATTTGAAAAGCACGAAAATGTACGTCGTGCTAAAAGTGTATGCACAAAATACCTAAAAATAAATTCAAAGGAAGATGGTAAAGCACGTTGCGGTGGTGTCGAAACGTAAAATGGCTCGAATTTTTACCATCTAATGAATGTGTATTTCATTTGAGATGATTTGTTTCCGAACATAATTTACGTCAAAATATAGACCAATTGAAAACGTAGATAAAACTGTGCACGCAAACGTATTACACTTGACTCGACTCATTTCCAGAAAAAAAAACATACAATTTACGTTAAAACGTAGACCAACTGAAAACATACGTAATAACAGTGGCGGAACCAGAACTTCTTTGTCGGGGGTCATCATAAGACTCTCTTTTCTACCGGCTACAACTAGAGAGTCTAAAATATGTTTTTTCCTAGAAAAATCTCAGATTGTACATATAAAAATCTTACAAATTTCTATGTTCGGGGGGTCAGCGGGCCCTCTTGACCCCCCTCTGGTTCCGCCCCTGCGTAATAATAAGCATAAGAACATGTTATATTTGACCAAACTCATTTCCATGGAAAACTTACATCGAAACGTAAATTAACCTATGAAAATAAACACGTAAAACTCGATTATAAAGTTTTGAAAAAGTTAAAGGGTTGTAAGTGTTAATGCTAAAAGTTAGAGAGTAGAAGTATAAAAATTAAATAAAAATAAGAGTAAAATGCAATTTGCGTCCCTGTGGTATGTCCCAAACATCAGGTTGAGCCCCTAAAAACAATTTTTTGCATTCTGAGTCCCTGCCGTCAGTCTTCCGTCAGTTTGACCGTTTGCCAGTTGTGAAAAGTCCATAATACCCCCACCCTTTAATATTTACACTTAAATGTTCACCAGTTTCATTATCATCATCAACAGTCTCGACAAAGTTCTCCCAACTCCCAATATCATCATCATCAAGAGCTCTCCCAACTCCCAAGATCATCATCATCATCGAAGAGATCAACATATCATCTTCATCACCTTCATCGAACATCGAACAGATTATCTTCATCGAACAAATCAGGTTCATCTTCATCCTCATTTTGGGTTACATTCGATGAAAAACAGAGGGTGAAAAACAGATTTTGGGTTGATTTAGGGTTTGATTTTGGGTTTGATTTTGGGTTGATTCTGGGTTTGATTTTGAATGTGTTTAAATTTGTGAAAAACAGAGGGTAATTCTGGGTTTGATTCTGGGTTTGATTCTCGGTTTGATTCTGGGTTACATTCGATGAAAAACAGAGGGTGAAAAACAGATTTTGGGTTTGATTTTGAATGTGTTTATATTGTGAAAAACAGAGGGTGAAAAACAGAGGGGTTAGGGTTTATGGTTGGGTTTTGAATGTGTTTATATTCGGTGAAAAACAGTTATTTGGGTATTTTGGTTTTGATTTGATGATTTGAATGGATTTTGAATGGATTTTTGGTTTGATTATTTAGGGTTTGGTTTTGATTTGATGATTTGAATGTGTTATTGATTTTCGATTTCATTCGAATGTGTTCCTCATTCGAATGTGTTTTGGTTTGAATGTGTTTAGGGTTTATGGTATCAACTGAGTATTAAGAACTGATCGGATGTACAGAATGTGTTTTGGTTTGAATGTGTTTTGGGTTTAGGGTATCAACAAAATGTGTTTTGGTTTGGTTTGTACAGATTCTTGTGGGTTTAGGGTTGAATGGATTTTTGGTTTGATTTTTGTTGTACAGAATGTGTTTTGGTTTGAATGTGTTTTGTTGTACAGAATGGCCGCGGATGTAAAGATACACAAAACACCAACTACAGAGGAATCAAACTGCTAAGCCACACTATGAAGCTCTGGGAGAGGGTAATTGAAACTAGAATTAGAAGAGTAACGCAAGTTTCAGTAAACCAATTTGGATTCATGAAAGGGAGGTCAACTACAGAAGCGATACATATTCTAAGGAGACTGATGGAAAAATATAGAGCGAAGAAACAAGATTTACATATGGTGTTCATCGACCTTGAAAAGGCATATGACAGTGTTCCAGGACAACTGATTTGGGATAGTTTGGAGGGTCGAGGGCTACCTGGGAAGTATATAGACATAATTAAGGATACATACGATAGAACGGAAACTAGTGTCCGCGCGCCCGTAGGGGATACAGCCTTCTTTCCTGTGGAGGTAGGACTCCACCAAGGGTCTGCGTTGAGCCCTTTCCTTTTTGCGGTGGTCTTGGATGAGTTGTCCAAGTTGATCCAGGAGACAGTTCCGTGGTGCATGCTTTTTGCAGACGATATTGTGTTGATTGCAGAAACTAAACAGTGCCTGAACGCGAGGGTAGAGGAGTGGCGATTAGCTCTAGAGGGCAAGGGCCTAAGGATTAGTCGTTCTAAGACTGAGTATCTACACTGTGATTTCAGTGGTGTAGCCGATGACGATGACACCCAAATCACCATTGAGGATCAATTGGTCCCGCAGGTTACTAAATTTAAATATTTGGGGTCGTTTGTACAAAGGGATGGTGACATAGATAATGATGTAACCCATCGCATACAGGCTGGCTGGTGTAGATGGAAGGCAGCCAGTGGAGTATTGTGCGATAGGAGGTTCCCTACTAAACTAAAGGGAAAATTTTACAGGGTTGCAGTTAGACCAGCTATGCTGTATGGAACAGACTGTTGGGCTATCAAGAAGACACAAGCGCGCAAGATGGAGGTAGCAGAGATGAGGATGCTGAGGTGGATGTGTGGACACACGAGGTTGGATCGGATAAGAAATGAGGTTTTTAGGGAGAGATTAGGAGTGGCTAGTATATCGGATAAGATTAAGGAAGGGAGATTGAGATGGTTTGGGCATGTGAAGCGGAGACAAACGACAGCACCAGTTAGAGTAGTGGAAACTCTTACTGTGGAGGGGAAGAGAGGAAGAGGCAGACCCAAACTGACATGGGAAGAGCAGATTAGGCATGATTTACTAGAGTTGCATCTTTCTGAGGACATGGTCCAAGATAGGACTTCGTGGAAGCGTAGGATTAGGGTTAAAGACGTCTAGAGGATACTGAAGTAAGGTCTTAGGTGTATTTTAGGGAAGTAGGTTTTCTTATTCTTTTAAGTGACTTTACCGACGATTGACTTCTTGTGTATATGCCCAAATGATGTTGTATGCCATTATACATGATTTACATTATACTGTGCCACTCTGATCACTTGCTTCGTATAGGTGACTTATTTTTTCTCTAGTCTATTTTTCTATTTTCCTATATTCTTGGACTTTATGTGTTGGTTTGCTGTTCGTTTTAGAGCCGAGGGTCTCTTCTGGAAGCAGCCTCTCTATCCCTAGGGATAGAGGCAAGGTCTGTCTACATCCCACCCTCCCCAGACCCTATGAGTAGCTTTGCTATTTGTGGGATTTACTGGGTATGGTTGTTGTTGTTGTTGTATATTTATATAATAACAAAGGATGAAAGCTCTTAGGAATAGTCCCGGTTTTCCTGTTTTCCACACGTACATCTGCCGGTCAGTGTCTTTATCATCAGGCAGTCTTCCTCAATTCGCTATAGGGTGAGAAAGAAAGAGATGGGGATTGTCTTTTCCGATGAAACGTCGACGGCCCACCTCTCCGGAGGTGATGGGTTTAAAGGTGGTCTGTAGCAAGAATATGGTGGTTGATAGCGGCAACGGCCGCCTCCAGAGGCGAGGCAGATGCCAGACGCCATGGTGACAACTGCGTTGTTTTTCACGGCGATGGTGACGACGGAGTTGTTTTTCACTCCGATGGTGGCGAGGTCGTGGAAACAAGGGGTTGTGGTTCCGTAAATCCAACTAATCTTAACCACCAGTTGACGTCCTAGACTGTATCCAGGTACTCTCACTTTCTCTCAAAAGGGTTTATTATTAGCTGATTCTATTACCTCCCAATCGATCGATTTCTTATATGATGTTGCTCAATTCTTTATGTTAGGGTTTCAGTGGTGGCTGTGTTCATGGAAGAAATACGTTTGTTGCAGCAATTGGCTGGTTCGATCTATATTTCTTCTTTGATAACCTGGCTATAAAGAAGGTTATATCTATCTCTTCTTCTTTGGTTACCTAAAAAGTATAAGTTTATGAGATCACTTTCAATTAAAATGAGATCATGAATCTGTCCAATTCTTTATGTTAGGGTTTTTTTCTTCCTATCTGTTTTAACATTTAGAATAACGATTAAGCAAAGTTCTTAATCAACAAAAAAAATCTATGATTATAGTAAAAAATATCCCTTTTATAGTTTGAATCTTTGAATGTTGTTTAATGGTTGTCTTAAAAACTAACTTTTTTATGCTCTATATTGTGCAGATAAATGGCTTGCTGACACACGAAACTGGGCTAAAAAGATTCAAGAAGAATGGAGGATTCTCGAAAAAGACTTACCTGGTCTGTTTTGCTAGATTTTGCAAGTTTTATGTTTTACATTTGGGTTTATATGAAATTTGTTATTTGGTTATAGATATGATATTTGTTACACGGTTTATGAATCGAGGATGGTCTTTTAAAAGCGTCCTATTGGGAGCTGAAGGCACGCCGTATCATGATTGTCTTTTTTCCTGTGATGTGTGCTTCCCTAAAACCTATCCTCATGATCCACCTGTACGTTTTATTATTTCCTTTTCCTTTTCCACTGTATCCTATGGTTTGATATTAGTATTATGTAATAAAGGGTGTTCATCGGGTCCCTCCAGACCTGTACTGAACCGCAACCAGAAAATTAGGACTAATGGAACCAAGAACCAGAGCAATCCAAAATGGTTTGGTCTTTAGTTCTGAAATTTCGGTTTAAAATTGATTTTGTCCCTACCTAGATAATAAACTGAATATAAATCGGTTTAAAGTGTTATATGTTTCGAAAACCGTAAATATAACATGTTCAGTTTCAAGTTTGAAAATAATAGTTATAGAATATATCAATTCAGTTCGGGTTTACAGAAGAAGAAATTTATGAAGGGAACAGGTTAATTATATATTGATTAGAAACTATATTTATTATTAAATAGAAGGAAAATGTGTCAAGTTGGGTGTCAAAATAAATGTTAAAGATTGATTGAAGGGCTGTCCATTGAACGTTAGGTTTATGTATATTATACGGATTGAAGTTTTGATACTTGCTTATTTAGGTTTCGTATGCTTGACCCCTAAATGACAAATTATATGTTTAAGTTTGTTGAATATTCACCTCTTTTTGGTTTGCAGATTTCTTAGTATCAAGCACTAACCTTAAACAAAGGCAGGTAAGCAAAAAAAAAAAAAACTTTTCCATTTCTTTCAGTTTGCAGATTATGTATTAAAATGTGGACTCAATAGTTTGAAAAGTCATATGGACAGTCATAGTATTTTGTTTATACCATTCCAGATCCGGAGCTATGTTTCTACGCTTGCTACTTACTCCTTTATGGTTCTTATTTCGTACTTTTGGTACTTCTTTGGTGGTTACAAATTTTGTTATTGAGTTTCGATCACAACCCAAACGGTTCACTTTACTTGGAATCAAACCAATATCGACGTGGCTACCACTATTAACAGTATTCTTGCCATAATACGTTTCAATTTAATATGTTTGTATGATTCTAGATTGATTGTCGATATCCTTTTTTGAATATCACGACTTTAATATATGAATTTATGCTTTCGGTTTAAAAGTTGGTTTGTCCCCGCCGCGAAGCGCGGGAAGAAACCACTAGTTTGAAACATATAACGATGTGGCTGTTGATAACCTTGAGGGTCAAACACTAAGCAATTTTATCATATATGTGTTCAATACAAACTTGGATCTAAAACCCTTTGTACTATTATATGGTGAACTAATTAGAACAAACAACATACATTAATCATGGTGCTCATTATTGTCAATGTGTGGCTAGCCCATTTGAGGCTTATGCCTTATAGAAGGTAAGTCTCATGTTCAAACATGGGTAAGGATGCCGTTTAGTTTTATTGGTCTAATGTAGTAGAAGTAACATTTATCATTCAAAAAAATGGGGCTCGTTATTATTTTGTGAGAAAAATAAATCAGTATAAAGCTTAAAAATATATTTATATTTTACTAATCAAGGTTAATTAAATTATTTAATATGGTCTTGACTTTAACTAGGTTAAAGTGGTTACTTGGTTTATGACCAAATGTATAAGACTTAATGTGTAATGATATGTAAATTACAAGTAATCCATTTTTGGTATTTTGCGAAGAAGAGCATGATAAGGTGGATGGGAATCTCAATTCTTATTTTTCCTTTTGAGATTACATTTGTGGCATAGCATCCAATCTCTTGTTTTTATCTCACATTTGGCCAAAAATTAACATGTAATAAGAAGTGATTCTCATTCGAGTTTGTCGTTTGTAGCAAGAATACATGGTTTAAAAGAACTACACCAAAGTCATTAACATATAGAGTTTATTTGGTGTGCTCTTGGCGTTATTGAAGTTCACTTGCAATAACGAATTTCATACCAAAGCTTTTCATTTTCATTTACTACACCAAAGGTTTAGTAACAACTACTCTTTAAAAATTGTAGATCTAACACTCTATGGTTGTTTTATTTTGATTGTTGTTTTCTTTCAATGGATCTGTTGGTGCATATTTCGTACGTCTGCCACTGTGCGAATAGTTAGATAGAGCGTGTGTTGAATATTGTATAGAATATGATTAGTTGGACACGGTTTTGTAATTGTCAAAGCCAATCCGATCGGATGGCAATCCGATCGGATGACACTTAGTGTGAGTTGTCTATAAATAGGGGGTTGGGGCTCCCATTTGGACAAGCTTTTGGTTCCCAGAGGGGAAATGTTGTCCAACTGGTCTCGAGGTGCTGTAATCGTTGAATAATCAATAGAGACCAGATTATAAGTAACTGATCGGTGTCGTATTCTGTTTCTACTCCTTTCTTAGTCATAATAAACGCACCGAACACGTTGTTTTGGGACCGAAGCTCCGTCAAACTCACCGGATCCTGGAATCAGCAGTGGTATCAGAGCTACGGTACCGATTTAATCGATCTAACAATCGGTTAAATCACCCAAAGCTCATCAATTTTGGGTTAAACGGGAGTTTTGACGTTAAACAGAGAAAATCATCAAAATAAAGGTCAATTCACTGATGGATTTTGGAATTGAAGACATCATTTTGTTCGGAATTGATTCGTGCACAATCCTGTGAAGTTTCATCATGAAATTCACACAAATAAAGATTATGGTTCGAAAAAACGAGATTCGGAGTGTTCTTGAGCTGTTAGAACATTTCCGATCGGATGGCAATCCGATCGGATGACCATCCGACACTTGTCACCATCTTGCTTGAAGGATTGTTGAAGGTTTATATGCTTTCAATCGGATGGCAATCTGATTGGATGACCATCCGATCCATGTCACTATGATATGTTTGAAAGATAAGTTGTTGTCAATCGGATGACAATCCGATCAGATGGCAATCCGATCGGATGACCATCCGATCCATCATACCATATTCCTTCAATCGAATGACAATCCGATTGGATGGCAATCCGATCGGATGACCATCTGACACTTGTCATTCGACTAGATGATCAAATGCCTAAAAAAAGGCATTTTTTGATCGCAACGACGAGGAGAGTCTCCAGAAAAAATTGGTGATTGTCAATTTTTTCGGGTTTTTAACGACCAAGCTGGGTTGTTCGGGGACACCGTCGGAGGCTTCAGTGAACATATTTGATGATGCGATCACGGATTGTGGAAATTAGTGGGGTAGTCATGATAATGGTGCAAAATGTTTATCATTCAGGTTATCTGACTATTTATGGGCCAAATCGTAAAATCCGCAATGATGAAAAACTGACGTTTGAGGAAAATTGTCATATTTTCGACATAGTCGAGTTTTTCACAGATAAAAGAGGACTGAATTTCTTAGTTTGAGGGGGAATTCAGTATTAGAGACGTCAGAATTTGCAAAAATGAGGGGAATAAAAATTTCACTGTCGTATGATGAAATTTTGGCATTTTTGAAATTCATGACACTGCAACAGTATTCGGGTAGTTTTCGACTTCATATTGTCAGGGGGAATGTGAATCTGATCGTGAGTGTAAGCTTCCGAGATCAAGAGGATCCGAGGTGTTGATATCTGATCATGGACGAAAGCATCAGAGATCTGAGAGTGATCGTGGATGACAGCTTCCGAGATCTAGATTATCCGAGGAGATGAATCTGATTGTGGACGAATGCTTCGGAGATCGGATTACATTACCAGATGATTTGTTTTCCGATGAAGATTTGATGATTGTGGAGAATACCGTTTACACGGATCTGTCATTCTTACGGTGCGTTAACGTGGATCACGGTAAACGGGATATCAGATCTTCAGGGGGAATCATAGATTTGAAGTTAACCAGTGGGGTATTTGAAGTTTCTATCAATTGCCGGTTGAGTTTTTGTACATTCTTAGATCGAGCATGTAACACCCCGTGTTTCGAAAGTCAAAGTAAAAGTCAAGATTGAAGTCAAAGGAAGAAAAGATTGTTAATTGCGACCTGTCACTCCTTGCTCAACTACTGTTTTGACTTGTAATCGAATCTATTTAATTATTTGCTTTAGTTGTATTATGTGGAATATCTATTAATAATCGAGGTTTAATCGCATGTTTAATCAATTTATCGCTCATCGCTATCGCATCGCAACTCGAATTATGTGTTCTGGATATTGTTTTACGTGTGTGTGCTAATTATGTGTTACTTGTGCATGTTATGTTTATGTTGAGGTGTTAATCGCAATCGTAATTCTATCGCATCGCAATCGAATCGAAAATGCTAAACGCAAGTTAATTATAGAGATTGTATGTTAGATATAGTAGTTATGATATTTGAGTAACTGACGTGTGCGTATATATACATAATATTTTGCAATGAATTACACACGATTGGGTTTTAAATTTATAAAAGTGATTATTACTTTTACATCAAAACACACACGAAAGAGGCAAGTGTACCTCGTCATATATGTAATAAAGTATTGGTAAGAACCAAGTATCGATCCAAGGAAATGGGCGGAGAATTTGTACTAGACCTTTTCACTAAACTACCGGTAAAAACATAGGTTTTGTGATTTTAAACTAAACTAAAGTAAACATAACCAAATACATAATAAAAACATAATAGAAAGTAGATAAAAAGCCTTGCTAAATACACAACCACAGCATGTCAACTAAGTCAGTTTTGGCACTAGAAGCATTCGGTCAATTTTCCAATTTAAAACAATTAGTATCCCTTTCGGGAATCCTAACATGACAATCATTTGGAAAGTTAAAACGATAGACACACTTTAACCACCTAAAATTGTTCTTTAACGTGCAATTGATAAATGTCTATGAAAATCTCTTAAAAATAAGTTAGGCAGCCGTTAGGATTATTCTAACCTCACTTAAACAAGGAAAGCGACACCGATAAACACAATGCAACCACCGAGATAAGCATAAACTAGATTAAATCACAACCGAGTTCATTTTACAAATCTTGCACAATAATTCACTAAGATAGCAATTTTGGCCTAAACTACTAACTAAGCTAACAAATCATGGCAAGAATTCATAACGACACCATCTAACCCGTTTAGGTCCTTCCGTGACGGCAAGCTCTCTTGATTAACAATAATTACATTTTATTAAATCACTAACCATTTCTAGTATCATGATGCACACATTTAAACCAAGCTAAACTAGTTAACCAAGTTCAAAGTTTACTAATACAAGATTAATTAAGCTTCATTTTTCAACTATCTTAACTAACCAAGCATCAATCATCCAACATAATTACTTATAATCAAGAGTTCAATATCAATAACAAGGTTGCAAACTAATCATCAAAGATTAACATAGAAAATACTTCAAATGTCATTACAAACAAAGTTTAACAAACTAATGGTTATAATCTAGCAACGGATTGTTGTGTTTTTGCCCAAAGGCTACAATAAAACATAAATCATAATCTAAGTACTTGAAAGATTAACAAAAACTTGGAAAGATTAGAAAATCAAACCATAAACAAGTACTAGACTAAGGATCCGGGTAGTAATCGAGCTAATCGGGATAATGTGGCTTGAATCCGGGTGAAAGCTAATGCCTCCGGAGCCTGAAAATCGCCTGAGAGCTCTCCAAAAATCCAGAATTTCCCAAGATAGCGAGCAGACTGTTTCTGCTGTGTTTTTATACTTTTTTGCTGATGCACGGTCGTTCTCCATATGGAACGACCGTTCACTTTATTGAATTATTGAAGATGGGTCGCCATACTGCATACGTCACCGGATCGTTGACCAGATCTGCAGTTGCACGGTCGTTCTTCGGGACGGAACGACCGTTCAACTCCGAGCTATACATGTTGCACGTCAGGTCGCACCGACCGTTCAGTTCCGAGATGATCTTCGATGTCGGAGATGCACGGTCGTGCATCAGGTGGAACGACCGTTCCACAGGCCCAGTTCTGAATTCTTAACAGAATGTCCGCAGATTTGTCGTTTTGTCCGGAAAGTCTTCGTTTTTGCTATCATCTTGTCTGAAATGCAGTTTTAGGCCTGTAAACACAAATGTAGATAAATAAGTATCCGAACGACGGTTTTACGGCCAAAAACGCATAAAATAGGGGTAAAACGGGGGACTAAAATATGTGTAAATTAGAGTGTATCAAATCTCCCCACACTTAAACCTTGCTTGTCCTCAAGCAAGCTAAACTAAAAAGCAATAAATGACATAAACAAACAAGAACGATAATTTACACACTATTTTATTGAAAACTAATATATAAACGGTTAGCCGGTTTGTCGAAAGACAACATCAAAAGATTCAAACCCAACAAGCATATGCAATTTAAAAAAAAGCGACAACCAAGAAGCCGAGACTAAACATTTAATTGACTCACATGTTAATCTTCACCCAACTCACAATGTTCACACACACTCGGTTTTATTTATGAATCATACATAAAATGTGTATGCGTAAACACTCAACGCCTAGTCAATGAAATGTGCAATATCATAAGCTTGTCATAAGATCTCGTCTCCACCAACTAACATGCAAATAAGTGTAAATCAAGAGGTCTTTACGGGTTGTAACGAAAGGCTTGGGCGAAGGGTATGGAAGTGGACATTTAAAATGGCGAAAATGGTTAAAACTCGGTAGTAGCGTTTAACTAGCAATAAACAATACAACTTTACATAAAAACGCCTTAAAAAGGCGACTAAAGCGCACTCGAGCTAATCAACAAGATTTTTAACATTTAAGCATTCAAAATTGCTCGATTTCTATTAACTTCACCCTATTTTAGGGTTTTTTTTTTTTTTTTTTTGCAACTATACAATGAAATATAAATACCAACAAGCTAGTTAAACTATTATTTTAACCGAGTTTCAACACTAAAAAGGTTTAAAAACATAAAAAGGCTAAATTTGGTTAAGTAGGCGATAATGTGGGTAAACAAAGGTGAACGGGAAGGCTCGACATGGTTAATCCTAAAGGGTAATATAAGGTGAACGGGAAGCACAACACAAAGAACAAGGTACACAACAAAGGGGTAATCTAAGTGCCTCTATCACGTTTACACAAATCCGCACGTTCATGGTCTTAACAAGCATACTAGTGACAAGTTCTAAATTGCACAAAACATCCGGCTCACTCCTATATCCGAAATGAACAAATATATAATCATCTAAGCTCAAATATGCTCACGTAACGGAAAGAATGGGTAAAAGTGTGAAAACTATCATGTAAGTCTTTCTTTGTTTGTCACGCTTTCCGGTTTCCTTTTTCCAAAAATATTTTGCTTGTCGAGTTTTTTATCAAGTCCGATGCTTTCTAAAACATAACCAACCGGTTTATTTACCAACATATATACAAAACACAAGTATTTTTAAATGATTTTTCTGATTTTCTGTTTTTTTTTTTTTTTTACAAAGTAAATGAGGACAAACAAAGCTATTGTTAACAAAGTTAACCCCCTCCCCACACTTGAACTTCGCATTGTCCCCAATGCGAGACCCGAAATATAGAGAAAGGGATAAAAATACTCCCCTCAAGATGATGTTGGTGCCACGAGACTTCCGAAGCTCTAGCTGGTACGTGCTTCGGTCCAAGATCCGATAGACAAAATCTGCAAGTATGTCGTGTACACCCAAAATATAACAGAAAAAGAAAAATCAAACAACCATAATGTACATAAATGCTAATATCCAAACAAAACAGAAAGGAAATTGTTTCAAAATACATATCCGGGGTGTTTTAAATACTAAGTCAAAATAAACACCCAAATAAAAAACAAAGTACTGAAACATAAACACCACCAAGTGCTACCACTACCGCAAACTACTCATCAGCATCGTCATCATGCCTCGTGCCAGATGGGCCCTGATCGCCATAGCCAGGGGGGTTCCACGGTGGGAACTCCGGCGGGTGCTGAAAATAGTTGGGGTATGCGTGATGCATCTCCCCGAACAAATAAGAAAAACCCGCGGACACCCCCTGGTATAGAGTATCCTGGCGCTGCTCTAGTCGGTCATGTGTGGCTCGAAGCTCTGCCTGACTGGCTCTAATCTCGTCCTGGCTGGATCTGATCTGGTCAAAGTATGTACCATGCTGTTCCTGTGTGATACGCATGTCCTGGAACTGCTGGTAAAAAGTAGGCCAATCCTCATGCTGCTGAAATGCATGATGCTGCGGCGAGTGTGGTGGTGTCGGCGGCTGTGGCTCGTGCTGCTCACCCATCTCAACGTCATCATCCTCATGTTCCTCCTCAGCTGGAGGTAACGGGTCCCATATCTCTCCATTCAAACCCCTCAACCTATCTCTCCCATCCAACTCAGCAATAACCCCCATAAACTTCAAAGACCGGATATCAATATGCACCCCCTCAGTGATCAAGGTGAGACCCCCAAGCACCCCCGGCGTCATTAATCGCTCATTATACGCGATCTCGGTCACGTACTGACCTCCGTGGATCTCACTATTGTGGGTCCGCCCTGAACACTTAACAAAGTATTCAGCCATTCTCGCGGCGAGGTTGATCGGTGCTTTGTCAACCAACGCATAAAGAAAGAGCAAATCAGGCGTTGGACAGTTACCTTGACTGTCCATGCGTCCGCAAATGGAATGGCTGAAAACGTGGTGCATCACGCGCACCAGAGGGTCTCGAAGGCGCGAAGCCTTTGACATCCGTGGGTTGTATGGGCCCCCACCCCCAATAGTGTTTCGCGCCCAGAATGCCTCTCGCGCTGCATCATTTGGGAAGTTGAACTGATCGTTAAAGATGTCGGGATCATCCATGTCCTCCCGCGTATAAATCCCAAGCCTCCGTCCTAAACGACCCACAGACCATGTATGCCAACGACCACACAACCTGAAGGTTACCCGATTCCTCCAACGGAAATCAGGTTCTGTATGTAAAACCGGCTTTTCATACTTATACGAGGCGAAGAATTCGATTGTCAACTCCCGATAAACCGGTCGGTTGCAACCGACCAAGTTTGCAAGTGGGCGGGTCATCATTTCATCTAGGCGATCATACTGGTTGAGGTCACGCATAACCTCCCAGTCCAACCAACGGGGCTCTCCAAACTGATCGCGCCTCGCCCATAATTCATCGCGCTTCGCGATGCATAATGCTTCCTTCTCGTTGTTGGGGTTAAATTGTAGGAAAGGGTGATCCATCTGCAATGGGGAATGTTGTTAGGAAGACAGAAACAGGAGACAAAAGAGTTGAAAACAAGCGAGCAGCCAATTATGAAGCTACTGTCCAAACTGAACTGGAAAAATGGCACGGTCGTTCTCCGGGACGCACGGTCGTGCGTCACCGAGAACTAACAGGCCAGACCAGCCGATATCGTGAATAGCCGGCGATGCACGATCGTTCCATACGAGGAACGACCGTGCACTTCCGAATCTGCAGAATACGACCCACTGTTTCTAGAACAATCAGATTTTTCAAAAATTCAACAAGTATTGGGCTCACAGGGGTCTGCAAATCAACCGGGTGTTCACGATACTTCGATTAAACAAGGGTTAGGGTTTCGATTTGTTTATGAAGAGAACCCTAAAAATTCCTTGAAAAACCGGAAGAAAACTACACTACAAAGCAAGAAAACAAGAAATCTAACACTAGGGACGTACCGTGCAAAGTTGGGTGCTTGATCGTGCGAAAAATCGTAGGAAACGGTGAAAAATCGCCTTGGAACGAGCTGCTGCTGCTAGGGTTCGCGACTGATGGTTTTTGCAGCAGATAATGGTATATATAGTGTGCAAATTGACCAAACTGCCCTCAGGCTGTCGCACGGTCGTTCTCCGGAATGGAACGGCCGTGCGTCACCGAGGTCGTTCAAACCCAGCAGCATGTTCTCGGAATTGCACCGAGGGTGCGATCTATCGTTCCGGCTTGCTTGGAGTTGCACGGTCGTTCCACAGGTGGAACGATCGTGCATCAGCTGCAGATACAGATTTTCTGCAGAAGCTATTTCCAGCAACCGTTTCGGCCGTTTTTCGCCGTTTTTTTCGACACACCAACTGTTCTATCAATATAACAATACAGAACCTTCGCCCGGCACGTACGGAAACTAAACAAACAAACGAAAACTACCTAACTAACCTAAATTACGCTAAAACTACAAAAACAAATAAAAGGACAGTTTTGCCCTTATAGCGCCAAAGACGCTCCGGCTGCATTTTTGTCGGCGAGTCAGCAGCGTAGACTCATGCTAAATTTTTTTGTCGGCGAGTCGATAGCAAGACTCATGTCCCCACACTTTACGTGTGCGGGCCATTACCACGCCCCTTCGGGTTCTGCTCCGTGTTGCCCGGAAGACCACCCGGGGGTCTCTCCGACAACATTTTTGCCAACTGGCCCACTTGATTCTCGACATTCTGAATGGAAGCCTTTTGACTTCGCATTTCTCCTTCGTTGACCAAGAATCGCTCCTCATGCTGCTGATATCGCTTTTCAGCCATTTGATTAGCACTATTGGAGTTGTTCAGCAGTTGTGCCATCATTTCCTCCAACTTTACATTGCTTTGAGAGGCGTGCGGCTGTGAACTGCTTCCTGAGCCTTGATTATGATATTGAGGCTGAAAGGATTGACCATGAGAATGTTGTGGCGCGGGAGCATGTTGAGCAAAACCGGGCGCGTTCTGGTTCCCAGAACCAGATTTCCACCCAAAGTTTGGGTGATTCCTCCACCCTGGATTGTACGTGTTGCTGTAGGGGTTATTTTGGGGCCTGTTTTGATTGCCCATGTAGTTCACCTCTTCGTGACCGGTAAACATAACACCCTGCTCACACGTACCTGGCACATGTGACACTCCACACTGGTCACATCCAGGGCCAACTTGCGCGGCTGATTGGGATTTATCGAATTTCGTCGCCAGAGCCGAGATTTGCGCAGTAATGGCTGTGTAATCGTCCACAGCGTGAGCTCCTGCTCGAGATGATGATGATGTAGCCCGACCTCTATCGCCTTCCCGGCGCGAGCTGGATTTCAACGCAGCTTTCTCAATAATATCATATGCTTCCGCCGGCGTCTTCGTTCCCAGATCGCCTCCTGCGTTAACATCTAATCGCTCCTGCGTGTTGTAGCTGAGCCCCTGATAGAAAGTCAAAACCAGCTGTCTCTTGGAATAGCCGTGATGTGGCACATCAATCAATAAATCCTTGAATCTCTCCCAAGCTGCATGCAACGATTCGCCCTCGTCCTGGCGAAATGAAGTAATCCGGTTTCGTAGCTTGTTCGTTTTCTCAGGTGGAAAGTATTTATGCATAAACTGCTCTGCCAACTGATTCCAGGTCCTAATGGACCCGGCTGGAAGTGACATAAGCCAAGCTCTGGCTTTATCACGCAATGAAAACGGAAACAACCTCAACCGAATCGCATCCTCCGAAACATCCCTAATCTTGAATGTGGAGCAAACATGTAGAAAAGCCGCAATGTGTCTTCCGGGATCCTCGTGCTCTCGCCCGTCGAACTGCACTGAATTCTGCACCATGTTAATAATACTAGTTTTAATTTCAAATGAAGGTGCATCAATAGTGGGTCTAATAATACTGGGCTCCAAGCCTTCTCGTCCGGGCTGATTAGTCTCATTCAAAGGTTGATTATCGTCTGCCATGATTTCGTCCCCCGAGTTTTCGCTTTCAGAAAGTATCACCGGGTCGTCAATCGCGTTTGCAATCCGTTGTGCAATGACACGTGCCCTTTCTCGAAGCCTCCTACTCCTCCTAAGATTATGCGCTGGTTCGTCAACCGGCTCAGTAATATTAGGCGCGGGAGTTGAGGACATTAACCTGCAAACGAAAATTTCACACAATGAATATTTTATTACTATATAATAATTCTGCCCCTTTTTTTTCAGCTGAATAGAAACAGAAAATTATTATAAAAGGGCTTAAAATTTTATAAAAATCCGAAAAATAGCCCGAAATTTTATAAAAATTCAACAAAATAAATAAATGAATCGACTAATACAAAAAATGGCTTTAGGGTGCCGAAAACCCAAAGAATAAGCGAATAAATGAACCCGGATCAAATAAACAAATGAAACAAAAATACCGCAAAAATGAATAAATCGAATAAAACAAGAAATATTAACAAATAAATAAACAAATAAATAATCAAGAAATTATACACAAATATTAACAAGTATATACACCGATAACATAATGACTCGGGTCGTTCCTAAAACTCGCCATTTCCCCGGCAACAGCGCCAAAAACTTGACGTGTGCGTATATATACATAATATTTTGCAATGAATTACACACGATTGGGTTTTAAATTTATAAAAGTGATTATTACTTTTACATCAAAACACACACGAAAGAGGCAAGTGTACCTCGTCATATATGTAATAAAGTATTGGTAAGAACCAAGTATCGATCCAAGGAAATGGGCGGAGAATTTGTACTAGACCTTTTTCACTAAACTACCGGTAAAAACATAGGTTTTGTGATTTTAAACTAAACTAAAGTAAACATAACCAAATACATAATAAAAACATAATAGAAAGTAGATAAAAAGCCTTGCTAAATACACAACCACAGCATGTCAACTAAGTCAGTTTTGGCACTAGAAGCATTCGGTCAATTTTCCAATTTAAAACAATTAGTATCCCTTTCGGGAATCCTAACATGACAATCATTTGGAAAGTTAAAACGATAGACACACTTTAACCACCTAAAATTGTTCTTTAACGTGCAATTGATAAATGTCTATGAAAATCTCTTAAAAATAAGTTAGGCAGCCGTTAGGATTATTCTAACCTCACTTAAACAAGGAAAGCGACACCGATAAACACAATGCAACCACCGAGATAAGCATAAACTAGATTAAATCACAACCGAGTTCATTTTACAAATCTTGCACAATAATTCACTAAGATAGCAATTTTGGCCTAAACTACTAACTAAGCTAACAAATCATGGCAAGAATTCATAACGACACCATCTAACCCATTTAGGTCCTTCCGTGACGGCAAGCTCTCTTGATTAACAATAATTACATTTTATTAAATCACTAACCATTTCTAGTATCATGATGCACACATTTAAACCAAGCTAAACTAGTTAACCAAGTTCAAAGTTTACTAATACAAGATTAATTAAGCTTCATTTTTCAACTATCTTAACTAACCAAGCATCAATCATCCAACATAATTACTTATAATCAAGAGTTCAATATCAATAACAAGGTTGCAAACTAATCATCAAAGATTAACATAGAAAATACTTCAAATGTCATTACAAACAAAGTTTAACAAACTAATGGTTATAATCTAGCAACGGATTGTTGTGTTTTTGCCCAAAGGCTACAATAAAACATAAATCATAATCTAAGTACTTGAAAGATTAACAAAAACTTGGAAAGATTAGAAAATCAAACCATAAACAAGTACTAGACTAAGGATCCGGGTAGTAATCGAGCTAATCGGGATAATGTGGCTTGAATCCGGGTGAAAGCTAATGCCTCCGGAGCCTGAAAATCGCCTGAGAGCTCTCCAAAAATCCAGAATTTCCCAAGATAGCGAGCAGACTGTTTCTGCTGTGTTTTTATACTTTTTTGCTGATGCACGGTCGTTCTCCATATGGAACGACCGTTCACTTTATTGAATTATTGAAGATGGGTCGCCATACTGCATACGTCACCGGATCGTTGACCAGATCTGCAGTTGCACGGTCGTTCTTCGGGACGGAACGACCGTTCAACTCCGAGCTATACATGTTGCACGTCAGGTCGCACCGACCGTTCAGTTCCGAGATGATCTTCGATGTCGGAGATGCACGGTCGTTCTTCGGGACGGAACGACCGTTCCACAGGCCCAGTTCTGAATTCTTAACAGAATGTCCGCAGATTTGTCGTTTTGTCCGGAAAGTCTTCGTTTTTGCTATCATCTTGTCTGAAATGCAGTTTTAGGCCTGTAAACACAAATGTAGATAAATAAGTATCCGAACGACGGTTTTACGGCCAAAAACGCATAAAATAGGGGTAAAACGGGGGACTAAAATATGTGTAAATTAGAGTGTATCAGTAACTAATGGGGTAATACTATCGCATCGCATCGCTCGCTCATCGCAACGCTCAACACGCGAATCGAAACAGCCAAACTCGTCGCGCCAAACACTCGGATCGAGTGGCCAACCGATCGAGTGGCCATCCGATCGGGTTGCCATCCGATCGGGTTGTCATCCGATCGAGTTGCCACCCGATCGGGCTGCCACCCGATCGAGTTGCCACCCGATCGACCAGCCTCTTTCCCCATTTTCCTTTTTGGGAAACCCTATAAATACCTACCTGTCACATCATTTGTGATGTGACAGCTCCCTTGTTCGACCAGCCGACTTCAAGCCCTTCTCGATTTCTCTCGATTCTTGTAAGTTTTCAACCTAAATCTTGTACTTCTATGATCTACACACACTTTTACATCATTTTCATCTTTGAATCTTAACTTTTAACCGTGAAATCACTGGATTTGAGGTGTTCTAGGATGATGTCATCATGGAGTTCTTATGAACTTCAATGTTTGGCTTCATTCCACCAAGAACAACTTAGATCCGAAGGATTTCCACAAGATTAATCAATGTTTTCACATTAGATCTACACAAATTCATGGTTAAAAGGATTGAGAGAAGGTTTCCAACTTTCTTTCAACTCTTTTACACTCAATGCACTCAAACCCGATAGAATCGGAGCTCGTTCTGATCTTCTACTCATTCTTAGTGATGTATTAGTTCCAGATCTGAATTCTATCTAAGAGACTACTGATTTCGTGTTTGAACATGAACAACCGTCTTGAACCAGGAACCGGTCGGACTAGGGTGATTCCTGTTTGGTCGGGTCACTTAGGTCGAGATAAGGGTTCTGTTGTTCAAGCAAGATATCGAAACGTCTCGTTCAAAACTACAAAACTTCAAACGAAATCAAGTGTCATGACGATCTGACCGTTGGGACGGATTGCCGTCCGATCGGATTACCATCCGATCGACCGGCCATCCGATCGGGTTGCACTTGGTTCCACACTTAAACTTTTTATTCAAAATTTTAAGGTTCTGAACGTCAAACGGATTGTCGTCCTATCGGATTGCCATCCGATCAAACGACCACCCGACCGAGTGACGTCTCGGACTTTGGTACTTGAATCAATTTTCAAAGACCATCAGTAACTAACGGATTGCCACCCGATCGGATAGCCATCCGATCGAGTGACCGTCCTGCTGTGAACTTGTTCTCAACTAAGAAGACTCGCCAATCGGATTGCCGTCCGATCGAACGACTGACCTAAAGGGTAGATATACTTCTCTATTTTTAAAAGGCTACAACGAAAACTTCAAAGTACAAACTATCATACACAAACACATCCTCACCAAACGAGGTGTCAATCCAATCGAATGGCCATCCGATCAGATGACCATCCGAACGGATTGCCATCCGATCCTTGGTACACTTGCATCGTTTTACGCGCCGCTCATCGTTTATGCTATCGTTAACTATTCAAGCTAATTTCTCTCAGCGCTCCCTTCAATCCAAGGCAGTGTTTATTAAGTTAAACGCTATCAGTGAGTATACTCGACCCCTTTTTGCTTTACGCACTTTTGGGTGTTACATATGTTACTTATTCTAAATCACATCGAACACACTACGCAACACTATTTATACGCTGACCTCTAATGCATGTAATACGTGACTCGAATAATGCATGTTTGTTATGTTAACACATTGATTGCTGTCTACCTGCCTTAGCAACGATAGTACTATAGTTTGGACTCAGCATCTGTTCAGTCATGGGTTGTTAAGGACAATTACTTCACGTGTTCGCAGTGGTGAACATGTGATGCGCACTCGCTATTCGCAGTCAACTCGCAGTCATTGGTATTGATAGGATCTTTGTCGATAACTTACATGCTTCACATTATACGTTGTACATTCTGGTTATGCGTAAACGATTTCAAACTCTATTATGCTAATATCAAACTTGTATGCTCACCTTTACACTATGTGTATTGACCTATATTTTAACGTATGTGACATGTGTTTAGGATGTTGTGCTTTGCTTGCTACTTGATGGAATCGAGTTAGGATGAGTCTAGAAACAAACAAAGACAATTTATTTTTATTTGAAATCCGTGTTGTCGGAACATGATGTGTTTTGAGGATATCATCGTCTGTAATAATTAGATTACTTAAATGGGTTACGGTATGGGACGTAATATTAACTATTTGGTAATTTAGTCATTATGGAATTTCTCTTGACAATCTGTTTCGCTCAGTGCCATGCCCCAATGTTTCCGTCATCGGTTGGGGTGTGACAGAGCAGGCGGAATGCGAGATCGTGGTGCTTACTTGTGATATCAAAAACTGAGCTCGGATGTGGTTAAAGTTGAAACAGAGGATGCTGCATTGATTAGTTTCAAGTTAGTGATTGTTCGTGAAGGTTGCAGTTTAGCAAATCAGAGGAGAGTCGTAAACTGTGCAAAAGACCTGAAGATTCATTCCAGGGGGAATTTGGATAGTCAGATTTCAAGATACCTGATTGAAGTTGCAGAAAAGTTGAAGATTACCGAATATTCAAACACAGCTCAAGGTTCTCAAAGTTTTAAAGACGATTCGATAGTGACATCCGAGGGGGAATCTGTTAGTTCATATTTCGTACGTCTGCCACTGTGCGAAGAGTTAGATAGAGCGTATGTTGAATATTGTATATAATAGGATTAGTTGGACACGGTTTTGTAATTGTCAAAGCCAATCCGATCGGATGTCAATCCGATCGGATGACACTTAGTGTGAGTTGTCTATAAATAGGGGGTTGGGGCTCCCATTTGGACAAGCTTTTGGTTCCCAGAGGGGAAATGCTGTCCAACTGGTCTCGAGGTGCTGTAATCGTTGAATAATCAATAGAGACCAGATTATAAGTAACTGATCGGTGTCGTATTCTGTTTCTACTCCTTTCTTAGTCATAATAAACGCACCGAACACGTCGTTTTGGGACCGAAGCTCCGTCAAACTCACCGGATCCTAGAATCAGCAGGATCCATGGTGAGAGTTGTATATCATTAAATCTTCTGTTGCTAAGTAAATTAAAAAAACATACAAATCTCAACAGAAAACATGTAGTACAACTGAGCTTTGTAAGATGCAATGTTGCATAATATTGTTAACATTAACCGCGAAACTATTAAGGTTTGAACAATGTGTAAGTACTCTCAACTTACCATAAGGCAAAAACATATACAACATAATGTTAACATCGTACATATCGTTAGAAATGTATGTTGGTTGGATTAGAAGCATTTAGATGATGTCTTATAGTATGTCAGGAACGTGGTAACTAAGGGTATTTGTGAGTCGTCAATGCGGATTGAATCACCTAAGAAAGCACTTAAGTTCGTTTTAAATTTATAAAGTTTAGTTCATGGTTTGGTCAGTTTTAGATTTACACGGTTCAACTCATGATTTGGTTTCGGTTGTTTGGTGATTTATAGGTCCGATCGACGGTTTGGATGTTAGAACTTCTCGGTTAACCAAACTGATTGTTTAAACCTATGAACTATTAAACTAGCTAGTTTACTTTATCATTTCAAGCAATCGTAGTTAGCAGATCGTTAGATTCACCCAGGGTTTTGTCAACTCCGGCATAGTTAGACCATGGGCTCCTCTAGCTATAACGAACAAGAAGATGAGGGTCATGTGATACAAGTGTGACAACAATAATAATATATGAGTTAGGAAAACAAGGTAATATGATTGTATGTGAGTGGTTAATGTGTGCCATGATTGTTAATGGTGATAAATTACAATTTGAGGTAGAGCATAACTTGGGGCCAACATATAAGCCATCGTCTGGTCACACTCTTCATCATATGATAACTTAGAAATATGTGGCCAATGCATGATAGATCTTCACCTGGCAAACTATCGACGAACTAAAAGATGAGGGTCATGTGATACAAGTGTGATGACAATAATAATATATGAGTTAGGAAAACAAGGTAACATGATTGCATGTGAGTGGTTAATGTGGGCCACGATGGTTGTTCATGGTGATAAATTACAATTTGAGGTAGAGCATAACTTGGGGCCAACACATAAGCCATCGTCTGGTCACACTCTTCATTATATGATAAGTTAGAAATATGTGGCCAATGCATGATAGTTCTTCGCCTGGCAAACTATTGACGAGCGTTAGGCAATACAACCTTTCTAACAAGTCTTCAACAACACCAATTAGGTGTGTGTATATTGTTGGCTGTAATCAGGAGTTTGCGCCTAAAATGAACAGCGTATCCATCTTTAACCAATTTACTAAAAAATATTACATCATTTGGGGTCACTAGAATATGTAAATTATATCTCAAAACTATAATGTAACAAGTAAAACAACTAAGTTATACCAATCTCACACCAACAATTGATGTTTGGTCATCATTAATAAGTGCAACCCCTCCCTCAACGTGTGATACTCATAACATCTTTCCTATCATCATTCACTAGAGAAGTGAATTAAGACATTATGTACCAACCACAAACAATGATTAATCTTGTGATCCTAAAAACCTAGGATATTGATTAAGAGTTGAATATTACCCAACTTATAGAAATTAAAAGTTGTAGAGATCTTCTTCACCAGAAAACACTTGGATTCATCTTGGAATCGTATACAATGTCAGATCAAACGTTTGTTGGTACACACAAAGGTTTAATTGGATTAGACCAAGAGGCTTGAAGAACGAATTTGTTGTTTGGTTTGAAGTCATCGTCCCGTTTTTGTGTTCCTGTTTTTATTTTATTTTGTCAACAGAAAGAATAAAAAAACTATACCATGCGTCGACAAGTTTTTTTTTATGTGACACATCATCGGATTTAGTTTTCAACAGAAAGAAGAAAAAAACTATATCATTCGTCGACAAGTTTTGTTTGTATATGACACATCATCGAGTTTAGGTATTTTGAAAAACTTAGATCAGTGTATGGCGTATTGATCCACAACTAAAGCCCAAAGTATGATACTAATTTATTATTTATATATATTAATTCATAACATATGAATGAATAGTACCTTATTTTGTCATTTGTGGTTATTTTTTTTATTTTATATTTTTTCATAACAAACTTGAAAGAGTTTAGTTTTTTTAATTAAATTTTGTTTTACGCAATTTTTTCGGATTTTGTCGTCTTCCTTATATTTCTACTTAGCAAGGTGTTTGCTAATCACATTTGGTCCCTCATGTTTCTTTTACCCCCTCGACTTTCTAATACGTGTCAATATAAATTTGACTTTTTCTATGTTTTACGTCATGTGAGTCACTTAGTGCTAAAAATTCGTGCTTTTGTTTTACGTTGTTTTTCGGTTTTGGTTGTCTTTCGGTTGCTACTTAGCAAGATTTTAATCCCCCAGCCCCGTAACGTTGGTAGCACGGTTTCGCAGCCCCCGTCCCACAACGCGAAGGGTTAAGACTAGTTTAAATTATGAGAAAAGGAAAAGCTCAATACGTCTTGTGATTTGATTCATAACCAAGGCCCAAATTAGTGTACTAATTAATTTAATCCATTAAAAGGAAAGCCCAATATGTAAGAATTAACCGGCCCAAATTATAAATACAAAAACAATGAATACACGATCTTATTAAATTAAAATGAGCCTGTACTCCCACATCTCCTAACTCGTTTATTAACAAGATCCACTTAGTCGACAAGTTTATTCAATAACACCAAACATGTTGATAATACTAAATTCCCAATATTTGGATCACTGCCCATAAAAAATCTTTCAAACATTACAATCCCTCTTTATATACGTGTGTTTAAATGAGCAATTTTTTTTTTGTCATACGTGATCTTATTTTTTTCGAGTCGGGGTCTTATTGGAAGCATGCTCTCTATTTCTACGTGGTAGAGGTAAGGCTGTCTACATCTCACCCTCCTCAGACCCTACCTTAGCTTTATTATTGATGAGATATTAATGATGATTGTCACAGTTTCATGTCCATAAAAAGCAAATGTTGGTTTTTGGTGATACACGACTTATGTAGTTATGTTTGGAATTGTCCTTAAATTAAATACATATTTACAACTATATTTTGATAGCCCAAGTTTCTTGTTGTCATTTCCATATTTATTATGTTAAAAAAATGCATGAAATGCGACTTATTCTCACAAACATTGTTTTTTGCCAACTAAAATGGACTATTATTTAAGACTTATGTTATGTGAAGGTAAAATAAATATACAATGTAATGTCCCGTAACATGTGGCTTATGCCAATAATAATTCGAAATCTCTTACATTTGTAAAACTAAATACTTAGCATGCAAATGGTTATTTTTATAATTTTCTCTTTTTATTTAAAAGATAGTTTATTTCATTCATACTTGCCAAGTTACCCCGTTCCCCTGAGGCTGAGCAATTGTTGTGGATGACCCGTTGGACCCTGGTCAGGAATATGATAACTTCTGGCGCTAGGGATCCAAATGTGTCAAAGGCAAAAGGGACAAAACCATGCTGGTTCTCTGCACAAGCTTTAGCGTGCTTATCAACTTTCTTCGATTCTGCCTTTCTTGTTGCTTGTCCAGCTACAAACTCGTTTTCCCTTAAACCAACCAGAGGGGAAACCCTCGTAAGGTCCTCACAAACATGTTTCCCCTATCTTTTAAAAAATTAAAGTAAACTAGTTGATTTTCCGTCCGCGCGTTGCGGCGGGGACCTAATTTCCGCAAAACGCGTGTCGGCAACGACAAGCAGATACCGAATATCAAAACATAAATAAAAATGACTTGGTAACGATAGTCACTTCGTCCTAAAAAACGATTTTTAATAATGTAATATATAATAATAGGACCCACACGTCCTAAACGTTGGAAATTCGGTTGTTTTCAGTTTAGTTATTACGGTGCTAACACGTTAAAATATGGATGAGCTGGCACCAGTAACGGCACCGAAAGTACCGATACAGAAAATTATCGAAATTAGGTACCGGCACCAAAAATGCTCGGTACCATACGGTATGGTATTTGAAGGTAAAAATCAGTAAATACAGGTATGGTGCTAGACCGGTGTTGAACCGAAAGTAACGGTTCTGAAAACGCCAAAAGGTGGGTACCAAATTGGTACCGAAAATGATTGGTATAGTAAATTTGGTATCGATACGATACCGGTTTGATTACAGGATTTGATATGATTTGCTCATCAATAATCCAAATATCCAAGTTAATTTTACATGCTACAATTTATTCATTATAGAAAAAGACAAAAAAGAAAACAAAATAAGTTGCGTATATAAAACCTCATTCAAACGAAATACATTATACTTACAGTGTGTATGGAAAGTAATATAAACGGTGCAATTATTTGCGTTGCTATAGAATTTGATGAGCTCGGTACCAACCGGTACCGAAAATACCGTTACCGAGAATCCCCAAAAAGTGGGTACCCGTACCGAATATACCTGGCACGGTGCGGTTCGATACCGGTCGGTACTGGTACGGTACCGGTATTTGAGGGTAAAAACCGGCGCCAAACCGATACCGAAAATGTCAAAAGTCGGTACTGATTCGTTACCGAAAATATACCCGGTTTGGTAAATTTGATACCGATTTACCATTTGCTCATCTCCTTAATGATGTTACTATTCATTTTGTTTTAATTTTAATATATAGGTAGTAATTACAGGAACATTAATAGTAAATAAAATGTAAATTTGCTAGCTAAGCATTAATCATCCCTTTTTTTTATCATGACTTTTAGTTCTTGTAGTTTTTTTTTTGAACGGCAAATTTGGATCACTGACGGTCACTGGAGTATCATCGTGCCACCAGCAGAACCACCCGATCATATCCATCTCCACTAGGCAATAATGCCTATACACAAATTCAGGAGGAAACCCAATAAATCTGGGAAAACCCCCTTTGTGGGAATCGAACCCATGACCTAATGCTCATAAGCCTTATCCCACCACCAAGATACCACTAGGCTATAATGCCATGGGTCTTTTAGTTCTTGTAGTGGTCTAGTGGATCAGTGGATCTTTCAAAATGAACAAGTTGAACACTTAAAAGTTAAACTTGAAACCAATAAATTTTAAACAAAATCTTATACATAATATATTCTTCTTGAAGGGTGAGGTTCGGTTACAAAGTCCAAATTTCCTAAAAAGTGTAAAATGTCATAAAATACTATAATTTCAGTCATAAAACACACAAATAATAGAGTGAAGACTACTAAAACACCATATTCAAACCATAAATGTCCATAAAAACTTCAAACACACAATCGTAGAATTATGAATATAAAACACAACATGCTAATCAACATAAAAACACTAATGTTTGTCATTCGATAATCAGAGGCTTATCATCCAAAATACAAAACACAAGCCACATATATGACGTTTAGTAATCTTCATGCTGTTATTTGTGGGTTTTGTTTATGTTTTATGGTTGACATTTTGATGTTTTATGACTTTTTACACTTTTAGAAAATTTAAACTTTTAGCCAACTCTAAACCCTTCTTGCATAACCATCATGTTTTTGTTTTATTTTTTGTTTTTTTTAAGTTTTTCATCTCTTCATGTAGCATCACCAACCACTACCACCCAATTATCCAAGCACCACCAAATACAGCACAAAACACTAAATTCCAGTCCAATCAAGTCAAACTTATTTGACCTCATGTACAAAATATATAAAGAGTCCTTTTTTTTGAAAGGCACTATATATAAAGAGTCCTCAAATTTATAAAAACTCAACTTAAATTTTATTATTGTTTTTCAATACCTAAGTATGTATATTTTACTTTGCTTAATTATGACCTATCTATATCTATATACAATATAACAAATAAAAAAAATCCAAGGAGATATATGTCCCCTTTTTTAGGCCGCCTAAATTTTTGTTTTCCTGCGTCTTTCTCCTATTCAATAATAATATTTAAATGTTTTATTTTTAGATATTTAATATAAACTTAATTATTGGATACTTATTATCTATATCTAGAGTACATAAATAAATTATTATTCTAATATTATATATTATTCAGCTTGTGTAATACACGTGTTTATTCAACCGTGAGTTTTTTTTTTTTAAATTCTACATTTTAATAATGTTACATTTACCTGTGTAATACACAAGATTCTAACCTAGTCAATACGAAGGTAAAACATAAATGTTTACTCATGTCAAAAATGGCTTATCAAACAAAAAAATAAACATTATATGTATCATTGAGCGAACTCAAGCTACTTAGCTAAACTTGTTTGGCCCGTTTATTGATCATACAGCAAAAAAAAAAAAAAAAAAAAAAAAACATTATATTGGTGAACTTTTTCAAAACAAGTAACATTACACAACATGCTTCATTTTCCATATACACTATGACATACACTAAAACCGCCCATGAAGGTTAAAGGGTAAGCTCGAAAATGTATAAACGACGAAAAAAGTAGTTTGAAAAACAGTATGCATCTTAACTCAAAACGCTAGGTGTTCACTTATCAGCAATCAGAGTCAAAGTTGTTCTCTCGGACAAAACCTCAGGTGCCATCTGCAACGGTTCCAATGAATCTACTATATCGCGCATAAGTGGTCTAGCTTTTGGGTTACGGTTCAAGCAATGGTAAGCTAGCATGGCTGCCTTTTGGAACCCTTTAACCGGATAATCACCTAGCCTAGGATCTGCAATGTCTAGTAACTTCTTCTTTTCTTTAAGCAATGGGAGAGCCCAATCCGCAAGGTTTTGTTCTCGGGGTGGTCTTGATTTGTCCAATGATTTTCGACCCGTTAGAAGCTCAAGAAGAACGACACCGTAGCTATAAACATCACTTCTTGGAGTCAAATGGCCTAAAATGAGACACTTCACATTAGTAAGTCACTTTACCAATATCTCTAAATATTTCACATAATATGTCCATTTTTCATCTTTTTTGGTAAAATTTAACTAGTAGTATTGTAAATATTTAGAGTTTTCTAAACACTAAAAAAATAAGGATGACAAAAGAACCCGAACCGAAACAATTGGGTATGGAATTAATTTAAAAAAAATTCACAGGTTATTTATTAGATGATACCCATCTGATTATTCATACCATTTTACCCGCATCAAAATTGAACATATTAATAATAATATATATTTAATATTTAAAAATATAATAAATAGTATGTTCAGAGTTATTATAAAATGAAAAAAAAAATATATATATAGAAAGGTCAATAGTGTAATTGAATATTTTTTATATTTCTAGTCGTCTTTTAAGATCGGGCTTGGGCAATGGGCATCACATTAGGTGATTTTTATCCGCATAAAAATGGGTATACCTGATACCCATGAGTATACCCGTGAACTTGATGGGTAACTTGTAATGGATGCCCGACAAGTATGAGACATGATTTTATAATCGGGTATGAGACTCGCGGGGATTACCAAAACCCGTCCTATGCCAGGCCCATGGCCATCCCCTATGTGACATCTAGTTATTATTTCAAACAATAGAAGCTCATTCAAAAATCAGCCCATTAGTATTAACTATTAAGTTGTAGTGTTATGATTTATGAAGATAAAATGAAGTGGGGAGTGTTAACAAACCTGTCATAATATACTCAGGTGCTGCGTAACCGTATGTTCCCATTATGCGAGTAGAAACGTGAGATTTATCACCAACCGGGCCATCTTTTGCTAGGCCAAAATCGGAGAGTTTTGCATTGTAGTCCTGTTTGTTAATCAAAATGTTAAAGGGGCATTGGATCAACAAATTTTGAATTGTTATGCTTCTTAAACTATCAACAAAAGGGAGTATGATGATGTGATATGTGTTTGAGTTTGTGAACTAACCGGGTCTAGTAAAATATTTGAAGTCTTGAAATCGCGATATATGACTGGCTTTTCTGCATCATGGAGGAAGGCAAGTCCTTTCGCAGCACCAAAAGCGATCTTCATTCGAGTTGACCACGGAAGAGGAAGTAGCACTCCTGCAAAAAAATAACAATTTGCATCTAACATATTTGTTATGGAGTCAAATGTAATTAGGGGTGTCCATCGAACCGAATAACGAATTTTCGAATTACTCGAATCAAATTTTGCTAAATTTTTTTTTTTGCTGGAATTCAAATTCGATTAAAAATTCGAATTCGAATATATTCGTTTTGATTCAAATTCATTTAAAATATGTAAATTTGTTACGGGCTATTTGGGCTTGGTAATGGACTATTTTAGGACTTAGATTAAATTTATAGATTAGTTTATACTTTAACCCAAATTAAAGTTATATTGTGTGTATTATATATAAAAATAATAAATAAATTTGTATAGTTTGAATTCGAATTTCGAATCCCATCGAATTTAAACTTATAAATTCGTATTCGATCTAATGGACTCAAATTCGAATTGAATCGAATACGAAAACTTGATAATCGAATCGAATTGAGTCGAATTTCGAATTTCTCGAATCCGAAAACACCCCTAAAAGTAATTCATCAAACTTCTCTTGAATATTAAAAAATATTTTTTATAATGATCAGGGAAATGCTGAATGAAAGAAGTATTTAAAATAGGATCACTCACTTGAAAATAAGTTATTTTCCACACTACCGCGTGCCATATACTCGTATATGAGAACTCTGTGCTCATCTTCACAACAATATCCAATAAGTTTAACTAAATTTGGATGAGAAAGCTGCCCCAAAAATATGACCTCGGCCTATAATGCATGGAAGAGCTATGATTAATTGAAATCCGACTAAAAATGAGATACCTAAAGTTGAGGTAGTAGTTTCAACCTATTTACGTATGAACGTGTTGATTTGGGTTGTATTTTAACTCAAACCGGTCAGAACAAGTTGAAAGTCGCCCAAAGTCTATTCTTAATGCATACAATGTCCTAAATCACTATTTTCAAAGATTTAGATTATCATATTTAGTTACATTTGTAATATACTTGACGCATAAATTATGTTAAAAGAAATATGAAAAAGTGTTTGCAGGTCAACCCAACCCACTCTGTTTCAACCAATCATCCTTTATTTATAATGATGTGTTTCAACTTGAACATGTTTTGCCATGTTACCCAACTCGCCCAACCCACTCGTCTTGCCACCTGTAACTTAAAGCATGAATACATATCTACATGTATATATGAATGTGTGTGTGTGTAGAGAGAGAGGGGTTGTGTTCACCAGCCATTCTCGATGGCCTTGATGACTATTATCTCCATCGTGAACTTTAACAGCTACCGGAACAGGGGGAATCCTTTCTTCTAAATCATCATAAAGGAAGCCTTTGTATACACTACCGAATCCCCCTCCACCTAACATGTGATCTTGTCTAAAATTATCGGTCATTTTTCTAAGTTCATCAAACGTGAACACGATTAATGGATTAATAGCAGAACTACGTCGCAGATCTTCTACTTCTTTAGGATTTGATGGCAGCTTATTTAATTCATCCTTTCTTTTAGCTATTGAACTTTCATCCTTGGCCAACTCTGAAACCAAAATATGCAAAATAAATAAAGAAATAAATGAAGCAAAATAGCAAATAGTGAAATAAATGTCTACTTCACATCCCATGTGACTTTTCACTCGATTTGTACATACAAAGAAATAGAAAGAATTTAATTAAAGTAAAGTAAAGATCCATATGCCAAAAAGGAAAACTTAAAAACTAAAAAGGTGATATTGCATTATTTGTGTTCCACAGTTACTTATTAGTACAAACTAGCAATATTAAAACCAACATAAAAGAGGAGAATATACTTGCAAGGAAATCAACAAAGGAGGGTAAAAGGCAAAACTGCGGAAACGCGCATAAACACTTATACCTATTTTTTTAACCTTGATACGTGTATCACCAGGGGCGCAGCTTTGTAGGGGCCGCGCGCGCGCGCGCGGGCGGGGGAACTTTTCGCTTAGTAGTGTCCGGTATGTAGTTTTCGTATAGAATTTTTTAGGTATATACGTTTTCGACCCTCCGGTTTTATATTTTTTTAGGTATATACGTTTTCGACCTCTAGTCGAAAATCTCAAGCTTCGCCACTGTGTATCACGGTTATGGAATTGTATAACCACCTCTATCGCTCTCTCTGTATATATATCCTAGGCATTCAATACCTAACGAATTCTAGGTAGATATATGCTGATTCTAGTTATATAACCGTGTTATGTATCATAGTTGATAGATATCTAGAAGTGTTTATGCGGTTTTCGCATTTTTCGATTAGTTCATAAATTTTGTACTTTAGCATATTCACAAATGCCACCTTTTCTCTTTCTTTTCATTAGAACCCAAATCAGGAGCATACCTAGAAAGATGCATCTTGAAGCAACAAAGTAAAACAAAAAGAACAGAAAAACAGAGTATGATGATCCCTAGGTGCTATTTTACTCAATCTCTTCACTAAAAGCAACAACTTTAGCCACAAAATATATATAAAAAAAAAGCTGTTCTTCTGGCAAGTGGTTCTAAATTCTATTTATAAAACACACAATAAAAAAATAAAAATAAAAACCCAACCTGACAATCTGTTTCAAACTGCATATTATCCAATACCAAGATGCGTAATATAAATCTAAACAACATAAATGAGATCATAATCAAGAATTTGAAAAAATAAAAAAATACTCACCTGATTTTGTGTTGGATGAGACTCTGTAAATAGAGGGTTTCCATTTACACCAGCAGCAACCCATCATACACCAAGAACACCTCAAAACTTTTTTTTTTTTTTTCACACACCCACAAAAAAAGAAGAACACCCAAGTAAAAGAAAGAGAAAAAGATTATTAAAGTTTGAATGTTTTAGAAAGCCCAAGAAAGATTATTGATTAAAATTGTTTGAAGAGGTTTGTGGGTGAATATGAATTTGATGTAGGAACCAACCATTTTTCTTGATTGTAATGATGAGGTGGAGTGTAGAAGTGGGAGGGGCTGTTTTCCATAGGCATGCTGCTTTGTTTTGATTTCTATATTTTGTGATGTATGTGCTGTTTTTTTAATAGTTTGGACTTGTATGTTAATGCGCCCCTGGTGCATGTTAGCACTCATCAGTCTTTATCTATCCTCTTCAAGACTTCCTTTTGTTAAGCTGAGCTTTACCCTTTTTTTTCATTCTTTTTTACATAGATTCCTTTAATAGTGCATCAATGGGCCTCTTGTATCTATAGTGCTTAGTTTTCCAAAGTTTTTTTTGACTAGATTAGCATGTGCATTTAATTTTATGCCCAACAGAAAGCAGCAGTAATTAAATGACAGTACTTAAGTTGGTGGTAATTCACTGTCATCCGGTTCTCGCGTAAGTAGTCGAAGGCGCTAGGCGCACTCAAGGAGCGATGGGTAAGCCTGTCGCCTAAACGCACGACGCTAAGCAAGGGCCCGAGATAAGTAAGGCGCACAGTATAAACAGGTCGTTTTTAGTTGTTTTAGGCTAGTTTAGGCCGATTCCAAGCCATTTTTAGATGTTTCAGACCTTTCATACCGGGTTTTTTTTTTTTTTTTTTTTTTTTTTGCAGAATTTGGTGGGCGTGTGCGCTTTTGCTGCACTGGGTGCGTTTGGTGCCTTTGACTACTATGGTTCTGACCGGGTTGATTTTTTGGTAATTGAACTGGATTATATCAACCCGTGTGCAGTAGTGTGTTGAGATGCAAGTTTCGTCGCATTTCTATTATATTTTAAATGTCTAGGTAGTTTGTGATATAATTTAAAGTGTGTGACAAGTTAAACTTTTATAAACCTCTTTACCCAAAAAAAAAAAAAAACTTTTATAAACCTGAGAGGAAAAAGAAGAAATCATTTGCTCCTGAAAGTCATCATATCCATTTAAAAGTTGCAGCATTACAAAAATAACAATGATAATCTACATGGAAAGGCACATGCTATCATCAAATTGTTCATTTTGAGGTGGTCCTTGAGGCATCTATAACTTTATAGAACCCGTGCAGATACAAGTATGAACCGAGTGCAATGTGAACATAATGAAAGTGCACCGAACACTTGGCACCGTTTCCTGAATATGTTAACAGTGACAAGATAATTGACCGGCATAAAACACGATTCATGATAATGCAAATTCCAAATTTATGTCAACAATATTGACAAGCATAAAACAAGGTATATCATGGTAATGCAAATTTGTGTTTGGTTTTTTCACTTGTATGGTGTGTGGTTGACATAAGAAAAACTATGATTATGTTATATGGTGACGATCACTCTCAAGTTTGATGAGAAGAAAGTAAGTTATGACACGTTTTCGTTTAATTTTTTTTCAACCGATAAATTATACCATACAATTAGGCATGATCATCCAGGGACATGATAATTTACTTTAAGTGGTTTGTGTTGAAAATATAAAGTAGCAGACAAGATTTAGTGCCCTTTTTAGTAGCTTTTAATCTAGGAAATGCATAAAAGAAATTAGGTTGTACATTGTTTGTAGATTTGAATAGTACTAGTACATGTTTTTGTCTCTTTAGAGATTCTAGTACAGAAAACTACAAGTTCTACTAGTGGGCTATCTCAATATCAGAGACATGACACATTTTCGGTTAGTAGTTTTCTTAATCGTGGTTAGTTTGCTTAAAGGCCCGTTAAGGAGCATCTCGGGTTCAACTTAAAGTTGGTTAGAGCTAGATTATATGTCCATTGGGCCATGGGCCTATGCCCGTTTAGCTTTTGCTAATATGTTTTCTTGATTAGACAGATTATTATCATGATTCATAACTATCATCTATTATTTCTGGACCACATAGAGAAGAACAACATGATCAACAATTTTATATTATGTTGCTTGGTGGATGCAAGGGCATATATGTAAATGCAGAATATCCAAAGTATCTACAATCATATTCAGTTCTATCATGTAATCATTGTAATTAGTAAATTAAAGTTACAAGAATTATCATGATACTTAATCACTGAATAACCGATTAAACTGCTTGCAAACATTATAGTTAAATTTTCATTGAAAGTCATTCCATCTAAATAGAGTTTTAAATTTTAGACTGATCATATAATAGAGAAAAATTGCATGAATCATGGCATGCACATGCAAAGTATGAAGTGAGGGAAGATCTTAATTACACAATTAACATTCAATGATAAATTAATAATATATGGTAACATAAACTTGTAGAAACTTCTTCTATGCAGCTACTTAGATAATCTTGATGATATTTAGCGTGTTTCTGCATAACTAGAACACATGGAAGCAAATAAATCCTATAATTCAAATGATATTAATAATAAGAAGCCACTAGTTTTGCAACCTTTGTGGTTGTTAAGAGTAAGTATATATGTTGAATTCAAATTTTTATTGATATGACATGGTTAATAATCACATTACCACCCGGCCTCTTTAACATTCTTATGCAAATATGCATGTCATTTCTCCATAACTCCATAACTAAATGAACCTAGCGTAGACTCTCTACATATACAACTTCACCGGTATGTACTTGAATTGGTACATAAAGTTTCGGTTTACCGAAGCAAATAAATTCCTTTACTTCAATATCCAAGTATAATTCATGGAAGTGCTATTATACTAGCTATGACAGAAATTAGACACCTACATAATAAGCATGATAGATCATCATTCAATCTTTAACTTTATTTATTAATTTTGTGCATTCCGAAAGCTGCAAGGCACGTCTAATAAGCCTACAATTTTACGCAAGACAATGACCGCACGTTACGCAACTTTTGTTGAGCATGAGTCTGCCTAGCTAAGAAATGATTCTGTTCATAACATAATCATTCTCAAGTGTCCATGTCTAGCTACTAGATACCCACATATACATTGAGCACTAGCTCTTTAAAAAGAATGGTGCACAATAAGCCTTTGAAGTTTAAGGAATGACCAGTTCCTTAAGTAGACTTATGTTAGCCGTATATGTTATAATGCAGTCTACGCTAACAAAGTTGCCTGAATGGTTGTTAAGAGAGTATAGATCCTTGAAGAGTATTATATGTAAAATATAGCCATCTTAGTGTATCAATCAAAACTAGGAATACTAAGAAGGATAATAAAGTGACCTACTTTATTAACTCTGGAATGATGAAGAGCACATGCACTAGAGTTTGGTGGTATCCATAGTGTCTATGAACTCAGGAATGCTTCAACATGAGGGCTTATACAGCTTTGATATCTTCGACTACAAGCAATCCGTTCACCGTTGACCTTTGGCTTTCCTAAGCAGTCATCTTCTTGTTCATCCTTTTATTTCGGTATTTAAGGCTGCCTTGTGTTTATCGTTTGTTCATATCAGGAGCAATGACCAGTGGTTACCACTCCTTTTTGGGCCTGGCCTTTATGTCACTTTGTTATATTCAATTAGTATCATCCACTTCAGATGTAACTTTACCAGCAAAAGTGCTAACTTTTTTCATACATTGGTCCCCTCTTTGATGACATTCTCATGTCTTCTATCTTGTTCTGTTGTTTGTTGTTGTCGTTTTACGCAGGTTTACATTGTCTATTTAGGGCTTAAAGATGTTCAAGATCCTATTCTCACTTCAGATTACCATCTCGACCTCCTTTCCGGTGTCTTTCAAAGGTTTTGTATTATGTTTTTTCATCTCAAAACTGATCTACATGCCATAAATAATTCTCATTATTGATCACATTTGTTAATATTCGTTCCTCTTAGAAAAGAAGATGCAACGCGATCCATGGTTTATAGCTACAAACATAGTTTCTCGGGCTTTTCTGCAAAGATAAATTCAACACAAGCAGCCACCTTAGCCGGTATGTGATAAGAGTACTTTATCTAAAATATATATTTTTATTTTTTTAGTACTACTAATTAACATAAAAAATATATTTCAGGAATGGAACAAGTTATATCAGTGTTCAAGAGCCGCACACTGCGGTTACACACAACTAGAAGCTGGGATTTCATGGGTCTCAACTTGAACCCTACTGCTGATAATTCAAATCCATTGCAACTAACTCATGGGGACAATACAATTGTTGGCTTATTTGATACGGGTACAGTATATAAATATATACATAGCATAGAAAATACAAAAATAGCTATTAGATAATCTTTGTGATTTATATAATTACTATTATTAATGGATCAGGCATCTGGCCAGAATCTAAGAGTTTCCATGAAGAGCCTAACATGCATCCAATTCCCAGAACTTGGAAAGGCAAATGTGTTAGTGGACAGAATTTCAATCCCAAAACAGCTTGTAATCTAAAGCTCGTTGGGGCCCGTTATTACCTCAAAGGATACGAGCAAGAACATGGACCTCTAAATATTAGTGAGACCTCAGAATATAGATCACCACGTGATGCAAACGGCCATGGGACCCACACAGCTTCGACAGCAGTGGGGTCCACTGTTAAAACAGCTAGCTTTTTTGGGTCTGGGCAGGGTATGGCTAGAGGAGGTGCGCCTAGAGCACGGTTAGCAGTGTATAAAGTGTGTTGGGGGGATGGGAGGTGTAGTGAAGCGGATATTTTAGCAGCTTTTGATGAAGCAATTAATGATGGAGTTAATGTGATATCAGCTTCTTTTGGTTTACCGCCACCACTGCTTCCGTTCTACAACTCGAGTAACGATATTGGGTCGTTCCATGCTATGGAGAAGGGTGTTAGCGTCATTTTCTCAGCAGGAAATAGTGGACCGAATCCATCTTTTGTCCAAAATGTTGCTCCTTGGAGTACATGTGTTGGTGCTTCATCTATTGATCGAAATTTTCCAACACGCATAGTATTGGATAATTGTCTTTCTTTTGTGGTAACTAACTTAATTACATTCTTTTACATTTATTTGCAGTAAAGATAAAGTTTTCATCGAATATAATGCATTTTAAACATGCTTCTTAACTTTTCCTGTGCAGGGTGAAAGCTTTAATACTAAACATATAGACGCAAATCTTGTTGGAGCTCGCAGATATTTCCGTGGAGGGTACTCTCTCTCCCTATATAAACACGCACCCATACATACGTACATATATACACACAAATGTGTATAGAGATATATCTATATATACTTATCGTGTCGTTCTACATGGCCAAATGAAGACTATTGGAATTCTAGTAATGAACTGAAAGAATGTATTATAGTGCATGTATGATTATGTAATGCTACAAAATTATCCTAAATCGAAATGAATGAACATACAGGATATGCAGTATGGATATGTGGAGAAACAGGAGTGCAGTCGGGGCGGTGATCCTGTGCTTCTCAACCCAAGGACCGGTTGCGATTGAAGAGGCAGAAGTAGCAGCCTGGATTGCAAACGCCGCAGGATTGATTTTTGTAGACTCGCCTACTCGTCAATATGTTGATGTGGATATAATTCCCACCATCCGTATTGATATGATTCAAGGCAGTAAACTTAACAATTATATATCTCAAAGCAAGTAAGAGTTTGTAACTCATTGTTCCAACAGTTTCACCTTTGCATTAGTAATTCGTTAATTTTATAGTAACAGATTAAGTTTTTTTTTTAATGAAGAACGAACCATACTAAGGTCTGCATATTTCCAAGTAAGACGGTAATCAAACAATCACCAGCACCTGTTGTCGCAGATTTTTCATCAAGAGGCCCAAGCGCGATCTCACCTGATATTCTCAAGGTAACTAAATTCACTTCAACTATGTAACCATATATATAAACTACAACATAGGTAACAGTTTTTTTTTTTTAAATTTACCAGCCGGATATAAGTGCTCCAGGAATCAGCATACTAGCAGCATGGCCTCCTGGAATATCTCCAACTAGAACAGATGTTGATCAAAGATCTACAGAATGGAATTTCCAGTCAGGAACATCAATGTCATGCCCTCATGTATCAGGTGTAGTTGCACTCCTCAAATCAGCGCATCCCGATTGGTCTCCAGCAGCCATTAAATCTGCCTTGATGACAACAGGTAATTAACAACGGGCCAGACTATACGCACACCATTGACATACTATCCACACACCACTGACATGTTATATGGACCGTATAACATTTTTGCCATACCATACAGGTCGTATAGCCCTATACCATCATCCGTATGATTAGGCGAACATGTATACAATAGCGTATAAAAAAAGGTATTATACGGGCCATATAACTTTTATTGAAACCGGCTGATGTGACAGTGGTGTGTTGTGTTGTGTCATAAGTTATACGGACCATATGATGTTTTAAAGATTACTTTATATGGCATGTATGATGTGACACATATGTGGTATGCAAAAGTTATACGGGCCGCATAGCCTCATACGGCCCGTATGATGTGACAGGCATGCTGGTGTGCATGTTGAAGGTGGTGTGCCTATAGCATCACCCTTAAAACAACATAAAAATTAACAATAGCACTAATTCGACATGTTTCAAACTTTGACATATATAAACAGCCTACAACAAGGACAAGAATTATGATACCATATTATCTGGTGGAACAAATGAAGAATCTAGTCCATTTGACATAGGAGCCGGCCACCTTAACCCGTTAAAAGCCATAGATCCCGGTCTAGTCTACGACATGAATGCTGACGATTACATCCTCTTCCTCTGCAACAATGGCTACACAAAAGATCAAATCAAGAGAATAGTAAGCCTCCATCCGGGGACTAATGTAAACTGCCCACAAGAACACACGACCAACGCGAATCTAAATTATCCATCCATCACAGTTTCTAATCTCCAATCTACGATGACTATCAAACGGACGGTTCGAAATGTCAGTTACAAGAAAACATCCATTTACTTTGCTAGCATTGTTAGTCCTCATGGGGTGGAGGTTACCGTTTGGCCAAGAATCTTGTTTTTCTCGTATTTTTCAGATGAAAGTTCATACTATGTGACTCTTAAACCACAAAAGTTGTCACAAGGGAGATACGATTATGGTGAGATTGTTTGGTCTGATGGGTTCCATACAGTCAGGAGTCCAGTAGTTGTGTGTGTTAATACTGCAACTGATGTTGCTTTCGCTATTGATGAATCTTCTCAAGCTCTTGATCAATCTGTGGCTGGTGCTTAGATAAATACAGTGTCAATTACTTGAACCAGTTTAGTGTTTTCTTTGATCAGTTGAATTTGACCCCTAAAAGTTGAATAATAAATGTCTCGCCTGTTACATTGTCAGATTTTCATTGCAATATTTTACATCCTTCAAGTTAGTTTCTTAGTTGCAGCATTGTCGTAATCTTTGATTGTGGTTTGTAAAAGTGAATGATATTTTAACTAAATTAATTACAATGGAGGGACCCCCAACATAAAAGAATAAAAAAAACCCCTAGAGAAATCTAACGTCGCTAGAATGAGTTCAATCGGAATTCGTTTGACCTGGTTTCCTACCGTTTCTTAGGTTAAGGAGATTGTGTACCAGAACCACCCTCATATACAATATTAATAAATATATTTAACGCCCCTCCTCAATTTGGATGATATGTTATTGTGCCCAACTTGTTACAAAATAAAAACCTAGATGCATGATCACACCACTTCCTCAACTAGAACATCATTGATGAGGTTGACTCTTAGAACTTTGATACTTGGGTAATTCACTAAATGATAAACAATATTGGAACGAAACAAGCGTTGTTGCATCGAATCTTGAAGACCAATCAGCACCAGCTGAGCTAAGAGCAGAAAACAGGAAAGCTCAATGAACGATGACACAGGAACAATAAACTAAGGGAACATGTGTGATTTTGGGAGTAGTGGCGAATGGGTACGAAGGTTTTGGAAGTGAGATTCCGACAGGGTCTGGAACAGTAAATAATCAGCTCTAACAATTACTCGTGGGTGAACAATAATCCTATGAACAATACTGGATGAATGGTTATATCGGCGATGAAAAGTGATTATGTTGTAAAGAGTGTAATCGTTGTGAATAGTTTTTTTGGCATTGAACATGAACATGTGACGACTGGTTAGGGTACACTTTTTTTCGCCGTGAAACGTTGTCAATAGTTTTTTCGACTTGTTCTTAGATGTGAAAAGTGAAACCATCCACCATCAACATGGCGCTTAAGTGTCACACTTTTTTTCACCTTTCACATTCACCACACACACATAGTCTAAGAACAAGAACAAAAACTGGAACAAGAACTGATTTCTTGTAAGAACAAGAACATGGACTACAGCATGAGAACAAGAACATGGATTGGATTCAGTTCTTAGAAGTGGCGGCTTCTATGGTTTGTACAGTTTCTGATACCATGTAAAAGTAATTGATATTTTAACTAAATTGTGTAATTACAATAACCCTTAATATATACAAGAAAGAAACCGGAAATCCTAGAGAAACCTAACTTTGGTCATGGGATAAATACAAATAAACCCTAAATATACAATATTAATAATGTTGGGAAAACAATGGTTTAATGAAATATTATGGCCTTAATGGTTCTCTAATGATCCCTTGTTTTGATAATGTTTGAATTTATAACTTGTGCTAATAATTGTTGATTAAGGACATGATATGTCTTTATACACTTATTGAATTACTAATCATAAAGACTAAAGACACAATGCATTAACAATGTTAAAATTCAAGCTTACAAGATTCAAATGAGGAAAGACGACAACATACAATAATCAAAAGTCGAATTGAAAACATGGAGATCCTTTTAACGTGTTTTTACTTTAGTAATAGAAACTGACCTATTCAAATGAGAATTTTATAAATATAATGTGATTTGCAAATATGAATTACAAATTACTTTCTAAACCTAATTAAATTAAATTTTTTATGATTAACAAATGGAGGGATTTTAAAAAAAATGAATTTTGAATAAGGTATGGGATGGTAAGTCTTCATTGTTTTTACTTTAAGACATAACCTTACCATGTATAGATAGAAGACAAATCAAAAGTGCCAAAAATCTTTTACACCATACCAAATATTACCATTTTTGTGACAAATCTCACTATTTATGTTACAGGCCAAATGAATTGTTTTGGAACTTAAAAATATAGTGAATATATTTTAATAATTTAAGTAAGTGAAGTTAAAAAAAAATGGGTAAACTTAAATACAAAATGGGTGGTGATGTGGAAAATGTGGAAAATGTAAGGATGTTTGTATGGTTGGAGATGAAATTGATGGTTTGTAAGGATTATTAAGGATTTTTAAGGATATGATGTGGCAGCTGTTTAGGCAGCTAAGGGCGCCTAAGGCGCGGTTTGCATTGGAGATAGTCTTATAATACTTCAAAATACATATAAAGTTATCATCTATTTAGCTCCCTTGATATTCGTACATCAAATCAAAGAGGGTTTGCAGATCGAATATCAAAGATCAAAGAGCAAAAAGAAGAATTGTGCTTCAACTATCAATCTTTCTAGTTTCTAGTCTTGTATTGTAAGGTTATTATTACCTTCATAAAGTGAGAAGTTTGTAAAAGGATATACTAGAGTTAGTGATTTATGAAAGAGGTGATCACCTATCTATTAGTTAACGAAGAAGATAGTCACTACCTGTTGATACATATTATGTGGATACGGATCGGCTCGGTTCGACTCAGCTACGAAGTGAAGGCCGTAGTCAAGACATCCTCCTGTCTTGACTCGGTATGCGATTTACTTAGTTCGATGTAAATGCAACTGCGTGTGTGCAGTTTGCATTTAGATTATGTTTACTTGTTGTCTATTTGTTGTTTGGACCAATTGTTTGAGGCCCAACATAAGTAGTCCAACATGATGAAGCCCAAGTCTGAGGCCCATACATGTGACGAAAACAGGGACTCAACATGTGACTGTTGGCGAAATCCCTTATGATGAAATCACCTTATGGGACGAAATCAAGTGATTTCGTCTAGACCATGTGTATTCGTCACTGGGATTTCGTTAGCCATTGGATTTCGTCATGTTGTTAGTATAAATACTCAGACATCAGACATAACACATTTTTACGGAAGTCTGAATAGATTTTGGAGCGAACACTGTAAACACACACACACTGAGAGTTTATGAGAGCGTCTTGTAAACACCGCATTGTAACCGTTTAATAGCATTAATACATTGAGTGTTAATCGTTGAATCTTGTGTCTTACCTGTTCGTAACTTGGTTTAACTTACCCGTTTGGATTCCGCACTTTCGGGTTTGTCGGAAAACAGAGAATAGAGGTTACTCGATCCTCCGGGTGGACCTACAATTGGTATCAGAGCATTGGCTCGATTCCTTGTTAAAACCAAGTTTGTGTTCTTGATTTTTTATCGTTTTTTAAAGTGTTTTTCAAAAGTTCTAAGTATAAAAATCATATATTTTCTGGAAAATAGTTTGAAATCCTTGAAAATCTTGTTGTTTTGCTTATTAGTTCATATAAAACCTTGTTATATTACATGCTTGTATGTTATGGTGGGTTTTTATTGAAAGTTTTAGCAAAAATTTGGGACTCGAAAATTTGTCTGGTGAAAACTTGGCCAGAATATTCAAGGTGTTCTTGTCTTTCTTCAAAGTGTTCATCTTATTCTTCATAAAAGATCTGTGTTGAATCTGAATTTCTTGTTTGAATTAAGTTGTTGGTGATATTATTATATCATTGTTTGACAATATTGCACATGTAATGATTTATTGTTGAAAAAGAAACTTTGATATCAGATAAAAGTATGGAGGGTATGAGTGTTTGACTAATTGTTCAACAACTTTCAGTAGATAAGGTTTGAATGTTTGGATAATATCTTATTTGTCTGGTTCACTCAGTCAACGAAATCTCATTAGTCAACAAAATCAAGCTGGACGAAATCACTTGTGCACCTACAAGCTGGACGAAAACCCAACCTCAACGAAAACACCCATTTTTGTCCCACATAACCAGCGACGAAATCCCATTTTCGTCAAAGGCATTTCAGCGACGAAAACCCTATTTTCGTCAACACACTTTCAGCGACGAAATCAACAGCTTTCAGCGACGAAATCAACAGCTTTCAGCGACGAAATCAACAGCTTTCAGTGACGAAATGACCAAGTTCAGCGACGAAATCACCAAGTTCAGCGACGAAATCACCATTTTCGTTCATAATTGTCTTGGACGAAATCACCTATTTTCGTCAAAATTGTTTTGGACGAAATCTTCAAGTTCGTCAAAAGGATTTCGTCGGACATACTTGTATTTTTTTTAAACAGAAGGTTTGCAAAAGTGTTTTAACCATTTGATTTCAAGTTGTTTTTCATGTACAATTGTTCATATATCAAATATGAGTACTAATCCATTAGATTGGAGCATTAGCACGGTCCCTGATATGTCATGGATTAAGTCTTTGATGCCACAAGAAAGAATTTCGGCTAGTCAATGGGCGTGCGTGGCAAATCAAAATCAAAGTATCCAAAACCTGCTCATAAGCGAAAATGAAACGGGTAGCAATAACCGTCCGCCAAAACTCAACCACATGAACGACTATCCATCGTGGAAAGGTCGTTTTCAGAATTATGTTTTAGGTCAAAACACCGAGTTATGGACGTGTTTCACCACAGCATATAACGACGCTCTTGAGGAAGCCGGATCAAATGCTACAACTTTGGGGACCATGGCTGAAAATGACAAGAAGGCGTATGATCTTGAAAAGAAAGCGTTTGCTATTCTTACGCAAGCATTGCACAAAGATATCTATCATCAATTCGCCCATTGTACCAGCACCAAAGCCTTGTGGGACATCCTAGTTAACAGAGGAGAAGGAAATGCAGCCACACGGAAGACACGTCATGATTTACTAAAGAAAGAGTTTGAAGGGTTTATGTTTGTGCAGACTGAAACACTGAATGAGACGACAACTCGTTTTTATCATTTAATTAGTGAAATGATTTCTTACAAGGTTATTGTATCTTCGCAGGAAATAGTCGCACGGTTTGCTGATGCTCTATCACCAAAGTGGAGCTCATTCATTGAGTTGTTAAAGCATACAGGTGTATTGGATACTGTCAGTATCTATGAGTTTGTTCAAAAGCTGGAGAACAAGGATGCAGAAGAAATCAGAAAAGCTAAACTAATTCCTGTCCCTCAAAATCCAGAGATGTACTTTGGAGGGATTGCTCCTGCTGCTAGTACAAGCCAGCAACCAAAGATACAAACAACTTATGTGTCAAATGCTTTCGACCCAAATTCCTATTTTGGAGGAGTAGTTGCACAACCCCAATTTGACACAAATGCCTATCTTCCGAAACCTCAAGTTGCACCACCCCAACCCCAATTTGATCCAACTGCCTATTTTTCTAAACCTCAAGTTGCCACACCTCAACCCCAATTTGATATAAATGCCTATCTTCTGAAACCTCAAGTTGCCACACCTCAACCCCAATTTGATCCAACTGCCTATTTTTCTAAACCACCACAAGCCCAACCACAACAAGCCTTCTATGGTAACAAACCTGATACTTCAAATCTTTCCAAAGTGAGTGTAGAAGCTGCACGGGATCACATTGAAATTCTTACCACTATGGTTAATGCCTACAACGGATTAGTTGCAAGTCAAATTGGAAACATTAATTTGACCAATGAAGATTATCAGCAGATAGACAGAGATGAGATGGAGTTGATGGACATTAAGTGGGCGCTTGCTAGCGCTGTGAGAAGGGCAAAGGATTATATGAGCAGAACGGGGAGAACCAGCTTGGAAAGCAAAAGGGATACCAAGTACGGGTTTGACAAGGGTGCTGTCACATGCTTTAATTGCGGTGAAAAGGGTCACTTCAAACGTGAATGCACGCGACCGAGCAAACACGGTAACCAACAAGACAACCAAAATCCCTTCCAAAATCAAACAAGTACTTCAAATCAAGCTAACAACGAAAGAGGGATAGTAGCTGCTAACAACCAAACCAACCAGTCAGGGCATTCAAACCCCAACCGAGCATTGATAGTTCAAGCTGATGAAGGATGTGATTGGTCCGTACAGTTGGGAGGAGGAACTGCATGTTATGCGAAGCTCATCAGTCACATCAAGCATGTGCACAAAGAAGAATTCTCTGAAGATGATGACAGTTCGGGCTATAGTGGCAGTTCTGATGAAGAATCGGATGTGAATGAAGGTGATAGTTTGTTGAATGATGCTGAGGAGGTCAAGTGTCAGAAATATGTCTTGATCAAGAAAGCTGATGCTACATCAGAAGAAATGGAGAAGATTCTCACTGAAGATGGATCTTTCTCTTCTCAGACTGCCTTTATGGCTAATGTCTCAGCTTCTACAAGTTAGGTAAAATCTGAAACTCCTAGCATATGTAGTGATTGTGCTGATATGAAACAAGAATCTGAAAAGATTCACAGTCACAATCAGAGTCTGGTTATTGAACTGTCAAAGTGCAAAGAGGCAAACATGGCCTTAGCTTGCAACGAAAAAGATTTTAAATCGGTAATTGAAACACTCAAGAAAAGTGTTTCTGAATTATCAAAAACGCTTTTTAATAAGCAAACTGGTATTAATAATTACATTAATATCATTGAGGCAACTAAGAAAGAGCTAGCCGAGGCGAAATATGAGCATGAAGCGATCAAGCTCAAATTGGAGAGTTACTCAAACTCCCGATATGTGCTTGATCACATCATTGACGTTCAACAACTAAAGGGTAATGTTAAAGGCGTTGGGTATAAGTCGTGTCCGCCTCCTTTGAGACACAACTATACCAAGATGCCCGATGAGGAGGAAATGCCACGTTTTGAGCCAACTGTACCTCTTGATTATGAGGAAGTTACAACTGGCTTAGGGTTCAAAACGGACAATTCATTGAAGGGCTCATCTAATAGCAAGGAAAAGTCATCATGTGCTTCAAATCAAAGTCCTCCAACCGTTGAGGACTATGATTCTTCGGATGATGAATCAGATGTGAGTGATGAGGATAAATCTCTTGACGATAGAAAAGGAGTAGAAGTGCCTTTTGAAAATCACATTCTGTGTGATCCTCCTACTCCTATGCAATCAACTGGTGCTAAACAAGAGATAGATCCTATCAATGAGACAGTGTCTACCGTTAAAAGTGATAATGTGTTGTACACTTTGGTCGGTGATGGTAAAATTTATTCAAACCAAGATTTTCCAATCAAAAACGTCAACCAATCTTTGATTGACAAAGTGTTTGAAGATACTACAAGTAAGTTTTTGGAAAAAGGGATCCCGAGAGTTTCTGTAACTCAGTGTGATCCTATTCCAAAAACTGAAGTTAGGAAACAGCATGGAAATCAAACATTACCGACAAAGCAACAACTTGTTGCTTTGAAGGGTAAATAACAACAACGAGCTCAAAAGCCTAAGGTTACACAACCAAAGGCTGAAACAAAAGGAGCTCGTTACAAGAAGAAATGCAAAGACGTTAAATTTGTGACCTCCAAGGGTACTGACAAGGTGGAGACTTTTGAAAATAAATCAAACACCGATTTTGTTCAAAAAGTCAGAATTTTAAAGCGTAACGCTCAAAATAGTTACACCCACCACACAAACGGGTGTGAAGCTAGTACCTTGGGGTCTACAAATTCAACGTCAGGTCCTCGAACAGAATCTCCTAATTTTGTTGAAAGGAGATCATGCTTTAAATGCGGGGAGTTTGGCCACATTATCAGAAATTGCACAAACTCTCCGAAACCAAATTTTGTAGAAAGAGCCCCTTCTGAACAAGGTCACCAAAAATGTCGTCCTGTTTCACCCAAAAATGACAAACGTACGATTAAAGAACAAGAAACAAAACAACGACGTCAAAATGTGAAGGTGATCGAAAAGGCTTTAAAACCAGAAACTGTTAAAAGGAAACCAATTTTGTCACAACCGTTAAAACCAGAGAAACAAGCATGGAAACCTAAAACAGATAAAGTTTCAGGGGGAGGCTTGCAATTGAAGGACCTTCAAGAAATTGAAATTACATTTCTTGATTCTCAGGGGCAACCCAAGTCTATGAAGGTTTGGGTCCCCCTTTCCAACTAATCTCTGAGTGAGTGTGCAGGATGTTCCAGGAGGAAGTATCGATAGTCATCGGATTGTTGACAGTGGAGTGTCCATGCACGAGATCGGCGACAAAGAAATTGTTGCCTTTGATGGAGAGAAAAAGAAAAAGAAAAGACAGAATTGTCTGTTGAAAGACATTGAAAACCTTCGACAAAATAGAAATCATACCAAAGTTTGATTGTTAAAGGCTTTGATCGGGTCCCCAGGATAGATTCAATCAAAATGTACGGACCTGCAGCACGTCTGAAGTTCAAAATCAACAAGATGAACGTGCAGTGTACATTTCTTTGCGGTGTGATTGAAGAAAATGTGTTTGTTGAACAAACCAACCGGGTGTGCGGATGCCTTGGCATGGATTGAACAACCGCACACTACTTCTGAAAGAGAAAGACAAAGACCTTCGCTGGTGCAATGTCTAAGGCCAGCCGGACCCAAAAGGTTTATGATCTTGTTGATGTCAAGAGATTTCTCAGTAGCTACAAAATCGACTTTGAAATCCACACCGGGTGGATATTTAGTTTGGGAGAGCACTCAGATTCCTTGCAATGCACGAAGCAGTTGCAGGATACGGTTTTAAATTTCTAATCTCTCCTATACTTGTCGATATTTAAGCTGCTCTATGAATTATTATCATCTCGTACAACACTCTTTGGCCAGACACGTTGATCTCGAATATCACCTCACAATTGATTGTTTCACTATGAAACTTGTCAATGTTGTCATGGTCCGCACCGCTTACCGACGTGCCAACTCATTTTTCCAAAATTTGATAAATTATTTCTGATTAATTTAATTTTGGTAAACGGCATTGAGGTAAAACATGAGTTAACCGACATCGTAAAATCGTTTTTGTAAATATTTTTGTGTCTTTTAAATTTATCATAGTTTGTTGATTTTAGGGGGAGCAAATCCAAATTTGAAAATTCAAAAACAGTAAAAAATTTCAAAACCCAAAAACAATAGAAAAACAAAAATGAGTTTCCTGGCGAGAAAAAGAGAAAATGATAGTAAATCAGTGGTCTGTCTAAACCTCTTTAAAATGAACTTAAAATGAAAAATGTTAAGCAGCTTTATTTTTGATGTACCGGTAGGCTCACAATCATTTTAAAGTGTGCAGGGGATATAAACTTAAATCGACTGAAGACCATGTGGGAACCACACATTGGCATATGGTCTTAGTACCGAAATTTCGTTTGATTGATTGCCGAGGTTCTGAGATATGTGGTATTTATGCTGTTTATCATCTGGGTATCATGGTTGTATCTTTTACCGAAAAATTACGGAGACGAAGTCTAGATCTTCCATGATATTATACATACATGTACATACTGCATTTGTCACACCCCCAAAATACCACATGCGGGAACCCCCGCGGGGCGTGTGACGTACCTGGATTCAAGCCACCAATCACATTGAACTCGTAAATATATTTAAATAAAACTTTCATTCATTAACATAAAGTGTTACAAACATTACATGTCATTCATTGTATACAGCGTAAGCATAATCATTTATTAAGAATTTCATAAATCACGTGTACAAAACCGTTAGACTTGTCTTATGATTCCAAGTATCTCGACCCATGACCACTCCAGCATCCCAGATAGCAAGTCCATGTCAAGAATCTAACGACCTACAAGCATGCAGACAAGTGTGTCAGACGACGCTGGTGAGTTCAAAGTTTTGTTAACGCGTTTAGTTACCAGATGTGTGTTTAAAACAGTTCGACGATATGTTTTGATGTTGTTATTAACTCGATTACCGTATGTGGCTACTAGATGTGTTTGCCCAAACCCCAATGCCTCTATCAAAGCATTGGTCAAGTGGTCAAAGTAATTAGTTCACGCCCGTCCATTCCGGCCCGGTGTGAGGGTGCCAAACCTAATAGCGCTATCAACTAAATACCTCGTTGCCTTACCGGCAACAATCGGTAGATGTAAGGGGTCTTATATGATAGAAACTGAGTAACAACCAACATCCCATTAACCTGCATTCCTCCCTGGAACGTTACCCGATATCCCTTCCCGAGATGCATGCTTGAAAAAAGCAGTGAACTCACCTTAGATTGCTTGGATTATTAAGTTACTTTACCCGATCCAAGTTGGTCAACCATACCCTACCGCGGTTACCAAAACAGTCAGTTTCGTAAACACGTATTACACAAGTAACATATACGTATCAGCATACAAGTTGTAACAGTTATTCATGAAATTCAACAATCCATAATACGTATTGTATTAGTACATGGAAGGTGTCTGGGCCTCATATCAGCTCGTTTTCATGTATCCATCTAATACTTATCTTTCCTATAGGGTGCAATTCACATAATTTGAGGCCCAACATAAAACATAAAACATATATGTGTGTGTGTGTGTCGCAATTGATAACCGGCCCAATTATCTGTGCGACCGGCTCATGACAGGACGTTTGTCTTCAGTGTTAGGGCCCAGTAACTAGTGCACGTCCTAATGACAAATCCAGTCCGTTAAAATGTGCGATCCACACTTCAAGGGTGCGATCTACATGCTGCCCGGCCCGACATGCTAACCTACCCATATGTACCCAAGCCGAATGGGTTGTGTGTTTTCATGTGCTGGGTGCGTCCAATGTGAGGTCCGGCCCAACGCCAATACCCCATCCCTACATCATAGTTCATGATCAGACGATGCCCAGATGGCCCGATTAACTCGTTCGATCCACGTTGAAGTGTACAATCAGTTATGGCTCATTAAAATTTATGGAATCTGTTACACAATGAATCCTTCCAGATTCATTGCCAATCAAGCCGTCAAACATTATGGTGATGCTCAAACTAATTAACCAAATAAATCTCATGGTTATTCCAACTCATCCATCATTTAATAATTAAGACTACCCTATGATCACACTAATTACAATGACTAACATGAACCCTAGGACAACAAACAGATTGTTTAATAACACATTCAATTGTTTAAGTCATTGTTGGGTGTCGAATCCAGCAAATAAATGTAATATAAACCCACTAAACACACTAAAAATAGTATGAATGGAAGTAAGGTTCGTGTCCTCAGGGATACAGATTAACTAGTTATGCCAAAACGATTTTATTCAGATACGGTTGTTTTAAAAAGGGGGGTTTTGATTTAGACTTAAAATTAATGAGAACGAAAATTTGATAAAAATGCTAATTTAAGTGGTTGTGAAGTTCAGATGTTAAAAGCTAATTTCAACACCAGGGTAATTTCCTGATTCGGTTCGACTTATGATCATTAACGGTCACGGTGCAATGATCCTTTTTAAATAGTAGTTTGTATCGACACTAGACGTCACGCAGTTCGGACCTCCACTCTATTTAATGTCTAACCAAACGCCGTTCGTTGATTAGAGCCAACCCGCTACTCTAAGCTCACGCCGTTCGGATCTTAGCGTGCGGGTTGCGGGATAGAAGTATCAATTACAATCAAACACTCACGCCGTTCGGAGTGTTTAATTATATTATATGATTCTATAATAATTTTGGGTTCATAGACAAACTCAAAATATTATTTGTTCCTAGTCTCAATAATTAAAACTTTATTAGGGTTCTAAAAATTGATTGAACTTTATTAGAAAAATTAATAAATTGATCAGGTTTACTAACAATCTAATATTTCCGGATCGAATCCGTAGTAAAAACAAGAATCATATAAACAAACCACTAAAATAATTGGATCTAACATAACCGTTTCACATAAGGTTGTGAACCAAATCAAAGAAAACAAACCCTAATGTTGAAACTATAAAAGACTAGCCGGACATGGTGGCTAGTTCCATCAATACCAAAATTTAAAACTTACGAAAAAAATAAACTCAAAACAAGGTTTTGTTGATTTTCTCCCAAAAAAATCACCAACCAAGATGTGACTTCCTTTCTTTTTTTTTTTCGATCCCCAGTAGTACCAGCCGTCCAAAGATTATGTTGCCCCCCTTTTCCGTTGACTTTGTTGATGATAATTATTATCATTATTTTTTTATTTTTCAAATGCCAAAAGGAACTCCCACTTGGGTTCATTTTTCTTTTCTTTGGCAGCCCAAGCCTATCTTCAGCCCATTTATTTTGGAAACAACCCAAGGCCCAAAACAATGTCTATTAATTGTAGCCCATCTTCGATACTTGTTAGTCTCTAATATATTTTGCAATCAACTTCCTTTTATACCATCTTCAAAAGATCCCCTTGTCGTTCCTCGCCATCGCTCCATACATGCAAAAACAATTTAAACGAACGAAAGTAGATTCCATTCCACAAAAACAAGTGTTCCGCAAAATAACAAGGCATGACTATGAAATATGCATGATATGTAGTGAATTTTAACATAAATATGCTATAAAAACATGCCTAAAAATGCAACTAACAAATCTCCCCAAGCTTAAACCTTTCCTTGTCCTCAAGGAAGTCAAGAACAAGAATAAACCAAGAAATAAACACGAAAAAATAAAACACATATGCATGCTCACTATTTTTTTTTTCAACCCGCTTCTTTTATTCCGGAAAATAAACTTGTAATGAGATCATATCTAACAATATCAACTCCTATTACATTCATTCGAACCCGGGAAATACTTACACGTGTAACCGCGATTGTTGATATTCTGTGTCCCTTTAAACTCAAACCCGCTTAATCACGACCAAATGCTTTCTGCTTAGTAATATACAAATTTACCAACATGGTTTAATCGTCCCCACGCCCAACACCTATGGCAACATCTACCCAACCTCACGACTTTTTGAAGATTTCCAAAACCACACTTGATGCGACCATGCACCCAAACCATGACACGATAGTTATTATTTTTTTTCCGTTTTTCAAGGGGTCGGGACTTTTCTCCCTAATTTGCTCAAATATTTTTTTTTATTTCGATTTCGATTTTTTTTTTTAAATTTTTGGCATACATTGTGCTCTTTTACCCCTTCCTTTTTCTCTTTTTTTTTAACTATAATAACCTATGAGGTCAATTTTTCACCTCTTTATTTTTTTCAATAAAATTACGGAGGTGTCATGATACGGGGAACATGGTGTGTGATAGAGGATATGCAACTCAACCGATTTTTGGTCGGGATCAATCTTTAACCACAAGCATCAAGATGGGAAACTAAACACATATATAATTAAGGTTATTGCATACAACATTGGCGTTCCTAAGTTAGGGCCGAGCCTATCAACACATCCCAAATTATCTATGTTTTCTTCCCCAAAGTTACTATTTCACGCATAAGCTTCGACATGCCAGAAATCATATCATATCTCATTTTTCACAAATCATTTTCAGCGGAACAGAAACGGTTTTTTTTTTTTTTTTTTTTTTAACATGTATATACACCCTAAATGCAATGAACATGAAAAATGCAACTATATGCAACTATTTACAAACTAGATAATGCATGCTAAGATGAAAACATAAAGATTACCTCTAATCTCAACCTCCCCAAGCTTAAGATGTAGCATCGTCCTCGAGGCTCAGAGATATATGCGGAAGGTGTCTACGAAGGCGGCAGGGGTGGCGGAGGTCCAAGTCGACCTGTATGATCATGGAGAGAGCCAATGGTGCGACCCTTCTACATAAGACAAAGTCGTGCTGGCTAATTGGTAAGCTCACCAAGAATGTGGTTCACGTCAGCTTGTAAGCTGGTGAGCTCAGTATACTAGCAGTGACTCGAGCCATGTACTCCTGTTAGTCGCTGGTGGTGATGGCGAGCTGTTTCTGGGTGTCTCTTCAGTATGAGTATGTCAACAACCATTAAAATTATATATCAGCCAAATCTTTTCAATTCACTGTTGAATGACTCAAAACAATCGTGATATGCAACTCAAATCTAAATAAACTCAAGAGGTCCACAATCAAGTAGGACAAAAGCAATGCATTATCACTTCAGATGCAATTTAAAGCCAATTCAGTAAGTGTAATTATGCCTTATTCAAATGAGACACAACAAATAAATACCAATTTCAATTCCATGTATTTAACCACTAAGATAGAATTTCGACTCACGCTTGGTTGATTTTATTAAAAAGTATGAAATTGGGACATAACCAATGCCGGTTAACGGAGAGTAAAATTGGTGACGGAACAGGTGTCGGCGTCTTGAGGTCGGCAAGACACAGTGAAGGCAGGCGGTGATGGTAGGTGGCTGCCGGGTTAGCACCGGAGAAAGGAAGGGGAGCAGAAGCAGACCCCTCGAAGTTGGGTCTCTCGAGGTATGGGTAGAAAGATAGAAGAAAAACAGAGACGTACCTGAAGACGATGACCGGCGACGGTAGAGTTGTGTTTCACAGCGAAGTGGAGGTGGTGTAGGTGATCTGAATCGACGACCGGCGGCGATATAGGATGGTGTGTGGGTCGGCGGAGTGGATGGTGGTAGTCGGTGAACGTCGGAGACGAGTCCGACGGCTGAAGACGAAGATGCGCGACGGTCAACGCCGGAGACGAGTCCGGCGGTGGTTGGTTGGGGGTGGTTGTCGTGGAGCAGGTGGGTTCAGGATGATGATAGAGTTGATTCAGGATGATGATAGGGTTAAAGGGGAAAGAGGTTTATGTGGGTGACGATAGGTTTTATCTGCTGAAGCTTTTTTTTTTTTGTTTTCTTTTTTTTATATATACAGCTTGAAACTTGACACATTTATTCACAGAATGTTCACCCGGCCGGGTGAAGTGATGACACGCCCGGGTCAAGGACCTGAATGCTTTTTATAAAATTTAACACGGTCGGGTCACTTTTTATAGAATTTTTAACACGGCCAGGTTAACGTTCTGAAATAAAAACACACTTTCACATGGTCGGGTCATTTTTTTTAAATATCCAACTTGGCCGGGTTAAACTTTTGACTAAAAAAAAACTTTTTTTTTTGTTTTTATATATATATATTTTTTTGTTTTTGTTTTTGTTTTTGTTTTTGAATAAAAATAAAAGAGAACAATACGAAATCACGGGTTGCCTCCCGTGAAGCGCCTTTCTTTCTCGTCTTTGGCTAGACTTGGACCTTATTTCATTAATCTGGTGCTTGCTCAATACACGGAAGAAGCTTTTGGATAATACTTGGTGATTTCATTTTTGATGCCTTGTACTTTGCTTTCTTCTGTGGGTCCATCAGGGTCGTGACATCTATTAGAACCTCCCCAAGCTTAAGCTTTTCAGGAAGTTCCTTTGATGCAGCTTCGTCAATACTTCCATTTGACACTAGTGCTTGAACATCATGGTTAGACAACTCAAAACATTCATTACTTAGTGGTTCAATGGCATCTATATAATTCAAAGACAAGACATCACTCGGATAACGCATCGCATCATCTATATTAAAATTGATTACCTCCCCATCAAATTCCATAGATAGGGTGCCGCTATAAACATCGATTTTTGTCCTTGCGGTTTTTAAAAATGGCCTCCCTAATAATATGGAACTTGAATTTGGGGCTTCATCACCCTCCATGTCCAACACATAGAAATCAGCTGGAAATACCAATTCATTCACTTGGACCAATATATCTTCTAATACACCTTTTGGGTGTACGATGGATCGATCAGCCAATTGAATTACTACCTCGGTCCTCTTTAACAGTCCTACGTTAAGTGTTTTAAAAATTGAGTATGGTAGGACGTTAATAGAGGCTCCAAGGTCGAGCATGGCTCGTGGTATGGTAAGATTTCCCAATTTACAAGGAACCGTGAAAACACCCGGATCCTTGCACTTTTGTGGTAGTCTTTTTTTGTAAAACGGCCGATATGTTTTCACCTACCTTGACAGTTTCATTACCTTTTAGCTTTTTCTTTGATGTGCAAAGTTCCTTTAAGAATTTTGCATATCGTGGAACTTGTTTAATGGCATCAAGAAGGGGAATGTTTACCTCTACCTTCCGAAAGGTCTCCATGATTTCCTGTTCCTCTCTTTGCTTTTGTGTGCTTCTCAGTCTTAAGGGGAATGGAGGAGGAGTGGTGAACTTTGCCTTGACTTCATCTGATTTTGGAGCCTCGGGTTTCTCCGTATCCTTCTTCTCAACAACAACCTCTTCTTCCTCTTCTTGCATTGTCGGACCATCATAACTCTTCCCGCTTCTCAAGGTAACAGCACAAGCATTATGCTTAGGATTTGCCTCGGTTTGTGGAGGCAGTTTACCTTGAGACTCTATCTTACTCACCGAGGTGGCGAGTTGAGCCATTTGTTGTTCCAGATTCTTTATGCTAGCTTTTGTCTCCTGTTGGAACGTATGCGTGCTGGTTGCCAAACTTTTCACAATATCTTCCAAAGACATTCCCGAGCTACCCGCTTGTTGTTGGGCGGGTTGCTGTTGTCGAGGTTGAAAGTTTTGTGGTTGTTGATTACCTTGGAAGGTTGGGCGTTGTTGATATTGTTGAGGCCTTTGCTGAAAATTCATGTTGGGAGGATGTCCCCAATTTTGATTGCCTCGGGGTTGTTCATATTGTCTTGAATTTTGCCCCGGATAACCCCCAAGTGCTTGTGCTTGTTCAACATCATCTTGCAGTGTGGGACACATATCAGTGGGGTGTCCAAATTGTAGACAAATTCCACAAGCTCGGGCTTGTAGCTCAGCACTCTTGTCCTTAGTAAGTTGCATGACTGCTTTGGTTAACTCAGCTAGCTGAGTTTCAATGTGAGGAGTGCTCACTTCCTTGACTGTTCGTGGAACATCCGTGTACCACTCATCATCCTGTGCTGAGTGCTTGGTGTCTTCAGCTATGGAGGTAATCAAGGCTCTAATTTGAGTAGGTGTTTTATCGAGTAGAGCTCCTCCACTTGAGGCATTAATCAAACGCCTCTCCAATGGTGCCAATCCTTCACAAAAGTATTGAAGGAGTTGGTGATCGGTTATGCCATGTTGTGGGCAACGAGCACACAACTTTTTAAATCTGTCCCAATAAGTGTGCAAGGCTTCTCTTTTTAGTTGCTTGATTCCGATGATCTCCTAGCGTAGGATCGAAGCTTTGACTTCTGGGAAGTATTTGTCTAGAAACAGCTTTGCAAGTTCATTCCAAGTAGTTACCGACCCCGGTGGTAGGTAATATAGCCATTCTTTCGCTGAGTCTTGAAGAGCAAAGGGGAATGCCCTTAACTTGATTTGATCTTCAGTGACGTTGTGTGGCTTCATACCAGAACACACAACGTGAAACTCTTTGAGGAACTTGTGTGGGTCCTCATTCTCTAAGCCTCGGAAGAGTGGTAATAAGTGAATGAGTCCGGATTTCAGCTCAAAGTTTTCCACAGTAGGGTAGTTAATGCAAAGGGGTTGTTGTGGGACATCACGAGTTGCCCAATGTCTAAGGGTTTGTTCATTTGCCATTGTAACTGCGGGAAATTGCGGTTTAGGTGAGTTTGGTTCTTGGTGGGTATGGGTAGGGGAGTGTGGTGGAGTGATGGGTGTTTCTTGATGGGATTGTGATTCCGTTTCGGTTTCTGATTCACTTGACAAGAGTATGTCTTGCCAAATGTTGGTGACCGGAGGTGAAGATATAGAGGATGAGGAGCTTGCTAACTTCTTTCGTTGTTTTGCTTGCCTCCTTAATCTCTTTGCTGTTTTCTCGATCTCCGGGTCAATCTCGAGTGGTGTACCTGTACGCAAAGATCTTGGCATAAAACGATTAAATTTGCCGTATCCCCGGCAACGGCGCCAATTTGTTGGGTGTCGAATCCAGCAAATAAATGTAATATAAACCCACTAAACACACTAAAAATAGTATGAATGGAAGTAAGGTTCGTGTCCTCAGGGATACAGATTAACTAGTTATGCCAAAACGATTTTATTCAGATACGGTTGTTTTAAAAAGGGGGGTTTTGATTTAGACTTAAAATTAATGAGAACGAAAATTTGATAAAAATGCTAATTTAAGTGGTTGTGAAGTTCAGATGTTAAAAGCTAATTTCAACACCAAGGTAATTTCCTGATTCGGTTCGACTTATGATCATTAACGGTCACGGTGCAATGATCCTTTTTAAATAGTAGTTTGTATCGACACTAGACGTCACGCAGTTCGGACCTCCACTCTATTTAATGTCTAACCAAACGCCGTTCGTTGATTAGAGCCAACCCGCTACTCTAAGCTCACGCCGTTCGGATCTTAGCGTGCGGGTTGCGGGATAGAAGTATCAATTACAATCAAACACTCACGCCGTTCGGAGTGTTTAATTATATTATATGATTCTATAATAATTTTGGGTTCATAGACAAACTCAAAATATTATTTGTTCCTAGTCTCAATAATTAAAACTTTATTAGGGTTCTAAAAATTGATTGAACTTTATTAGAAAAATTAATAAATTGATCAGGTTTACTAACAATCTAATATTTCCGGATCGAATCCGTAGTAAAAACAAGAATCATATAAACAAACCACTAAAATAATTGGATCTAACATAACCGTTTCACATAAGGTTGTGAACCAAATCAAAGAAAACAAACCCTAATGTTGAAACTATAAAAGACTAGCCGGACATGGTGGCTAGTTCCATCAATACCAAAATTTAAAACTTACGAAAAAAATAAACTCAAAACAAGGTTTTGTTGATTTTCTCCCAAAAAAATCACCAACCAAGATGTGACTTCCTTTCTTTTTTTTTTTCGATCCCCAGTAGTACCAGCCGTCCAAAGATTATGTTGCCCCCCTTTTCCGTTGACTTTGTTGATGATAATTATTATCATTATTTTTTTATTTTTCAAATGCCAAAAGGAACTCCCACTTGGGTTCATTTTTCTTTTCTTTGGCAGCCCAAGCCTATCTTCAGCCCATTTATTTTGGAAACAACCCAAGGCCCAAAACAATGTCTATTAATTGTAGCCCATCTTCGATACTTGTTAGTCTCTAATATATTTTGCAATCAACTTCCTTTTATACCATCTTCAAAAGATCCCCTTGTCGTTCCTCGCCATCGCTCCATACATGCAAAAACAATTTAAACGAACGAAAGTAGATTCCATTCCACAAAAACAAGTGTTCCGCAAAATAACAAGGCATGACTATGAAATATGCATGATATGTAGTGAATTTTAACATAAATATGCTATAAAAACATGCCTAAAAATGCAACTAACAAATCTCCCCAAGCTTAAACCTTTCCTTGTCCTCAAGGAAGTCAAGAACAAGAATAAACCAAGAAATAAACACGAAAAAATAAAACACATATGCATGCTCACTATTTTTTTTTTCAACCCGCTTCTTTTATTCCGGAAAATAAACTTGTAATGAGATCATATCTAACAATATCAACTCCTATTACATTCATTCGAACCCGGGAAATACTTACACGTGTAACCGCGATTGTTGATATTCTGTGTCCCTTTAAACTCAAACCCGCTTAATCACGACCAAATGCTTTCTGCTTAGTAATATACAAATTTACCAACATGGTTTAATCGTCCCCACGCCCAACACCTATGGCAACATCTACCCAACCTCACGACTTTTTGAAGATTTCCAAAACCACACTTGATGCGACCATGCACCCAAACCATGACACGATAGTTATTATTTTTTTTCCGTTTTTCAAGGGGTCGGGACTTTTCTCCCTAATTTGCTCAAATATTTTTTTTTATTTCGATTTCGATTTTTTTTTTTAAATTTTTGGCATACATTGTGCTCTTTTACCCCTTCCTTTTTCTCTTTTTTTTTAACTATAATAACCTATGAGGTCAATTTTTCACCTCTTTATTTTTTTCAATAAAATTACGGAGGTGTCATGATACGGGGAACATGGTGTGTGATAGAGGATATGCAACTCAACCGATTTTTGGTCGGGATCAATCTTTAACCACAAGCATCAAGATGGGAAACTAAACACATATATAATTAAGGTTATTGCATACAACATTGGCGTTCCTAAGTTAGGGCCGAGCCTATCAACACATCCCAAATTATCTATGTTTTCTTCCCCAAAGTTACTATTTCACGCATAAGCTTCGACATGCCAGAAATCATATCATATCTCATTTTTCACAAATCATTTTCAGCGGAACAGAAACGGTTTTTTTTTTTTTTTTTTTTAACATGTATATACACCCTAAATGCAATGAACATGAAAAATGCAACTATATGCAACTATTTACAAACTAGATAATGCATGCTAAGATGAAAACATAAAGATTACCTCTAATCTCAACCTCCCCAAGCTTAAGATGTAGCATCGTCCTCGAGGCTCAGAGATATATGCGGAAGGTGTCTACGAAGGCGGCAGGGGTGGCGGAGGTCCAAGTCGACCTGTATGATCATGGAGAGAGCCAATGGTGCGACCCTTCTACATAAGACAAAGTCGTGCTGGCTAATTGGTAAGCTCACCAAGAATGTGGTTCACGTCAGCTTGTAAGCTGGTGAGCTCAGTATACTAGCAGTGACTCGAGCCATGTACTCCTGTTAGTCGCTGGTGGTGATGGCGAGCTGTTTCTGGGTGTCTCTTCAGTATGAGTATGTCAACAACCATTAAAATTATATATCAGCCAAATCTTTTCAATTCACTGTTGAATGACTCAAAACAATCGTGATATGCAACTCAAATCTAAATAAACTCAAGAGGTCCACAATCAAGTAGGACAAAAGCAATGCATTATCACTTCAGATGCAATTTAAAGCCAATTCAGTAAGTGTAATTATGCCTTATTCAAATGAGACACAACAAATAAATACCAATTTCAATTCCATGTATTTAACCACTAAGATAGAATTTCGACTCACGCTTGGTTGATTTTATTAAAAAGTATGAAATTGGGACATAACCAATGCCGGTTAACGGAGAGTAAAATTGGTGACGGAACAGGTGTCGGCGTCTTGAGGTCGGCAAGACACAGTGAAGGCAGGCGGTGATGGTAGGTGGCTGCCGGGTTAGCACCGGAGAAAGGAAGGGGAGCAGAAGCAGACCCCTCGAAGTTGGGTCTCTCGAGGTATGGGTAGAAAGATAGAAGAAAAACAGAGACGTACCTGAAGACGATGACCGGCGACGGTAGAGTTGTGTTTCACAGCGAAGTGGAGGTGGTGTAGGTGATCTGAATCGACGACCGGCGGCGATATAGGATGGTGTGTGGGTCGGCGGAGTGGATGGTGGTAGTCGGTGAACGTCGGAGACGAGTCCGACGGCTGAAGACGAAGATGCGCGACGGTCAACGCCGGAGACGAGTCCGGCGGTGGTTGGTTGGGGGTGGTTGTCGTGGAGCAGGTGGGTTCAGGATGATGATAGAGTTGATTCAGGATGATGATAGGGTTAAAGGGGAAAGAGGTTTATGTGGGTGACGATAGGTTTTATCTGCTGAAGCTTTTTTTTTTTTGTTTTCTTTTTTTTATATATACAGCTTGAAACTTGACACATTTATTCACAGAATGTTCACCCGGCCGGGTGAAGTGATGACACGCCCGGGTCAAGGACCTGAATGCTTTTTATAAAATTTAACACGGTCGGGTCACTTTTTATAGAATTTTTAACACGGCCAGGTTAACGTTCTGAAATAAAAACACACTTTCACATGGTCGGGTCATTTTTTTTAAATATCCAACTTGGCCGGGTTAAACTTTTGACTAAAAAAAAACTTTTTTTTTTGTTTTTATATATATATATTTTTTTGTTTTTGTTTTTGTTTTTGTTTTTGAATAAAAATAAAAGAGAACAATACGAAATCACGGGTTGCCTCCCGTGAAGCGCCTTTCTTTCTCGTCTTTGGCTAGACTTGGACCTTATTTCATTAATCTGGTGCTTGCTCAATACACGGAAGAAGCTTTTGGATAATACTTGGTGATTTCATTTTTGATGCCTTGTACTTTGCTTTCTTCTGTGGGTCCATCAGGGTCGTGACATCTATTAGAACCTCCCCAAGCTTAAGCTTTTCAGGAAGTTCCTTTGATGCAGCTTCGTCAATACTTCCATTTGACACTAGTGCTTGAACATCATGGTTAGACAACTCAAAACATTCATTACTTAGTGGTTCAATGGCATCTATATAATTCAAAGACAAGACATCACTCGGATAACGCATCGCATCATCTATATTAAAATTGATTACCTCCCCATCAAATTCCATAGATAGGGTGCCGCTATAAACATCGATTTTTGTCCTTGCGGTTTTTAAAAATGGCCTCCCTAATAATATGGAACTTGAATTTGGGGCTTCATCACCCTCCATGTCCAACACATAGAAATCAGCTGGAAATACCAATTCATTCACTTGGACCAATATATCTTCTAATACACCTTTTGGGTGTACGATGGATCGATCAGCCAATTGAATTACTACCTCGGTCCTCTTTAACAGTCCTACGTTAAGTGTTTTAAAAATTGAGTATGGTAGGACGTTAATAGAGGCTCCAAGGTCGAGCATGGCTCGTGGTATGGTAAGATTTCCCAATTTACAAGGAACCGTGAAAACACCCGGATCCTTGCACTTTTGTGGTAGTCTTTTTTTGTAAAACGGCCGATATGTTTTCACCTACCTTGACAGTTTCATTACCTTTTAGCTTTTTCTTTGATGTGCAAAGTTCCTTTAAGAATTTTGCATATCGTGGAACTTGTTTAATGGCATCAAGAAGGGGAATGTTTACCTCTACCTTCCGAAAGGTCTCCATGATTTCCTGTTCCTCTCTTTGCTTTTGTGTGCTTCTCAGTCTTAAGGGGAATGGAGGAGGAGTGGTGAACTTTGCCTTGACTTCATCTGATTTTGGAGCCTCGGGTTTCTCCGTATCCTTCTTCTCAACAACAACCTCTTCTTCCTCTTCTTGCATTGTCGGACCATCATAACTCTTCCCGCTTCTCAAGGTAACAGCACAAGCATTATGCTTAGGATTTGCCTCGGTTTGTGGAGGCAGTTTACCTTGAGACTCTATCTTACTCACCGAGGTGGCGAGTTGAGCCATTTGTTGTTCCAGATTCTTTATGCTAGCTTTTGTCTCCTGTTGGAACGTATGCGTGCTGGTTGCCAAACTTTTCACAATATCTTCCAAAGACATTCCCGAGCTACCCGCTTGTTGTTGGGCGGGTTGCTGTTGTCGAGGTTGAAAGTTTTGTGGTTGTTGATTACCTTGGAAGGTTGGGCGTTGTTGATATTGTTGAGGCCTTTGCTGAAAATTCATGTTGGGAGGATGTCCCCAATTTTGATTGCCTCGGGGTTGTTCATATTGTCTTGAATTTTGCCCCGGATAACCCCCAAGTGCTTGTGCTTGTTCAACATCATCTTGCAGTGTGGGACACATATCAGTGGGGTGTCCAAATTGTAGACAAATTCCACAAGCTCGGGCTTGTAGCTCAGCACTCTTGTCCTTAGTAAGTTGCATGACTGCTTTGGTTAACTCAGCTAGCTGAGTTTCAATGTGAGGAGTGCTCACTTCCTTGACTGTTCGTGGAACATCCGTGTACCACTCATCATCCTGTGCTGAGTGCTTGGTGTCTTCAGCTATGGAGGTAATCAAGGCTCTAATTTGAGTAGGTGTTTTATCGAGTAGAGCTCCTCCACTTGAGGCATTAATCAAACGCCTCTCCAATGGTGCCAATCCTTCACAAAAGTATTGAAGGAGTTGGTGATCGGTTATGCCATGTTGTGGGCAACGAGCACACAACTTTTTAAATCTGTCCCAATAAGTGTGCAAGGCTTCTCTTTTTAGTTGCTTGATTCCGATGATCTCCTAGCGTAGGATCGAAGCTTTGACTTCTGGGAAGTATTTGTCTAGAAACAGCTTTGCAAGTTCATTCCAAGTAGTTACCGACCCCGGTGGTAGGTAATATAGCCATTCTTTCGCTGAGTCTTGAAGAGCAAAGGGGAATGCCCTTAACTTGATTTGATCTTCAGTGACGTTGTGTGGCTTCATACCAGAACACACAACGTGAAACTCTTTGAGGAACTTGTGTGGGTCCTCATTCTCTAAGCCTCGGAAGAGTGGTAATAAGTGAATGAGTCCGGATTTCAGCTCAAAGTTTTCCACAGTAGGGTAGTTAATGCAAAGGGGTTGTTGTGGGACATCACGAGTTGCCCAATGTCTAAGGGTTTGTTCATTTGCCATTGTAACTGCGGGAAATTGCGGTTTAGGTGAGTTTGGTTCTTGGTGGGTATGGGTAGGGGAGTGTGGTGGAGTGATGGGTGTTTCTTGATGGGATTGTGATTCCGTTTCGGTTTCTGATTCACTTGACAAGAGTATGTCTTGCCAAATGTTGGTGACCGGAGGTGAAGATATAGAGGATGAGGAGCTTGCTAACTTCTTTCGTTGTTTTGCTTGCCTCCTTAATCTCTTTGCTGTTTTCTCGATCTCCGGGTCAATCTCGAGTGGTGTACCTGTACGCAAAGATCTTGGCATAAAACGATTAAATTTGCCGTATCCCCGGCAACGGCGCCAATTTGTTGGGTGTCGAATCCAGCAAATAAATGTAATATAAACACACTAAAAATAGTATGAATGGAAGTAAGGTTCGTGTCCTCAGGGATACAGATTAACTAGTTATGCCAAAACGATTTTATTCAGATACGGTTGTTTTAAAAAGGGGGGTTTTGATTTAGACTTAAAATTAATGAGAACGAAAATTTGATAAAAATGCTAATTTAAGTGGTTGTGAAGTTCAGATGTTAAAAGCTAATTTCAACACCAGGGTAATTTCCTGATTCGGTTCGACTTATGATCATTAACGGTCACGGTGCAATGATCCTTTTTAAATAGTAGTTTGTATCGACACTAGACGTCACGCAGTTCGGACCTCCACTCTATTTAATGTCTAACCAAACGCCGTTCGTTGATTAGAGCCAACCCGCTACTCTAAGCTCACGCCGTTCGGATCTTAGCGTGCGGGTTGCGGGATAGAAGTATCAATTACAATCAAACACTCACGCCGTTCGGAGTGTTTAATTATATTATATGATTCTATAATAATTTTGGGTTCATAGACAAACTCAAAATATTATTTGTTCCTAGTCTCAATAATTAAAACTTTATTAGGGTTCTAAAAATTGATTGAACTTTATTAGAAAAATTAATAAATTGATCAGGTTTACTAACAATCTAATATTTCCGGATCGAATCCGTAGTAAAAACAAGAATCATATAAACAAACCACTAAAATAATTGGATCTAACATAACCGTTTCACATAAGGTTGTGAACCAAATCAAAGAAAACAAACCCTAATGTTGAAACTATAAAAGACTAGCCGGACATGGTGGCTAGTTCCATCAATACCAAAATTTAAAACTTACGAAAAAAATAAACTCAAAACAAGGTTTTGTTGATTTTCTCCCAAAAAAATCACCAACCAAGATGTGACTTCCTTTCTTTTTTTTTTTCGATCCCCAGTAGTACCAGCCGTCCAAAGATTATGTTGCCCCCCTTTTCCGTTGACTTTGTTGATGATAATTATTATCATTATTTTTTTATTTTTCAAATGCCAAAAGGAACTCCCACTTGGGTTCATTTTTCTTTTCTTTGGCAGCCCAAGCCTATCTTCAGCCCATTTATTTTGGAAACAACCCAAGGCCCAAAACAATGTCTATTAATTGTAGCCCATCTTCGATACTTGTTAGTCTCTAATATATTTTGCAATCAACTTCCTTTTATACCATCTTCAAAAGATCCCCTTGTCGTTCCTCGCCATCGCTCCATACATGCAAAAACAATTTAAACGAACGAAAGTAGATTCCATTCCACAAAAACAAGTGTTCCGCAAAATAACAAGGCATGACTATGAAATATGCATGATATGTAGTGAATTTTAACATAAATATGCTATAAAAACATGCCTAAAAATGCAACTAACAGTCATCAACATATCAAGTTCCCTATTAAGAGAATACCCATTAATATGACCCACTATCCCTGTTCGATCCATCCATAAATATTATTTAATAACACCCAATGTTTAAGATCACATGTAAATCAATTACACCTAGCCGAGAGGGATCAGGTCATGTATATAGAACAAAGTCATAAAATCAAAACATAGCATGCCCATAGAACATGGTCACATGCTCAGACCTTTGCTTGTTAATTTAGTATACATTAATTTATTAAATTCAAATCACTTAATGAATTCTGACATGCAATTGCCAATTATGTTGGGACCCCTATACATGTGCAGCCACTATAACACCATCACATATCAATTTGATTTACAGGTTCAGAAAACAAGTGTGGATTTCATCATTCTTTCACATGTGATGTCGATACATATCTACTAGTTTATATTCAGACCCATATAGAATTACATACTCGGTGGTTGTCACATCAACTAAGTTCAGTCATATTTTAAACAAACAAAGTCGAACATAAAAAGAATTCACATGTGCGGATGATATACAAACAAACAAAGTCGGACCATATTTATCATTCAACATAAATACATACAGCAACCAAATATATATCTATTCAATCAGTTAACATGCTTGGCCAAGAATCACAAGAAAATCTAATCAACTAGGTAAGACTACTAACCACAAGATTATAGAAAACGCATTGGAGCGAGTGAAGTGTTGTTATTCTAATGATCTTGGTGCTGTCGTCTACTCCACAAAGGTCTAGGGTTTGCAATACTATTAATAATCTTATGCCCACATTACGTAACCAAGTATTTAAGAAAAAGGTCCCGGATAGCTTGGGCTTGTAAAACCGGCCAAGGAGCATATACTAGGCCCAAGTACTTATACACACTCTAAGTAGTTAAACATATATTAAGCCCAGCCCTATAGTTCGAATACGGGTATTTGGTTTGGGCCTACAGGTGTGCGTGTGTTTGTTGGCCCAAACATACAAACATGTTAACTAGCTAAGTTATAACAACACAGAAGCTCAACGCAGTTCGTTGGAGAGAGACAATTTACGAGAAGTTAGAATCACAAGATTAACATTACAAACCTTGAAAGTTCGGGTTGTCACATCATCCCCAACTTGAAAGTAATTTCGTCCCGAAATTTGACAAGTAATACAGAGGAGTGAAGCGATAGAAACCCTAATTGAATTATATGTAACACTACCCACATAATAGATCTAATACACAAACACTAATCATCCAGATAACTGCACAGACATCACGTGAACCAAATTGTAAAAGCAGGATTGCAAAGTCAGTTGGGTGCCACATTATCCCCAACTTTAAAGAGAATTTCGTTCCAAAATTCGCCAATGATATCTAAAGTTAATTCCATCGCTTGAACAACTGAGGATACAAGAGCTCACTCTGATCATTACGCTACCATGTGAACCCCGGTCCACGTCTTGAGTTCCAACGAACCCTCACGATTAGGATTCGACTATACTAACAAACCTTGACCTCCTCGTACATGTCTTCAATAGATTCCACGACACTACAACTTGTCTGATAAAGGTATCACAAAATGTTTCCTCGGCAAAACGTTCCCATAGGTTTGAGACATAATGACATCGTGAACGTTACCTAACTCATCAGGTAGCTCGAGTTCGTGAGCCACGCTACCGATTCGTTCCAGCACTTCAAATGTCCCAGCGTATCGTAAACTAAGGTTGGCACGTTTTTCCATAGCGTACCGCACCCTCCCAGTGTGAGACTTTCGATTATGACAAGTTCGCCTACAGTGAACTCCCTGTGTTTCCCTAGCTCATCAACTTTTCCTGACGGTCACGTGTTACAGCCAAACGATTTTCGATCTAAACAATCTTCCCAAGTAGTTTGAGTACAAATCGTGGATCTGTGATTAGGTTGCCACCCACATTAGTCCAACAAGGAAATCGGCATTATCGTCCACACAGTGCCTCAAACGGAGCTGTTTAAATACCAAAACGGTGGCCGTTGCCGTAGGACTCAACCAAAGGTGGATGTCTTTCTAACTCTTACTAAAGTCAATTGCTCACATGCTCGCAACATGCCTTCGAGTGTTTGGATGGTTCGTTTACTTTAGCGTTTGTCCCATGTTCAAGTCTAGACGTGAGCCAAGGATGTTGTCCGTCATAAATCAAATATAGATCAACAGCAGAGGTAACAGTAGTTGGCACCTCGTGCCTAGAAGCCGCCTTTCTCAGAGAAACATCCACAGCTGTGAAGACTCGCCAGTTTCCTTGGTTGTGAGAAAGTGTGCTGATTACGTGGGGCAATCATCGACTATCCAGGTGATATTGTTTCTGTTTCGAGTTGTAGGTAGACTAGCGACAAAATCCACGGCAGTCTGTTCTCATTTTCCATATGGGCGTTGTCAGTTGCTGATACTCCACCTTGACTTTCCCACAAGTCAAACATCATACACATACGTTACTAAGTGGGTCTTCATGCCCGATCACCAGTACAAGATTTATGGGTTCTAATATCTCTCATCAAAATCCAGACATATAGAATATCAAAGCCGGTGTGCTTGTCCAACACAAGTTTCCTAAAGTTGCCATATAATGAGGTCCACACTCGTTCCTTGAGGTAGCGAATATCGTCCGTTCTGCCAAAGGTTGCTTCTCCGTGCCCCACATGGGTTCAACTTGAAAATACTCTTCCAGTTCGAATAGAGCGAGTCAGATCAGGTAAGTTAGAGTCGATAGTGAGCTGCAAAGCGCGTGCACGCTCAGGTTCCACAGTCGCAACCATTCGAAAGTTCCATCCAGCGATGTCATTGCATGATTTAGCTTCCTCGAAACAACGGTATACAGGAGGCCCTTGTGATCGGTCTAGGTAATGCATTTGGTACCGCCCAAGTAATGCCTCCAACTCAAATCCAAAGACCATGGGTTCCACTGCAGGTGGGGTCTCGTGTGACTCTCTTCCTGTAAATTCAACTAAATAAGCCATCACTTTCTCGTGTCGCATCGATGTGTAACTGGGACTATGATTCGGACCGTCATCGTACACCACTAAATCACCCGCACCCTCGGGTAAAGGCGATGCTCAGTGCATTGCAGAGTTGGGATTCGAAGGCTGAAAAGACGTCCTCATGTTTTGTCTTTCACGAACACAGCACCCTGCTGTGCTAAAGAGATTTAAGCTGCGTGACCTTCGAAAATCCTGTGGTTAAGCTGCGAAAGTATCTAGTGAGACCAAGAAATTCCTGTATCCTCGAAGGGATCTTTGATGTTGATCAGTTTCTAACAAAATGGATCTTAGCGAGATCCACGTGTATTCCCACTTCGTTGTTTATATGACTAAGAATGTGTACTTCCCGAATCCTGAAGTCACGCTTAGGTAGACTTCGCACGTAGATGCTCCTCCCCTAGAAGCTCTACGATGAAATACAACCGTCGTTCATGGTGCTCCTTTCTCCTGGAAGTGATTCAAAACGTCATAGATAAACACGGTTGGCGAATCTGGCAAGATGGGGTTGGCACATACTACTCATATGATCCCTAAGGCTGCTGGGGTGTCGGGTAACTTTAAACAACGAGAACAGAAAATCGTAGTGGCCGTACTGTGCCTGTAACGCCGTGTTAGAAGTCATCTTCCCCTGGGTCTTCCATCAAGTGACAACCTGATCTTAAGTCGGCTTCCAAATAGAAGCTTGATCATTGCAGCGGGTCAAGCAGGTTGTCGATACGAGATAGAGGGTGACGGTCTATGATGGCCACCTTGGGGTAGTCTGTACTAGGGGTGAGCAAAAGTCGGGTCAACCCGAAAAAACCCGAGAATCGGACCGAGAATTTCCCGAAACCGAACCGATATTATATATAATACATGGTCCTCGGTTCTTAATTTAACAAGAAATCGGGTTCGGTTCGGTCTCGGTTTTGGACCGAAGGTAACCGAATTGTCTAAAAGTGGAAAAATGTATTATTATAGAATGCATTTTACTTGGACACGCCTACCAATTTTGACTAGTTCTACACATTAAGTAACCGACTTAAAATTACAATTATGACTTATCTAATAAAGCAATTAAATAGTCCAATATTGAATCATGATCAGCATATCTACCCAAAAACATATAACCGACTTGTTGACATAAAATAATAAAAGCAGCGATTAATCAATACAATCACTTTATAAACATTCGATTCAAGCAGCTCTGAAATATGTCATATAATCATTTAATCGATGAAAGTAGGAGCAAAATGGGAAGAATTGGGTATAGTTAACATGCCTTGAAATCTGGATGATGATAGCAATAACAGGGAATTCTCTGGAACAAATTTTGAAGTAATATGGAATGTATTTGCAGGTTTAACATACCTTGAAAGTCGGTCTCGGGTATTAGACGACCCGATTGAGTAAAGGACCGATACCATAGGGTCCACTCTTCGGTTCTCCATATTTAATAAAATCGGTTATCGGGTCGGGTCGGTTAGTGTAGTATGCTCACCCCTAGTCTGTACGCGTACGAAAGGACTTGTCCTTTGTTTCCACAATAGAGCTCGAGCTCCCCAGAACAAGGAGCTAGATCGCTAAAACTCACACCTGGTAGTTCCTGAAGTTGACTAGACAGTTCTTGCAACCCTCCTGGTGCAAGACGGCATGATGTACGAGTGATCAAGGTTGCTTCTGGCATGAGATTAAACTGAGATTCTGCCTAACAGTTGTGGAAGTAAGCCCGAAAGTTCCTCGGGTAACAAACCGAGAGGGATCACGAACAATTGGTGGATCCTCGATCCTCTTTTCCCTCAGCCCTATCATCAGTAATGGTTGCTAACACAGCGGAGTAGTCCCTCCGTAGACACTTCTGGCCTTCACAGCTGAAATGGTGCTAACTTTTGCACTACTCTGATGCTTTAGAACAAATAACGATTCCCCACACAAAATTTTCTCCTCACAAGGTATGTCTGCGCGATTTCTGAATAACCCATCCACACTAACTACTGCATTGTAACCATCAGGGATAATAGAAGGAAGGTCGACGTCGATCACTCATCCCACAAGGTCGAGTTTGCATCCCAATGAACATACGAGGTTTCAATTGTCTTGCCATCAGCCGATTCCTCAACAGGTCTGGTCTCGGGAAGTATCAGGGTTGAATGGAACAGGAACGGAACGATTAGTTTCCAAGGACGTGCTGGCCACCATGTTGCTGTAATCCTGGCATTGCCCACACCAGTCCCAAGTGCCCTTCCATGAGCATCATGTTATTGTTTTCGCTACGATAATTTCCAGTGTTGTCGTCGTTCCCCTGGTTGCTGTCGTCTTTGTTTAACAACAGCCCATCCATGTCGTAGGCACCTTCATTCCCGTACTGAAGGCTATGATTGCGAGTACCTTGATGTTGCCATGACTATTGCCTCTAATTCCGTTGCTCGAAACGGAGCTCTACGATCTTTCACCGACCAAGTCCATCTTTCCACGTTCTGTGTCATACCCTAACGTGCTACTCGCTGTGCTGGTAGTCACCCATTCCACACTATAATCTGTTTTCATTGCTAATGTCTCGATTGATTCGTAAAAGTTGACTCCCACCAGTCGCTGACTAGGGTTAAAGATTCGATTGGAGTCTGTTCGCTGGCGTTCGTTGCCGGTAATCGGGGTCGTCCAAATACTGAAGTTGGTAAAGTACTACACTCATCCTCTTGTCCATCGTTCCAGCAAGTTGTTTGAGTATTACTCAGTACGTTTCAAGAGTGTTGCAGAAGTGATCGCACTTCGGGATTTAGGGCGTCAGTGTGTTAGGTTCCAACAAACGAAGATAAGTGAGGAAGGTAATAACCAATCATTCGACGCTACAACATCCAACTCAGGGACGTTCGTACAAGCACCTAACATTCTACACAGTTTGCTAGGCTTTCTGATGGGTGTTCAAGTAATATTCGATAACATCGGGATTCGTAAGGGTTCAGTGAGAAGTGAAAAGTTCATTTTCAAGTAAGAGTCAGTCACTGTTATGACTCCTATAGACTGTTGTGTGTCACATCAATCAAATAACAGAGCGGAACCCCTTTTTCACTTGTTAAGCCTCACTGGGACTCGCATGCACCCCACATTATTATTATGTGTGCACCCACAATAATATTGTGATTTGCATGCTCATCTCAGCTCCTCCTAACTCATGTCAAATGGTTCCTCAAACTCGAGTAGCAAACAAAGAGCATTACAAAACGTGAGTCATTAATGTTAAGGGAATACTACCCTATCAGTCACATAACACATGCAGGTAATACATGAATTCACATTGTTGTACTAAACGTGCAATCACGTGCAATATCATAGGTAAGTGTTCACTAGTTATGCAATGCAGTGAGTATATGAGAGACGAACCTTGCAGTCTGGAGCTGAGTGTCATGGTCGTATTCACGCTTTCAGAGTTGTTCGGTTATAGTCTGGTTTTATAAAAACGTTTTAAAACCAAGTTCACTATAACCAGTGGCTCTGATACCAAACTGTCACACCCCCAAAATACCAGATGCGGGAACCCCCGCGGGGCGTGTGACGTACCAAGATCCAAGCCACCAATCGCATTGAACTCGTAAATATATTTAAATAAAACTTTCATTCATTAACATAAAGTGTTACAAACATTACATGTCATTCATTGTATACAGCGGAAGCATAATCATTTATTAAGAATTTCATAAATCACGTGTACAAAACCGTTAGACTTGTCTTATGATTCCAAGTATCTCGACCCATGACCACTCCAGCATCCCAGATAGCAAGTCCATGTCAAGAATCTAACGACCTACAAGCATGCAGACAAGTGTGTCAGACGACGCTGGTGAGTTCAAAGTTTTGTTAACGCGTTTAGTTACCAGATGTGTGTTTAAAACAGTTCGACGATATGTTTCGATGTTGTTATTAACTCGATTACCGTATGTGGCTACTAGATGTGTTTGCCCAAACCCCAATGCCTCTATCAAAGCATTGGTCAAGTGGTCAAGGTAATTAGTTCACGCCCGTCCATTCCGGCCCGGTGTGAGGGTGCCAAACCTAATAGCGCTATCAACTAAATACCTCGTTGCCTTACCGGCAACAATCGGTAGATGTAAGGGGTCTTATATGATAGAAACTGAGTAACAACCAACATCCCATTAACCTGCATTCCTCCCTGGAACGTTACCCAATATCCCTTCCCAGGATGCATGCTTGAAAAAGAGCAGTGAACTCACCTTAGATTGCTCGGATTATTAAGTTACTTTACCCGATCCAAGTTGGTCAACCATACCCTACCGCGGTTACCAAAACAGTCAGTTTCGTAAACACGTATTACACAAGTAACATATACGTATCAGCATACAAGTTGTAACAGTTATTCATGAAATTCAACAATCCATAATACATATTGTATTAGTACATGGAAGGTGTCTGGGCCTCATATCAGCTCGTTTTCATGTATCCATCTAATACTTATCTTTCCTATAGGGTGCAATTCACATAATTTGAGGCCCAACATAAAACATAAAACATATATGTGTGTGTGTGTGTCGCAATTGATAACCGGCCCAATTATCTGTGCGACCGGCTCATGACAGGATGTTTGTCTTCAGTGTTAGGGCCCAGTAACTAGTGCACGTCCTAATGACAAATCCGGCCCGTTAAAATGTGCGATCCACACTTCAAGGGTGCGATCTACATGCTGCCCGGCCCGACATGCTAACCTACCCATATGTACCCAAGCCTAATGGGTTGTGTGTTTTCATGTGCTGGGTGCGTCCAATGTAAGGTCCGGCCCAACGCCAATACCCCATCCCTACATCATAGTTCATGATCAGACGATGCCCCGATGGCTCGATTAACTCGTTCGATCCACGTTGAAGTGTACAATCAGTTATGGCTCATTAAAATTTATGGAATCTGTTACACAATGAATCCTTCCAGATTCATTGCCAATCAAGCCGTCAAACATTATGGTGATGCTCAAACTAATTAACCAAATAAATCTCATGGTTATTCCAACTCATCCATCATTTAATAATTAAGACTACCCTATGATCACACTAATTACAATGACTAACATGAACCCTAGGACAACAAACAGATTGTTTAACAACACATTCAATTGTTTAAGTCATCGACATATCAAGTTCCCTATTAAGAGAATACCCATTAATATGACCCACTATCCCTGTTCGATCCATCCATAAATATTATTTAATAACACCCAATGTTTAAGATCACATGTAAATCAATTACACCTAGCCGAGAGGGATCAGGTCATGTATATAGAACAAAGTCATAAAATCAAAACATAGCATGCCCATAGAACATGGTCACATGCTCAGACCTTTGCTTGTTAATTTAGTATACATTAATTTATTAAATTCAAATCACTTAATGAATTCTGACATGCAATTGCCAATTATGTTGGGACCCCTATACATGTGCAGCCACTATAACACCATCACATATCAATTTGATTTACAGGTTCTGAAAACAAGTGTGGATTTCATCATTCTTTCACATGTGATGTCGATACATATCTACTAGTTTATATTCAGACCCATATAGAATTACATACTCGGTGGTTGTCACATCAACTAAGTTCAGTCATATTTTAAACAAACAAAGTCGAACATAAAAAGAATTCACATGTGCGGATGATATACAAACAAACAAAGTCGGACCATATTTATCATTCAACATAAATACATACAGCAACCAAATATATATCTATTCAATCAGTTAACATGCTTGGCCAAGAATCACAAGAAAATCTAATCAACTAGGTAAGACTACTAACCACAAGATTATAGAAAACGCATTGGAGCGAGTGAAGTGTTGTTATTCGAATGATCTTGGTGCTGTTCGTCTACTCCACAAAGGTCTAGGGTTTGCAATACTATTAATAATCTTATGCCCACATTATGTAACCAAGTATTTAAGAAAAAGGTCCAGGATAGCTTGGGCTTGTAAAACCGGCTAAGGAGCATATACTAGGCCCAAGTACTTATACACACTCTAAGTAGTTAAACATATATTAAGCCCAGCCCTATAGTTCGAATACGGGTATTTGGTTTGGGCCTACAGGTGTGCGTGTGTGTGTTGGCCCAAACATACAAACATGTTAACTAGCTAAGTTATAACAACACAGAAGCTCAACGCAGTTCGTTGGAGAGAGACAATTTACGAGAAGTTAGAATCACAAGATTAACATTACAAACCTTGAAAGTTCGGGTTGTCACAGCATTCGACCTCAATAAGTGATCAACAATCACATGTTAAACAAAACAAGTGATAATATATCACATTTATCCGGGAGTCAAGTTCGTCTCTTTGCTGTACGAAAGTACTGACCTGTTCACGGACTTGCTCCAGTGCCCTTCATGCATCGAAAATCAAGTTCCTCATCAATAAGTGATTCTATCACATAGGGCTTGTTTTCAAATCAAAATAAGTGAGTTTCTCACATTCTTTTATACGGTCAAACAGATGATAAACGGTATACTAACCGGTAAGATGAACTCTCGTGCATACCTTGATACGGGAATGTGTCGTGTGTGGATGAACACCGGTCAGTAAGTATAAATCATACCTTAACGTATCCCCTCGCCATGATTACATCTGATAAGTTGAGCTTATGTGGACAACAATACCGATAATTTTTATAGGATGCTTATCTAAATGTTAACTAATTGAACAAAAAGAGCGTTTTGGCGTGACCGAACACTGATATGATTCTCTTACCCTCGAAACTCGCAAAAAGAATGTCTGTAAATATTTGTTTACTGCTTTCAGTTTCTGCATCTTTGTATATATTTATTTATTGCTTTCCGTCTTTACATTTGAAAAATGAAAAATTCCAAAAAGATTTTAGGTGTGTTTTAATATAAACTTTATAAAAGCCAAAAAGATTTTGCTTCTAGTTTATTTTTGATTGACCGATGTTGGAACTCGAGTCTATCCTACCCAAAATCCTGATTGTAAGCCGGAAAACAATTGCATCTTCATAAACTGTCGAAGCTAACAAGTTTTGAAAGTTAAGGGATTAAAATTGATTATTTTCTAAACTTTCAAATTATTGTCAGTCGGTGTTTAAATGAGAGTTGGTCTCATATGTGTCATGCACTTATATTGTTTGATGTCAATTCTTAGTAAGGTTTTCATTTGAAAACTTTCTTAGATTGATTTTATTCTTCTCGTTTGTTCTCATTACGTTTTTAGCTCTGTTGTATGTGCAGATGGTGCATCAGAATCAGCTAAAGGCGAAGAGAACGTGTCAGATGACAAGCCGTAAAGTGAAGACACGACGTTGATGCAATCAGAAGATCAAGATGATCGGGTTGCAGTTGATCACTCATCAACCCCACAAGGATCTAAAGTTTTGAAGTTTAAAAGTTTCACGAGCATCATTCAAGGGGGAGTTTGTTGATACACTCCCTGATTGTGACACGTGAAGACCTTTTTAACGATCCGACAATGTGAAGAACGAACCATCACGAGTAGCGTCCAAGGGGGAGTTTGTTGGTACACTTTATGTGGACTCGACTTGACTCGGTTCGATTCGGTTCGGTTTGACTCGGTTAGGTCCGGCTCAAGCCCGACGTCACGACATTTCTCCGTCGTGCGCCCCAGAGTTCAACACGCGAAGCACGGAGAGCCGCGAACCTATTCCCGTTTACACATCACCATGACATCATCATGATGATGTCACATGTTGACTAATCTTTACAAATCTGATTTGTGAGAATTTCATGTGTACGTAAATATTGTGTGGGCCAGCCTTATTGGATGATCAGAATGCATGTTGGGCTGAAACAATTCACTTGGGCCGAAACCCTTTGTGTGTACATGCAATGACGAAATCCTTGATTTCGTCAGGAATCATATATGGCAAAATCCCCCTATCTTCGTCATTATGTGTGTGGCGAAATCCCTGATTTCGTCACACATGATTTTCGTCATATGGGATTTCGCCGTTGGTCAGTATATATAGCACAGATGTTAACAGTTTTAGTCATGAGAGTATTGTGAGACTCCACGAGAACTGAGAGACTTGTGAGAGTTTATTGTACAAGCATTGTGTGTATATGTCTGTGAATGTTCTCATCCATTTAATTGAAGTTAATCTTTGGTTACTTGCTGTTGTTATTTATCTACGTTGTTCGGTTTGCACCATCACGGGGATTACTTGTGCTTGTAAATATCTTTGTGTCTTTTAAATTTATCATAGTTTGTTGATTTTAGGGGGAGTAAATCCAAATTTGAAAAATTCAAAAACAGGGAAAAAAAATTTCAAAACCCAAAAACATTAAAAAAAAAACACAAAAATGAGTTTCCTGGCGAGAAAAAGAGAAAATGATAGTAAATCAGTGGTCTGTCGAAACCTCTTCGAACTGAACTTGAAAATGAAAAATATGTTAAGCAGCTCTATATAAGATGTATCGGTAGGCTCACAATCATTTTAAAGTGTGCAGGGTGATATAAACCTTAATCGACTGAAGACCAGGTAGGAACCACTCATTGGCATATGGTCTTAGTACCGAAATTTCGTTTGAGAGATTGCCGAGGTTCTGAGATATTCGGTCTTTATGCTGTCTTATCATCTGGGTATCATGGTTGTTTCTTTTACCGAAAAATAACGGAGACGAAGTCTAGATCTTCCATGATACTATACATACGTGTACACATTGCATACGACCTCAATAAGTGATCAACAATCACATGTCCAAACAAAATAAGTGATAATATATCACATTTATCCGGGAGTCAAGTTTGTCTCTTTGCTGTACGAAAGTACTAACCTGTTCACGGACTTGCTCCTGTGCCCTTCATGCATCTGAAAATCAAGTTCCTCTCAATAAGTGATTCTATCACATAGGGCTTGTTTTCAATCAAATAAGTGAGTTTCTCACATTTTCATATACGGTCAAACAGATGATAAACGGTATACTCACCGGTAAGATGAACTCTCATGCATACCTTGATACGGGAATGTGTCGTGATGTGGATGAACACCGGTCGGTAAGTATAAATCATACACTAATTGTATCCCCTCGCCATGATTACATCTGATAAGTTGAGCTTATGTGGACAACAATACCGATAATTGTTATAGGATGTTTATCTAAACGTTAACTAATTGAACAAAAAGAGCGTTTTGGCGTGACCGTACACTGATATGATTCTCTTACCCTCAAAACTCGCAAAAAGAATGTCTGAAAATATTTGTTTACTGCTTTCGTTTCTACATCTTTGTATATATTTATTTATTGCTTTCCGTCTTTACTTTTGAAAAATGAAAAATTCCAAAAAGATTTTAGGTGTGTTTTAATATAAACTTTGTAAAAGCCAAAAAGATTTTATTTCTAGTTTATTTTTTATTGACCGATGTTGGAACTCGAGTCTATCCTACCCAAAATCCTGATTGTAAGCCGGAAAACAATTGCATCTTCATAAACTGTCGAAGTTAACAAGTTTTGAAAGTTAAAGGGTTAAAATTGATCATTTTCTTTTCTTTCAAATTTTCGGACGGTAGTTGATAGAAATATGGTCACATGTGTGTCATTTGTTTAATGTTAACTATATTCCAAGCAGTTGTTCTCATTACGCGTTTAGCTTTCTTGCATGTGCAGATGCTAAATGCAAGGAGAACATGTTCGATGATAAGCTTCGGAATGAAGACACGACGTGAAGGCACTCAAATGATAAAGATGATCGAGTTGCTGCTGATCAATCATCAACACCACAAGGATCTAAAGTATCGAAAATCAAAAGATTCACGAGCATAATCAAAGGGGGAGTTTATTGATACACTTCCTAGATAAAAGCGGGAGTTTGTTAATACACTTTCTATGTGCAACATGTGAAGACTTTGAAAATCCTTTCCGAGAATGAAAGAACCATCAAGAGATGGAGAACGAGATTACGAACCTCACGAGCAGCATCCAATGGGGAGTTTGTTGATACATATTATGTGGATACGGCTCGGCTCGGTTCGACTCAGCTACGAAGTGAAGGCCGTAGTCAAGACATCCTCATGTCTTGACTCAGTATGCGATTTACTTTGTAAAGTTCGATGTAAATGCAACTGCGTGTGTGCAGTTTGCATTTAGATTATGTTTACTTGTTGTCTATTTGTTGTTTGGACCAATTGTTTTAAGCCCAACATAAGAAGTAGTCCAACATGATGAAGCCCTAGTCTGAGGCCCATACATGTGACGAAAACAGGGACTCAACATGTGATTGTTGGCGAAATCCCTTATGATAAAATCACTTTATGATGAAATCACCTTATGGGACGAAATCAAGTGATTTCGTCTAGACCATGTGTATTCGTCACTGGGTTTTCGTTAGCCATTGGATTTCGTCATGTTGTTAGTATAAATACTCAAACATCAGACAGAACACATTTTTACGGAAGTCTGAATAGATTTCGGAGCGAACACTGTAAACACACACACACTGAGAGTTTATGAGAGCATCTTGTAAACATCGCATTGTAACCGTTTCATAGCATTAATACATTGAGTGTTAATCATTGAATCTTGTGTCTTACTTCGTAACTTGGTTTAAATTACCCGTTTGGATTCCGCACTTTCGGGTTTGTCAGAAAACAGGGAATAGAGGTTACTCGATCCTCCGGGTGGACCTACACTACCTTTGTTTGGTGAGACATTGTAAGGTAAACACTACCTTGGTTGAGTGAAACACTTGTACATCGTTGATCAATTCCATTAAAGATAAACATCTATACCACCTAATAGGATACTAACTTTGGTGCCACGTGTGGTGCATCCTTAGCCTTATTTTCCCGCCTAAACCCCTTAACTCATTTAATATATGTACTACTTGTAGGACCCGTGTGAACACACGGGTAGGTTTAATAACCATCGAAATCAAATACTAAAAAATAGATTATAATACATCATTTAAGTTGTTTGTGTTTAGTTACATATCTTTATAAAACAATGTTAAAGACAATATGTGTTAGGACATAAAAATTTTATTACTGTGTTACGAAAAAATTATTAGTTCAGTTTGATATAGAAATAAGCTAAGTAATTGATAATATGTTGTCTAAAATGAAAGCATGACCTAATTTTATGTTGTCTAATAATTAAAACATGACATAATTTAAATAACCAAATGTTATTGAACAATTCAATAAAGCCCATATATTTGATCCAATTAACCTTAATAGTGGGTTAGACTTTCAAAGCCCATTAAAACCCTTATACCAAATACGGAAGATAGCCCCAAATTCTAATCTCTCATCTACATCTCCGTTCTTCAAATTGCGACAACGAAACAACATGGAGTCTTCAAGATTTTCGCTTATCATCAAAAGGTAATCTAAAAAGTATTGATTCGAGTTTCTTCTTCTGAAATATTTTCTTCATGTAATTTATTATACCACGCTTGTATGTTTGATTTTTGATCAAAGGTTTGTAGTTCTATATGAACTGTAATTTGTGATCATATTTGTGTATTTTGATGTTTTATACTTCTGTTTTTCATATGAATGTTTGTATTGATGTTCGATTGAGGTTTATACATTTAGGGCTATGTTAAAAATGATTGTTTATCAGTTCTTGTATAAAGATTTTATAAGATTATGATGTTTAGTATAGTTTCAGTTGGTGTTCTTGACAGATTTTATAAGATTATGATGTTTAGTATAGTTTCAGTTTGTAGTTCTTGATGTGTTATACTTCTATTTTTCATATAAAGATTTTATAAGATTATGATGTTTAGTATAGTTATATAAATTTAGTCTTTCACAGATTGAATTATAATATTTTGGATGTTTCACATGCTATGTATGTTCATATCTTGATTACTTATGGTAGTTTAGATGATACATTTGTGTTTTCAAGTCTTTGTTTATGACACGTCAAGCTCCCCCGATCCTTAATGAGAAGTAATAATGACGGTCCAAATCAAATGTCTTTCTTTTTCTCTTTAGGTTAAAATGTGTTGTAACTATTTGCAATGAGTTATAACGCATCATAGAATCTGAATATCACACTTACACATTCATCACAGCCTCAAACGTAGATGATTTCATCATCAGAAGTCGTCAACAAACCAAGGACTTAGGATTTCATATCAGAAACCACAACAACGAAAATTGAAGCAAATAGTAACAGACCGGTTTGGGGTTTTGTATCACACTGTCGAAAATAAAAGCAAGTCGAAGCCTTAGAAACTCTCGGCATCGAAAACAACATTTGGTCTTTCACATTCTTGACATTGAATATATAAAATAACCTTTTAACGTTATCTAATGTTTTAGTCTATTAGTTATACTCTTTTTAATTGCAATACTTAGAATAACCTTTTAACGTTTTACTCTGTTATTTATTAATGATATTCATAGTATTTTCTCTGATAGTTCAAAGTTAGAAGGATGTATGGGTTTGCTTCTTACATGGACGACAACCGAAGGAAATGTTTGGTTAGTATTTTAATCTCGGTTATGGCGAATTTAGTTTTCTTTATAATATCATGTTAGACAGATTCTGATTTTAATTTATTTATACATTGGTTCTGTCAAAAAAATATAAACAATGGATTAAAGAGTTTAACTATCCAGTTGGCTTTGTCAAAGTTCGGACAACTAATGGCCAAGTGTTTGAAGTCAAGGTATATGATTTAGGAAACTTCTGCTATTTCTACAATGGGTGGTATTCCGTAGTTGAAACTTTGAAACTACAATCTGGATCGTGGCTCGTATTTCAGTATGAAGAAGCATTAGAAAGTTTCCGGATATTTTATTTCTATGACAATATTGCATTTGCTCCATCTGATTATTTTTACTACAGACCCAATGTCGCTTTTGATAAACCTAATGCTATGGTATGTAGTTCACAATCTGGGTTCAATATATTTATTATGGTTTGTTATTTATTGGTTGTTAGTATATGAAATTACTAATATTTATTTTTTTCTCGTTGTAGCATATCAATCGTTTATTTGTACATCACAAGGTGGACAATATCATTCCAAACTATCCGGTTGTTATTAGAGGTCCTGGGAAGTATAAATTGTTTGTTCGAATGGATGTTATTGACAATCAGCTTTACATAACAACTGGATGGGATCGGATTAAGAAGAAATTGTCAATAAGTAATGAGCATCTGCTTGTGTTTGAAATGATTGATCTTCACACTTTTGATATGTCCGTTTTCAATTGTTCCGAGGATGCTGATTTAGTGTTGCCACCGGAATTATATGCTGCTATTAAGGAAGAAGTTGTAGAAGATGTTATCAGTATTTCTGATGGTGAAGATGTGGATGACGTAACTAAGGGCAATGAAGCTGATATGCTCCCTGTAACCACAAACGACGAAACTATTCCAGTAGTTTTCCGTGTGGACAATCATTTTGTAAGTTTCTGTAACCAAAAAGTACTAACAGGACCTTAGGATGTATTAACCATATTATAATACTATCTTTCTTAACATTATTTGTTGTTTGTTACAGCGCTTTAAAAAAGCTCTCGCTAAAAAACTTGGCTTGGATAGGAAGAGGAGTTTAAAGATTGTAGATGCTGCTGGAAATGTTTGGGATGTTCGAGTTGGTATCGAATCTCCTGATGGTCGGTTTTACATAAAAGACATGAAACAGTTTGTGAAGGATAAAAAGATGGTTCCTCGTGAAGAGTTTACCCTTAAGTTCGTCATGGGTAAAGGTATTTTCTTGTTTGACTGAATGGTTGTGGGACCTTTGCGGATAATGTTATTATGTATCGAAACAATGTTTTTTGTTTGTGGTTGTTGGTTTGCTTAAAACTCTTTTGTAAAAGTTGATAGTGTAGTTTCGACCCTGGTGGTACGAAGGGTGTATGTACAGATAAATTTTTGGTTGCATATGTTACTGAAACACTGCAGACTATGTATTAAGAACATATAGTGTTCCTAATGACGAACGGTTGAAAGTATTACTTGCATTAGTTATTCCTTATCTTTTATATATATGTTATTCTTATTTACCTTTCATTGTTTTATAATTGTTAAAGCTATCAATTTTTAAACATGTATACTATTTTTTTAAAACAATACTCTAAAATAACATCTATTATTATTAGATAAAAGGAACATGTTCATAACATGTGCAAAAGATCATTCCAAATTACTTCATACATGAAAAGACTTTTGTCCAAAATGCTATTTCTACAACGACTATAGATTTTGTAGAACTTCTTTGTAGACCACGTTAGTTGTGGTTTTACACACTTGTTTTCCCCTGTCACATATCAAGATCTTCAAACCCCTCCTGCTCTTTACTCGAGATACAGCAACGTATAGTTGTCCGTGACTAAAAACCGGTCGTGGAAGATATAGGCCTACACGTTCAAGTGATTGTCCCTGGCTTTTGTTGATGGCCATTGCAAAGCATAGAGATAGTGGGAACTGTCTTCGTGCAATTTTCACCGGTAATCTTTTATCGGACGATGTCATTTTCAATCTTGAAATCAAAGTATGATGACCTATATTATTTCCGGTAATAATCTTTGCTTCGATTACAAGTTTTCCAAGTTTTGTTACTTGAAGCCGTGTACCGTTACACAGACCATTTTTTGATCAATGTTTCTAAGTAACATTACCGGAGCTCCAACTTTGAGAACCAATTTATGGTTAGGTAATCCTGACAGATGCAATTTGTTTAACACATCTGGAGGAAACAATGCCATGTTAAGGTCGGTTTGATCCTCAGACTCACATAAAGTATCTGAACTGAGATATATCTTCTCTTCACCAGCCATACTATTTAACAGTTCTGTATTTATTGAATTAACAACTTCATTTGTGGGTGCAAGAATGGCTCTTTGTTGGAAGTAATTTGAATCGCATAAAAAGTTTTGCATATCCGAATATGTGAATGAGATCAATGAAGATATAGGATTGACTTGATCGAGTATAAGTATATCATCTGGAATTTCAATTTCCACCTCTCCATCATTTGGACCACCAAGTAGACCATCACCAAGCCGTAAAATCCATTCAGCAAATTCCTTGGTCTCGTTAAGATTACTTGGTTTGGTACCGACTTTTAACCTCATGTTTTCAGTTAGCTTGAGTAACTGACAATCCTGCCATATATAAGAAGAATTCAATGAAGAATTTACAATCATGCTTCTGGTACCTTTTGGAATGGCTGGAAGGATTTGTCTAAAATCACCGCCAAAAAGAACAATCTTTCCACCAAAAGGTTTGTTCTGCAAGGACGGATTATTGGAACGGGCTATATCTCTCATTGTTCTATCCAGAGCTTCAAAACAATGCTTATGTGTCATTGGCGCTTCATCCCATATTATCATCTTAGTTTCTTTTATTAAGCCTCCTAGCTCACTGTTCGATTCTATAGAGCATATAGAATCCTCGTTAACGTTTATCGGAATTACAAACCTGGAATGATCCGTTCTACCACTATCTAATAGAAGTGATGCAATACCACTGGATGCAACATTCAAGACAACTTCACCTTTGGAACGTAACACAGCTGCAAATGCTTTCCATAGAAATGTTTTACCAGTTCCACCGTAACCATTTAGAAAGAAAACACCTCCACTTCCTTTAGCAACTGCATTCATGACGGTTTGATACACTTTTCACTGTTCATCAGTTAAACATTTTAAAGAAGCTGCAAGTTCCTTTTTTAAGATAGCCCGATCATACGAAAGTTCCTTCATTATCATTTGATTGTTCAATGCTGAAATGTAGTTGTCAGGAACATTTGGCATGTCAGAAAAGCTGCTTAACGTACTTCCATAACCAAGTAACAATTTTTCGATATGTGATAAGCAAATGTTTTTAATCTCTTCCTCTGGAAGAACCAAATCTAAAAAATAAAACAGATGTTTGCTAATTAGAATTTATAAATACTTCATTAGAGTACGATGGAATCTGAGAATTTATTTAAATTTTTAAAATTACCAGGAATACCCGTAATCCTCCGTTGCTGATATAATATATCTTCACACAATAGAGATTTTGTTTGTGTCCAGAAATGACCGGGCCTAGAAATGGAGTTTGACATCAACAGCATTACAAAAAATGTACGCAAGAAATCAGAAGTGGACCATGTGCTTGCTTCCGTAATGGCCATTAAATACTCCTTATCATCGTCCAACAGACCGCGAGCGAAGCATGCATCTTTAAAGGTATCGTAAATTTTTCCATCAACTATTTTTATATCATCAAAACTCATTGGTCCTATAACGTGATTCAATAAAATTCTCAAGAAATAACAATCACCAAGTGATGGAAGTACATAATGTATCCTACCAACTACACCAAAAGGTCTTTTTCTACGTACCCACTTTCGTTCTTTGCGTATCCATACAAAATATCTGGGGAACTCTATATACTTCAACGTTCTAGCAAATGCATCCGTTTGGTTACATTTCATCCATTCTGTGAACATAGACATTTTCACAGTTGGGTTACTAACCACGTCACACAAGTTTGAATTATCGGCATAAACAATAGCCTGACCATCTTCACAATGAAAAGGCAATATTTCAACAGATGGAAATCGATAGTGTATGTCAAACTTGAAGATTCTCCAGGCAGCTTCACACGCTGAAATATATCTACAATCAAGATATACTTTAACTTCATCTACTTCTGTTTTGTTTGACAGATTTTGATTATTTGCCATTTCCTCGTTTTGTTGGTTCACATTAGCAGTGGTGGTACTTTCGTAAACAGAAGCTGTCACTCTATCCGGACCCTTACTAATGTATTTGAACAAATATTTGATGGATCATGTTTGGTTACACCACTCAACATTTGTGTGGCACGATACTTTTTGAGTAGCATAGCATTGTACGAAACTACAAACCTAATGTCAAGCAACATGCCATTTTTTTTCTACAGTGTTACATGATTGACGACGATGGTAGACAGGATATCCTTCAGAATCAACACAAGTCTCATCTACATATTTTTTCGGAAACTTCTTCGAACATTTTAAATTAACCATGCATGGCCAATGAGGGTTGTCTGTACCACAAAGACCGTGGATCATAAACTGTTTGACAAGTTCATACAGTTCAGCATCCGTCTCTTTGTCAGGTATTTCAGCACTAATAACCAAATCAATTTCTTTAGCAGTTGGAAACTTGCTCTCGGCACTTAAGAACAAACATATATGAGCATGAGGTAGACCACGTTTCTGAAATTCGATTGTATAAATAACTGAAATATTACGTCAAAAAAAGTGTTAGTAAAAGTATTATTTGAGAAATTAATTAAAACATTTTACAATGACTTACTTGCTTGTATCTCACCAAAGAATTTATGTTTCTTGAAATCTTGAATTAGATGATTGATTTTAATTTTGAATAACCGTGCGATAATATCTGATCTATCTTGAGGGTTCAACCGTTTGTCTTTTAAACACCTATAAATCTCAGGTTGGGATTACAAGTGACTGTTATGAAGAGATCCGGATATCCTACAGCTTTGCAGATTGCCATAGCATCTAGATACTTTTTGTAACACCCCAAAAATGGGTTTAGTAATTTAAACCCGGTTAATATAAAGGAACGGGTAAAAATACCGTTAGGGGTAAAAGTGAACCCGTAAATGAATATTAACTAGGAATAATTAACCTAGTTGAATATTAGTATCGTTGGTATTAAACGAAGGTTTGTAGCCTTATTTAATTAAAACGAAACACGAGGGACCAAAGTGAACAAATTGAAAGTTGTTTTATTAAAAGAAAACAACACACACACATCGTGTGTATGTTCATCAACGAGCAGGGAAGGCTCCCATGGAGCCAAAACCCTAAACTTCATCAAATTCTCCAAATTGAAAGGCTAAACGAAGCCCAAATTCACAACCAAACATGAATTAAGGATCACCTTCACAAGGGGATCATAAGGTATGTCTTAAAACTTAGATTTGATGATCTTGTTCGAAGTAGGTTATGATCAATCCATGAATTTGTATGAAGTTAAGCATGTAGAGGTGTTAGAAACACCAAATAGAACTTGTGTTATGAATAATTTCAAGTAATTGGGTGATTTAGAATGAAACCCATTGCATGAGTGTGGAGATGATGATCATGATGAACTTGTAGATGTTATAGTGTGATCTTGTGATGTATAAGGTGTTATATGATAGACTGAGATAGATAAACTTGATGTGGAATTTATGATTATGAGATTTTGCTTGAATGTGATGGTTCATAAGATGAAATAGGGAAGAACATGCTTAAAGCACTTGTACATTATGCTTAGAAAGTGATATGCGCACCAAGTGTTTGATGAAATGCTTAGGAGAAAATGATAAGTGAGATTGTATGCTAATAATGAATAAATGTATGTAGAATGTGATGATGATGTATTAGATAATAGATTTGTATAAGGAATGTGTTTTGAATGGATTACAAGTGAGAAATTAGTTTGATAAGATGATATGGCAATAAACCTTCATTAAAAGGTATGTATGCTCATGTATGCTAATCATGTTATGATGAATGTGATGACATGTACGGATAGGAGTCATGTCAACATGGACACAAGCATGGAAGGGCAACGGGCCAAGGATAAACACGGAAACTATGCTTGAACTCGGATGCACGAGGTAAGTGAACTCCGAACTTACCCTTTTGTTTGGTAATGTATTTATGATATATGGTAATTATTGAATGTAATGTAAGAAGATATGAATCGATGTTATTACTAAGTTAAGTTTTAGTGGAAATGGGTCGGAAGTGGTTAAGAAAGAGATTCGATTAAGTTTGGGTAAGAAAGAGAACTTACATAATGAATTATGCATAAAGATGAATTAAGGAGTTATACATGTAGGATGTAAATTGTAAGAACGTGTATGAATAGAAAGTGAATACATGCTTGAGTGAGTATTTAATTATATGCTTGAATGAATAAGAAGAGTTATGTGTATTCGAGGACATGTTCATATGAAGGGAAGCTAATGATATTAATCGTTTTTCTATTGAGAATTAATGTGAGGTATAGGCATGTTAACAATGGAAGTGAAGGTTGACTCCGCAATCCGATGCGAGTGATCGAATGGATGGATGAATGGGCTAGTATAAGAGAAAGCATGATATGTTGACGCCTTATTATGCATGTGTTAAGATTTTGTATTATGTCACCGGTTGCTAATGATGATATTGAATGTGGTGACTGCAGGCCGTACAGGTTTATGGATGTTTCGTCAAGAAGTGTACGCGGTTGAAGATCGAGTCAAGACATGGATTGTACGTGGGTGTGTATGTGGTCACTTAATTTGATATAAGTATGTTAGTTTTTTTTTATTAATTTAATAAAAGGGATTAATGTATTTAAGTGAAAGAAAAAATATCATGAAAGAAATTTTAGGTATGTACTTTCCGCTGCAAATTAAGGGTAAAAATGTGTTAGGGCGTCACACTTTTGCATCATATATCTCGATCCACCGGTAAATAATGATGGCAACAAAATTCTTTTTCCACAATTTGACGCATCGCTTTCTCCACTTTCAACACTTTGATTTAAATTCTTAAACGTTTTACTTCTAAGTTTGGGTTGTTGTGTCTTTATGTAAGCTAACCGTGCAGATTCTATCATTGTATACGCATCGACCAAAAACTGTTGGAATAGCTTTTGGGCATTGAGTAACAACGAAAATTGGTTGGCTCTGTCTTGTATTCTGTAACTAAAAAATTCTCTCATTGCGGTGCTGGTTCTAAGTATATCACAATCAACTGAAACACCTCGATGTTTAATACCAAGTCTAAATTCATCTTCTGCATATGGGAAGATAAGTGGATATTGCATGCAAGATAAGAGGGATGAAGCTCACTAATTCTCTGAAGATCGCCTGATTTTGTTTGAACTATGATATCCCTTTTATCAAATGCTCCATCAAAATCACCAATTATTAATGCAGCAATTTCTTCAGTTGTGGGCAAGTTAAAAATTCTACCATCCTTATCCCTTGCTCCAATGAGCTTCAGTCTTACATTTTGCCAATCATTTTCTTTAAAACAATCTCGTACCATTCTAAATGACTTCACAAGTGGATTGCAAGAATCCAACATTTTTTAAGACTGGATATGATGGCAAGATCAAGGTCTTGTTTAGTGTTTGTCTTCGAACCTTCCTCGACACTATGTAAAAAATGACATTATTATATATAGGAGATATATGTAAAACACTTGACATGAATCAGTATTTAGTGAATGCTTAATTTACCTTACAGCCTTTTGACGGTTAAAATCCTCGTTTTGGGAATCATAAATATAAAGCTGTGAAAATTTGGGCTCTTCACCATCATTCGGTAGCAGACTACCAATGCGATGGTAATTTTGTCCTTGTAATCCAAAAACATAAGGACCAAGGGATGTGAAGGAAAACATCATGTTATATGCTCGAATATTATTCACGAAATTGCGGCTTTCAGGAGTAACTCTTTTGTAAAATCTTTCGAGCAATGGAGGAGGAACAGGTGAGGGAGGCAATTCAACGTCTCCGTTCGAACAACAAAGAGAAAAAGACGATTTCTTAGAATCCAAATTACCCCTAAGTATTTCATCTTTCCAAAGCATTGCATGACAGTAAGAACATATAAAAATAGCATCTCCATGATCAACGTATTCTACAAAATTATATAGGCACATAAAAAAATTATTATATAAGAGAAATATTAGGAGATTAAACTGTTATCTGGAAACATACTTTGATAAGTTTAAGGAGGGTATGTACCTCTTGAAATTCCGTAAATCTTTTTTACGATAGAAGATGGTAAACAATCAGAGGAATTGGAATCATCAAAGTTAGACCTTTCACCAGGGTAGGACTTTTCTTTTCCTGTCGTTTCATTTTGGAAATGACAATTAACATCGGTTCCAACGGGTAGGAGGATAAGCAATACATTAGTCAGATTAGTGAATCGGAAACCTATATTTAGTTTTGCGTTAAAAGTAAAACACATACCGCTAAACTATTGGAGGAAAATGGCTATTTTTAAAAGTTTGGGTAAAATCATTAAAATGACCAAACCAAATGGAGCAAAACAAAAGTTTACTCTACTAAATAACTAAATAAATTGACAAAATCTTAATTACTCTACCAACCACCATGATTGACATTGAACAATCCACGTTCTATTTATATTTTATATATATTATTACAAAGTGTTGATGAACAGTAAAAGATAAATAAAAGTGGTGTCTTAATTCTTTATTTCTTTTTATTTTAATTGTTCAATTCTTAAAATATTTTTTATTTAAACTAATATGTTTATATTTTAGTTTGTTATAATCTTTTTAGGGATAACAAAAAAGGCCAAGCCCGACGAGTATACCCGAAACCCAAAACATATGGGCCGGGTATACCCGAAGCCCAATGGGTATGGGCCGGGTACGGGCTTAAAAATAGAAAAAATTCGGGTATGGGTACGGGTATGGGATTTAGTGATACCCGCCCGATACCCGGCCCATTTACCAGAATAATACCCGAAAGTATCATATTATAGATTTCCATATATATAAACTTAGTACATGTACTTATTACTTTCTCTATAGTTATATGTAGATATGTATATGACAACTGTTTAGTGAACATATAACTTATTTTTGAGTATGTATATTGGATATGGAAGATATCATCCTTTATTATGTGGATGTTTTATGCAATTAGGTGGTCCTGATACAATTACTTAATTAAGTAATCGTTTTAATTTCGTTTAGTATATGTGGTTTGAATATGATATGAAAGTTGTTAATCATATTTTCATTTGTTATCGTCATTAAAATAGTAAATTATATAAACATCAAAGTAAAAATTGCACATTTGTACTAACAGGTATTTTTAAGAAATTAACGGGTATACCCGATACCCACGGGTATGCCCGATACTCGACGGGTAATTACCCGAAAAATACCTGACGGGTAATGGGCCGGATATGGGACAAAGAATTACAACTGGATACGGGCCTGGGATTACCAATACCCGGCCCAAGCCGGACCCATTGCCATTCCTAAATCTTTTGATTCAACTAAAAGATATTTTTTATCGCATATATTATTTATTTATATATATTAAAGTAGAGGGAGCATGAAAATAAATAGCTTTTTTAAAGTATTGTTCATTTAATATATTTTTTTAATAATTTGCGTACATTAACTTTAAAAAAAAATCTAAATACACATCTATGTATTTATTCCAACATTCCGATATAAATCTTATTGAAAATGGATACCGTGCTGCTACGAAAAAAAAGCCCGACTAAACAACATAAGTGATGGTATTCATATTTATGATTTTTGGTAAATCTTATTGAAAGTAGACACCGTGTTGCTACTGTACCGAACGTAAAATCAAACGAACAACATCGATATTTGGTACCGGTATTTATATTTATGTTTTTAGTTTCAATAAACTGATATTGTATCGCTACTGTACTTTATTGTACCATATATAACCGGACCGAACAACATCGGTATTGGCACCGTGTTCGTTTTATGGTTTTCGGTCGATGTAGAGCAGATGTTGATTGCTATACCGAATGCATGGATTGTGTCGGTACGGAAACAAACCGAATCAATACCGATCGAGATCCCGCCGCGAAGCGCTGGGGGAAAGCAACTAGTTTTAATTAGTTGAATTTGCAGGCTTCTACAATCTGAGTGAGTTAGGTGAAAGGCATATTGTATCGCCCCTTTCGAATTCACACCCTGGCTAAGTTGGTGAGGATTTTGAAATATTTCCTAGGATTAAGCAAAAAAGTTTTAATTAAATATTTTTGGTTCTCACTCCTCGATATTATTTATAAATTTAGTAGTTACGTTCAATATTCGTTTCCACTTATCTTTCCAATGTGATTAAATTGTTAAATAACCGTTTACCATTTCTTTTTAATTTACAAGTAGTACAATAGAAGTACTGGACACGTGTTTTACATTGACTGAAAACTAAAAAACGAATATCCATACAAGTAGTGTGTTACAACACTGGTATCATATAGACACTTGATATGGCTTATGATACCAAAACAAAAAAAAAAACATTATTTCTATATTCGACGAATTTTATACGGCCACGTCGAGAAAATTATACAAATGAATACGGTACCGGTATCGATATTGTTGGAATATGTTCGGTTTGTGATGGTAAAAAAAATCAACCATATATATATGACCCGTTCTTATGGAACTTTTATCGCATCTTTCGTAATAATAAGTACTTCATGACCGTATATTTGGAATTTATAAAAATTAAATAAAAAAACTATACTGATATTATACGGTACCGATGCTAATAATGTTCAGACAATATCGATAAAATTTAAAAAGAAAAGAATAAAGTGCTCGGCTGGTCCCTGTGGTTAATCAAAATTTTGAATTTAGTCTCTAGCTTTATTAAAATACACTGATGATCTATATGATTTGCACTTTGTAGCGTATTTGATTTCTAACTTTTGCCAAAAGTACATTGATGGTCCCTGTCGTATGCACTTGTAATGCATTTAATCACTAAATGTGTTACATACAGGGACCATCCATGTACTTTTAGCAAAATGTGAGGACCAAATACGTTACAAAGTGAAAAACACAAGGACTATCCGGTTACTTTAATCAAAAGAAAATAATTATATTTACTTATAGTTATAAGTAAATACAAAAATAATCTCTTGTAAATAGTATTAAACCATCCCCGCGTTGCGGCGGGGGCGTAAAGTCATGCCAAGTAGCACCAATGCTACACCACTGTCGATGATCACCAACACTGGAAAAGATCGTTAAAACACCAAACGAAAAGCAAAGTAAAATCTTTGAACCACGTACGCCCGTTACTGCGTTTTAATGCGAAGAAATTGGATCGAAACGTAAAACATAGAAAAAAAACTAAGTTGCAACCAACAATGCCAAGAATTATTACAAATTTATAGTATATAATTTAACAAAGTATACAACCCAACACATAAAGATACAACAAAACTAAAAATGAAACACCATTAATGCAAAAGTTACAACCACTTAAAGGCTAAGCATATTACAAATTGATATTATATTGATATTATATAAATTGTAACTTTCCTTTTGTTCATAAGCAATTTTCTTATACATTGTATATATTTATTTTTTAATACATCTAACATCATAATCACCACCATCTCATCACTGTAGTAACACACACCATCACCACTAGGGATGCAAACGAGTCGAGCCGAGCCCGAGCTCGACCAAGCTCGAGCTTGAGGTCGTTTAACATATGAAAGCTCGAGCTTTATTTCTGAAGCTCGAGGCTCGAGCTCGGCTCGAAGGTAATTTTTCAAGCTCGAGCTCGGTTCGGGCTCGACTCATTTAGTATTTATTAATTAATTTATATTAATTATACTTATTATTATACATATAATTTAGTTATTTTTTTATATTTATATAAATGGTAATTTTTATTCTATAAATATATGTTTAATATATTAATATAAAAATATATAAACAGAAAGTTTGATTAGGCTCGCGAACCGGGCTCGGGCTCGTTTACTAAACGAGCTTGTTTTTAGGCTTGGACTCGAGCTCGAGCTCGTTTAAGCTTGGCTCGTTCGAGCTTTTTTTCGAGCCGAGCTCGAGTAGCTCGCGAGTAGCTCGGCTCGTTTGCACCCCTAACCACCACCTTAGAGCTATCTCAACACCACCTATGCCTTCCTTTGTCTCCTTTCACCTACCGGAAGCAACCGCTATCGTCAACCACACCCTCTCATTTCCCAAATCACAATTCACACATTTAAACACCGCCAAATTGCACACATACCTCTAACAAACACATATACAACACTTCTATTGCTATATTCAAATCATATAATGATTTATCGGGAGTTAAGCTGAAAACCCTAAATCAAACCATGAACGCATAGATATGTTTATGTGTATTATTTTTTTTAGATAATAATAATTCATTAATTTTAGAGGAACAAATTTTAAGTTTTAAAGCTTAAAGAGTAAAATGCACGGATAGTCCCTGTGCTTTTGTAAAATAACACCTATAGTCCTCAACTTTTAGAAATTACATCGGTGGTCCCTGTGGTTTGACAATTTGTTACTCGGATAGTCCCTGAAGTGGATGGGGGTTAGTTTTCTCCGTTAAGTCCATGTAAAATGACAAAATTACCCCTTACTTTTATTAAAATATAAGAAAAAATCATACATACACTCTGACTCTCTATCTACTCTCTCTCTACTCTGTCTCTCTCAGGAAACCCCGCACACCACTTGCCGCCACCAGCACCACCACTTGCCACCACCTTCCCCCACACCACCACCACAAACCCCATACCACCACCTTCACAACCATCATCGCACCCCACCTGTCATTCTGCCATACACTGTTTTTTTAAATAGATCTAAAACAGATCATCATCGCACCCCACCTGCCATCCTACCAACTCCTTCACTCCCTATCATCTTTATCATCGGTTGAATTTGTTTAACAGATTCTGTGTACGTCGAACCAATCACCACCTTCACAACCAGCAACCACACAACCAGCAACCACACAACCTAACATGGCTGCCACTACCACCGCCTCCCACCCAATGCCCTCGTTTCCACCAACAACATCATTTTGAACTATCAACGCACCTCTGGTCAAAATCAGATCAAATTCAAACCCTAAATCCAAACCCCCAAATTCAAACCGTAGTCAGATTTTTTCGCCGGAGTCGTGGTGGTTATAGTTGGCCAAGTATCACTCCCACCATTATTAGAAAAGAAGCCAGATACAAAATCAAAATTCTAATCTGGTCATGAATGATGGTGTGTATCAGAATAGAAGCCCTCGTCCGTCGACGATCCTATATCACTCCCACCACCATCTTTCCCATCCTTACCAATGTCGGGTACTTACCTGGTTTTAGATCTCATCTAGTGGTGGCAGCCGGAGGTGGCTACGGCTGGTGGTGGCAGCTGGAGGTGGAGGTGGTCGATAGGTGGTGGTGGCGGCAAGTTATTAGGGTTAGAGAGAGAAAGAAAGGAAGGAGAGAAAGAAAGCCGGGGGTGGCTACGGTTGAGGTTTTGTATTTTAAATGATTAATAATTAGTGTTTTCTTATATTTTAATAAAAGTAAGGGGTAATTTTGTCATTTGATATGGACTTAACGGAGAAAACTAACCCCCATCCACTCCAGGGACTATCCGAGTAACAAATTGTCAAACCACAGGGACCACCAGTGTAATTTCCAAAAGTTGAGGACTATAGGTGTTATTTTACAAAACCACAGGGACTATCCGTGCATTTTACTCAAGCTAAAATGATCTTTTTTTAAGTATGTTACGACTAGGTTTCTAAGTTTTACGGAGGAAGGACTAAAACCGAAAACAATATTGTAGTAAGAATTAGATTAGTAAGTAGTTTCGAGGAGGACAATGTTCATGACTTAAAGCCAAACAATAAGGATGATTGTTTTCCCTTAAAAAAACCCTAAAGTAGGACATAATGTGTTAATTACATTAATGGTGTTGTCGAAAGAATATTTACTAGAATAGTGTTATTTGAAAACTTGCTTCTTAATTTTAGAGTAAATTACAAGTTTTGTTCTTTATGTTTACATCAAATTGCAGGCGTTGTCCTTTTTTCCAAAAGTTTACAGGCGGTATCCTTAAACTTCCAAAATCTTGCACGTTATGTCCTTTAGGACAAATCCAGATAGATTTTTTAGTTAAATCACGTCAAGTGACTTGCATGTGAGGGTACATTTGTCTTTTCACCATTATAGGGACTATTGTGCAAAATATTTAATATCTAGGGACTGTAAAAAACAAAACAAATATTTAGTATCCTCTCTCCTCTCTCTTCCAGCAGTTCTCTCTCCTCTCTCCCTTTCTTCTCTCACTCTCTCTTCTCACAGATCACACATTGAGGTATACATAGAAATTTAAAAGTTCGATTACAGTACATTTGATTATACACACATTGAGGTATAATCTGAAAAGGCTTTTGGTGATTGATGGGGCTACGGTGGTGGAGGGTGGGTGGTTGTTAGGGCTACGATAGTGGATAATGGGTGGTTGCAGGAGATGGTGGAGATGGTTGTTGTGGTGCGATTGTAGGTGGTGGTGGTGGGTTACAGGTAGTTGTGATAGCGGGTTAGGTGCGGTGGATGAAGGGGTGGATGTGGTGGTGGGTTAGGTGTGACGGCGGGTGAAGGAGTGGTTTGTGATGGTGGGTTAAGTGCGGCGGTGGAGGAGATGTTATGGGCGATTACAGGTGGTGGTGGCCGGAGACTCGATGCTGGATTTGTTTTTTGGGGTTTTTGATATTTTTGGTTTTGGGGATTTTGGGGGGTTTTTGATCTGGTATATAGGTTTGTTTAGAATGGTTCAGGGTGGTGATTGAGGAGTGTATTGGAATGGGGATGAGGATGTGAGAGAGGGAGCAATGAGGTTTAAGGCGTGGTTGATGGTGGTGGCGGTGGAGGTGGAGGTAGAGGGTGATTGTGGCAGCGGAGGGTGGTGGTGACGGTGGTGAAGGGTGGTGGCGATGGACGTTATATATATAGTTAAAATCATGGTTGTAAAACAAGGTTTCCAAGACCGAGTACTCCCCGAGTAGTCGCTACAAGGTAGGCTGCCGAGGCGACTTTCTTTTACTCCGCCTAATTACTCGGAATCGGTCAAACGCGGTCAACCTCGGCCAAAATCGTATCTAGTAGGTCAACTCGGGCCGAGTTTGACTTAGAAAATAATAAACCATAATTTCTATGCCTATCGTATTAAAAAATGAATATCATTTTCACGTATTCTGTTATAGATATTAGTAAATTTATGTTATTTGACGTATATTTAATTTCCAAAAACTAATTTCTTTATAATTTAACATGTCCAAGTACTCCCCGAGTACTCTCCGCCTAGGCCGAGTACTCTCAACTCCCCGGTCGACCGACTAGGGAGCGCTTAGCGACTTTTGCAACCATGGTTAAAATAATGATATTTTAAATTATTTTGTTTTATTTTTTAAGTACTATTAAATAAATGGGTAAAAAGACTAAAATGCCCTTGGGTGACCAGATTTAACCAAACAATCTAACTGGGTTTGGCCTAAAGGACATAACGTGCAAGATTTTGGAAGGTTAAGGACGCCGCCTGGAAACTTTTGGAAAAAAAAGGATAGCGCCTGCAATTTTGTGTAAACATAAAGGACAAAACTTGTAAGTTACTCCGAATTTTATACTAGTTTTTTTACGTCGCGCGTTGCGGTGAAACCGAGCAAATGATAATGTAAAACAAACGTGATTTGAAAATAAAGCATGTTGTTTAGAAAGTCAAACCATTAGAACAGTTTAGTTTATCATCGTACCGTTTTATGATACCAAATAAATACTTTATTTTGAGTACAAATTCGTTTTTAACAAAACTTATGATGGAATGTTGTGGAAAAAAATCAAGTATAACTACGTAGTTAAGTTTTTTTTTTAAGTTATAAATGTAAATTATCAAAGAAGTATCAAGCAAATTGATCAATTAATATATGTTCTAAAAAAAGAAAAAAATGGAATTATTAAAAAAATGGTAAATGATATATATGATTTTAAAAAAGGAAAAAAAAAATAAAAATATGTTATTATAAGTAAATATAATATAATATTAAACTTTTATAATATATTAAATAAAAAACTTTATATTATTATAAAAATAAAGTTACTATTCATCGTCCTTTATCAACAATGTATACTAGATTGTTACCATAGTCGCGCGTTGCGACGGCAACACCTTAGTCGTTTATATAGAACGACACGTTATGTAAAATGTGTGTTTTGACGTATCGGATCTAAAGCACTGGAATTACAAAAGAAATGTAATCGATCGTTCTATATGCGTACAATGATTAAAGTGAAGGTATGAATATATTCTTCAAACATAAACGACAAAGATACACACATATACTGAAAATGAAAAGTCGTACATGATTAGTATTAACCATCAAGAATGATGAGTTGATGACCCTCTCATAATACATGGACTAATCCACATAAAATACAGGCTTGCAAAAAAGTAAATGACATACCAATAATCCTAAAAAGGTACATGTTAATCCCGACCCATCTTATTCATCTACATTTCCTTTGATACAATCTCGGCTACCTCGAGAATTTGGATCAATGATATATTACAATCAACTGCAACACAACTGATAGTATTGGAGATGTCGCTTAGATTACTCTCTAAGGGGGTGGGGGTGGTCACTAGTGATAGAATTATATCACTCACAAGCACCCAATCAAGTTCCGCCATGTCATCAACCATTTTTCCATCACTCACAACCTTTTTTAGTGGCATTGCCTATCACTCACAACACCCAAAAATAAACCCCCATGTTCCCTCACAACACCCATTTTCCACGGCGTGATAAAATCAATGCGTGGAATATTGCACGCGTTATACACTATGGTGGCGGTGGAAATTCTTGGCCATCACGCGTTATACATGTTCCATCACGGTAAAATAACGCTACGCCCCCACTGGCCTAATGCGGGGTGAAATGCAACTACAATCTGTCCAAAAATTAAGTCAGCTTGCTAGCAACAAACAAAACACAAACTGTTGTAACAAAATGTATGCTACAATATTATTACCTATTACCAACAATCTAACAAAATATGTAAGCAACAGAGCATAAGTCGTAAACTGACCCGTCTTCCAAGAAACCTGCAATTTCTAAACATAAAATCATAAAGAACAAATAATTATGATGAGACTGAATGCAATATAATATAGTTATATAGACTAACAATTTATCACCATATAGTGAATCATGAGCTAGTTAACACCAATTTTTTGTAGCATGAATAACAAAGAAATAGTAATTAAACTTCAATAACTATTCTATGTAATTATAAAAAAATGTTCTATTTATTTAAAGGCTATGCACCAAGGAGCATTTACAAATATACAAACATTTTTCCTACAAAGTGTACAAAGTCATAAAACACCACAATTTCAGCCATAAAACACACTCAAAACCCATAAATAACATAGTGAAGATCACTAAAACACAATATCCAAACCCTAATTGTCCTTAAAAACTTCAAACACATCATCGTACAACGATGAATATAAAACACAACATGATAATCAACATAAAGCACACTAATGTTAGTCATTCGATAATCAAAGCCTTATCATCCAAAACACAACACAAAACCCACAAATATGATGTTTTAGTTATCTTCACTATGTTATTTGTGGGTTTTGAGTGTGTTTTATGGTTGACATTATGGTGTTTTATGACTTTTTACACTTTGTAGGAAAAATGGACTTTGTAGCCAACTCTCACCCCATGCACAGATACATACAATACATGTATGCATATACACACACAAAGACATGTGCACATACACATATATAATGTATATATCAAATATTTGTGTTCAAGTTAAAAGACTTAAAAAAACCCAACAAAGTAAGTTAGCACATATACATATTTACCAAAATAAAAATGTCTTTAAATAATAATGAGAACCTAATGAGAGAAAAAGTACCATGACACAATTCTTAAACAAAGGTGAATATGTGGATCAAAGATAAAGGAGTCATTCGAAGCACTTCAGCCAACATCTTCCTCCCATGCCCATTTAACATATTGAGTCTTTGCCACCGTATGCCAGGAGGTTATTAAACAAGTCAAACAACAATCGACATCCAACTTGTCTTGCTTCTGCAATCACGTAATCTAATGCCTACATAACCATTTTGAATCCTTTTAAAACACCTTCACTCAACATATAAGATCAAGCAACAAACATATAACCTTTCATCTAGATAAATTCTCCATTTCTAGCAGAAATCAAAAGCCCTAATGGCATCAAAAATTAAATTATCACAAAGAATATCAGATATAAACACATCAAACTTTTTCTAAGCCCTAACTTTAAAATAAAAGTTGGCAATTATCCATATCAAACCTCTTAGTGAGTGATTTGGGGTTCAGTACCGTCTCACTCGGCGACTCCATCATCAACTGTTGATGTCCGGCTGCCAGAGTTCGTCTCGGCCGGTGAAGCCTGCACTGACGGGTGGAATGACCACCTTAGCCCCAATAATCTCGATAAGACCAAAAATCGGAAGATCGTATGGCAAATTTAAGTCAAATAACCGAAGAATTAGGGTTGAAAGTGTTGGATCTTACCTCCGTTGCTAGAAAACCGGTGTACATATCCACCATTGTTGCACCCTGAACTTCAGCCTTAGAACCCTAGAACTGACCCTACTCCAATCCACTTCGTTCCTAATCACGAAAACCCCCAAATCACAAAACGTTTGATTGACCACGATTGTTAAATCGTCACTAATGCTGTCATCGTTCTTCATCACAAACCACATCATCCACTCTTATTGACGTGGAACCCAAGTTACACCAAAAAATATAAAGAATCCGTAATGGTATTGGCGGTGACGTGCCTGTGGTGGGGTGGGGCGGTGAAGGGTTGGAGCAGTGGAGTACTTCTATGTACAGATGATGTTTACTTGTTTAGGGTGGAAAAAAAGCTGGAGTGGGAGAACAAAGTCTTAGACAATAACAATGTTGCACCGACTTTCATAACATGTATATGAACTAGTAGATAACGCCCGCGCTTCGCGGCGGGTAAGGTTTTATGTTACCAGGAAGTTATATGTGTTACATTGGGATATTTGATGTACTAAATATAAAGTGCTGAAAGTTGTAGTGGGTTGATTCAACTGATTTCCTGTTTTGAAGAATGTTCCCAGCCTGGTCCATTACAAAGTTAAATGACTTGCCTTGGAGAGTTGAACAGGCTGCTGCAGCTATCTTTTTGGTTTTTTTTAAGGATCATGATGCCAGGACCAAAGACGAGCCTCAACAATCAGATACCACATCTAATTTCATATAGCCAGCTGATTTAAGAAAAATGCAGAAAGTCTTACAAGCATGTTATATATGCAACAATGAACTACAATATATTGCAATAATGTTACCGTGTGATGTTGCTGTCAACACCTTTAGGATCTTTGTAATCCTAGTCTGCACGAATTCATCAGTTACACTGTTAGCGGCGTACACCAGTTTGTGCAACGCATAATCGTTAATCTAAGAAAAGCTGAAGTTGTTTCTTTCATGGCAGATCTAGGTTTCAAAATGCCATATATACACCTTGGAATCTGCTGCAAAGAAAAGATACGCAATTTGTGTAGGTTAGTGGTGTATCGAGGCATTGTGATTTCATTTGCTCATGGTTATGGCAATTCATAGATATAGGTAATTTTAGCATTTGGTTATGTTATTTTGCTTTAGTAAGTTTGTTGGGATTGAACCCTACCAGAGGAACAGATAATGTAAAGCCAAAACCTGGTCACAACAGTGGATTCACAATAAGCAGTAGTTTACACTAAGTCTTCTCCCTTGAAAGTGATTACAACAGCTGATGGTCTCATATCCACTGTCCAGATACAACTGCTGCTCTGTATAACTACTGATGAAGTCTAGAAGACTGCTGGAAACTAAGCACTGCTGGAACAAACTGCTGATGACAATGCACTGCACAATCAAGAACTGATCAACCTTGAGGAAAACACTGATGAAGGAAGATAGCAGTAGTTTAGTTTGTCATCTGTTTCATGTATAGTCAGTGGTTAGGTTAGCAGTGTTTGTAGAAGGTCAGTAGATACAGGTTGTTAGACTGTTAGACGTCGCTTTCATGGTGACGTCAGCTGAGATGCCTCAGCGGTTTGGTTTTGTCTATAAATGGAGCAGTACTCTGTACTGTTACATTTGATTCGTTCTGAGAGAGCTCTTCTCATCAGTTCAATCCTTTCATCTTGTGCAAATCCAACCTTGGGGCATCAGGCTGAGGGGGAGCTTAGTTTGTAAGCTTTTACTGTAATCTTTTGCTTTGATTTGTAATCTTTTGACTCTATGAGAAGCAAATGTTATCAAACTATTTTCTCCTTTGATTGTGTTTACAAAGTTTGTATTCATTTCCGCTGCACTTTACATGTTTTCATATTCATAAATTGTTCAAATCATACAAACAAGTACAATCATGAGAGCCTCCAATCCTAACAAAGTTTTTAGTGCAATGATGTGAATTTATTATATATTCTCTTCTTAACCGAAATCACAAAATCTACCTTTGTTTTTCTATTGATGAAAATACAAAATATATTCACATGTAAATTAACACTGTTTCATGTATGAACTAATGTTAATTGAATGGGTAGAAATTCATGTGAACCAAGACTATGATTAAAAGTATGTGAATTTATCTTTTCAATTGTATGTAAACAAAAAAGAAGTTTTGGCAAGCATATCAAATAGGAGGTCTATAGCAAATCTGAAAACAACCAACCTTGGAGTTTTGTTCGATGCGACACTTTGGCACTAGCCCGTAAAAGTATAAAATTCTGATATGAGTTTTATAAGGACGGTAACAATCTAGAATATCCTCAGGAGTAAAAACTCTCACAAGATACTTTTACGATCAGTTCAATTTCTTTAAACCTAGTGTCTTGTATATCTCATAAAGTTTTTCATTACTTTCTATGGACATATGTTGTATCTTATTTTAAATAGCAAGATAGACTTTAATACAAGCATCTTTTTATCATGAGAGTGGAATAAATTAAAAAGGTTCAACTTTTCAAAGATATAAACCAAATGTGTTGAACTTATGAGTTTTCATCCCTTATTATGTTCAAAGATGTAGCAACAATATCATGTAGTACAGCCAAAAAATATGCCAACTTACACACAGAAGACAACACTTTTCTTCATGAAAAAAGAATTACCCACAAACCTAAGAGAGAAAACAATGTCGGACGAAATGCACCCGAGGAAGAAGCTACGAAACAGCGACGACCCACAAACATATACAATTGCACCTACAAGACAATATCATAACCATAACGGATCGTAAGCAAAAAACACAAGTAAAAATATCATACAATGCGAACCGCGGAAGAAACGAACCTGACGAAGGAGACAGCAAAGTAAAAGCAAAATTGATAAATTAGAAATGCAAGCCGTTTACAATTTGGCCTGTGAAGTCGAAGAACGGCGATGCGGGTTTTTTCGAATCTCCGATGGGTGTTGCAGTTTGTGATTTGGCTGGCAAAGCATCTAAGGAACAATCTGGTTTATGATGGGTTTCAAAATTTGACAAACAAATCAGAGAAATCGTAAAAAGAAAGCCTGGAAACGTGATTTGTAAACCTGGAATTTCAGCTTGGGAGAGATTGAACAACAATGGGACTGGGTGTTTGAAGCGGTGGGATTAAGTGTTGGAGACCGGCAGATGCGGGTGAGGAGAAACCTGATAACCTAAACTGTTCCTAAGATGTTTCATGATTTGTTATTATATATAAATATGAGTGAGAAATATATATAAGAAACAATTATAAGTATTGAAAATTAAAGAAAAAATAGTATTTCACACTAAAAGTGTAAATTACTTGAACCCTTGTGAGACTTGAACCCAAGATCCCACAAATCTACTTTTTAACGGCGAATTTTTTACTACTTGTGAGACTTGAACCCTAGATCTCACACTTAGCATATTAGAAAACTTTGTTTTATCACTGGACCACCAACCCTAATGGTTAAACTAATCCACCTAGAAAACAAAAAGTAAGTACATATAATAAAAAATGATCTTAATCCAATTTAGCTAATATTATGATTTGAGCAGAAATACAGTTGATGGGTTGGGAGGATATTTGATTTACTTTGATGTCGAGTATCCTCGTCTGAGCAGTTCCCTAAAGATTGATGAATGGGTCCAAGCTCATTTAGTCTTTTATTTCCTAAAACAGACAGTCAAATCCCAGAGCTTGTGGTCAATAAAGAAAATCTTCCCGCCCAAACATCTCTGGGAGATTACTGTTCCGATGCAGAGGACAGATGCCCTCTTGGATGTGACCCGACAAGCTCATTTAATGCTCCCGAGAGCCAGCAGCCCAGTGTGGGCTTCTCTGGAGATTGATAAGGGTGAGATCCGTAGAGCAACCATTTATTGCAAGGATCTTCATGATCCTAAGAAAAGGGACATAGTCGACATTATTACCCGGACAAGACAATTATCCAGAGGAACTTCCTTTGGTTCTCTGCCAAAAATGATTTACCTTGGGCGATAGGCCAGGCCCATGTAAGTAAAGGAAACTATCAACATAAGGTATCTTGAACTCTATGAGAACACACACACACACACTAAAACCAATTTATTAGTAGCCTTTAATTGGTCACTTCACCCACAAACAGTTTCTTATTCTCAAGCCAGAGCTTGGTCACGGACCCCCCCCCCTGTGCTCTCCGTGACGAGGCTAATGGTGTTCTCTTATGAAGGTAGTTTCGGTCGTTGAAGACACATCAGAGTGGATCCCAGTCAGCGGACACGTCATCTGTTGATCTAGGATTTAACATTGGTGCCATCCGTGGGACTTTCTGTCTCATAGAAAGTTTCCACTTTAAGAACGAAACCTTTTTACGTGTGAGCCCTCACCAGAAAACAAGAGCAACATGGTTGATCTACCCAAACCGCCCATTTAAATAGAGTTTTGTGTTAAACTTGCAATCGGGATTCCGGGTGGGGGGTCACTTCTTCTTAATCTGATAACACTTTCTCAATTAGATTTCAACTGTCACACCCCGTCCCGCAGCGGAATAGGTGATCGGGGCATGATTGGGTTGATCCAAGAGCTTATGACTTGCTATTACTTGTTTTAAATAATCATTAATTCAAAACAAATGTTTCACGAAACAAACAATTCAAATACACAATTACAAACACAAGACACTGTTCATAACAAGTAAACTACACTAATTTGTTTCTTGTTAACTAAGGCTCATCCTATGTTCAATCTTCTCTTCGTACCTGTTCACCTGTATCATGTGTAAAAATGGTTTTGGGGTCAACAAAGGTTGGTGAGTGAACCTTATTGTTATTTGAAAAATTATTATGTTCAAATTTTCTTTATTGAGAAAACGTGCGTTAACCAATGTAAGTAAACATGCTGTACGTTATATGTCCAACTCATAACACAACCTCAAACAATAAACAAACCAACTCAAATGATTCAATAAATGTATGCATGTTGCACGGTATTATGGTGTGCCAATTAATGAATGTATGTTGCACATTATTATGGTGTGCCAATGAATGAATGTATGTTGCACGGTATTATGGTGTGCCAATGAATGAATGTATTTTGCACGGTATTATGGTGTGCTGCAAGGTCTAAGCTCAATCAAACAGAGCGGACCTCGTATGGTTGAAAACGTCAAGTTCCGCTCATAGGTAATGGGAAACAGACGAGCCTATGATGATGTGATATCCAAAATGAATGAAAATGCACCAAATGATAAACAACCAATCAACACATAACATAGATACTTCACATAATGGTAATTGCACGTATTTAAACTTGTAAAATGCGATAAAAATATGTGACACATGATACACCCCAAAACGTATAAATAAAATAAAAAGGGGAGTTGTAAGATTCACTCACAGTGGTTGCGTGTAGGGATTCCTTGTAGATAACGCACGAGGAATAAAATAGGGAATTCCGAAAAAACGAAGCGCGTTATCCGAGATAATTAAAAAACCACATAACGATCTTTTTATTATTCATAAGTTAAATAAGATCCTAATATTTAAAGTTTACAATTCGATATCTTATTTTATCACATTAATACATTAAAGATATAAAGAGTTTAAAAATAAATTTGGTTTAAAACAATATAAATTAAATCGTTTAGACCGTCAAACTATCAAACTGTGGATTGATTTTGTTTACGTTTATACCGAACCATCTGCCCCTTCATAAACCCAAACTAAACCACACTGTAAACGCCCCTAATCACAACTCTAGCTTAAATTCTAACTATTAAAATTAACCCAAAGAGTGAATTACAAGTTTTGTCCTTTATCTATATACCAAATTTCAGGCGGTGTCCTTTATCTTTAAAATTGACGAGTTTTGTCCTTATTGTTTCAAAATCTTGCACGCTATGTCCTTTAGCCTTAACTCAGTTTATTTTTTTAGTTAAATCCAATAACACATGGGTAGTTTAGTCTTTTTACCCATTTATTTAAAAATATTTAAATATATAAAATTAAATTTAAAAGCTTGGTATTATCGCTCCAGCCCCCTCTTTCTCCACCTCTCTCTCTCTCTCTCTCACTCACATCAGTTCTCCGCCACCACCCCCACCCGCCCCCATCAACCAGCACTTCCACAATCAACCATTATTACCATAACTGCCCCCACCTGTCACCCATTCATTACTGCCATAGCTGCAACATTTGATCCGTTCTTTAAAATTGATGGTATTGTGTGAATATGCCCCCAGCCATCAACACCAAGAACCCTAATTCCCAAATTCTAAAATCACCATTACTACCTCTTCTATACTTATAATTCTATGGAGGGATAAATTACGATAATAACTTTAGCTTCACGGGTAATGTTTGAAAGATCTAATAACACATTGTTATCATACGTCTCCAGTGTTCTCTAACTCCTGCTTATATGGGCAAAATCTGCACAAATTCTCAACAGGTAATAGAAAATATATTCCTTTATCTTCATGGTCATATAGGTTGACTTTTCAGGTCAAATATAAAGAAAGTAAGGAAGTGAATTTTGGAGAAATATAAACTACGTAATCAATTCTTCAGTATCTTTTTTGTATTGTTCTATTTGTAATGGTCTTTGTTTTGTATGAAAGAGTTACAGAATACTAAGGAATGAAAGTTTATAATGTTTTATTTGAAACCAAGAATTGTTTGATTAGTATTTGTTTAAGGGTAAATTACAATAAACATTGACAGTTTATAGGGGTAGGGGTAGGGGTAGGGGTGGGGTCCGTAGGGATGTGGTCGTGATGGAAGGAGGTTGTGGTGGTGGTGAAAGTAGAGAGAGATAAAGTGTTTGTTTACATAGGAAAAGAGATCTGTATAATTATATATTGATATATATATATATAGAGTGAAATGCACGTTTTGTCCTTTATCTTTAGGCCATTTTGCAAGTTTTGTCCTTTATGTTTAAATTTGATGAGTTTTGTTCTTTATGTTTAAAAATCAAGCATGTTTTACCCTTTGGGCCTTAAAAATCAAGCACGTTTTGTCCTTTATGTTTAAAAATCAAGCATGTTTTACCCTTTGGGCCTTAAAAATCAAGCATGTTTTACCCTTTAGATGTTTTTATTAAACATCATGGTAAAAGGACAATTATGCCCTCATGTGCATTGCACATGACTAGATTTAACTGAAAAATAAACTGAGTTAAGGCTAAGGGTGTTAGGAGTGGTCAAACACTTGAGAGTGACAAACGAAAAAATCAACCAATGAGAGTGCACCACGTCAATCAGTGAAAAGTGTTTAAACTTTGCTGAAAAGTGTTGGCAATGGTTTAGACACTTGCTGAAGTGGTAAACTTAAAAAAAAATGAAAAGGTTGTGATTGGTTGAGAGATTGTATGGACCCCACCCCACCACACACACACCCTCCTCACCGAATCGTCCACCCACCACCGATTTGGTAAAGTTTGAATGGTAAACTATTATTGGTGGTGGTGTTTACCGAGTGGCAAAGGCTTTTGCCGAACTTTGCCGACTCCCACTCCTAACACCCTAAAGGACATAGTGTGCAAGATTTTGAAACAATAAGGACAAAACTCGTCAATTTTAAAGATAAAGGACACCGCCTGAAATTTGGTATATGGATAAAGGACAAAACTTGTAATTCACTCTTAAACCAAACCTTAGAAACCCACTGCGTGGCTAACTTTTGTTGGCTTTAGCTTATTAATAAATTTTGTTATTTAAAAAATAGTAAAATGCCCCTAGGTCATTTTTGCCACTTTTTGTTATCTAAGTCCCTGAGGTTTCATTTTTGTTATCATTTTCATCCAAATAACAAACTAGGTGAGAAATTTTTGTTAACCATTCCCCCTTTTGTCTTTTTCCTCATTTTTAAATGAATGGTATAATAGTCCGTTTATATCTCATTTTATTTTAATTAACCCCCCCCCCCCTCTCTCAAAAAAATAAAAAAAAAACCTTATAAATAAAACCTACACCCAACCCCCACCTCTCTCTTTAGAACACCACCATGGATCCACCACGCGTGTGGGTTTCATTTATATATTTTTGGGGTTTTTTAATTAAAATAATTTAAGACATAAAATAACCATTATACCATTCATTTAAATGAGGAAAAAAACAGAAAGAGGAGCCTAATTTACCATTTGAATGAAAATCACAATAAAAATTAAACCTCTCATAAACCCGGATACAAAAACCTTATTTTTGAACTGAAATCACAAAAATTAAAAATAAAAACTTAGAGACCATTTTGCCATTTTAAAAAGGCTCTCGGTATCCACACATCCCCTCTTTTTATTTGCACATCCCTAACCCTACAGGAAGTGTATTGGGTTATACGGTTCCCCTGGCAAAGCGTATTGATCTATACGCTTCCTATACGTGTACTTGAAGTACAACTTTTCAGACACTTTTCATGCAATGATTATGGGACCAGAGGAACCGTATAGCCCTATACGCTTCCTATAGATTTTTTTTTTCAAAAGCAGCATATGGCTCTTATCATCTTTTTTTTTTAACGGAAAGGAACGAGTGTCAACCACCGTGACACCGGGCGCTGTGGCCAAGGTCGACTACTCAACCGCCACCAGCCTCTTGGCTCTCCCAAATACGCAGAAACCCGACCTCTACCCGCCCGAATGAATGGCAGTGGAATAATCGGTAAAACCTCGCCTCCCATCCAAGACCAACCATATTGCCCTATATGCTTCCTATACTTTACTTACTTTACTGACATGGGAAACGTATTGCCCTATACACTTCATATACTTTACTGACAACGGAACCATATTGCCTTGTACACTTCCTGTTGGGGGCACTTTTAAGATCTTTTAAGTTATGAACTGCGTGTATGTCATAGCGAGGTGGTACATCGTACCAATAGGAATCGTGTTGCCTTATACGATTCCTATTGGTGTCGCATTTAGGGTGTGTTTGGTATGGGGTAATAGAATGGATGAGGTAATGGAATGAACGAGGGAATGCAATGGATCATTACCATTCCATTCCATTTCGTGTTTGGTTACCATATGAGAATGAAATAAATTATTACCGTGTATTGTTTGGTAGGCAAGAAAAACAAGGGAATAAAATCTGCGGTGAGTGGTGGTGGTGGTCGGTGGCGGTGATTGTGGCTGGTGAGAGGTGGCGGTGGTGGGTGGTGGCGGCGACGAGTAGCGGTGGTGGGCGCGGCAGCGGTGGCCGTCAGTGGTTCTTGGTGGCGCCTGAGGCAATAGTGGGTGGCAACGACGGTGGTGGTGGGTGGTGGCAGCGGCGAATGGCAATGGCGGCGGTGGTGGTGTGTGGTAGCGGCGACGAGTGGCAATGGAGGCGGTGGTGGATGTCGGCGGTGGTTGGTAGCGGAGTGGTGGCGACAGTGGTGACCGTCGGGGTGGCGACGGAGTCGGTGGCGGGTTGCGGCGACTGGTGGGTGGCGGCAGCGGTGGGTGGTGGCGACAGCGGTAGGTTGTGGCAGTATTGGTGGCGGCGACAGTGACGATGGGTGGAGATGACAGCAGTGGGTGGTGACAGGGGATCGATATTGCCCCAAAAACTATTGTACATCCCTCAAAACGAAAGCATGTTGATCGATACATGTGGATCGATATACTCGTGGATCGATAGGCAATACAGCTCCTCTGCATTGGAGTTTGACCCGCATACATTCTGATTTTAAACTTTCTTATTAAGTTGTGTATTTCTTGTAGAATGCACACGCTCTGTAGGTTTTGTATATCTCGTATTGCCCCAAAAACTATTGTACATCCCTTGAGATATTTGTTGTGTTTTGATTCTGAAAATGTTTTGAATGTTGTTGAATCAATTGAATTACGGCTATATAGACCAATACGCTTCCTGTACGCTTCCTAGTTTTTGCGAGAATACACTCATCCCCGAAAGTTTGGATATATAACAGATTTCTGGTCCGATAGGAATCGTATTGCCCAATACACTTCGTATGGAATTAATTCGTCCACCAACGAAACCCTATGGGAAGTGTAATGCCCTATACACTTCCTGATGGGTCCCTATGGGAATCGTATTGCTCTATACGCTTCCTATTGAGGTCGCTTTTCAGACATTTTCAGTTCTGAACTACCTGCATGTTAGAGCATATTGGTTCATCGTATCAATATGAAGTGTATTGCCCTATACGCTTCCTATTGGGTCCCTATGGGAAGTGTATTCCCCAATACGCTTCCTATTGATTTAATTCATCCACCAACCAAAATCCTATGAGAAGTGTATTGCCCAATACACTTCCCATTGATTTAATTCGTTCACCAACCAAAGCTTTATAGGAAGCGTATTGTTGAATACACTTCCTGGTAACTGTAAGGAATCGTATTGTCCAATACGCTTCCTGTTGGCCTCACTTTTTTGTCCTTTTCACTTTTCAGTACTTTTCTATGTCTGAAATGCCTGCATGACAGAGAGTGTCGGGGTTCAGTGTACGAATGGGAAGCGTATTGGCCTATACGGTTCCTATTGGTGTGACATTTATTGCTTTTGAACCCTATAAGAAGCGTATTAGGCTATACACTTCATATTAAGGGATGTACACTAATTTTTGGGGGTGTCTAGATACCCTTTAAAAATCTGGTTTCAAAAAATAATTTTAAAACATATCTTGTTTTCCTCCAAATCTGGACAATGGATTGATTGCATGTAATCCCAATCCACAACTCCACGTCTTCAACATTGCCAGTTGCCTAGTAATCAACCACAACTACCTCCTTCCTTTCTATGACTTCCGTCCCCACCACCTGCTTGATTCTTCATATAGCCATCTTCATATCTCATTATTAGCACGAAACCCTAACAACTCTTCACCACCAAAATGGCCACAAATCTTCGAAAATTCAACCGACTCGGTTCCATCATCACCAACCACTCCAATTCTCTCCGCCGATTCTCCTCGCCGGCGTCATCTTCCGGCGTATTAGCTTCCGCCGACGGTCAGGTGCTGCAATCGTCGAAATCTATTAACCTTTATACTGCAATTAATCAAGCACTTCATATTGCTTTGGATTCTGATCCTCGGTACTTTTTACAATTTATTAACTTACTTTATTTGAGTTAAGGTATATTCTGATTATTATTATTATTATTATTATTATTATTATTATTATTATTATTATTATTATTATTATTATTATTCTCCATAAGTTTCATGAATTATTGCTGATTATTTGATTCCTTATGCTTTAATTTTTCCAAAAAGGTTTATCTAGGGTTTGCCTTAGCTAGGATCAGTTATTGGATTCTTTGAGTAATTGTTATTGAAATTAGTTATAATTGAGTGGTTTTTATTTTATACTTTTATGTTTTATATATGAATTTGAAAGTGCAATATGTGTGTGTAATTATTTGGATTCTTGAGTACTTATCTTTTACTGAAATTAATTTAAGTTAAGGGGGTTTTTTAATTTTATTTGTTGATATTTGATTAATTATCTATAGGATTATTTGTGAATTTGAAGGTGCAATATTTATGTGCATATGTGTGTGTTTAATTGGTTCACAGGTCTTATATATTTGGGGAAGATGTGGGATTTGGTGGTGTGTTCCGTTGTACAACCGGATTAGCTGATCAGTTTGGTAAACATAGGGTTTTCAATACCCCTCTATGTGAACAGGTGATTATATCAAGAACAATCTTACAAGTTGACTCTTAAGCTGCCTAATTTTGACCTGAAATTATTAGGTTTCTTGACAATTTTGACTTGTTTTAAGCTACAAAGTTGACTTTTTTTATGTTGGTTTACTACAGGGTATTGTTGGATTTGCTATTGGTCTTGCAGCAATGGTCAGTGTTTAAAGATATTTTACCATGTTTTGAGTATAGTTGTAGTGATGGCTTATTGTCGTTACTTTTGTAACAGGGGAATCGCGCTATAGCGGAAATTCAATTTGCAGATTACATTTTTCCTGCTTTTGATCAGGTATGTAGCTCCACCGTGCTAGTTTATCGTATATTCAGTATCCTAACGGTTGACATTTAGCTCATTAGTTAACTCTTTCTTGTAGATTGTCAATGAAGCTGCTAAATTCAGATATCGAAGTGGTAACGAATTTAACTGTGGAGGTAAGATTCATTTTCTCAACTTCATTATTGTTTTGTTATTATTGTTTTTTTTTTTTTAATTTTATTTTGAGTAAAATGCCGTTTTTGTCCCTGAGGTTTGGCCAGTTTTGCAAATTTCGTCCAAAGGTTTGTTTTTTTGCATCTGGATCCAAAAGGTTTGAAATCTTACCATTTTCATCCGGTTTGTTAACTCTATCCATTTTCCTCCATTGAGTCAGGGGTATTTTCGTCTTTTTTGTTAACTTGAAGGGCAATACGGTCTTTCTCAATTTATGTAAATAGACTGAATACCTTTGAAAAAGTTGCCCTTTAAGTTAACAAAAAATACGGAAATACCCCTGACTTAACGGATGAAAATGGATGGGGTTAACGAGTCAGATGAAAATGGCAAGATTTTAAACCTTTTGGATCATATGCGAAAAAACAAACCTTTAGAAGAAACTCGAAAGTTGCAAAACTGGCCAACCCCCAGGGACGAAAATGGCATTTTACTCTTTTACTTTTTGTAACTTTATTTGTGGTTTGGTAGGTTTAACAATAAGAGCACCGTATGGGGCTGTGGGTCACGGAGCACTTTATCATTCACAATCTCCTGAAGCATTTTTCTGCCATGTTCCTGGTCTTAAGGTTTTTAGTTGTTCATAAGTTGTATTTTATTTGTGGATCCCGTACATAATCCTCCGATTCTCTCCTACTAAAATTTCTACTACTAGGTGGTTATACCTCGAAGTCCAAAAGAAGCTAAAGGATTGTTGCTGGCCAGTATCCGTGACCCAAATCCTGTTGTGTTTTTCGAACCAAAGGTTAGTTGACATTGTCCCTTTTAGTCATCATCGTTGTTGATGTCTATCGACTTTGGTATAAACTAAAATTCTTTACTTCTTATTTGGAATTTTAGGGGCTATATCGTTTAGCTGTAGAAGAGGTCCCCGAAGGGGATTACACATTGCCTCTATCTGAGGCAGAGGTATTTTATTTATAACCCACTCAATTTTTCTATTTTTAATACTTACGACTTCTGACAGCTAACTTTTAGTGAAATTATTTTTTTGAACATTAGGTTATACGTGAAGGTAGTGACATAACTCTTGTTGGCTGGGGAGCTCAGCTCACTACCATGGAACAAGCTTGTGTCGATGCTGAAAAGGCAAGAAATTTGTTCGATTCAAATGTCAAAAAGTTTTTTACATAAAATGAGTTATATTTAAAAAGTTTTTGCAAATGTCTAATTTTATGTCGTATTTTGCAGGAAGGAATTTCATGTGAACTTATAGATCTAAAAACCTTATTACCTTGGGATAGAGAGACAGTAGAAGCCTCAGTGAGGAAAACAGGAAGGCTGCTGGTACAAGATTCATATTTTTTTTAAAGATTCAATGTTTATAAACCATTTTGCTTCTTATTCTCATTTGCCATTTTGAATTTATTTTTATTTTTATTGTATGTAGATTAGTCATGAGGCTCCGGTTACAGGTGGGTTTGGTGCTGAGATATCTGCATCGATCGTTGAACGTTGTTTCTTGAGAGTAAGCCATTTCAATCCATTTTCTAGATATATTCTTATGGAAATTAAAAAGGGAATAGTGAAGTCTGATAAACTGAAATTTTAGCTGGAAGCACCGGTGGCTAGAGTTTGCGGTCTGGACACTCCATTCCCTCATGTTTTTGAGCCATTTTACATGCCTACAAAGAACAAGGTTAGTTGGAATCCATTTACTATGTGTGTTAATTGGTAAGAAAATTGTATATTGATTTTGAAAATTGGGTGCAGATACTTGATGCAATCAAAGAGACGGTCAATTTCTAAACATTGTGTGGTGGCTTCAAGATGAAGAGCTATTGGCACATAACAGAATGTTGTAGTATTTGTACTTTTCATGATGTAACTTTTTAAGAGTTCATAATGGGCTTAATTAACAAAAATACATAAATCTGAAATTATAATATATATGTTGGATATAAGAACAATAATCACATAAGAGGTTGATACTCGGACCAAATTTTCTTGCCTTTTCATAATCGACACAAATAATCTCCAGAGCCCAAGTCACATGTTACAATTAGTGGTGCACAAATCGGGTTTTTTTAAAAACCGGGTTTCGGGTAGGATCGGGTTCGGGTAGGATCGGGTTTTACAAAATTGGGTTTTTTTAAAAACCGGGTCGGGTCCGGGTTCTCTACCAAAAATGTATACCCTATATACCCGGGTTCGGGTAGGGTTCGGGTCGGGTTTTATAAAACCCGGGTATTATAATACCCTATTTCCGGGTTCGGGTCCGGTTCGGGTATTCATCGGGTAGGGTTCGGGTATGCATCGGGTTGGGAAAAAACCCGCACCGGGTATTAAAAAACCCGACCGGAACTATGCTTATAAAATGTATCAAACATAACTCTCACACATAGACATCAAATCTATTGATAAACAGAGGCACAATTTATAAACAGAGGCACAATTTATAGTTCTTCATGTGGTTATTCTTGAACTTTATAAATAGAGGCACAATTTATTAAATACAAAAACTAATAATAATATTAAACAAACAAAGAAAATAGAAGGGGACAACATATATTGGCATATTTGTTTCCACTTGTAATGAAATATACTAAATAATTAAGTAGCGGTGGCAAATATCATTAGAAACCTAATAATTAAACAAGATTACATCAAAGTGCATACATAATTTTGTTAAATCATAAGAACTAGAAGTCTTAATGCATACATAATTAAACAAGATTACATCAAAATCGGGTTTTTTTAAAAACCGGTTCCGGGTATTTATAAAACCCGGTTCCGGGTTCGGGTTCGGGTATTTATAAAACCGGGTTCCGGGTATAAAAAAACCGGTTCCGGGTTCGGGTTTTAGATCAAATATGCATACCCGGTCCCTACCCTACGGGTAGGGTCGGGTTCGGGTATAAAAAACCCGGGTTTTATAATACCCGGTTCCGGGTTTTTTTTTCGGTTCCGGGTCCGGGTTCGGGTTTTTTGTGCACCACTAGTTACAATAACAAACAATGTATTAGACTAGAGGGTATGGAGAGCCTCATCCCCAAGGGGATGGGCCGCCACGTCAGCGCCACTGTCACACCCCAAATTTCCACGTGTCACCGGTGGGCCCGGTGGGGGAGTATCGTGACGTGGTTGGCAACATCATAGTCAAACAACACAATATTTAATTGCACAGCGGAAGCAAAAGGACAAATATATTACAATCCGAAATAATGTACATCCAAGTATTATAACGGAAGTAAAAGATCCACAGGCGGATCGTAAATAAAATAACATGGTTCAACAGACTTTAGGCATCTAAGCTTGCGAGACTCTTTATTGATGCTAGGAGTAGCCAGCCAATTCCAATTAGTACCTGCACTTAGCCTTTTTGGGAAAATACGTCAGTTTACACTAGTAAATACAATCAACCGACTCATTTTGAAAATGTTTAATAAAATGATTGATTTGAATGCACATGGCACAAATAATATTTTATAACTTGGGATACTTATCTAATATATAAACTTGTACAGGATTTACATGTTCCTTATGCGTTCAGTAGCCCGGATCAAGCCGGGTTAAAGATTAATGGACACACCACTTTATTTAGATGAGACACCGAAAGCGTACGCCTACGCCCGGTGCTGAGGTCGTGGCCATTCGTAGAATGATGCCAGGGATATTCGGGACAACGGTCATTAACCCCCAAAGGCTTTAAGTAAACAAAACAAATTAAACGGAGACATCTCAATGATTTAACCATAATAAGATTAAACGTTCAATGCCCGACCAAGCGGTATTTTATATACCGTACCCCAAGCCCGTATAGGGAAATAAGTTAAAAGTATTTACCTGAGCTAAATATAAATTCAATCTCAGCCGTATCAAATCAGCAAGTACAGATAGCTTTTACTGGGCTCCTAAATCTGGAACGAAGGTTTTTAATAACCTATTAGAATCCTAACGGGTCTTTGATTTAGTCTTGACTTAGACCGATTAGTTTTCAAGATAAAGATACGGTCCGTACGCTTGATTAAGCGAAGACCGGATAGAATGTGATTTAGACCCGACAAGTTTGAAGACTTGCTTAATATGGGTATATTATACACATTCTGGATTTTGAGATACAACCGATAAGGTTTGACCCGTTTCGGCTAATTTATGTAAACTAGTTACATAAACCGAACCGAGCGCGTAAAAAGCGTAACGGGTAACCGTAAGAGTCCTAAACAGGTTTCCTAAGTTAACATGCCCTAAATATGTTGTGATATCAGTAGGATACCCTCCATAATGCCCAAAATGAGTTTAATCTTATATTAAGCCCCTTAGGGGTATTTTGGTCATTTTAAAGAGTATAAAAGGGATCAATTAAGCTTCTGTGATCCGGGTTTGAATAAATCAGTAAAATAGTTTATTTTAACTTGGTATATCAGTTGGTGTTAAGTCCTATGTGGCAAAATGGTTTTAAAACCTTACTATGCGCTTAATACGCGTATAACGTCGTTTTAAGCGATTTACGGGTTAAAATAGTATTCTGAGTTTCCAGGTCAGTTCATAAGGTTCAAAACACTTTATTTATTATTTAAAATCAGTAGCAATTGGATTGGTATCAAAAGGATTTGTAGAACTCATTTTATACCTGAAAAGGGTATATTCGGTATTAACCGAATCGAGGCGATAAACCTAGCTTATGATCAGTTTAAAAATAATTAAAAATCTTTAAAAATCCCAAAATATTATATTACATCAGTGGGTAAAAGGTTTGGTGTCAAAAATTTGGTTTAGATAGGCTTTATGCTAATGACGCCGTTTAATTAATAAAATTGTTTATAATTACGTCATTAAGCATAACTCCTAATCTAGACTTCCGATTGACGTGAAAATTTACAGACATGATTAATAATCAATAACAAAGATTATTGTCCTTTCACATCTTCAAAAATCTCATTTTATAATCATAAGGGCAATATGGTCAACATTTGGCAATTTAACGGAAACATCGGACAATTAGGGATTCGAGTAGTATAAACGCAGAGGGTTATACTAACATATAACTAGGTCCTAATGGAATCTTAAGGCATGTCTAAACCTATACAAATCGGGTCAGAACTGAGGTCAAAGGAAAAGTCAAACTTTTGCGTCTCTCGGTTCCGAATCAGTTCAAAACATAGAGTTGTCGAATCAAACAAGCTTAGACAAGTTATTATACTCATTTACAAGTTGTATGACTGATAAAACAGGTTACACGCCTTCCGTATCGTTAAATATGCGATTAATGTTTCTGTTGACTTTTTTCGGACAACCTTTGACTCGACAAACGACCTAGTTAGGATTCGAATCAGTGAGTGCCCTTTTAGGGATTTATTAACCATATAAATACCAACCTATAACAACTTTTGATTCGACTAAACTCTGGACCGATTGTGATTTATCGCTAAATCAAACCGTAGTTACGACGGTTTGATTTCTAGGCTATAAACTAAGTATAAATGAATTAGAGAAGGTTAGGCATACTTACACACGACTAATGGATGATTTGGAATGCTTGTGACCTGCTTGAATGCTCCAGAAATGCTCAGAGGTTGATGAATGATCAATGTAGTAACATGTGGGTCTTATAAACAATTTCAAACATACTTGGATCATCAACACCTAAGTCTAGGAGTGTTACAATATCAACCACAAGTGCCCTACATGCTAAAAACCACCTTAGGCAGCCCAAGGTATCGAAAAACTAAGTTATAAGTCGGTTACACAGCAACAGGCAGCTGTCTGTTGAACTTTCGCAACTGGGCGATGCTAGCGCACCGTTACGCTACTATTGTAGCGGTGCGCTAGCCCCTTCATCAGGCTATAAAACTTTGCAATTTGGTCCCTGGTCCTCCGAAAGGTCGCTTTCACATGGTATTCTTGCATTTTGAGGCTTTATAAATAACATATGGGGGCTTTAGGGCTTATACCATCTTTGTTAAGTCCTCGGGTAACTTTGTGATCACCCGAAAAGCCCTAAATTTCAATGTTGACGATTCTAACCCTCACACACGAATCTTATCACAACTTTCTCATACGGTAACGAAACTTGGTGAAATTTTTATGGTAGATTCTAGTGAGCATAATTAATCGTTACAAGGCTTCGGGTTTGCTAAAAGGTCACTCAGAGGTATAACTTAACATGTTGACACATTTAACCCCTGTAGTTTGTAATCTCTCACTTTCTTTCACAATTCGCTTCGTATGACCCATGATCCATTCGTTTAAGGTTATAAACATCATGTAGGGTTATTGTAAAGCATATTTATTCATTGCTGACGTTTTGAACCCTTATACTTACATAGTTTCTTTGTTTGTCAACTTTAGTCCTTCAAGAACATTCTTTCACACGTTCAAACCTATGACACGTGTCAACACAATATAGGACGCAAATTTTCGAGGTGTTACAGCCACGTAGGCTCGGCTTGGAGGGGACGGACCTAGGGGGTGGGGATGAACCCCTTTATATATATATACGTATGTATGTATAGATGTGTGTGTGTTAGGAGAGAGAAGAGAGGGGCGTCGAGTTCGGCTGGTGGGAGCCGAAGTTGCCGGGCTTGGGGCGGCGACGGGCATGGGGGTGGGGAGTTTGGTGTAACAACTCTCATTAAAAGTACTTATTCTCAACTTATTTAGTCCAAAAGGAAACCCTAATTAAGACCCCCAAGTGATCCTGCATAACCCCTAAAGTTTTCAGAACAATCGGAATCAGGATCAGGTCCCCTAAAACTCAGGGGGGGTAAAACCTAGTTGGTATTATCTAAACAGTTTTACATGTATAACAAAATTTGATGAACGACCAACTCAGCAAGGCTACTTAGACACGGTGCAACCCTATGGTAGGGTAGTACCCCTCGCGCCACGCGAGGGGGTCGGTTTTTCAGCTATAAGTAGTAGACTTTGGCACTTGAAATTTCACGTTGGTTCGACGTAGAAATTCAATTCATGCACTGAGATATCATCCAAATACTACAGAAACACACACAATCTCGAATTTCCGCCGCGATAACAGGGTAATAACTCGATCGTTGCTACGATTCAATGTCCGATCGATTGAAACTATCCAACGGATGTTTAAGTGCTGCCCACATTAGGGTTATGCTTTGTCATTCGTCGTGAATTCGATGGATGTTTAAGTATCGCACTTTGTCATTCGTTGTGAGGGTTTAATCTCGTGAGTTATCGTAAATGCTGTATTAGTTACTGACCTAGTTCTTATGCATCTTATTAATTTAGGTTACAAGGCTAATCAGTAGGCTAAACTCTGCCCGTATAAATCTGCAATGTGAGTCATTCTCTTTTTATCAAAAGTATTTTACAATACTCCATTTTCAAATGTTATAATTACAGGGAGTAAGTCGTGGTTATCATAATCACTGGCTAGTGGGGTATTGTGCACATTACTAATTTTCTCACGGTTTAGGCTAATAAATCCTAACAGTGATAATCATCACTATTTGGGTGACAGGACCCAATAGTGGTATGACCATCGTCACCAGGAGGTGACACGACGCCAGATAAAAATAAGATAGAAGCCATTGTAATCACTCTTATGCTGTAATTGATAACTAATGTGTCGTTTTACATACTTGAATGACTCGCCAGCATTTCCCCGCTGATAAAATATTTTTAAAACATGTTTCAGGCGACCTGCTGTAAATCAAGGAAAACGTGCTACGGAGCACTAACAAGCTTGAAGAGGTGGCTCAGTTAAAATGAATAAACATGTTTTAATAAATCAGAGAATTTACTTGTGAAATTCCTCTATTGTAAATTATCGGGGTTTATCCTGAGTTATGAAATAATCGGGCATTTCGAGTTTTAAAAAGATCCTGTTAAAATCTTCCGCTGTCGCATCATAGATACCATGGGTTCCTGTCCCGCGCTCCTGACCGGGTCAACCCGGGGTTGGGGTCGTGACAGGAAAAGGTGGTATCAGAGCTACTGAAAGAGCCACTGATTTAAGCCTATTAAGTATTTAAATATACTTAATTTTCCTGATTACCAATTTGTGATTATGTGCTTTATTAACTGGCTACTTGTTAGTTACAGTATGGGTAAGCAGAAAATGTCGGATATCTATCTTAAATTAGATAGTATACCAAAAGATAAGGGATCATCATCCTCAAAACACTCAGTGAATACTAAGGAAGGAATATTTGTCCGTAAGGCGCAGTATGAGGAACCACTTTCTCCTAATAAAAGAAGTTTGATTATTAGAAAAAGTCAAGAGAAAATGAGGAAGAAGTCTCAACCAAAAGAAGTGATAAATAATAAGGAAACTCAGGAAATAGGTGATAAACCACCATGGGAAGATGAGTTAGATGAAAAATGGGCAGATCTTTATATGTTAGTTACTGTAGCAGTAAATGCTAACATTTAAATTACCAATACCCTGACCCAGTATTAGCACCCATATTGTCTATTAGCCAGAAACTTTAAAATAATATTAGTTGTATTAAAAATAAATATTTTGTTTCAATAAAATGGTTTATAGATGTTTGTAATTAATATTAAAATTTTAATTACATTTAGTGATTCTGTGAAAATTTAATTTACAAAATTTTTTAACCTAAAATTTTGTGTGTTTCTTCATAAATGCTAAACAGCATGAATGAATTATCTGAAGCTCTAGAAAATCTCAATCTCTATCCTGTAAAAGTGAAAGTTTCCAGAGATTTTACTGGTTACTTTGCCGATGTGGAAGAACCTATGGAATTTCAAGCTCCACCTCCGGATAAATCAAAACCTAAGAAAAGAAGAAGATTTGTAGGTTGGAGACGTGTGCGCAGAAGAAAACCAGCAACTAGGAAAATTCCCAAGATAGAAAATCCTATGGATAAAGGAAAAGGGATTGAGATCGGGGAAAGTTTTAGACAAGGAGGAAAGCTCCAAGCAAAACAAGGAAATGACGTTACAAGAAGAGCTAGATTTCATACTGGCAAGTTGTGATACCCTTAAACCTATCAATGAAAACCTTTTTACCTATCCTGCTGAAACACAACTTCCAATAAACTTGGAACCAGCCATCCCCGAACCTTTGATCCACACCCAACCACAAGGAATGGACGAATGGTGGACCAACGATTGGCAATTCCAAAACCTTCTAAATAATCCCTATACCTTTTTCCCTCAGTTCGACCCAGAACCTGCACCAAACCCACCAATGAGTAATGAAAACTTAGCTGAACTCCGCCATTTTGGCGAAGAGCTAATGGATGCCGGGAAATAGGAGGACAAATCTCCTGGAAGTACGACGAGAGGGAACATCGCTTTTGAAATACCAGCGGATTAGGAATAGTGTGGTTGTGAAGTTATGATTGTATAATAATATAATAATCAAAATAAAACGTGTAAAATAAACAGTAAAACTTGTGTAAAATAATCAGTGTATACGGAAGCATATTATAATATATAAAAATGAAAGTCGAGAAATTGACAATTTTGGCTATATGTGTTAAATGTGATTATGTGCGATTGTTTTGTTTGTTTAATTATTTTATACTAATCACTTATATAAATTAATTACCAAATGCCAAACGCTGGTAATGAACAAATTAACGAAGGCAATCAATCTGAGCAACACCAGGAGGATCAATTTCTAAATAGGCAAGATATCGAGAATATCGTTGCTCAAGGAATAGCCAATGCTATTCCAGAAATCCTTGCTGCTGCTCGAAGTCCAATTGCACCTCAACAAATTATTCCTAGCAAACGCACACAAGGAGATAATTTCAGTAATAGTGTAAACGGAGGCGGCAACCATATTAATAACGACAATGAGGGGATACAAGCTCCACTCCTTAAGAAAATGAAAGCTGCAACACCTGGTTGCACTTATAAGGAGTTTCTTGCCTGTAAACCAGCTGAGTTTGCAGGTAACGAAGGGGCAACTGCTGCACTGCGTTGGTTAGAGAAAACCGAAGCGGTAATTATGATAAGTAAATGTGCTGAAGAAGACAAGGTCATGTATGCGTCGCATCTTTTCAAAGAAGCGGCGCTAGAATGATGGAATACAGTTCTACAAGCTAAAGGAAGAACTGTGGCCTATGCCATAAATTGGGAAGAATTTAAAAGTCTTGTAAAAAGAAAATTCTGTCCCGAGTACAAAAAGGAACAAATGACCAATAAGTTCCTAAATCATCAGATGGTAGGTGTGGATTGTCGAGGGTATACTTCAACATTCTTCGAATACGCTAGAGTAGTACCAACCCTGGCTTCGCCAGAACCAGTACTTATATCTCGCTACATTTGGGGCTTAATTGGCGAGATCCGTAATATTGTCAAGGCTGCGAGACCCCGCACGATCGATGATGAGGTGGAGTTAGCTAACACTCTGACTGACGAACTGGTACGCACAAGAGAAAAAACCCGGAAAAAGGATGTAGCCCAAAAGATTACCCAGGGATTCCGTATGGGTAATCGTAGCAATTTCAAGAGAAAAGGAACTGGGCAATCTTCTACTGGTCCATTTTGCAATTCCTGAAAAAAGAAGCATTTTGGAATATGCAAGGGATATTGCAATTTTTGCAAAATTCCGGGGCATCAAGAAGAAGACTGCAGGAAGATGAAAACCACAGTCTGTTACAACTGTGGAGAAGCTGGACATATTAGGCCAGACTGCCCAAAATGGGTCAAATCAGCTGATACCAAAGCCAAAACTACAGAAGGAACTAACAAGAAGAACGTAAGAGCCTTCTAGCTGACTACTCAGGAAGCCGAGCTAATTCCGGACGTAATAGCTGGTACGTTCTTAGTTCACAACATCTATGCAAAAGTATTATTTGACTCTGGTGCAAACCAAAGTTTTATAAATACTTCATTCTGCCAAGCACTTAATTTACCCTTAACCAAACTTAGGCAGATTTTTACAGTCGAAACGGCAGATGGGAATTCTATTAAAATAGATAAGGTTGTGAGAGAACTAAAGATAGAACTATTAGGCCATAAATTCTCTGCAAACCTATTACCTATGAATCTAGCCGGATTCGATGTGGTATTAGGAATGGATTGGTTAGTAGCCAACCATGCTCGAATTCTTTGTGATAAGAATTCCATAGAAATTCATACAACCACAGGACAGTTAGTGGTAATTACAGGAGATAAGCCACGTAAGCCACTAAAGTTCATTTCAGTAATGAAAGTTGCTAATTATGAACAAAAGCAAGGAATAGTGTATATGATTTCAATAATCATTAACACTAAGAGTAAGGAACTCAAGGAAATTCCAGTAGTATCGAAATATCCAGAAGTATTCCCAGAAGAACTACCTGGATTACCACCTGATAGGGAAGTAGAGTTTAGAATTCATCTAATTCCTGGAACTACATCGATAGCCAAGGCACCTTATCGGTTAGCACCCACAGAAATGTTAGAATTGAAAAAGCAATTAGATGAATTACTAAGCAAAGGATTCATACAACCTAGTTCATCCCCGTGGGGAGCTCCAGTGTTGTTTGTAAAGAAGAAAGACGGTTCGATGCGAATGTGTATTGATTATAGGGACTTGAATAAAGTTACAATTAATTATCGATACCCATTACCTAGGATTGATGATCTTTTTGATCAATTACAAGGAGCTAGATACTTTTCTAAGATCGACTTGCGCTCCGGATATCATCAATTGAAGGTACAGGAAGAAGACATACCTAAAACTGCTTTCAGGACTAGGTATGGTCATTACGAGTTTACAGTCATGCCCTTTGGGTTAACAAATGCTCCTGCAGCATTGATGGACATGATGAATAGAATATGTAAATCGTACTTGTATAAATTTGTAATTGTCTTCATTGACGATATACTTATTTATTCCAAAAGTCAGGATGAACACTGTCAGCATCTGCATGCACTCTTAACTCTCTTAAGAAAAGAGAAGCTTTATGCCAAATTCTCGAAGTGAGAATTTTGGCTACAAGAAGTGCAATTTTTAGGTCACATGGTGAATCACGAAGGTATTCACGTAGATCCTGCTAAGATCGAAGCGATCACCAAATGGAAGGTTCCACAGTCAGCAATGGAGATTAGAAGTTTTATAGGGTTAGCTGGATATTATAGACGGTTTATTAAGGATTTTTCCAAAATAGTTGTACCATTAACTAAGCTAACATGTAAAGCAGTTAAGTTTGAATGGGGACCTAGGCAAGAAGAAGCCTTTAGGATTTTGAAACAAAAGTTAACAAATGCTCCAATTTTAGCTTTACCAGAAGGAACAGAAAATTTTGAAGTATATTGTGATGCTTCAAAGTTAGGATTAGGATGTGTGCTGATGCAACGCAAGAAGGTAATTGCGTATGCATCAAGGCAATTGAAAAAACACGAAGAAAACTATACAACTCATGATTTAGAGTTAGGAGCCATAATGTTTGCCCTTAAGATTTGGAGACATTATTTGTATGGAAGTAAGTTTACTGTCTATACAGATCATAAGAGCTTAAGATATATATTTGGGCAAAAAGAATTAAATATGAGGCAAAGGAGATGGATGGAAATCCTAAGTGACTACGACTGTGATATTCAATATCACGAAGGAAAGGCAAACGTAGTTGCAGATACCTTAAGTCGTAAGTATCATGAAAAGCAAAAGCGAGTTCGTGCTCTTAGATTAAATATACAGTTAGATTTAATGGAACAATTAAAGGATGTTCAGGAAACAGCAATCCAAGATGTTGCTGAAGGAATGAAAGGGCGGATAAAAGAATTGAAGCAAGGAAGTGATGGAATTTGGAGATTCCACAAGAAAAGAATTTGGGTACCTAAGCAAGGAGAGTTAAGAAATAAAATCTTAGAAGAAGCCCATAAATCTAGGTATACTATGCATCCTGGTAACAATAAGATGTACCAAGATTTAAGAAATAATTTCTGGTGGATAGGAATGAAAAAGGACATAGCTAGATATGTTTCTAAATGTCGAACTTGTTCACAAGTTAAGGCAGAACACCAGAAACCTTCAGGTCTACTACAACAATTAGAAATGCCTGTATGGAAATGGAAACTCAAAACAATGGATTTTGTTACTAAGTTACCCAAAACCAGAAAGGGTAATGATGCAATTTGGGTAATTGTGGATCGATTGACCAAATCAGCTCATTTTCTACCTATGAAAGAAACCTTTAGCATGGAAAGGTTAGCAAAGTTGTATGTAGATAAAATCGTATCCTTACATGGAGTTCCACTCTCCATTGTATCGGATAGGGATAGTCGTTTCACTTCCCATTTTTGGAAAAGTTTCCAAGAAGCAATGGGAACCCGACTAAATTTAAGTACTGCATGCCATCCTCAAACAGATGGAAAAAGTGAAAGGACGATCCAAACTTTGGAAGACATGCTTAGGGCATGTGTGATCAATTTTGGAGGGAATTGGGACAATCACTTACCCTTAATTGAATTCTCCTATAACAATAGTTATCATTCAAGTATCGAAGCTGCCCCATTCGAAGCACTGTATGGACGTAAATGTAGAACTCCAGTGTGTTGGGAAGAGATAGGAGAAAGTCAATTGTCAGGTCCTGAAATTGTGCAAGAGACGACCGACAAGATTACTCAAATCAAGGAAAGACTCAAGACGGCTCGAGATCGCCAGAAGAGTTATGTTGATAATCGACGCAAGCCGTTAGAATTCCAAATAGGAGACAGAGTACTATTGAAAGTTTCTCCTTGGAAAGGAGTAGTATGATTCGGTAAGAAAGGAAAACTAAGTCCAAGGTTCGTAGGACCATTTCCAGTGATTCAACGTATAGGACCAGTTGCTTATCGCTTACAACTACCAGAAGAATTAGCTGGAGTACATGATGTATTTCACGTATCCAATCTCAAGAAATGTTTATCTGATGAATCCCTGGTAGTATCTCTTCAAGATGTAGAGGTAAAAGAGAAATTAAAATCTGTGGAGAAACCACTACAGATAGAAGACAGAAAGATTAAGTTTCTCAAGCACAAGAGACTAGTGCTAGTCAAAGTCAAATGGGATTCTAAAAGAGGACCCGAATACACTTGGGAGTTGGAATCAGAAATGAAGCGAAAGTATCCCTACTTATTCCAGTAAATCTCGAGGACGAGATTTTAATAAGGTGGGGAGGATGTAACAACTCTCATTAAAAGTACTTATTCTCAACTTATTTAGTCCAAAAGGAAACCCTAATTAAGACCCCCAAGTGATCCTGCATAACCCCTAAAATTTTCAGAACAATTGGAATCAAGATCAGGGCCCCTAAAACTCAGGGGGGTAAAACCTAGTCGGTATTATCTAAACAATTTTACGTGTATAACGGAATTTGACGAACGACCAACTCAGCAAGGCTACTTAGACACGGGGCTACCCTATGGTAGGGTAGTACCCCTCGCGCCACGCGACGACCCCTCACGCCACGCGAGGGGGTCGGTTTTTCAGCTATAAGTAGTAGACTTTGGCACTTGCAATTTCACGTTGGTTCGACGTAGAAATTCAATTCATGCACTGAGATATCATCCAAATACTACAGAAACACACACAATCTCGAATTTCCGTCTCGATAACAGGGTAATAACTCGATCGCTGTTTCGATTCAATGTCCAATCAATTGAAACTATCCAACGGATGTTTAAGTGCTGCCCACATTAGGGTTATGCTTTGTCATTCGTCGTGAATTCGATGGATGTTTAAGTATCGCACTTTGTCATTCGTTGTGAGGGTTTAATCTCGTGAGTTATCGTAAATACTATATTAGTTACTGACCTAGTTCGTGTGCATCTTATTAATTTAGGTTACAAGGCTAATCAGTAGGCTAAACTCCGCCCGTTTAAATCTGCAATGTGAGTCATTCTCTTCTTATCAAAAGTATTTTACAATACTCCATTTTCAAATGTTATAATTACAGGGAGTAAGTCGTGGTTATGTTAATCACTGGCTAGTGGGGTATTGTGCACATTACTAATTTTCTCACGGGTTAGGCTAATAAATCCTAACAGTGATAATCATCACTATTTGGGTGACAGGACCCAATAGTGGTATGACCATCGTCACCAGGAGGTGACACGGCGCCAGATAAAAATAAGATAGAAGCCATTGTAATCGCTCTTATGCTGTAATTGATAACTAATGTGTCGTTTTACATACTTGAATGACTCGCCAGCATTTCCCCGCTGATAAAATATTTTTAAAACATGTTTCAGGCGACCTGCTGTAAATCAAGGAAAACGTGCTACGGAGCACTAACAAGCTTGAAGAGGTGGCTCAGTTAAAATGAATTAACATGTTTTTATAAATCAGGGAATTTACTTGTGAAATTCCTCTATTGTAAATTATCGGGGTTTATCCCGAGTTATGAAATAAAATAATCGGGCATTTCGAGTTTTAAAAAGATCCTGTTAAAATCTTCCGCTGTCGCATCATAGATACCACAGGTTCCTGTCCCGCGGCTGCTGACCGGGTCAAACCGGGGTTGGGGCCGTGACATTTGGGGCGGCGGCGGGAGGACGGGCCTAGGACGAGCCTCCATACCGCTTAGTCTTAAAACATTAAAAACAAAATAATAAAAGTAATAAAAAGTGTAAAATAACAAAAGTGATAATATTTTATATTTACCCTCCCCCCTTTTATTACTAAACATATTTAACTAATCACACACAAGATTGTGCTAATTGATCAACAACCCCTTTATAAAAATGTATGCTCTTTGATTTTCAGTTTTTATACCAGCAGTTTTTATAAATCTTGTTTGTATTTTCTCTCAAGAAAAACAAATCCAATTCTAAATGCGTTGGTCCTGACATGAAAACTGGAAACATGATTAGTAGCTATTGATAAAGTGTTGGATCAGTTCTGTTTAATCATAATGGAAACATCAAAACATATCTGTCACCGCAGACAGTGCAGTGGAGAATCCAGTGATAGAAGAAGCCATGGAGTTCGACATAGTTGTCAGTGTGATCTGGTTCCTCCTTAGGGTGCTAACTGATGATGGTTACTGATTAAACCGAAAAGGGTATCGGCTATAGGAGAGGAGGTCGATGATGATGATGTTATGACTAATAGGTTATGTCTAAGTGTGTAACTGAGTAACCCTTTAACCTCCACATAATTCTCCTAATATAAGCACCCAAGAGGAAACCTAATTAGTTAATAAGGGTAATATGGTCCATCAACAATTACCAACTAATTATTTAATAGGTTATTATATATTTTGATATATATTATGTAAATGATTATAATGGCTACAAGATTAAATATTAAACATAATATATTTAATCTTACATTCTCCCACTTAGGCGAGTAATCATTTACTATGAGTATTAGATAAGCCTGATCAGGAGTTAACACTCACTTTAGCCTTAAACAAGTACTATAGCAGAGAAATACAGCCGTTGAATCATTATCCGACTCAGGACCCCCATTAGTCATACTATAGCCTTAATTTAAAACCTAATCGTCATGATCAAAATACGCATAAGCCCTTTGTTTGATTTGTAACTTTATTTGTCTATATGCCATTATACCGGTTGAACATATTCTAAGAGACATACAAAATCAAACTGAGGAAATTTCATTAATCATAAAACATAAGCTAGTACAATATGCTTAAATAAGGTCTTTACTAAATCCCATATTCCGAACATGTTCTTCGTAAACCTTAGGAGGGAGACCTTTAGTCATCGGATCCGCAAGCATATCTTTAGTACTAATATACTCGATACAAAGATTATTTTCCTCAACTCGTTCTCGTACGAACAGATATTTTGTATCGAGATATAAACCAGCTCCAGTCGAACTGTTACTGTTCGAGAAACTAATGGCAGCTGAATTATCACAATAAAGCTTCAATGGTCTAGAAATGGAATTAACGATTTTGAGTCCAGTGATCAGATTTCTAAGCAACATTCCATGACAGGTTGCGTTATAAACAACAATGTACTCTGCCATCATCGTGGAAGTTGTGGTCAACTGTTGTTTATGACTCTTCCAAGAGATAGGGCCGCCTGCTAACATAAAGATATAGCCCGAAGTGGATTTCTTGTCAACTTTGCATTTGGCAAAGTCAGGATCAGAATAGCCCACCACTTCTAAATGATCACTTCTTCTATAAGTCAGTTTATAGTCTTTCGTCCCTTGCAGATATCGAAGTACCTTCTTAGATGCTTTCCAGTGATCTAGGCCAGGATTAGTCTGATAACGGCCTAGCATTCCAGCAATATAAGCGATATCTGGGCGAGTACAGACTTGAGCATATATCAAGCTCCCGACTACTGACGCGTAAGGTATCTGGCTCATTTGCTCCTTCTCAACCTCTGTTGTCGGACACTGGAATGAACCGAAAACATCTCCTTTAACTACTGGAGCGACGGAGGGTTTGCACTGTTGGATGTTGTAACATGTAAGCACACGATCTATGTAAGCCCTTTGGGACAATCCTAAGATCCCTTTGTGTCTATCTCGATGAATTTCGATGCCAATGACGTAAGATACATCTCCGAGATCCTTCATGTCGAAGTTATGCGAGAGTAACCGCTTCGACTCATGCAACATGTCTAAACTATTACTTGCCAATAGAATATCATCTACGTAAAGGACAAGTACAGTAAAGTTGCTCCCACTCATCTTGAGGTAGGTGCATTGATCCACTTGATTCTTCATAAAACCTTGTTTCTTCATGACTTCATCAAACTTAAGGTACCACTGACGTGATGCTTGTTTTAACCCGTAAATGGATTTCTTCAACTTACAGACTAGATGCTCCTGACCTTCAGGTTTAAAGCCTTCAGGTTGTTTCATGTAAACATCTTCTTCTAAGTCTCCATTAAGGAAAGCGGTTTTAACGTCCATCTGATGCAACTCTAAATCAAAATGAGCTACTAGGGCCATGAAGATCCTTAATGAATCTTTACGAGAGACAGGTGAAAACGTCTCTTGATAATAAATTCCCTCTTTCTGAGTGTAGCCCTTTGCAACCAATCTTGCTTTGTAGCGTTCAACGTTCCCATACGGATCCAGTTTTGTTTTGAACACCCATTTACATCCTACGGGTTTGACACCGTTGGGTAATTCTACCAAATCCCAAACGTCATTTTTCTTCATGGATTCAAGCTCATCAATCATTGCTTTATTCCATTCAGAAGACTGGTCACTGCTTATGGCTTCATTGTAAGAGATGGGATCATTGAGCTTTCCGGGATCCATTTCAGTCAGGTAGGTAACATAATCATCCCAATTAGTAGGCCTTCTTTGCCTAGATGACCTCCTGAGTGGATTATCGGGTTCAGCGTTGTCTTGGTTTTGAGTGTTTGATGTGCCTTCATCATGAGGTATAATGGGTTCTGATTGTAGAGGTGAATTTGGAGTTGGTGCAGTAGCTTCAGGTACAGTAGTTGCATTGGGTACAAGAGGAGTAATCGGAGTAATGGTAAGCGACGAGTCTCCCCCCCCCCCCCCCCCGCGTCTTGTACTTCTTGTAATTCTTCGTAAGGGTTGGTACTACTCCCACTGACCTTGAAATCCTCCAGGAACGCAGCACGCTTGGTTTCAACAATACGGGTGACATGAGAAGGACAATAGAAATGATAACCCTTTGAATTATCAGGATACCCGATAAATAAACAGGTAACTGTCTTAGGGTCAAGTTTCCTTAGGAAAGGATTGTAAACTTTTGCTTCAGCGATGCAGCCCCATACTTTCATATATTTAAGACTCGGTTTCCTTCCTGTCCAAAGTTCATAAGGAGTTTTAGGGACAGACTTAGAAGGAACTCTATTGAGTATATGAACAGCTGCTTTTAACGCTTCAGTCCAGAGGAATAATGGTAAATTAGTGTTGGCTAACATACTGCGCACCATGTTCATAAGGGTACGATTTCTTCTTTCAGCGACACCGTTCTGCTGAGGTGTACCAGGCATGGTGTATTGGTTTACAATCCCCTGGCCCTTACAAAACTCATAAAATGGACCAGGAGCTGGACCCACATCAGTATGTCTTCCATAATATTCACCGCCTCTATCTGATCTCACAACTTTAATCTGACGATCTAATTGCTTTTCAACTTCAGCCTTATAATCTTTAAAAGTTGTTAGAGATTCAGATTTCTCCTTAATAAGATACAAGTACATGTAACGAGAATAATCGTCAATGAACGTGATAAATGAAGTATGTCCTGTTATGCCAACGATTTGGTAGGGACCACTAATGTCAGTGTGAATGAGTTCTAATAAATTAGAGCTCCTAGTGGCACCTTTCTTATTCGCTAATGTCATTTTTCCTTTAAGACATTTGACACATGTTCCAAAATCAGAGAAATCGAGAGGAGGTAAGACTTCATCCTTTACGAGACGATTTAATCGTTCACTTGAGATGTGGCCTAAACGCTGATGCCACAACATGGATGAAGTCTCTAAGTCTCGTTTCTCTTTCATCTTTGTGAGTGAATCATTAATGTTATATGACAACAAAGATTTGGAAAAATTATCATCTAGTTCTAATCTATAGAGACCACCATCCAGAATACCAGTACCATAAAGAACAGAATCATAGAGGATAGAGAGTTTGCAATGACCATGGGAAACAATAAAACCGTCCATGTCTAACTTTGGTCCTGATACAAGGTTCCGAGTTACCTCAGGAACATATAAGGTATCATAAAGTTTAATACATAAACCAGTTTTCATAAATAATTGTAATGTTCCAATGGCCTTCACTTCTAATTCTCGATCATCCCCAACCTTAAGCGTTCTTTGGTTTCTTTCCAGCTTCCGGATTGTAAGGAATCCCTGAGTTGAATTGGTAACATGAACCATAGAACCAGAATCAAACCACCAAGAATTAGCAGGAACACTTAAATTATAGGACTCAAGTATCATAAAATAATCGTTACCTTTCTTAGCCAGCCACTCCTTAAAGTCAGGGCATTCCTTCTGCATATGTCCTGCCTTTTTACAGAACTTGCAGTGGATTCTGCCTAAGGAGTTCTTAGAGCTGGAAGGTGCACTTGTATTAGGATTTGGCCTTTGGACTTTAGAAGCATCCTTCCTCTGATGATTCTTCTTCCTTTTCTTAGTGTTGGAGGTGGTGAAGTTTGCAACATCGGTAGTGCGATCCATCCTCATACGCTCTTCCTCATGTACGCACATAGCGACCAGCTCACTCATCGTCCATTTGTCCTTCTGAGTGTTGTAATCGATCTTTAATGCTTCAAAGGATGAAGGAAGCGAAGTAATGATGAAGTGAACGAAAAAACCATCACTGATTTCCATTTCTAGCCCCTTCAGCTTATTGGCCATGTCATTCATCATCATGATGTGTTCGCGAATGCCGCTCCTCCCATCATACTTAGTCGTCACCAGCTTGAGAATAAGAGTACTAGCGTGTGCTTTAGACGTCCCCATGAATTGCGCCTCCACAGAAGCCAAGTACGTTTTAGCATATTCAGAATCAGGAATGGCTCCCCTGATTGCATTGCTTATAGACTGCTTCATGAACATGAGAGACATGCGGTTACACCTAGTCCACTTGTAACACCTCAAAAATTCGTATTCAATGAAATAGCGACACGTGTCTTATAAGACAAAAGTGATATAAACCCGGATATAATTAAAGATGTATGTCGGGAGTTAAAAGTGTTGTCATGTTAATTTACACCTCTGAACGACCTCATTATGAATCCCAAGACTAATAAACATCTGGTATATATATTCAAATTCGGTGATTTATAGCAATAACTGATTCATGATTGGAATGGTGGACTTCTACGAAGAAAAAGCACGGTAAACCTTCTTTAACGGCACTTTCTTATGGATTCAAAGAAACATGGCAAAGTGGTAGTGTAACACCCCAAAACCCGAATATTTATATTCGTTAAAATGTTATGATATGATACATCAAGAAATAAATAACTAGGCTATTTAACCTACTTAAATGTATGGTTAAAATTATTAAAAGATTGAATGTGGTAAAATGTTTCGCAAAGCAAGCAAGGGAGCAAACTAGAGGGACCAAAACCGTTAAGTGGGAAACATGAATTTATAAAATAAAAATCAAAACACCCCACACACACATAGTGTGTGTGTGTGTGTCGACATCAGGAAGGAGAAAAAGGGGTTCAAACCCTAGTTTCACTATAATCATCAAATTGAAAGGGGAATTCAGCTCGGATCTAATGCATGAACATGAATTCATGATCATCTAGCCCTATAAATCACTTGGTAAGTTGTAATTTATGATCTGGTGATTTTGATATGATGTGGGTTATGATCAACCCACGAATTAGTATGAGATTAAGCATGTATATGTGTTAGCATCATCTTAGGAATCATGTGCTAGGCATAATTTTGATTAATTGATGTTTAAAGATGGAAACCCACTAAGTTGAGTGATGAAGATGACATGGGTATTTCATCATGTTCAATTCTTGTTCAAATGTTGAGGTGCCATATTGAATATGATGGAATCTCGTTAGATGAATTGAAAGGAATGTGTTGTTTGTTATATTGATGAACTATGTATGAACTTGGAAGATTATGCATGAATTAGTTGTACATTGTGCATTAAATTGTGTACGCACACCAAGTGTTTGATGAAATGCCTCGTATAAGCTAGTATGTGAAATTGTATGCTAAACACCGGATGAACATGTGAAGAGGATGAGATTATGTCGAATTACTAGCTTTGAATAAAGTTGTCAACTAAAGAATGATGAATATGTTAGTATGTGTTGAATTGACGATACGTATGCATGCATGTAGTTAGTCGATCATGTGCTTAGGTATGTGTGTGCGTCCTACACCATGATTATGAAATATAAATGGTATATTGTGTATGTGACTAGGTGATCATGTAGTTGTTAGTGTCATACAACGTTACGTATGAAATGAATATCGTGTCATTGATATGGTTCACTATATCAACATGAATGCGTGTCCATAAGTTGGAAGTTATATGCTAGAAAGTTGACTTTCTGAAAGTCAACCGAGAATTTATAACATGGTTAGGCATTATGACACAAATGTAAGAATCAAGAGATCATGGAATAAGTGTAGACCAATTGTGCGTTATGTGTGATAACGAAATGGTATTTCGGAGATATTGAACTATGTGGTTGACAAGTCATGTCGTATGCGTGTTAGTGAAAGTCAAATAGATAAAAGTTGGAAAAACGTGTGTTAATATGAATGAGCATGAATACTAACATAATCATGGCATGACGATATGAAAGAATAGGAACCACACTAGCACGGACCAAGCGTGGAAGGCTAACGGGTCAAGATGAGGCAAGGAAGAAGTTACGAACACGGATGCACAAGGTAAGTGATTCTTGCAGTCACTTCTTAGTACGAGTAAGTAATATACTGTTTAAATTAATTGAACATCATGTTTGAGGTCATATATGTGATGAAGTCTTTCGTTGTAGATGATTGAAATAAGGTTGACCAAAATGCCCTTGATGGGGATTTTGGGCAAACGATAGTAAAAATGGTTTAGAACCAAGTTGTTCGATCTATGTAATGTTTTAGACAAGTATGGAAGTGAGAAGTATGGTCTTTGTAAGCCATAGACCTTACAATGCGTAAATACCCATTACGGGACAAAATGAGCTTTTGAGCGAAAAATGGGATAAGAGAATGCTAGACATCCGGGAAATTAATCTTTATGATAGGCGTCAATGAAATTATTAAATTCTTATGAGATTAAGGTCAATTAAACAGCTTATGTTGAATAATGCACTAACGGGTCAAATAATTAGAAGATCATAATAAGCCGAATGCATGTAAGTTAAGAATTTCCTTAATCCGGATGTGGGATATTAAGTTCATATGATAGAATGTGAATTTACAAGCGTATAGGAAGAAACGGGAGGTTAAACGGGTAAACGGTTCAAAAGTTACGCGCGTTTTAGTGCGTTCGGACGACGAAACGGATCTGCAGGAAATGGGCTTTTCTAGAGGCCGTCGCCGACGGGTTCCCACCCCGTCGCCGACGGGCTCCCAAAAGCGTGAAAGAGGCCGACGGCCTAACTAACTGGTTACGGGTTAAATTGGGAGACGGGTATTTTTGGAGGCCGTCGCCGACGGGTACCCACCCCGTCGCCGACGGGCTGTCTAGCCCACTTCTCCGTTTTGCTTAATTTTGCATTTCCAAATGATCCGTAACGCATCCCGACGATTCGTAAAGTTTCTTATGAGCATATAGGGATGCACATAAGTAGATAAGCATGTACGTATGTTTATATGTATCCGTATACGTACGTAGAACTTATGTAAGTAGGTATGCGTGAAAGTATGTAAGTTTATAGTGTGGGAATAAGTACTAGTTATGTATGTATAAATGTATATGTGTAGATACCGGTTTATGTAGGTACACAAGTATTTAAATAAGAGCATGAGCATCATGTGATTGAATATGAAGATACGTACGCGCGTAGGTATGTATAAAGATATGCACAAGTAATGCATGTATGTAAAGGCGTGGTAAAGGTATGTACGAATGTAGATGTGTATGTATGTATGTATAATGATATGCATGAGCGTATGCATGTATGTGAAAATGTAGGAAATGTGTGTACTTATGTAGTTGAGTATGAATGTATATATATATATAAAGATATGTATGAGTGTGTGCACGTATGTAAAGCTGAAGGAAAGGTATGTACGTAGGTAGAGGTGTATGTAAGTTTAATGTATGTACGTATGTAAGCATGATTTAGACACGTTGAGGGTTAACGTTAATAATGGTGTACATTGAGAATGAAAAGTATGCAGGTACGTTATTGAAGCCTCATCAGGAAATGGATACGCAGATGAAATGCTTAAAGTTTGTTAATAAACGAAAATGGGAAGTGTACATGAATGAGCTTGTTCATATAACGTGTGCTAATGTTTCGAATGTATGTGGTGAATGCAGGTTGTGTGGATAATGGGCGATTATAACAAGGATTAGAGATCGAAGATCGAGTCACAAGATAGATTGTACGGGGACATTGAATGTAAAGTGTAGCAATCATAAGCTATGTTTCTAATTAGTAAATAAGAGGATGACGGATTTATGAATAAGAGTTATGTTAAAGTTAAAGTTTAAATAAGTTGAGGTATTTATAAAGAAAGAAATTTTATGGTTCGTGTTTTCCGCTGCGACTTTTGTCATGTACGATTTAGGGTGTAACAAGTTGGTATCAGAGCCCTGGTTTGAGAGAATCAAGTGTAAGAAGGTAAGTGCTTGAACTCAAACCTGTGTGCTCTTGTGATAAGAAACCCGTACAATCCAAGACTCGGTCAAGATCCAAAGGTAAAAGAGAATGTAAGTGTGTACTCATGTATACGCATAAAGAAACTGACGGTTTTGTATATGCAAGGTAAGTATAAGCGTTTGAAGAGGACGATCCGCGAGTGCGGTCAAGTACCGACACCAAGGCATGAAATAAGATAAAGTTGAACCCAGGTACGTAAATTCAATATGTCGGTATATGAAATGGTAAAATGCATTAAGGAAAGAAAAATGCTAAATGAAGGACCATGATGGTATAGTAAACATGTTTTGAAAAATGATACACGTGCCGAAACCTAATTCTTCGGACATAAGGTGACAATTACACGAAGACACGAAACTAGTATGTGGATTGTGTACCTGGCCAGTACACGTGAAGCATATGACGTTCGTGGGACCGTGATAATTAATACAGGTATGTCCGTTAGAATTAAGTAGTAGGTGGACGTGAGGGTGAAGAGAAATGTAAGACTCTCAAGAATGAGAGTATGAAATGCTATGCTAGAATCCGCGAGGCGGATTCGAAACATGAAATGCTATGCTAGAATCCGCGAGGCGGATTCGAAACATGAAATGCTATGCTAGAATCCGCGAGACGGATTTGAAGTATGAAATGCTATGCTAGAATCCGCGAGACGGATTCGAAAAATGAAATGCTATGCTAGAATCCGCGAGACGGATTCGAAACATGAAATGCTATGCTAGAATCCGCGAGACGGATTCGAAACATGAAACACTTTGATCATTCATTCCTCAAACATCTTCTAATCAATTGTGGAGCACAAGAACACTTTCCAGGCCTTCCTAATCGATCATTAGACACTTGTAAGTTTGCTTAACCTTCTTAAGTTGAGTTTAGCTTAGTTATTTAGCTAAAAGTCAAATCGTCGTAATTACGGTTTGACTTCGAAATTAATTAATAATGGCTCAGTAAAATCTCGAATTAAACATACCTTTAAGTAGGTAATTATGTGGGTAATAAACCCTCAAAAGGGTTCCCCCTGATTCCCACTCTAACTAGGTCAAATGTCGGGTCAAACTTGTTAATAAAAAGTCAACAGGATACTTAAATTTTAATTTATGCATGATTAGCAATGTAGAACACATATAACCTGTTTGATCATTAATATAACTTGGTAATTAGTGTAAGAACATGTCTAAACATGTTCAACCCGACAATTTCCTGTTTAGACCCGGTTCGGAACCGAAAGTCGCATAGTTTGACCTTTACTTCGACTTTCAGTTATGACCCGTTATGGTATGTTTTAGAAATACCTTAGAGCTTTATTTGGACCAGGTTACATGCTAGTATAACCCTCTGTGATTATACATCTCGGATCATTAGTTATCCAATTAATACGCATGTTTCCGTTAATTGCCCATATGTTGACCATTATGCCTTTTTCACCCTAAAACGTGATTTTTGAAAATGTAAAAGAGTAGAAACCTTAGTTACTGATATATAAACTTGCACCCAAAATTTGACATCAGTTTGAGGTGTAGATTGAGAGTTATGCTCATTAGCGTAATTAGAAGCTTATTTAGCGATTAAACGACATAATTAGCGTATAGCCTATTTAAACCTACTTTTTGGTATCAAACTTATTACCCACTGATGTAATATATTATTTTGGGATATTTGAATATTTTTAATTAATTTTAGGCTGAGCATAACTCATAGTCGTAGGCTTAATCCAGTAATTGTCGGTTTTGTCCTTACGGGCCATAAAATGAGTTTTACATATCTAAACGACTCCAAACCTTTTGCTACTGATTCTAAATGATAAATAAATTATTTTAAACCCTCTAGAATAATAAAAATATCAGATTTCTATATAGAACACGGAAACGGCTTCTAATCGCCTTTTTAAGCGTTTTTAACGCATAGTAGGTACTAAAACTATTTTAAACATACAAAGGGTGATACCTACTGATATTTGAGGCAAATTATAATATTTTAACAGTAAGCAAAAGTTGTTTAACTCTGACTTCAGTTTTGAGCTTTACGGCTTATGTGAAATTACCAAAATGCCCCTATGGTGCATAGTTTGGTTATAATTGATAAATTTCACATATATACAATACCCTACTGATATAACTTAGCAAATTGATTATCTTTGCTGATTACACCAGACCTGTAACTCAGGATATTACTTAAACTCTTTTATCACCTTATAAATGACCAAACTACCCCTACGGGGCATAGTTTGTGTTTAAATTCATTTCGGGCATAATAAATGATATCTTACTGATGTCACAACATATTTGGAGCATATTAACTTAGGAAACCTGTAAATGACTCTCATTATTACCCGTTACGCTTATTACGCGTTCGGTTCGGTTTATGTAACTAGTTTACATAAATTAGCCGAAACGGGTCAAACCTTATCGGTTTTATCTCAAAATCCAGAATGTGTATAATATAACCATATTAAACAAGTATTCATACTTGTCGGGTCTAAAACACATTCTATCCGGTCATCGCTTAATCATGCGTACGAACCGTATCTTTGAAACTAACCGGTCTAAGCTTTAGCTTAATTAAAGACCCGTTAGGATTCTAATAGATTATTATAAACCTTCGTTCCAGATTAGGAGTACCAGTAAAAGCTACTTGCATTTGCTTATTGTGATTATTACATTGCTCAGGTAAATACTTTTAACTTATTTTCCCTATACGGGCTTGGGTTACGGTATATAGAATACCGCTTGATCGGGCATCAAATCTTCCATCGTTGGGTGGTTAATTGAATAATTTGATCGGCTCGTTTAAACAGTCTTGTTACTTAAAGCCTTTGGGGGGTTAATGACCATGTCCCGGATATCCTTGGCATCATTTTACGAAATGGCCACGACTTAAGCGCGGGGTGTAGGCGTACACCCGTCAGTGCACAAAAGAATAATGTGGTGTGTCTATTGATCTTTAACCCGGTACGTCCGGGCTACTGAACGCACAAGGAACATGTAATTCGTTCACAAGATTATATATTTAAATAATTCTCCCAAGTTAAATAAAATGTTTATGCCACGTGCATCCAAATCAATTTTCAATCATTTTTAAAACGAGTCAGTTGATTGTATTTACCAGTGTAAACTGGCGTATTTTCCCAAAAAGATTAAATGCAGGTACTAAGCGTAATTGGCTGGGATTTCTCCTTAGCATCACTAGAAGTCTCGCAAGCTTAAGATGCCTACCGTCTGTTGAACTACTATTTATTTTTGATCCTTTTGTGGACAAACCTTCAACTGTTGTGATACACGATATTACAATATTAATAAAGTTGAAATATATTTCTCATTTGCTTCCGCTGTGCATATTTATATATTGTGTTGTTTGACTATTATGTTGCCAACCACGTCACGATACTCCCCCATCGGGCCCACCGGACACGTGGAAATCGGGGTGTGACACCACTTTTCATGAGTCAACTGCTCAGCAACAGTACTTTGTGGAGTAAGGTCCGCTGGCTTATTCTCTCTTAGAGCATAGTCAAAGTCCAGCAATCCAAGTGTAAGCATGAGAGCATCCTTCCATGTAGCAAAGTTATCACCAGTCAAAGGTGGAATCCCGCAATTGGGCGCTGATAGTGGAAATAAGATGAGCAAGTTATGATACTAAGGAAGAAGTCCTAATGTGATCTAGGGCACGTTAAACTAAGGCAGGCATAAATAATGACCATTTTACATTATGAAGCTGTGATATTGTCTATTACTAACATCAAAATAATAGACTTAGTTAAAAAATTCTACTTAAACGAAGACAAATCAGCTTTGGCCAGAAGTGTAATCATTTAAGCATATGTGCAAAGTGGTTGTAACAAATCAGCTTTGGCCAGAAATTGAGACAATCACTTTAGTTATGCACTTGTTAAGTATGCCATCTATGAAGGAATTAAATCAACTTTGGCCAGATATTAAGACATTCATGTTTATGATGCACACTTAACATAGCTTTCGTAATACTTGAATGATAAGTAGATGTATCAAATCAGCTTTGGCCAGAAATGATACATCAGAAGCTCATTCAAGTTAAGCCATTTTGGTTTTGTAAAACATTATCTGATTCTGATTAATTAACTAAGTAATTACAAAAACCAATTATTTAGTAGCAAACCACCTGTTAGCGCGTGCCCCCGCACGGGGTTCGGGGCGGGGCCCCGAGCTAAATCTTAGTTCACATTAAACAGCCTAAAATAATGAGGTTTCAAGTGAGATCTCGACTCAGTTATGAGGTCTCGAGTGAGATCTCGAGTCAAGTCTCGACTCATCATTATGAGGTCTCGAGTCGCAACCTCAGTGTCTCGAGTCGCAATCATGGTCTCGACTGCTGTGAATTATGAGATCTCGACTCCTTATGAGGTCTCGAGTCGCAACCATGGTCTCGAGTTGTGAAGATTGAAGCCCTTAGTCGAAACCTTAGTGGTCTCGAGTCGAGACCTTATGGTCTCGAGTCGAAATCGTTGTCTTGAGTTGTGAATATTTGAGAACATTTATGATTTCGAGTCGAGATCTCGTGGTCTCGAGTCGAGATCTTGGTCTCGGCTTGTTGAAAGGGACCTCGAAACTTCCTGTTAACAGCTGTTAATGCAAAACATAACTGAAAATTCAAAATTTAAGGGATTGTGTGATAGTGTTTCCTGTTTTATAGTTAATCTAAACTTATCAAGGATTTCGAAAATTTATAACTGTATATCTTTTAACAGTTTTCGAATAAACTTAAAAGATAAATTTGGATCAAACAGGAAAAAAACACTCATCAATCCTAATTACATTCCAAAACATAAAGGAATTTTCGAATTTTCCTAAGAACATGATGAACCCTAAAAAATAAAACATACATTCTGGAACCCGAAATCTAAATTTTAAGGCTTTTCTAAAACAGATTTCGGTTATAAGATTACCCATATTGGTTTCGAGTGAACATATAATTAATCCTTTAGTGGTCATATTCAACTCGAAACCGGCTGTGAATGTTCATTAAGTTATCAAAATTCCGTTTTCCAGATTTGAATCCCAGAATTGATGGATACGAAAACAGAACCGACTAATCAACATATGCTCTGATACCACATGTTGGATCAGTTCTGTTTAATCATAATGGAAAACATCAAAACATACCTGTCACCGCAGACAGTGCAGTGGAGAATCCAGTGATAGAATAAGCCATGGAGTTCGACATAGTTGTCAGTGTGATCTGGTTCCTCCTTAGGGTGCCAACTGATGATGGTTACTGATTAAACCGAAAAGGGTATCGGCTATAGGAGAGGAGGTCGATGATGATGATGTTATGACTAATAGGTTATGTCTAAGTGTGTAACTGAGTAACCCTTTAACCTCCACATAATTCTCCTTATATAAGCACCCACGAGGAAACCTAATTAGTTAATAAGGGTAATATGGTCCATCAACAATTACCAACTAATTATTTAATAGGTTATTATATATTTTGATCTATATTATGTAAATGATTATAATGGCTACAAGATTAAATATTAAACATAATATATTTAATCTTACATAAAGTTGTCGTATTATCACAAAACAATGAAACATGGAAATTTATTTTAACTTTTTTAATTTACCCAACAAATTAATAAGCCACAACACTTCACATGTCGCAGTATACATTGCACGGTACTCAATGTTGTAGACCGTGATATTGTTGGCTGTCTACTTATCATCATGGCACCGACACCGCTAATCTACTTATTTATGTTGATGACATAATTCTGATTACATCATCTGACAAGCTTAGCGCTGTAAACGAACCGAACGAACACGAACAAGGCCTTGTTCGTGTTCGTTCGTTAAGGAAATAAATGTGTTCACGAACGGTTCATGAACACTTACCGAACGAGATTTTATGTTCGTGTTCGTTCATTAAGGAAATGAGAGTGTTCGCGAACGGTTCACGAACACAAACGAACATAAATAATTTTGGAGAACGCGACGAAGGATAAAGATAAATGGCCCAGAGAGTAGCACTCGAACTTGAATCCCTTATTGTGGAATGGAGGTCGATCGTATTCGCAGGTGTAAATAATGAGAAATTAAAGGGAAATGATGCATAAACAAGGTGAAAGTGAGTTTTCTAGTTTAATTGTTAGGGTAATAAAATAAATAAAAGTTTAATAATATAAAAAGTACAAATAAAATATAAGAAAGTACAAAGATCTTCAATTAAAACACAAACATACGAATATAAACGAATGCAAATCAACGAATGTTCACGAACACGTTCACGAACACCTTACCGAACGTTCACGAACACAATCGAACGAACGAGACCTCTGTTCATGTTCGTTCATTTAACTAATCGAACGAAATTTCTTGTTCATGTTCGTTCGTTTATTAAACGAACGAACATAAACGAACTTCCCGCCGAACGGTTCACGAACTGTTCGCTGAACGTTCGGTTCGTTTACAGCCCTAAGCTTAGGCGATGAATTTGCTACGAAAGTAGGGATGAGCATTTGGTACCGGGTATATTCGGTATCGGTACCGACTTTTTCCGTTTTTCGGTACCGGTACCAATATTTACAGGTAAAACACTGGTAAATACCGGTACCCACTTTTCCCGTTTTTCGGTACCGGTTCGGTACCGAACGGGTACCGTGCTCATCCCTATACGAAAGACCTTGGGCAACTTCGTCATTTTCCAGGAATTTAGGTTACTCGCACAAGGAATTCTATGTTTATTTCTCAACAGGTCTACACTAATGATATTATCGAACGAGACGGGATGCACGCTTGCAATCTCGTTGCCACTCTTGTTGAATCGAAACGAAACTTAGCACGGAGTCCACCCCACTTTTTGATAACCCACTCAATATCGGAGTTTAGCCGGTGCTCTTCAGTTCAGCAATTATGCATATATATGCACTCTCCTCGAGTTGATCATTGGAATGCGTTGAAGCGCATCATTCACTATTTATAGGGAACTTCTTCCTTTGGACTCACTTTCAATGCATCTACTAATTTTTCTTTACGAGCATACATGGATGCTGATTGGGCTGGTTATCTTGGTCGGAATCTTAGGTCTTCTAAACGTCAAACTATGGTTTCTTGATCCATTGTTGAGGCTGAATACAAGGGTGTTGCTAATGTTGTAGCTTAATTGCCCCATGACCAAGGCAAGTCTAATTTTCTATAACAATGTTAGTGCCATTTATTTATCCGGAGTTCAACATCAACGCACTAAACATATTGACCATTTTGTCTTTGAGCTTGTAAAACTGGGGCAATTTGTGTCTTACGTGTCCCCTCAAGATATTAGATTGCTGACATCTTCAAAGGTTCCCCTAAATATTTGGTATCCTCTTGCATCAACTTTGGGGATGTAATAGATTATATATGGAATGTAAATATTTAATTGATCATGTATATTATTACTCCACCGAAATTGAAGAGCTCAATATTGTATAAATATTATTGTTACTAATGAAGACAAGTTTGCTATCTCTATCAATGTTATTATGTAATATAAAATCATAATAATAATAATAATAGTGAAAAGAAAATAATACATTTCAAATTATACGCTAGTAGACAATATTGCCCTGGTCAACTAACAAATTCTATCAACAGAGACCTTATTGATCTAAATCGACAGCCACATAGACTTGATTGTTCAATTTGAAAACATTTCATTGAGTGTTAACTCAAATTGTAATTAACACAAAAAAAAATTGTTACTTGTCTTTACTAAAAAATCATTACTCGTTTTTAGTTTTAGCTATAAACGGTTTGAAAGTGGAGGATACCAAAACGCTTTTTTCAAGGCCAAAGCCGATATACTCGAGCATCCACAATGTTGTAAACTTAAAAAACGACAAACTGCTTTAACCACCTACCTTTTAAAAAAAAAGTAAGTACAATTTTTGTCCTTGTGGTTTACATCCGATCTTACATAAAGACCCTATTTGTCCATTTCGAGCATTCTCCTCGTTGTTGTCAATTGCAATCAACATCCCTATTAACAGAAAGTATTAGTCAACCGTTAGTTTACTTAGTTTACTGATGAAATGTCTAAAACACTCCATCTTCAAACTAACTTCATCTTCAACCTTTAATTTCACCCCATCTTTGACTTGCTTTCGTTTCTAGAAAATTACGAAAACTTAAATCGACAACAAGACTAACGCTCCAACAATACATAACCTGGGTCGGGTATAAACTCGATCTTCTTAAACTCTATTCCAAATTTCAAACAAAATCAAGCGGTGTTCTAACCACCTTTTCCACTTGCTTCTTTTCTCCCAAATTTACTACAATATGTACAAATCTCAATCACTTAACCAACAATATTGGATCCCAAAATGCCTCCGAAAAAATCAAAGCACGAACTGACACAGAAAGAGTTTAACTTGAAAAAAGATTCAAAGATGAAACGAAGAAGAAAGCAAAGATATCATCGAGTTAAAAAGCAACAGCTGCAGTGAGTGGTAACGACAACATACAGGTTGATTCTGAGTGGTTGATTCATTTGGGGATTTAAACAAAAACACAAAAACACCAATTTCTGGTATTTATATGTATATTATCTTTGTTTAATTTCGTTTATCTTTGTAGGGGTTTTTGTTTCTTATGCTACTTTGTTTGTTTGGATTTAGGGTTTGAGTTGTTTGGTGTCAACCCAATTGTTGTCCCCGTATATGTAGTTTGTATTTGGATCCCATGACCGGTACATACCACTAACTTCAGTACCAGATATATATCCCCCATCAATTTTTTAGGTACTCGATCATAACATGCGATGTCATTTCCTTTATCATACAGGTGGTTTCCCCCAAACCATATTTTTAAAAAGAAAATAAAAACAAAACATCTCATTGGTTAAAAAGTGCTTGTGTCAAATCAAGCCCATCTCCCGCATGCGGCAACCTTTCCCCGCTTTAATCCACTAACGGTTGACTAACATTTTCTGTTACCGGGCATTTGACAACCACAGGGTGGGTCTAGAACGGTCTTGTTATTAATTGCAATTGACAATCACAGGGTGCATCTGAAAGGGTCGTTGACATAGTATGTGAGATCTGGTGTAAATCAGATAAACAAAAACTATGCTTTACTCTTAATATAATGTATGAAGCATATTGGTTGTTTGTAGCAACTTTAGAAACTCAAAAAATGCGGTTGAAGGTACTTGTGATTGAGAAGTATGTAAATGCTCTGACACAAATACACTATCATGGATTTTTTATTGTGAAGGCATTAATAAAACAAATACACCATCATTCATGTTAAAACTTTCATACTTGCCAAAATTTACATGATTTGCACATATACTCGTATATCAAATAATCAAATCGTCCAAAAACAACAATACTTGCAACAGATGACCAAAAATCTTCAAAAACACCATGGGTCTGACTGCCGTCTGAGACTTCACACAACATGTCAACCCTGCAATGCTACTCTACAATAAAATACACGAATTTATAAGAGTGCTACTATACGCACCCCCTATTTACTTTTTTCACCCCCCTCCTCTCACATACTTACAGGTGGGGCCTGCATGGGACCGACAGTTTTCCTCTCGCAAGGGGGTGTAATCAAGAATAGAGGGTGCGTATAGAATGAGCCATCTTTATCTGCAAAACAAACTGTTAAGACTTACGAAAATATTAACAAAAATATCCTCGTATGATATCAAGATATTGTGCTTATTTAATTCAGACAAAAAACAAAAAAAAAAAAAAACAAAGTTGGCCTCAGAGATCTTGGTGGATAATGAATCATCAAATGAGATAATCTCATCAAGAGTAGCAAATATCTTTCTTACATCACTGGCCATACCAAATTCAAAAAATAAAAACAACTTATATAAAATCAATTAAAAAAAGTGTAGCAGTATCGTGACGAGTCAACCAGGAATTTAAGATCACACTCCTCTTCGAATAAAAACTACTACGAAGAGAAAATCATTGGGAATCCGAATGATTGTTTTCATCATCCTCGTCATAAACAATACTTATTAATGTTTGTAAATTATTTAAAAAAATAAAAATAAAAAAATGTATCTACCTCGTCACCGGAAACCCCCTAGCAATGAAGGATCCGGAGCTAAAGGTAGCCACATATAGAATTCAAAATATATGTGATCGAAATATTTCATTTCGCCTAACGATAGATCTCTTAACCTATCGATTAATCGATCAAGAGATTTGCAATATTAGGCAAATCATACAACTATTCGACAGAATCAAAACGAACACGAGAATGAGAGCATGGTGAAAGAAGGTTTGAATCGATCGGAAGAAGAAGAAGATGATGACTGAAACCAGGCTGTGATGGATATTAGGTTGCGTGTGGTTTATATAAACAGGTGTAAGTAACGATTGGGGTGTTGGAAACCCTAGGTTGCTTGGGCTGTGGGCTTTCGTTTTGTTGTGGGCTTTTCATAAACGGGCTAGGCTCGTATACTTTTTTTCACAAAATTGGCTTTACAATCAAATAATAATAATAATGGACTCACTCTTCTTAGTCTTCTATGGTTCTTTTTAGTGAATGTACCATCTAGTATTAAATTGGTTACATCATTAGTATGGGGATAGGGTAGATCCGTGAATTAACAAAGGGTTTAACAAAACTATCAAGGGGTATGATCGAGTTGGGTTTGTCGCCGGCACCCTTTCGGTATTCGATAACTGGTTTCAATGGTGAGTAGTCACCGAGTGTAGGATTGATAAAAAGTAGCTGTTATGTTATGTAACTGTTGTATTACTAGTTGTTTATATTGATTTAAATAAAAAAAAATACAATTTTCTTTATAAACAACACCATTTTTCACTTCTCTTCACAATCTAAACTTCTATCAACCAAATCATTTCTTTCACATTTCAAAAATCTCACCATGTTTTCTAGAAAAATGGCGGATGACATACCGTTCATTCCATTTGACATTAGTGAAGACGATGATTCTTCCTCAAGCGATAATAGCTTAATTTATTTTCAAAAATCTCTCTGAGCAAGCCGCACTAGAAGACACGGGCACATCTAGTGAAAAAAGGGTTGTCCGTCGTGATCGAGAGAAAGGCGACGAAACCCTTATGGCAGATTATTTTGTCGAGGAGCCCAATTCAACGAAGAAGTTTTTCGTCATAGGTTTCATATGTCAAAAATGTTGTTTTAAAAATTGTGAGTGACGTGTAAGCGAATAACTCGTGGTTTCAAGAGGGCGTGAATGAAAGAATGAATAAGAGTTTTACACTGTTGCAAAAAGTTACATCGGCAATTAAACAACTTCCAACCGGTAACCCTCCAGACGAGAACGATGAGTATTTAAATATGGCCGAAAAGACTTCCCGTGAATGTCTAGAATATTTTGCCAAACGGTACGTAATTTATACACTTTTAGCTCTTACGTAGACCAACAAGCCACGACGTTGCGCTTTTGCACCAAGCTCATGAGGAGAAACATCACCTTCCTGGGATGTTGGGTAGCCTTGATTGTACGCATTTTGTTTGGAGAATGTGTCTAACAAAGTTGCGGGGCCAATATATGAGGGGGGTCACAAGTACCCGACAATTATGCTCGACGCGGTGGCCTCTCAAGATTTGTGGATTTGGCATGCTTTTTGTGGTCCACCAGGTTCACAAAACGACATCAATGTGCTCCAACAATCTCCGTTATTTCTTATTCAACGTAATGGAACTGCACCAAAATGCCCATATTACGTGAACAACCACTTGTACAAGCGTGGATACTATCTTACCGATGGAATCTACCCTACTTGGTCCGTGTTTGTGAAATCATTTCGGTATACTCACATTGTGAAGGAAAAGAAGTTCAAGAGGCATCATGAGGCGACAAGAAAAGATGTGGAACAGACTTTTGGTGTTTTAAAGTCAAAACGGGGTATATTTAATCGACCAATGCGTGCTATGAGTGTAAAAAAATTAGGTATGTCGTATATACGTGCATTATTATACATAACTTGATTCTAAAAGACGACGGAAACGCGTTTGCACTGGTACATATTAGGGATCCTCCAGTCGAGAGCCCGTTTTCGATGATACTGTTTATAACGAGCTCATTGATGAAGATACGCATTGGAGACTAAAATATGATCTTGTGGAGCATCTCGAGAACAAGATTTACCCTACCTTTTGCGGATTCCGACGATTAATAGTTAAATAAGCTTTAGTTTTAAAATGTCTTTTTATATTTTAATGTCATTTTATTTATTTTATTTTAACGTGTTGTCTTATTTTTATATTAATGTAATTTATTTATTTTAATTTAATGTAATGTCTTTTTTTAATTAAATGTAATTTTATTTTGTTTAAAATATGTTTTATTTATTAATGCATAATTTATAGAAATACAAAATAAACAAAAAAATGGACCACTCCTAGTGTTTGGGTGTAAAATAGAGAGTGGAGATGGGAGTTGACATGACATGTGTTGATTGACCAGGTGAAAAGTTTACCGTTTTCCATGTGTTTGATCACTCATTCTAGCCTAAAAGTATGTTAAGCAAGGGTAGAGGTGCACAAAATAACCGGTTAATTAACCGTAACCGGTTATTAACCGAAACCGTAACCGGTTAATAACCGATTTAGGAATAACCAGTTAGTGGTTATTTTTAACCGTAGGTTAGTAACCGGTTATAAGTATTTAGTATAGTAACTGGTTATTAACCGGTTTTTTTTTAACCGGTTTTTTAACCGATAGACCGGTTAACCGAAAAAATAACCGAAAAATTCAAAAAAAAGGCAAAAAAACCGGTTAATAACCGAAAATAACCGGTTAATTAACCGAACCGGTTAAAGTAATTAACCGGACCAGTTAAAAAAATAACTGGTTAAAGTAATAACCGGTTAAAGCATTAACCGGTTAAATTTAAAAAGTCAAATTAACCGGTATAACCGGTTAACCGAACCGGTTATTAAAATTAACCGGTTTGTGCACCTCTAAGCAAGGGTACGATTTGGTTCACCCTTAAATAACTTGGGGTTTGAATTATGCATAGAAGTTGTTTTAAAATATTTTAAAAAGGCTTGTTGATGTAATTTTCAAGTTGAGCCCTTTTTAAAATAAGTCGTTTAAGAAGCTTATATGGGAATAAAGAAACACTACCTTTTTTGTTATATTTATTCTCAGTTAAGCCCTTTCGTAGTAGGGCGGTATATACCGTCGGAACCTGTTAAGGCGCCCCATAGCGCCCGGCTACACTGTTACGGCCAGCGCTAGGGGTAAGTTTTTTGCCTCCCTGTGATGTATATAACGGCGTAACCCTTCCTTCCCCACTCAGGCACTCACACATATATATACATACATATATAAAGCTAGCTCGACTCGGCTCATTAAATTCAATTGAGTTCATGCTAATAGCTAGCTCGACTCGGCTCACTAGTTAATATGTATCTGGTAATTGGTTGTGTTTGGTCTCCTCGGTTTGAGGTGGCTTGTGTTTTCTAATAAAGTATACCTTTTAAAAAAAAGTTAATACGTATCTAAATACATAAATTGATATTATTACGATAGATTGTATTAAATATTTTATAAGTTTTCGAAAAGAAAAGATAAAGATGAATAACCATGCAAATTAAATTCATAGATCATAAAAGCAACATAAATTATACATGTTAATAGATACAAACCAAATTAATAGATCATATGCGATTAACGAACAATTACATAATAACCATGCAAATGTAGTAGATTCACAAAGCCCGTTTGGGTGTGTACGCTATCTTGATATTCCAGGCACTACTTGAAAAACCAAGTGCACAAAATCTCTTTGCATGAGTTCAGTCAGGTCTTCCTTTTACAATCTGTATTCTGGCATTCACCATTGCCCAAACAGAAAGAATGGGAGGGGACCCGGGTTCAAAAGACACTAAATCTAAATCTACGAGTCGGTTGAGATCGTTTCTTTTTGGGTTTTCGAGTCAGGTGTCTGGGCCGCACTATTTCCTTTAAAATCCTTGATGAATGTCCTGAGGCAGCCGTTGACTATTCGGGGTGCTGATCCATCACAGAACCGTTTTGCAAGATCTACTGCCTTTATATACAACAACATATGTTTCAGTGAGTCGAATATTGTGTTTATGGTGAACATACCCGTGTGAAAATAGATAATACTTTAGAATGGTTTGAAAATATGAACCTCGTTAATCACAATTTGGTGACGCGTTCCTAGCACATCAATTTCTGACATGGCCAGGCGAAGAATTGAAAGCTCCAAGATTCTGCCAGCTGGTTCATTCTGATCACAGAAAGAGTGAATAGTTACATAACGGGTCATTTTTAATGGAAGCGAGTTGAGCTAGGGTTGTAAACGAACCGAACGTTCAGCGAACTGTTCGTGAACCGTTCGGCGGGAAGTTCATCTATGTTAGTCTGTTTATTAAATGAACAAACACGAACAGGAAATTCCATTCATTAAGCTAAACGAACGAACATGAACATTTGTTTGTGTTCTTGTGTTTGTTTACGCTCGATAAGTGTTCGTGAACAGTTCATGAATATGTTCATTTTCTTATTGAACGAACACAAACAAGGCCTTGTTCGTGTTCATTCGGTTCGTTTACATCCCTACAGCACAGTTTTTGGTCCATTTTGAAAACTCTGATATAGATCATTAATTTGTTCATCATGATTAAAAAAAGCAATATTGTTAAAATAAACTATGGGCAGTTTTCAACCTTGTTTGAAATAAAACACCATTTTGTTGCAATTACAAATAGCACTAAAAAAGATAATATGCAGGCATGTTCAAAACTTCCTTTTTTTTTCTTTTTTTTTTTTTTTTTGCAATTACAAATAAGCAAATGTGAAATATTACAAGATGGGTCATTTTTAGTATGGGAAGCGGGTTGGGTCAGATTGACCTGCAAACACTTTTTGTCCATTTGGAAAATTTTGTTATTTGTGATTACATAAAACAATGTTAAAAAAAATAAAGGCAACTTTCAACCCGTTTGAGATAAAACACAACCTAAATTAACCCATTCATAAGTGATTGGGTTGCAAATCGACACCTTTAACCACAGGTAACTCTAGAGTAAAGCACTATAAAGATAACATAATAACCAAGCATGTTGTTTAAACCTTCCAGTTTTGTGGAGCAACTTTGTCAATGACCAGAACATGACTATCCCACTTGTCTGCTACAGCCACCAATAGCTTTCTAGTGAAGCTGCATTCAGATAAACAAAAAAACAAAATCATTACTATTAGGTCAGCGAACTTTTAGAGCTAGAATCAAATTCCTCACCGCAAGATTAATTTACTGTAAACCAACTTTGGAGGGGCTGAAAGAACCTCTGCCTCTGAAATAACAAAATCAAACTTGTCATCGAAGTAATAAAAAACAGGTAATGTGAAGTGTGTCAGGTATATTACCAACTTCAGATGCTTTTTCATCTACTCTCATAAGTTCATCAGCTTCTTCAGCTGTCTCGGTTTTCACGGGAGGTCCACCAAAGCTCATGTGATTGTACTCCATCAATGTCTCTTTATCAAACTCATACCCTATTTCTACATTTTCGAAGTATAATGTGTGGTGAGTTTACAAGGTAATGATTAGATAAGGTTCTAACTTCAAATAAAGAATCATCGAATCACGGATATATACTGAATACTCACCTCTTCTGGTGTTCATACGCCTCTCAAACAGCCGTACTGGATCGGATCCTTCTAAACAAGCAGCGTATATGATTGACCTAACATTCAGCAACATACAATTAACCTCAGACAACACAATTATGAGTAGACTACATCCTAATTACGCTCACTTTGTGTAAAATCATTATAATCCAATACAGCAATAAAAATTTAATGAGATTGCATTTGTTTTGAGGTAAAAACTAACATACAATTTGTCTCAAACAACACAAGTATGATTAAACAATTTCCAAATTATGCTCACTTTATGTATAATCATCATAATCCAACACACATAAAACTCAAAATTCAATGAAACCGCATCTGTATTGAGGTACAAAACTACAAATAACATACAATTTGTCTAAAACAACATGGTTATGATTTAACTATATCCCAATAATGCTCACTTCGTGTATAATAATTATAATCCAATACACAAATAAAATCAGTCAATGAAATCGCATCTGTTTGAGGTAAAATTAACATTCAGTTGTTTCAAACAACACAATATGATTAGCTAGATTCGAATTATGCTCACTTTGTGCATAATGTTTATATTCCAACACACTAATAAAATTCAAAAGTCAAAGAAATCGGTTAAATACTAAAATTAACATACAATTTGTCTCAAACAACACAATTATGATCATAATAGGTCCGAATTATGCTCACTTTGTGTATAATGATTATAATCCAATTGTAATAAGATTCAATGAAATTCACATACATTTTGAGGTCTCAAACAGCGCAATTATGATACACTCACTCTATGTATAACGATTATAATCCAATAGTCAGATTAAATTCACTGAAATCGCATCTATTTGAGGTATAATTAACATACAATTTGTCTCAAACAACACAGTTATAATCAAACTAGATCAGAATTATGCTCACCTTGTGTATAATGATTGTAATCCAACACACAAATAAAACTCAAAATTCAATGAAATCGGAAAAATTAACATAATCTAGATACAAAGTATGCTCACTTTGTGTATAACAGTTATAATTCAATAAAAACTAAAAACTCAATGAAAAGTTTCGAGGTACAATTTGTCTCAAACAATACAATTATGCTCACAATACACAAATAAAATTCAATGAAATTGAATGAATTTGAGGTGAAATGAACATACAGTGCAAGCTCTCTGGCGGCTCTAGGGCTACAAAACCTCCCACTCTTATCAATTTTGGGCATCTGGTCTTTAGAAACACACGAAACCGAGTCCTCTAAGCGAGATTTCTCCAGTATTTCACCAACAGCAAGCGCAGATGTGCGGAAGAGTGACGCCTGAGGTGACGACAGAATGACGGTGGTTGTTGGCGGGAGAAAGTTCCACCGCAAGCATTTTCCGAAGGGATAACAGGTGAAGGATGAGGAATTGAGAGGTTTAGAAGAGGATAATGAGCATGATAATGGTGAATAGATTAGAAGAGAGCTTGCATCCATTGTTGTAACTGTAAATTGGGGATAGAGGATGAAGAAGAAATAGGGGTTTTGGATAAGAAATAGGGGTTTTGATTTTATTTTTTTAATAGGGTTTTTGTTTTTGTGGCAGGAGGATGGTAAACGTTCATTGATAGGGCAAATTGCCAAATATCTTTATGAAAAATAAAAATTCTGTCATTTGGTAACAACTACATTTTTATTGTACGAGTCAACCATATATTTTGCAATTTATTTTATACTAACCCAATTGCATGCGATGTCCTTTATCTTTAAAATTGACGAGTTTTATACTTAATGTTTTAAAATGTTACACATTATTTCCCTTGTATTCTCTATTTTCCACAAAAAATAATTATTTAAAAATATTACAATAAATAAACCCCCAATTAACTTAAATTCTCCACAATTTCAACTTCTGAGATCTTGGTTCAATCAACCAACCCATTATATAAATTCACCATGAAAACCATAGAACTTGAAGAATTAACAATCAAAGATTTAAGCTGAACTTGCGAACACAAACTAAACCTAAAAGAAGAATGTACAAATTGCGGCTCACCATTCTCAAATTCTGCAAAGAAGCTAGCCTTATTAATCTCAAGATTGTTTCACCATTTTCAAAAATTGAATACTCTCGAGTAAAACTTGCAATTCCACAAATTTTATCTAGTAAATTTTCTTATAATATTCTTCATATCTGTAAACAACCTCACATATCTTGAATGCTCGAGATGTGAGACTCAATATTGAGTTTGAGAAATCAAAGTGTACCATGTTTGATTCAAAATTTGGGGGTTTTAAGAAAACGCTTGATTCTGACCGGTCACTTCAGATACGACGATCTTATCAGACCCGACCACTTCAGATACAGCCACCATCAAGTTCGTCTAATTAGGGATGTCGGAGCCCAGTCGGAACCCTAGCCACTATTTTTTTTTTCTCCTTCGTTGGAAGTTAGGGCCCGTTACTAACCTGCTCGATCACCCTAGATTGCTGCCATGGTTATTCCTCCACCGCAAAGTGGTGGTGGGTGGTGCAATCTGGTGGTGATGGTGGGGTGGTGGTGGAGGTCGTGTAGTGTGGAGAAAGAAAGGTAGAGAGAAGAAGAGTGGTGGCGGAAGGAGGCTGTGTTAGAAGAAGTTGGTGGTGGTGGACTGGTTGTAGATAGAGAGATAGATCGATGGAGTAGAGAGAGAGTTGTTTGTTCAGAGAAAGAAAGAGATGAGTGATGTATAACGTTTAATTTCATTTTATTTTTCTTATATAGTATAATAACCCTCCTAAATATTTTCGACACCCTAATATATTTTAAAATATTCCTATATGTCTCAATATATACCCCGTATGTAAAAACCGACCCTAAATACCTTTAATTTTACAAAAATTAAATAAAAAAAAAATTTAAGGGGCAGCCGCGGGGCGCGACAGACCGGCTACGAGGCGACACCCGGAAGCTGCCACGTGTCGACACGTGGCAAAGCTAGACCGATGACAACTCAAGGCTAGGGCCTACGGACCCCGCGTAGCCCTCGGCTACGTCTTACGCGGGCCGCGAGGGAAGTCGAAAGGTCACCTATAAATAGAGGCATTCAGCCTTCAGTTCCGATCGTTCAAAATCTCTTTCTCTCTCAAAATTTATGCATAGTAGGCATAATCTCCGAGTATTATACCCCCCCCCCTAATTAACGAAGGTTTGCCCCGTTGTAAGTATCATAACCCCGGTTACGTATTAGATACACTGCCTGATAGATCCAGAGGGTTCTGTAACGGCTGTCGTGGTTCTGCCCGACGTAGTCGTTGGAATGTCGTCTCGGGGAGGGTATTACTAATGTAAATATTGGGTTATTATACTAACCCGTGTGCATTTGTGTATTTAAATAGATAATCCCCAGGAAACCTTAAAGGAAACCATAAGACAGCAATGTAAGTAATCTCCTTTTTGTAAACCTTTTTGTAAACTATTTTTACAAAACCTTAAATATTTTACAATGTGATTAGCAGTGATTGAGTCTTTGTAATTCTTCAATTACTGCCGGTATGTTGGGGTTTTGTATACAAAATGTGGAACACGTTACCATTGGACAAAGAGTTAGCCAATGGGTAATATGACCCACCAGTCAGGATTGACAATACTGAATGAGTAATTGTGTAGATGTAAACATTGTAATCGCTCTCAATACTGTGAAATTGATAAAAAAAACTCTTCTTGATCAAACTGGGATTCACTCACCAGTATTTCTCACTGACAAAATGTTTTTAAACGCGTTTCAGGTAACAAAATGTGAAAGCCAACTAGAAGCCAGTTGGACAGCACTGAAGGCTTGGAAAAAGTGGCTATAAAAGTTACCTAAATAAAAGAAGATGTTTTATTCAATAAAATAGGGATTTTCCCTATGAAAATGTTTGTAATGAAAACTTGGGTTTTATCCCAATATATTTATATAAAGTGTGGTATTTACTCTAATAAAATATTTCCTAACTACGGTCTTGATGAAATTTCCGCTGCCAAATTGATAAACACCTGGATACCACTAAACTGGTCTCGCGGCCGCCCGTTTCCGGGACAGATAGGGGACGGGGGTTGCGACAGAAGGTGGTATCAGAGCTAAGCCACTGATTCAGCCACATAAGTGTTCTGCTGACACCAAGATATTATTCAAATTGTTAGGAAATTAATTACGGAAATACGTGCATATCTGTATTTTATTGTTGTGTGTTATTTGACTATTTGTTAGTTTACAGTATGAGCGATCAAGGACCCTCCGACGCCTATCGTCAGTTGTCTGGCTCACCTAGAAGCGAAGGCACCTCTTCACAGCCTGCCCTCTCAGGGTATTCAGCTGACAATGAAGATGGGATATTCGTGTTTAAAGCTCAGTCTGAAGAGTCATTCCCTTAGAAAAAGAGAGGATGGTTCAGTAGGGGAGCACACGAGTGTAGGAAAAGAATGAAAAAGTTACAACAGCAGCGAGTTCTAGCAGCCGCTAAAAGAGAAACCGATGCCCACACCCAAGACATGCTTAATAGGAGTTTAGCAAACTTCCATATTTTAGCATCCACAGCTGCCGACCCAAACCTGGAACAACTAGTAGCCCCTCAACCATTACCTTTGTTTCCCACGCAGCCAATGGAGATTGAAAACAACCCAGAAAACCAAATTCAAATGCATGATTTAACCCAGAGGAGATACCTAGGGTACCAGCACCCAATCCATTAGACCCAGACTACGACCCATGGTTTGATGATCATCGGGATTATGTGCAACGCTACCACTTAACAGATGAACCCATGCCGAACCTAGCAGCTTATCCTGGTCTGGACCCTCTAGATCCCTACTACGATAATGATGAATACATTAGGGAAATTTTAGAGAATCCGTATCCTCAGGAAGAACCCATGCCACAGTACCCAGATCCAGTACTAACACCTGCACCCCCAATGAGTGCAGAGAATGTGCAAGAGCTCCGAAATTTCGGAGAAGAAATTTTAGAAAATAGTGACAGGATGAGGCAGATCGGAGAACGACTCGTCTGGAATACGACGAGCGTAAAATGGAGTTGTAGGATCGAATCGCGACCAAAATGAGTCGTTCGGAAGAGCTCAAACCCGTTTCAAAGGCGGAAACAAAGAAACGGATGTGAAAACAGCTTGATTCACACTTTAAACCTCTTGTATATTGATTTTACAGCTATTACATTCAAGAGAAATACCGGCAGCACTTCGGTATCAAATCTGGAAAACCTTACAAATGACGAGTTCACTACCCTGTTTATAGGACTCAACTTTCGCTTGAATATGACAGAAATAGTTCAAGCGAAACCTCACATTTGACTTTCAAGCGAAACCTATATATATAACTTCAAGCGAAACCTATACCTGAAGACCATTTCAAACGAATCCTCTAATCTGCTTTGTCTTCTTGTGTAGGTGATGCAATAATGATGTCATCTTGATGATGTCATCATTGTATAAGATGACATCATGCTTAATTAGATCCGCAACGCAACCCAGACTCGATATAAGACGAAGACGACAGATGTATGCACCAACAGGAGTTCTGGATGAACTCATATCAGTGAAGGTGATGGTGTAGGTAGTAGTATAATAATATATATATATATATATATAATATGTGTGTATGAAAAAAAAAATATAATAAGTAATAATAGTAATAATAATATATCTATCGTAGTATAGACCACTTTGTGGTTAGTGATGCATAGTAGTATTGTAATTTTAAATTCCAGTATCGATTTGTATTAGATGCATATTATAAGAAAGAGTAAGTCGCAATGCTCGACGATTTTGACCAATATGTGTGTTGTGTGTTGTTTGCCTTAAAATATTAATTTGTGGTATTAATAATTGGCAAATGTTTAAAATTCAGATGGACAATGAAGTGAATCAGGAAAACCAGAATAATGATAACCAGAGTAACAATAACCTGGATAATGAAAACCCGAACAACAACAATAATGGAAACCAAGTGGATAACAGTGCCATGCAACACATAGTGGCACAAGGGATAATAGATGCGATGCCATATATTATCAAAATGGTTAAGGAAGCAGAAAATAAAAGTAAACGTGTTAGTAAACGACCAACTGAACCTGAAAACAGCGTAAACAATAGACCCATACTTCAAGTGCCCATTCCCAAAAGAAGAAGAACCATGTCTTATGGTTGTTCTTATAAAGAATTATGGTCTTGTAAACCAATGGAATTCTCGGGCAATGAAGGGGTTGTTGCATCTCTACGCTGGATAGAAAAGACTGAGGCAGTCTTAAGAATAAGCAAATGCACGAAAGAGGATAAGATAATTTTTGCTTCTAATCTGTTTAAAATTTCAGCCTTAGAATGGTGGAACACTATCCTCCAGTATAGGGGAAGTGATAGGATTTACAATATGGAATGGGAGGAATTTAAAAACATGGTAGAAAGGTGTCACACCCCCAACCGATGGCGGAATCATCGGGCGCGGCACTAGGCGAATTAGATTGCTCAGGAGAATCCATAACAACTATTAGCGACAATATTTAATGCGTTCATTATCCCATACTAATAAACAATTACAGTCACATAAATTATCACAGATTTTGTGTTCTCTCGAACAATACAAATCCGGCAACCTAGATTTTTGTTAAGTTTCTAAACTTCCTAGCTTGATTTGATGTAGTCTGCGTCTAAACCTGCAACATACGTTAAAATAAAGTCAATACAAAAGTATTGGCGAGTATACAGGTTTGATATGTAATAGCATAATAGATTAAAAGCTGCTGCGAATTTCCTACATACATAAACGGGATACACGACATACATACTCACAAAACCGATACTACCAGCTAAGTCCTCGATGCTCGAATACGTGATGGCAAACTAGACCCCGTCGGGCGCAATAGTACTATACTAGTCATGGTGGGACGTCGCGAGTATAAGTCCTAGCACATATGTAACTAGCATCACGTATAACTATGCACGTAAGTCATTCGCAAGTGTTAAGTAGTTTAAGCATTTGATATAATTCGATTTGATAGCAACGTATGTTACACCCAAAAGTGCAAAAGCAAAAAGGGTTCAAGTATACTCACAGTGCGTATTTAGCGAGGACACAACTTGATTGGGTTAATTTAGAGTGCGCCTGATTTAGTATGAACACGGAAGGGTAGCGTAAGCGAGGTGCGGTGAAAAGTTGAATAACAGGGCTAGTGGTAAACCGAACGGATGGCTCATCGGGTTGGATGAGCCAGATCGGCTGACATGCTGACCGGTCGGTTATCATGTTACCCGATCGGTTGACATGCTGACCGCTCGGTTGGCAGGTTATCCGATCGGCTGACATGCTGACCGTTCGGTTGGCATGTTATCCAATCGGGTGACATGTTGACCGTTCGGTGGGCATGTTATCCGATCGGCTGACATGCTGACCGTTCGGTGGGCATGTTATCCGATCGGCTGACATGCTGACCGGGGTGGGCATGTTATCCGATCGGCTAACATGTTGACCGTTCGGTGGGCATGTTATCCGATCGGCTGACATGCTGACCGTTCGGTTGGCATGTTATCAGATCGGCTGACATGCTGACCGTTCGGTTGGCATGTTATCCGATCGGCTGACATGCTGACCGGCCGGTTAGCATGCTACCCGATCGGCTGACATTCTGATCGTTCGGTTAGCATGGCATGTCGGCTGGTTTGAGGTTGCTTTGCCGTTCGATCGGACAGCAGTCCGTTTGGACGACAATTCATTCAAATCCTTCCGGTTAAGTCACTCTCAATTATCTTTGGAAAGTTACCGGTCGTTTTTACTGAGACGGCGTGACATCATGTTAAACAAATGAAGTTCCACCAGTTCCGACCCGTTCTAACGGCCGGGAACCGCCCCGTTCCATCAGTTTTGGCCGTTCTTGATGGTTTCTCCATGTTTAAATTGAAATGACACAATACTATGGTTAGATACTTAGATCGTTCGGTGAATTTGTTACAAAACACGTGGAAATCACTCAGATCTGAGTTATTCATGGTGAGATGGAGTCATACTTTGAAGTTCATATGAACTCTTGATGACATCATCTTTGAATACCTCAAATCCGTAGATTTCACGGTTGAAAGTTGGTTTTTAAAAGATAGAAAGGTGTGGAATCGAGTGTAGATCATAGAAGTACAAAGTTTAAGTTGAAAACTTACAAGATTTGCGAGAAAATGAGCGAAAATGGCGAAGTAGCGTCTGTCCGAACGAGAGCAGTCACCTCAACTGTTGTTGAGGTGACATATGAGGTATTTATAGGCAAAGGGGGAAGGAAGAAGAAGGTTTGGGCCGTCCGATCGGACAGGGTCATCCGATCGCCCAGTGTCATCCGATCGGACAGGTCCATCCGATCGGACAGGACCATCCGTTCGGACATGGCCTTTCGTCCGGCTGGGCTTTATCGTTTCGACTTGAGCGTCTTCGTATTGTTATATGTACTTAGTATTTATTATATATATTTAATTATTCATAAGGGCCGTATGTATGTATTTATATATTTAATTATCCAAAGTTGCGATACAATAACCGGGTTTCGTTTCGAATATTCAATTTCTTGCGACGCTTCACGGTCATCGAGGAGGGTAGAATAGGTCCTCTTTCAATGTCATCGTGAACGTTATTGTGTGTTAAATAATGAGTTACATCGCGACATATCACAGCTATCGAGGAGGGTAGAATAGGTCCTCACCCGACATCTTCGTGATTGTCAGCAAGTGACATGTGATGTGATAGCGATAAAGTATGCGTAATATGCGCAAATACTGCGATTATACTTCGAATTAGCGATGTATGCGATATAGTTACATTATGATTCGAATCTCTAGTGCTAGGCGTAACGAGTATAGCGAGTAGTAACAACGCACGAAAGTGCGGGTTGTTAGAAAAGGAAATTCTGCCATCCCAATGAAAAGGAACATATAGCAAATAAGTTCCTAAACCTTAGAATGATTGGGGTAGATACTAAGGGTTATACTACATTATTCTTTGAATATGTTAGAATAGTGCCAACTCTTGCATCACCTGAACCAGTATTGATCTCCCATTACATCTGGGGATTAATAAGTGAGATAAGGCATGTAGTCAAGGCAACTAGACCTCAAACCATAGAAGAAGTTGTAGAACTAGCAAATACCTTGACAGATGAATTAGTCCGTACACGAGAAGATGATCAGAGGAGGAACCTAACCTAGAAACTTACCCAAGAATTCCGTTCTGGAAATTCTAACCGTGGGAAAAATGTAGGTTCTACCTCTGCACCCTATTGCAAGTATTGCAAAAGGAAGCATTCTGGAAGATGCTCCATATATTGCAACTTCTGTAAAATATCTAGACACAAGGAGGAAGACTGCAGGAAGAAACCTAACAACAGAATATGTTACAACTGCGAAGAACAAGGTCACATCAAGCCAAACTGTCCAAAACTAGCTCCAGCCACGAATACCAATAATACTAAAAATGCTAGAGCATTTTGTCACACCCCGAAATTTATCAGAGCTTGGCGTGACTGGACTGGTATCTTCATTGCACAGCGGAAGCAAATAAGCAAAGACTTCTAGAAAAAATGAACGCCGCTAAGTACTCGACTCCACATGGTTCTCCTATTCCAACCGTGCCTTGTCTTAGAACTGTAACCTGAGAAAGAAACATGCGAAAAATCAACATAAAGTTGAGCGAGTTCATAGTTTGTTTGTAAAAGATTTGAAATAAATCTTTTGAGTTGTGAAAGATTTGAAATAAATCTTTGGAATAACCGGTTTTTGAAATAGTATTGAGAAAATGAATTTAAAAATCATTTTCTTGCCAAGTTATATGGAAACGTTGTGTTTGTAACACGTTATGTTCATAAAACCATGTATTTGTAAAGCCTTGTATTTATAATGTTCACATAACCGTCAATGCCCACCCTGACTTTGACTCCATACCCGCATAATGCTTTGAATTTGTATAAAACATGATAGTTAGTTTGTATGAACAAGAAGTTTCCGTAAGTATAAAATCCCTGGTATGTAGCAGATAAGGAAAAAGAGATCACCAATGGTTTGCAAGGCCATTGATATGTGTGAAGTGCAAGTAGGAAGACTCAAACCTAGCGGATTTTGCGTTGGGCACAAAGTCACCCCGAGGTCCGTTCTGCTGGGCCTGGGGTTGGGCTCGCTACACCCAGATAGATCTACCGCTTACGTCCCTCGGTCCTACAATGAGGATTAATGGCCTCCAGTTCCCGCCTACCCACTCACATGATCTAAGTAGTAAACCCTCCTTACGCTAATCATACCATGTATAAAAATCCCTGGTCACCCTGACTAGATCCCTGGTCACCCTGACCAGATTCCTGGTTACCCTAACCAAATATCCCTGGTTACCCTAACCAAATATCATTCACATTTCGAAAATAAGCATTTGTTTTTGTAAAAACCGGTATGTTTAGTGTAAACCTTTCGTAATTCATTTGTGTTTCCCCGAAATCCCTTAGTAATATGATTTAGAAATACGAGTTTTGCGTTAGTTCAAAACTTTGTATGTTTTTGCAAAACGTGCATGTCTTTCCACCCCGAAAACATTTACAAAAATGTAAAACAGTAAAAAGTGGGGGTTATGAACTCACCTAAATATTCCTTGTGCAAAGCTAGCTAATTACGACTCCGTGATGTCGTTTCCAAAGTGAGATTCGCTAGCGTGCATTCTACAATATTCCTAACACGGAATATCTAATAAGTTTCTAAATAAAAGCGGTAACTACGTGTAATCGAGCTCTACCGAATCGTTAGTCGAACGATTCAATGGTAAATAGTTAACTTATCGGAAATGATTAAGTCGTATTTGATAAGTGTCCTTTTATTGCCGATAATAACCAATAAGTCTTGACAAGACTTGATTCTCGAGAGATTTGAAAGTAAATAAATATTTATATCAAAATATATAAATATATCGTTAAGATCGCTTGTCGTCCCGAGAAGTCGTATGTGTATAAAAGAATGTTTACACGAAAATGATATATACAAACTCGGATTATAAATCGCGTTTCGTATGATCTTTGTCAAAATATCCGTATATGCAATGTTTAGGCGTATAAAATAAATATGATAAATTATATTTATTTTATAAAAGAATCGTCGAGTCGTTAAGTTTGAAAATAAATATATAAACCATATTTATTTTTATAAAGAGTCCTCGTTTGATATCCGAAATAAATATATAAATTATATTTATTTTCATAAAGAGGATTTCGTTCGTTCAATACCCGAAATAAATATATAAGCTATATTTATTTTGTAAAACGAAATCATGTTGTTCGACATTTGAAATAAATATATAAAACTATATTTATTTTTAAAAGAGTTGTCAGAATTTCAAAATTTAAAATAAATATAATAACTATATTTATTAGTTGTGAATAACGTTGAATCGTCGTTTTTAGCGAGTTGTAAAGTATCGTCAAAAGACGTTATATGTTCGTATTTATTTTTCTAAAAGAGTATTCGAATCCGAATGTTTACTTTATAGTAAAACGCGTTGTATATTACGGATTTTCTCGAAAAACGAGCAGAGTTTCCTCTGTTTTTGGACTACCCCGACAATCAAAGTTGTCGTTATTTGTCAAAAATTCAACAATAATTCAACCAAATTAATCAACTAAATATAGTTTTCATCAAATGTATCAAAAACGTAACTTATATCTAGTCAAAACGGGTCGAGCTCGGTCGCGTAACTATAATAAAAATCTAAACCCGAACAATACCGTTGACTGCCGTTGACCGGGCTTTGACTGTCTTGACCGCTGTTGACCCGAGTTGACCAGGTCAACTGAGTCGACCCGAACCATGAGCCGCGAACCTGTTGACCTTGTTGACCAGCGTTGACCGGGTTTGACCCGAACTACCATCTGACCCGAACCGTACCAAAGCTCACCCGTAACCAATCTGACCCGAGACTCGAACCGGATCCGACTCTAAACCCGAAGTGATGAGATTAGAACCTGTTGAACTTTACATGACCCGAACCCAAACATCATCTACCGCAAAAATTCATCAACAACAGAGATCTAAAAAGAAAACAGGAAGAGATGGGTGTTTACCGGTGCTTTCGTCGGAGAACCGTCACTACCGTCGCCGTCACCGCCGGCCGCCGCCGCGTATGGTGGCCGGCACCACCTTCTCTCCGCCACTTCTTCCTTTCTCGGTCTCTCTCGGCTTTAGAGCCGCCGCACACCACGGCTCTTCCTTTGTTTCTGCTTCTCGACCTCACACGCCACCCCAAACGGTGGTCGTCGGCTGAAACAACCGCCACCGGTGATCTTCTCTCTTCTCGACTGCTCGAACCACCATCCGGTTCTCACTCTCTCTCTCTCAAACTTTGGTAGCCGCCGTTCACCACCACCACACGGTGGTGGTGTCTTTGCTCGATCTGTCGAGAGGGGGGTAGAACGAAGGAGAACAGTGGGTGAAGGGAGGTGGGTGTGTAAAAGGAAGGGGGTGATCGGGTGTGGCGTCTGCCGGACAAGGAACAGCCGAAACCGAGCCGGTGATTACTCCGGTGACTGGTTTGCGAAGAGAGAAACGGAGATGCATGTGTAGTATGTGTGTTTGTCTGTGTTTGGAATATTTGGCACCAAAGAGAAAGCATGGCCCTTTTATATTGTATAATTGAGTTTAGATATGAGATCTTGTGAGGATCTAGTTAAAAGATTTGCAAAAATCTTTAGTTAGAGGTTTGACAGGATTTTGGAAAGATTTATAAACAAAAATCTTGTAGTAAAGCTTAATATGTAGGTTTAGGCTTGGGCCCAGGGCCCACAAGCCCAGCTCGTGCGTAAGCGGCCCGTAACTCCTACGAGACCCGTTGTCAAATCCAGAACTCCGTTTAACGTCAAAAATTAAAATACACAAAAACACGGTCGGTAGTCGTTGTTTGCACGCCCGTTCGTCGATTACGGTAATAATCGCGAAAAATTGTATCGTTGCCGTCTTATCCGTTTTTCTATCCGGTTTCGACTGTAGTCACAAAAATTTTATTACGAAGCTAATATATATCGTAAAAATTTAATATTTGTCGGCGTTGTCAGTATTTTGTACGGCATCAATTCGTTGTCGCGTAGTATTCAGCAGATTCCCCGTCAATCACCATATGCGCAATGTAAAGTCCGATAAACGTTCCTAGGCATTACAAATGCCTAATTAAGTTAATTTGCACTGTAAACACTATTTATTATCGCGTTAATTACCTGTTAATCACGTAATTAAGAGCCATAAATCACGGGTTGTCACACATTTGTTCTCACTGCAAAAGAAGCAAAGATGATCCCGGATGTGATCGCCGGTACGTTTTTAGTTAATGATGTTTTTGCTAAAGTATTATTTGACTCTGGTGCGAACCAAAATTTTATTAATACTTCATTTTGCAAACTTCTCAATCAACCATTAACTAAACTCCCACAAGAATGTCTAGTGGAGACAACAAATGGGGAAACCATTAAAATTTTTGAAATCTTGCAGGGAGCAAGAATAGAAATTCTAAATCAGAAATTTATTGCAAACCTTTACCCGATGAATTTGGCATGATTTGATATTGTGTTAGGAATGTATTGGTTTATAGCCAATAAAGCCAGTATTTTATGTGATCAAAAGTCAATCCAAGTAAATTCACTAAGGGGTGAAAAGATCACAATTAAATGAAATAAACCCTCTAGATCCACAAAGTTCATCTCTGTGATGAAAACAACAAGTTATATAAGAAAAGGGTCATTAGTGTATTTGATTTCTATAATCACTAACACTGAAGAAAAAGAATTAAAGGATATTCCAGTAGTATCCCAGTTTTCAGATGTATTTCCAGAAGAATTACCAGGGCAACCGCCAGACCGAGAAGTCGAATTCAGAATCCACTTAATACCAAGGACAACACCAATTGCCAAAGCACCTTACCATTTGGCACCCACAGAAATGCAAGAACTGAAGAAACAACTAGATGAATTGTTGGAAAAAGGATTCATTCAGCCAAGTTCATCGCCATTGGGAGCGCCGATCTTATTCGTTAAAAAGAAAGACAGATCAATGCGTATGTGCATTGACTACCCTGAACTGAACAAGGTCACGATTACGAATCGGTATCCATTACCTATAATCGATGATCTGTTTGATCAGTTGCAAGGAGCTCGATTTTTCTCTAAAATTGATTTAAGATCAGGATATCATTAATTAAAGGTACAAGAAGAAGACATTCTTAAGACCGCTATCAGAACAAGGTATGGCCATTATGAATTTACTGTCATGCCATTTGGTTTAACCAATGCGCCAACTGCATTTATGGACATGATGAACCGAATATGTAAGCCATATTTGGATAAATTCATAATTGTCTTTATAGATGATATTCTTATTTACTCTAAGAGTAAAGAGGAGCATGCAAAGCATCTGTACGCACTTCTAAGTTTATTAAGAAAAGAAAAGCTTTATGCTAAGTTTTCGAAGTGTGAGTTTTGGTTAGAACAGGTACAGTTTCTTGGACATTTAGTCAATCATGAAGGAAATCATGTGGATCCCACAAAGATCGAGGTGATTACCAAATAGAAAACCCCTGAGTCACCAACCGAGGTTAGAAGTTTCTTAGGATTGGCCGGTTATTATAGAAGGTTTATTCGAGATTTTTCCAGAATAGTCATTCCCTTAACTAAGCTAACTGTAAATCTGTTAAGTTTGAATGAGGACCAAAACAAGAAGAAGCCTTTAGAATCCTTAAGCAAAGACTAACCAATGCACCCATATTAGTGTTACCAGAAGGAACTGAAGATTTTATAGTCTATTGTGACGCTTCTAAGTTAGGATATGGATGTGCGTTAATGCAACGTCAAAAGGTTATAGCTTACGCCTCTAGACAACTTAAGAATCATGAAGAGAATTATTCAACCCATGATCTAGAATTAGGAGCTATAATTTTTGCCCTTAAAATTTGGAGACATTACCTTTACGGTAGTAAGTTTACCATACCCACCGACCATAAGAGTTTAATGTATGTTTTTGGGCAAAAAGGAACTGAATATGAGACAAAGACGCTAGATGGAGATACTTAGTGATTATGATTGTAATATCCAGTACCATGCAGGAAAGGCAAACGTAGTAGTTGATGCTTTAAGTCGAAAGTATCATGAAAAACCAAAAAGGGTACGTTCTCTTAAATTAAATCTGCAAGTAGATTTAAATGAACAGATTGAAAAGGTACAAGAATTAGTAATCAAGGATGATACTGAAAAATTAAAAGGAATGATTAAAGAATTAGAACAAGGAACAGATGGAATTTGGAGATTCCATAAGAAAAGAATATGGATACCTAAATTAGGAAACCTACGCCACTGTATATTAGAAGAAGCCCATAAGTCTAAGTATACGATGCATCGTAGAAGTGATAAGATGTATCAGGACTTAAGAAAGAATTTTTGGTGGATATGAATGAAAAAGGATATAGCAGCTTATGTTGCAAAATGTTTAACTTGTTCACAAGTCAAAACTAAACATCAGAAACCCTCAGGATTGTTACAACAGTTAGAAATGCATGTATGGAAATGAGAATTGATAACAATGGATTTTGTTACCAAATTGCCCAAAACAAGAAAAGGTAATGATACAATCTGGGTGATTATAGACAGGCTAACTAAGTCAGCTCATTTCCTACAAATGAAAGAAACTTTCAGTATGGAACAATTAGCTAAATTATATGTAAATGAAATAGTTTCATTACATGGAATTCCTTTATCAATTGTTTCTGACAGATATAGTCGTTTTACCTCTCATTTTTGGACAAGTTTCCAAAAAGCAATGGGAACCAAGTTAAATCTAAGCACTGCTTATCATCCTCAGACGGACGGACAAAGCGAAAGGACAATTCAGACATTGGAGGACATGCTTAGAGCTTGTGTAATTGATTTCGGAGGTAATTGGGACGATCATTTACCATTGATAGAATTTTCTTATAATAATAGTTATCACACAAGTATCAATGCTGCACCATTCGAAGCACTTTATGGACGAAAGTGCCGAACGCCAGTCTGTTGGGCAGAAATTGGAGAAAAACAACTATCTGGACCTGAGATAGTACAAGAAACAACAGACTAGATCATTTGAGTCAAGGAACAACTGAAAGCAGCACATGACCGATAAAAGAGTTATGCAGATAACAGACGAAAGCCATTGGAATTTCAGGTAGGAGATAAAGTATTATTAAAAGTCTCTCCTTGGAAATGAGTGGTAAGATTCATAAAAAGGGGAAAGCTAAGTCCTAGGTATGTTGGACCTTTTGAGATTATTAGAAGAATAGGACCTGTAGCCTATCAGCTACAACTGCCAGAGGAAATGGCAGGAATACATGATGTATTTCATGTATGCAATCTCAAGAAGTGTTTAGCTGATGAATCACTAGTAGTACCTCTTAAGGATATAGAGGTACATGAACAACTTAAGTTTGTAGAGAAGCCTCTACAAATCAAAGACAGGAAAGTTAAGAACCTCAAGCACAAGAGATTAGTTCTGGTCAAAGTGAAATGAGACTCCAAAAGAGGACCAGAGTACACATGGGAGCTTGAATCAGAAATGCAAAGGAAATATCCACACTTGTTCTAGTAGATCTTGAGGACGAGCTCTAAAACAAGGTGGGGAGGATATAACAACCCTCCTAAATATTTTCGACACCCTGATACATTTTAAAATATTCCTATATGTCTCAATATATACCCCGTATGTGAAAACTGACCCTAAATGCCTTTAATTTTACAAAAATTAAATAAAAACAAAATTTAAGGGGCTGTCGCGGGGCGCGTAGCCCTTGGCTACCTTCTACGCGGAGCGCGACAGACCGGCTACGAGGCGACACCCGAAAGCTGCCACGTGTTGACACGTGGCGAAGCTAGACCGATGACACCTCAAGGATAGGGCCTACGGACCCTACTACGCGGGCCGCGTAGCCCTCGGCTACGTCTTACGCGGGCCGCGAGGGAGTCGAAAGGTCACCTATAAATAGAGACCTTCGGTTTTCAGTTCTGATCGTTCAAAATCTCTTTCTCTCTCAAAATTTCTGCATAGTAGTCATAATCTCCGAGTATTATACCCCCCTAATTAACTAAGTTCTGCCCCGTTGTAAGTATCATAAACCCGGTTACGTATTGGATACACTGCCCGATTGATCCAGGGTTCCGTGACGGCTGTCGTGGTTCTGCCCGACGTAGTCATTGGAATGCCGTATCGGGGAGGGTATTACTAATGTAAATATTGGGTTATTATACTAACGTGTGTGCATTTGTGTATTTAAATAGATAATCCCCAGGAAACCTTAATGGAAACCATAAGACAACAATGTGAGTAATCTCCTTTTTGTAAACTTTTTTGTAAACTATTTTTACAAAACCTTAAATATTTTACAATGTGATTAGTAGTGATTGAGTCTTTGTAATTCTTCAATTACTGCCGGTATGTTGGGGTTTTGTATACAAAATATGGAACACGTTACCATTGGACAAAGAGTTAGCCAATGGGTAATATGACCCACCAGTCAAGATTGACAATACTGAATGAGTAACTGTGTAGATGTAAACATTGTAATCGCTCTCAATACTGTGAAAATTGATAAAACTCTTCTTGATCAAACTGGGATTCACTCACTAGTATTTCCCACTAACAAAATGTTTTAAACGCGTTATAGGTAACAAAATGTGAAAGCCAACTAGAAGCCAGCTGGACAGCACTGAAGGCTTGGAAAAAGTGGCTATAAAAGTTACCTAAATAAAAGAAGATGTTTTATTCAATAAAATAGGGATTTTCCCTATGAAAATGTTTATAATGAAAACTTGGGTTTTATCCCAATATATTTATATAAAGTGTGGTATTTACTCTGATAAAATATTTCCTAACTACGGTTCTGATGAAATTTCCGCTACCAAATTGATAAACACCTGGATACCACCAAACTGGTCTCGCGGCCGCCCGCTCCCGGGACAGATAGGGGACGGGGGTTGCGACATATAGGGTAAAGGACAGTTATGCCCTCATGTGCCTTGCACATGATCAAATTTAACATTAACAAAAAAATTCAACTGTGTTAGAGCTTAAGGACAAAACTTGTAGTATTTTGAAACATTAAGTACAAAACTCGTCAGTTTTAAAGATAAAGGACACCGCCTGCAATTGGGTATAAATATAAAGGACAAAATTTACAATTCACTCTCATGGTAAAATGGAAGGATGTTCCGGATAAAAATGATTAAAAACCATAAAATTACAAGGGTAGAAACAAAGTACAAGATTATCAACTAATTCAAAGTTCTTTCCTCAAAGGTATTTTTGTGGGAGTGATGGATCGAGGGCCTAACACGTTTTGGAAGTTATGTGAGGAGAGGGGTCGACAATTGTTGATTGGTTGCTCAAGGTTATTTCTAACATGGTCAAGTTATGCTTGGGTGGGAGGTGCCCTAGGGTTTTAGTGGAGTCCCCCCCCCCCCCACATGCTTTTGCTTAAACCGGTAAATGGAATTAGACCTAAAGCCCAGTACATTGAGGTGAGTATGCTAGGTTCTGATTATGTGTGCGCGTTAATTTTCCTTGCATAGGTCCCTTCCCGATTTCGATCTTGGTGGTTTCTCTAATAAGGACAACCCATAAAGCCAGTACGATAAAGTGATTTTTACTCTTTGCACTATTACTTGTAACACCCTTAAATTTATACTTGAATTAATTACTAATTTATACCAAAAGATAATATCTTAACATAAGTTTCAAAATGTATCATATACCTTAGTCATCAAATGACTAGGTTAGAACATACAAAAGTTGTTTGAAAATTTGTTTACAACCCTATTACAAACATTTAATAATTTTAACACATAGCGGAAGCTTCAAAATTCGTGTTCGGTTCTTCAACATAGCTTGTCCACCATCCGTAAGATCCACCTAATCACCTAGGGTCAAAACCATTAAGAACATTAGTTTTGACTTCATTGCATAGGACTTAGCATATGATTAAAACATCAATTTAAAATAAATAAAATAAAAAAAATAAATTTTCTGTTCCACCGTAAATTACGGCATCACCGTAATTTACGGTGAGTCTTGAGACTTCTTGGTGCACCGTAAATCAGGAACCTTGCACCGTAAACAATTCTCATTCACCGTAAATTACGGTACTACCGTAATTTACGGTAGTACCTGGGATTCCATGTTTTACTTTGTTTAGTCTTTACATCAAGACCCAATCCTCGAAATTCAGTTTTCTTCTATGATACTAAACAATAAAAATCTTGTAGTTCTGATATGTTATATAACATCCAAATCAACAATCAACCTAACATAATATAGAACACTAGTCATGCCTTGCTTAATTATTCGACCCGTTCGGCTTGTCTATGGAATTTCTTCCTTTTTGACAACTACCAACGAGTTCAATCCATCTTTCGACCAAATATTCAATATAGCAATATCATAGCTTTAATTCATAACAACTTGTATCTTATAATTCGATTTAACCAAATACAATGATCTAATTTTTTTACTTAATGTAACGGGTCAAGTTACATACTTGCATATCTAAACAACATTATCAACCAACAATTCTATTTAACTATTTTGACCCGTTTGTTTGTTGAGTGAGTTACACCACTTCATTGACATACCAAACGCCATCATTTTCTCCATATCAATATAGAACATAACTTCGACTAGGTTTATCTATATTTGTAACGAGACACAAGTCACGTACCTTTAGAGCACACCCTTCAAACGCGTATCCGCTCCGGCTTGTCCGCTTGACGATCCGGATTCTTTGCCTAAAGAGTTCAATTCACATTCAACTTAGAACTCTTTTCATAATCGTTAACGCATAATTCTCTATAATAATTCAAATCTGCGTTTTCATCTGATTTTTAACATTTTAATCCCCACTTAGGCATTTTAACAAACACCTTGCGGGTCAGATTTTTACATCATCAAAACCGAGTTCATGACTTATAATAATCATCTAAATCAACTTCAATTAGTCACATTTACACATGTTTTAACTTTCAATTTCAGAAGGTACCTCATAAAACTCAGATTACACTAGAACAAGGATCATGATCTTAGTGTTTACCAAATTTCTACAACTTATTATTCACCTACAATGGTGATTATGAACCCTACAAGTATCATGCAAGATTTTGACAAGAATTCATCTAGGGTTTATCCCTAAACATCATACTTTTTCTGAAATCACCTTCTATGATCGAATTACACTAGAAAAATCTTTCTAAACCCTAGTGTTCATCATTATCTTGTAAAATCCACAACCCACCTTCAAGGTGTTCATGGAATTTCCTGAATTTGAACATGATTTCACATGTAGTTGTCTAGGTTTCACTTCTAGACACTATATCATCCCTAATCTAACCAAATAACACACATGCAACATCTAATTTCAGATTTTCCAAAATCATGAGATTTTCAAGTTTAGAGATTTCATCAGATTTTACATACCTTTTAATCCTCTTGCGATGAGGATCACGATTCTAAGCTCAGATTTCGTTTTTTGATCGGATTTGGACCTTCAATTTGGTTGTTTTGTGAATGTTAGGGTTTTGGAGAGCTTTGGTCGCCCCCTTCCCTCCTGCCTGGTCGATCTCTCACACATCAGTGTGTTTGAGATTTTATTTCTTTTGTTTTATTAAATTTAGTTTCAATTTAGGCACATTAGGTCCCTTGTCTTTTGTTTTTATTTTGTTTTTAATCTCTAAGTTTCTCATAGGTCATTAACTAACTTGGTTAAGGTCATTTACTAGTTAGTTTATTTTACTAATTTATTTGCACCCAAATTGCAAATTTATAAATTTCACATTTTCGGGATGTTACAAGTCCACCCCCCTTAAAAAGGGTTTCGTCCCCGAAACCAAAGTACGTACCAAATAGTGTAGGGTAGAGACGTCGCATCTCTTCTTCGGACTCCCATGTAATGTCCGAACCCTTTCTATGTTCCCATTTGATCTTCACTTGATCAATTTGTTTGTTTTGCAATTGCTTCTAGCATTCCATCACCACTTTTCTTATCCTATAATCTCCCACCACAACTGTATTTATGGTGGGTTTAATGCGGTGATCTATATAAACCAAATTTTTACCTCTCGAATCATTATTTTACAGCAAAGCTCAAATAGTGCCATTTGACTAATATAATACCTCTTTCAGCTTCTATACTTATTCTCAGTATTTACCTAATCATAAAACTCGTTTCCAAACAACCTTTTAAAGGTTGTTTGTTCGAATTAGCTAACAAGGGCGTTTTGGTCCCTTTTAGTCTTTCAATTACGACAAGGTCTTTTGAAAGCAAGTTTGACCCATAATTCTTCTTTCGAGTTATGATCTTGTTTGAAAAGTCATCATGCTTTTCGAAACGCCACGACCCTCTTTTTGAAACATTCGTTTTACCCATTTAAGTAACCCATTGTCTATCTAAGGCTTCATTTAATGCTCATTGAACCTTACGTTCTAAATGAGTAATTACTCTATTACACATACCTGGCTCGGGTCAATGTATTGACCTGTTTTAATGCCTTGCTATAATATTCGTTAAATAATAGCGATGCAAATATCATTTCTACATTTATTCCTGAAATCATATAACTCGACAAGAATCATTAGTCGCTATTATCAAAAGGTGGTATCTTCACCTTTGGACCTGTTTGGTCTAAATGACCGATTTTATTAGCGAGATGACATGTATTTTCATCTCGACTATATGACTCGCTCCGATTTACATCGTGCGGTCGTTTTACTTATAATTCGTTTCTTAACACTTTTCGGCCTATTAAGGCTTACTTCATAAGTGTCTTTTAAAGCCAATAGTTATGGTCGACACGTGACCAATTTACCATTTTACCCTTATCGTTTGTTTTGGTTTACCCTATAAGGTAATCATTTAAGAGTTCATTTTCCATTTGTCATAAAATGATCGAATTACCGATTTAACTCCTTTTAAACCCTCCACATGGTTTCTTGTCATGCTCAACTATCTTGTTTCGTATGCCTACACGCCGAAACATCATACCTCAACTATGTATTTATCTTAATTGTAACTAATACGATAGAGAATATTTTAAAATATAAGACTAGTGTAAGCCATACTTACTTGACACTAGTTTTATATTAACAAGCGCTCTACCTAGGCCACAGTGTTATTTAGGCTATAACTTGTTTTATTGCCTAAACTAATTGGTCACCATTTTACCTCATACCTCGTCGTTCGGGTATGCGATATTGTCGTCATCTGCCCGTTTTTGCATGTTTATACTACCATATCTAGTCATTCACACTATAACGTGATTACATTCTATATTACTTTTGTGTCCGTGATCATATCACGCCATGTCTAGTTTTACCTTGACCTTAGTCTAAGGCTGCACTCATTTTCTTTCGAATTATCTTTCCGACTCTATGACTCCCTATGTGTCCTTCGCGTCGGTTTATTTTTACTCATGCCGTTATTTGGTTTACGCCTCTATTTCCTTTCAACTCGTTACCGGGTTCTTTATCTTAATGTTTTTAACGCTCCGGTTTTATTGATCTGCGTTTTCCTTTCTATACTCTTTTACTTCATAACACATAGATTCAGCAATATTTCGCACTTTCATTATTCGAGTTGCGCTTACTTGGAATATCAAGTATTATACGTATTTGATCCGAATATCACCTTCCTTTTTTTTTTTTTTTTTTTTTTTTTTTTAGCGACCCTTAGGTCTGTTTCTTTTTACTAATGTCCCGAAGGCCCATTTCTTAAGTCTTATTTGGTAAAACCATTACTGTGGTTATACGGCTTTTGGGGTTTACCCGTTCTCATTCTAATACCTTCATAACATTTATTTACTAGCCTTTTATATAATCACTTCCATCACTGTGATCATCGTTGTTCCTCATAAGGATTTGATTAATAATATGTTACTTGGATGGTTACCCATACCCAAGTTTCTAAGTATGCATTTAACGATACTTCCTTATTCGTAGTGGCGAATAATATGTATCGTTTATTTGATTTTCCTTGAGGATATTTTCCGCCCAAGTCTTGACTTCTCATTCTTATCCTCGGTCCAACTGTAACTGTAACAAAATTAATTCGTTTAATTTTATTATTCCTTATTGTTGCATGAAATTTATCCATATCGTTTGTTGATGTAAATAATGCTTCTACACATTTTATTTAGTTTGGCCAAGTCTATAACCTTGCCCTCGCTATTTATTATTATTGCAATTTCCGGGTTCGAGTGTGGATGCACTCCTTCCCGTTGCAATATCTATCGAGATTACTTTCACCTTTGAAATGTACAGTTTCAGCACCTCTTATAAACAATTAGATTTTTTTTTTATTACTACCTATTTCTTATTTCTCAAAGCATAGGTAAATTTCGTTAACGCGAATGTAGGATGTTGAATAAATCGATGTAAAACAACGATTTATTTGCACTCATAATAATTAAAAATTCATACTGAAATTTAATCTACAAGAGTGTACCTGAAACGACATCAGGTTCAGCTTTAGCCTCCGTGGCTGTTATATAAAACAACTTTGTCCTTGATTTCTGGGCATCAGACCTTGTGTCGGCTGTGTCCTTGGTTCTGAGCCTCTCTGGACAATTAGGCTTTTTATGTCTTGGATTACCACATGTGCCCTTGTGAATTTTCCACAAACTCTGCACTGATGTAACACACTTTTTGTAACCCCCTTCCTGGGAGCTTTATTATACTTGAACGGCTCTTGGATTCATATCCAACACCCTCCTTTCTTCTATTTCTTGTAGTATGCTGTCTTTTAATTCAACCATCATATCGTTCACCACCGGCACGATTGTGGTTTGTAATCTATCAATATACTGTGATAGACTATTTTCTAGAGCTTTTCCGACCGTCGCGGAAATCTTAGCTTTCATTTGTTCAGTCAATTGAGATGTCGAATCATCTCCAGTTACTCCAGACATTTCTTTAACTGAAACATCCATCACGATTTATCAATAATTATTTCATTCGTTTCCATCTTATTATACGGAAATTTATATTATTCTCACTCAGTCATGAATAATGTGTTATTCTATTTCGGTTTGGTCAAGTGTATATCTTGCCTTACCTTTCTTACTTAGTGTATTTTCCCGGGTTCGAGCGTATTTATACACCCCCCACATCTTTACGTCATCTTGAAACTGAAATGTTTACACTAATTGTTAAACATTTCATCTATGACATATGCGTCATTTATTTTGATCTAGCCCGCTCACCACTTGCTTAAACCATTCATGTTTAGTGCACTTTTCTGGGTTTGAGTGTGTAAACACGCACTTCCCGTGCATATCAAATCAAATTTCCTTTTTCTAGTATTCTAGTAATTCTATTAAAGCAATTAATTCTTACCGGATGTCATGAAACTGAAATGTTTACATCGATTGTTAAACATCTCATTTATAACACATGCTTTACTTGTTTTGATTCAGTCAAGTTCATAACTTGATTCAATCGTTCTTGTTTTGATTCGATCAAGTTCACAACTTGATTCCATCGTTCTTGTTTTGATTCGATCAAGTTCACAACTTGATTCCATCATTCTTGTTTTTGATTCGATCAAGTTCACAACTTGATTCCATCATTCTTGTTTTGATTCGATCAGGTTCACAACTTGATTCCATCATTCTTGTTTCATGCATTTCTTATATTTGAGTGAGCTTACACACTCTTTTCATGCACATTTGTTCATGATTTATTTCTATATTCTCTAATTTCTACTTAAACTATTGACTCTTACCGGATGCTTGATCAAGCTTGAACCGAACACTTGTTGACAACCTTGAGCTCTGATTACCAACTTGTAACACCCTTAAATTTATACTTGAATTAATTACTAATTTATACCAAAAGATAATATCTTAACATAAGTTTCAAAATGTATCATATACCTTAGTCATCAAATGACTAGGTTAGAACATACAAAAGTTGTTTGAAAATTTGTTTACAACCCTATTACAAACATTTAATAAGTTTAACACATAGCGGAAGCTTCAAAATTCGTGTTCGGTTCTTCAACATAGCTTGTCCACCATCCGTAAGATCCACCTAATCACCTAGGGTCAAAACCATTAAGAACATTAGTTTTGACTTCATTGCATAGGACTTAGCATATGATTAAAACATCAATTTAAAATAAATAAAATAAAAAAAATAAATTTTCTGTTCCACCGTAAATTACGGCATCACCGTAATTTACGGTGAGTCTTGAGACTTCTTGGTGCACCGTAAATCAGGAACCTTGCACCGTAAACAATTCTCATTCACCGTAAATTACGGTACTACCGTAATTTACGGTAGTACCTGGGATTCCATGTTTTACTTTGTTTAGTCTTTACATCAAGACCCAATCCTCGAAATTCAGTTTTCTTCTATGATACTAAACAATAAAAATCTTGTAGTTCTGATATGTTATATAACATCCAAATCAACAATCAACCTAACATAATCTAGAACACTAGTCATGCCTTGCTTAATTATTCGACCCGTTCGGCTTGTCTATGGAATTTCTTCCTTTTTGACAACTACCAACGAGTTCAATCCATCTTTCGACCAAATATTCAATATAGCAATATCATAGCTTTAATTCATAACAACTTGTATCTTATAATTCGATTTAACCAAATACAATGATCTAATTTTTTTACTTAATGTAACGGGTCAAGTTACATACTTGCATATCTAAACAACATTATCAACCAACAATTCTATTTAACTATTTTGACCCGTTTGTTTGTTGAGTGAGTTACACCACTTCATTGACATACCAAACGCCATCATTTTCTCCATATCAATATAGAACATAACTTCGACTAGGTTTATCTATATTTGTAACGAGACACAAGTCACGTACCTTTAGAGCACACCCTTCAAACGCGTATCCGCTCCGGCTTGTCCGCTTGACGATCCGGATTCTTTGCCTAAAGAGTTCAATTCACATTCAACTTAGAACTCTTTTCATAATCGTTAACGCATAATTCTCTATAATAATTCAAATCTGCGTTTTCATCTGATTTTTAACATTTTAATCCCCACTTAGGCATTTTAACAAACACCTTGCGGGTCAGATTTTTACATCATCAAAACCGAGTTCATGACTTATAATAATCATCTAAATCAACTTCAATTAGTCACATTTACACATGTTTTAACTTTCAATTTCAGAAGGTACCTCATAAAACTCAGATTACACTAGAACAAGGATCATGATCTTAGTGTTTACCAAATTTCTACAACTTATTATTCACCTACAATGGTGATTATGAACCCTACAAGTATCATGCAAGATTTTGACAAGAATTCATCTAGGGTTTATCCCTAAACATCATACTTTTTCTGAAATCACCTTCTATGATCGAATTACACTAGAAAAATCTTTCTAAACCCTAGTGTTCATCATTATCTTGTAAAATCCACAACCCACCTTCAAGGTGTTCATGGAATTTCCTGAATTTGAACATGATTTCACATGTAGTTGTCTAGGTTTCACTTCTAGACACTATATCATCCCTAATCTAACCAAATAACACACATGCAACATCTAATTTCAGATTTTCCAAAATCATGAGATTTTCAAGTTTAGAGATTTCATCAGATTTTACATACCTTTTAATCCTCTTGCGATGAGGATCACGATTCTAAGCTCAGATTTCGTTTTTTGATCGGATTTGGACCTTCAATTTGGTTGTTTTGTGAATGTTAGGGTTTTGGAGAGCTTTGGTCGCCCCCTTCCCTCCTGCCTGGTCGATCTCTCACACATCAGTGTGTTTGAGATTTTATTTCTTTTGTTTTATTAAATTTAGTTTCAATTTAGGCACATTAGGTCCCTTGTCTTTTGTTTTTATTTTGTTTTTAATCTCTAAGTTTCTCATAGGTCATTAACTAACTTGGTTAAGGTCATTTACTAGTTAGTTTATTTTACTAATTTATTTGCACCCAAATTGCAAATTTATAAATTTCACATTTTCGGGATGTTACATTACCCCCCTCAAGTTTTAAACTTTGCGTTTTTACTCCTTGTACTATTGCTCCATTTTTACTGCCACCACCCCCATCAGGTTTTAAACTTTACGTATTTACTCCTTGTACTATTACTCCATTTTTATACCTCTTTAACTTTGAAAAGTCCATATAGTTAATGCATCACATAACGCTTAGACTAATCCATTGCAAGCTACACGCGCGCACAGCACACGTGGGTCTAAATGATATTCATATATTTAAAAATAAGGAAAAATTACAAGTTTTGTCCTTTATCTTTATAGTACTTTACAGGCGGTGTCCTTTTTTTCAAATGTTGACAGGCGGTGTCCTTTAGTAGGTATTTTGTTACAAGTTTTGTCCTTTAGGCCAAACCCAGTTAGGATTTTTGGTTAAATTTGGTCATGTGCCTTGCACATGAGGGCATTGTTGTCATTTCATCTCGTTAGGGACTATTGTGTAAAAAACTTATGTTTAGGGACTAGTTTGTAAAGAATTCTTATATATTCTTGCTAAAGATGACCAGGGTACTTTGACTTTGACATGGTCAACATTCAAACCCAAATGTTTCTAAGGGCTTTAACCCAAAATCAAGTAACTATTTTGATAAATGATTTTGTTTTTGACAATGTTCATTTGAAGTTGCAATCCCTTTTTGATTAATCTCCCTACTGGAATTGAAGCCACTGTGCCATGGTTGCAAGATTCAACTGAAAAAGAAGACCTCTAGAAACCCTTTTGTAACTTCAAATGCAGTATTGGAGGCTAGTAGAAGTCAATCGAACAAGGAAAGCCCATCAAGTTCAAGGTTGGCTGGAAGCTCATCTAGAATCTCACCGCCGTCTTCACCATCTAACCACCACCTACACCACTGCAAACACCAACTCTATCGTCGCTTCCCCCTGCAACCACCATCGGAACCCTAACCCCAATAACCATAACCTGCAACTTAATTTCAACACAACCATCTGTTCAGATCTGTACCATCCGAACAAGTAATAACCAATAATTTGTTTAGATCTGCAACTTAATAACAACAACCTGCAACTCCGATTTTGTTGATCCACCACCGCCTCCAATAACCATAACCCGCCTCCACCATTATCATCCGCCACCGCCTAGCCATTATCATCCACCACCGCCATCGTCTCTACCATTATCATCCACCCCTTCCCCACCATTTAGCTTTTGATAGAGAGAGCTTGTGATAGAAAGAGGAGAGAGAAAGAGAGAATTTAGAGGGAAATGGTGCAGGCATGTTTTGATGAAGAATGACGAGGGTGAACTCAAATTCTTTTTGTTTTATTTTATTAAAAATATTTATAAATAAATAGGTAGAAAGACTAAACTACCCCTGTTTGACCAGGCTTAACAAAAAAACCTAACTGGGTTAGGGCTAAAGGACAAGACGTGTAACAAAATACCTACTAAAGGACACCGCCTGTCAACATTTGAAAAAAAGGACACCGCCTGTAAAGTACTATAAAGATAAAGGACAAAACTTGTAATTTTTCCTAAAAATAAATTAAAACTAATTTCATTAATGATAAACAATAACAAAAACTGTATAAAAATAAAAAAAATACGAAATATAAAACATGAAAAATACACAAATGTTTAATTAAACTAGTATCCCCCCCGACATCAGTACGGATAGAGTCGCTAGATGTTCCACAAGATCTTATCGAAGTTGGTAATGTAAATTTGCATCATGTAACTCTGTAAGCACATTATCGTCAATAACCAGATCGATTGGAGTATCCTTTATGTAGATCGGTGATATCGGATTCCGTTATTTTTAAGAGCATATTGTACAAGATAATGCACACATACACCACTTATCCGGCTTATAAGTCCGGGCAGGTCCCCTAAAATTGTTGTGATTCGTTGTTGGATCAAGACATTTGTATCCATTGTGTTGAGGAATATAACTAATGAAGATACAAGAGGTGAAACAGAAACCCATTTTTTGAGGATTATATGGCCTGAGATGTGGAGAACACTGACACCTAAACACACGAAGGAACGAGTTGTTAGGTAAGCGATGAAAGAGATTTTCAAAGGGAGATATATTTAAGGATGTCTAAGGGAGCATGCGTGATACGATTGATTAGACATGCAATATTGTCGGGCGCAAAGTGTAAAAAACGATTGAGAACATGAGATTGTGCAAGGAAAGTAAGGTCAATTTCAACAGCATGGTGATGTCGGCGTTCAACAAAGCCGTTTAGTTTGCTCATGTGTGGTAAACATCTTTTTTTTTGCTAATGGAAAAATCCACATGTAATGAGAAAAATCATCAACACACAACATGAAGTAATAAGTATACGCAACAAGCTTGTATTTTGCAAGTAATGAGTATGCGCAAAATTGTATTTACGAGTGCTAGGTAAGCAAGTATTGGTTATGCGCAAGGTTGTATTTGCGGGTACTAGGTTTAAAGCAATACTACAATTGCGAGTATTATGCAAACGAGTACTCACTAGTATTTGCGAGTACCAGGTAAGCGAATAATGGCATGTGAGTGATCGTTAAGACAGTACTAGGTTAAGAACCTGTGTGAGTACTTGAGGTTTGCGAGAATTGTGTGGCAAACCCTAACAACGATGACGATTTGAGAGCAAACCAGAAGAAAGATGTAATCTAAACAACAATAAAATCAATTGAAAATGTAATGAAAAAACAAAAAGACGATGGATGTTGTAATTTAATAAAAATTTGGAGAAATAAACACCAACGATAGCGGCTAGCAGCGACGACTAGAAAATCTGACCGCTCACTGTGACCGGTTTTTGAAGAAAGAGAATGATGGTTACGATTGTATGCACCGATTCAGAGTCATTCACTCCTGATACTAGGGGCATGTTTGGCTAAGTTTTTTGAAACAACTTATTGATTTATTGCCTTTTTGAAAAAGTGTATGAAGTGACTTATTGGCTTTTTCCCCTCACATACACCGTCATTGCCAAATATCATTTCGGAGCTTATAACTTAAAAAAAACATGGCCTAGGTAGAAACTTTCTACAAGTAAAAAAAAAAAAAAAAAAAAAAAAAAAAAAAAGTCTTAGACGAGAAAGGATAATAGAAGCCGAAAGTCCTAAACCCGTGACGACGTCGTTCTACTGCGATCGACGAAGTTAAACCCCTTCTACTTGTCGCCTCTCAAGACTGCAATCACAGAACCGATTCCGATCAAATGCACGACCACACAATCTGAGAATCGCGTTGAACAATCAGAGCCTCATTTCAACTTCATCTCGTCCGAATTTCAACTTAAATTCATCACCAGCAAGACACAATTTAGTAACAGAAATCAAAATGAAAACACACACACAATCCTTCATACTGCTGGCGATTTGTTCGATCTTAGTTCTCAGATCGGCCGTTGTTGTATCGGAAAACATTCTCGGAGTTGCTCCGAAAGGTGCAATTCTTATTCTAACGTAATTAACTACCGATCGTTTCATTCTTCTCAATTTTAGGTTTTTTTTTTTTTTTTTAATTTCTATTGTTGAACAGATGAGGAGTACTACAAGGTTTTATCTTCTTCAGGAACGATTAAGTGCAGAGATGGATCTAATTCGTTCACAAAGGCACAGCTTAATGATGACTTTTGTGATTGTACCGATGGGACTGATGAGCCAGGTGTACTAGCTGTTTTGATGATGTTTCAAGTGTTATTTTGATGTGTTTTGATTTAGTTGTGTTTATGTTTGGTGTTGCAGGAACGTCAGCGTGTCCCTCTGGGAAGTTTTATTGCCGAAATGCGGGGCATAGTCCGCTTTCGGTATTTTCTTCTAGGGTTAATGATGGGATTTGTGGTGAGCAAATTCTCACTTACTATTTCTTGTTATTATATGCATGTTTTGTCAAATGGTGTGAAAACATAGCATAAAGTTCATACTAGAGAAAGATAGATCTGTTCGTTTGGCTATCGACTTAGTTTAGAAAACCGCGAGGTGCATGTCTGTGTACAATGACAAAGCTGCATATCTCTTATACGTTTTGCATATAAACTTATCTATCAATTATACGTTTCATAATTTTTTCATACTCTAGGTTGTTTATACATATAAACCTCCTACGGACTCTAGTTTTGACGAATTTGGACTCAGAACTACATGAGGCGCGTCTTTTTGTCATTGAGGCGCGTCTTTTTGTCATTGAGGCGTTTTCCTCGCGCATAAGGCACACTTTGTAAAACCAAGGTTATCAAGTATATAACTGACTCGGAAGCTTCGAATATACATTAGTGCCTACAAAACCAGGCAGACAGAATGTCTATTCGAATACTGACATGATGCTCTGTGAATTGATTTGCATTGTGGATCATACAGTCTTAGAAATATTATGTTTATGTGTATAATTGACACGGAAGCTTTAAATATAGATGTGTAGAAGAGATGCGATATGTTACTGTTGAAGACTTTAAGTGTTACATGTAGCTTTATGGATTGAAATGTTATTAGGCTTTTGGAGTTTTGGGTTATATGGGATATTCTTCTTGCTTGGCTATCTGTGTTTGGTGGTCCATCTTTAATAATTTTGATATGGGATATTCTCCTAGCTTGGCTATCTGTGTTTGGTGGTCCGTCTTTAATATTTTGGACATTTCTATCAAAGCATGGGTTTTCCTCTTCAGGCGCTTCTGATGTACTTGAAAACGTATTTGAATATGTCGTCTAGTTGACGCGTTACTTGTTTGATAGATTAATCGGAAGTTCAAGTATAAAATGTAGGCATATTGGTACAGATGATCTTGTGGATACTGGATACATAGTGACCTAGATGCATCAAGATGTGTTTCTACAGTCTGTTAATAACACTGCTTTAGGACACATTAGAATATCCTTTCTCTATATAAACGCTAAAGGTGTCTGTTTCAGTTCTTGTTGCTGTTGCAATGCCACAAAACGTGAATCATGTAGACGTCTTGGTATCTTGTTAACTAATGTATTAGTGGACATACTTATATACAGCGTTCATTGCCATTAGGATGTTGAAAAACCGAAAAACATTTCTTCTTTTAAGTTTTTAACAGTTTGATATGTTATCACCTGAGCTTGCTGCAGTAGGAGATTACTTGACATGATGCCAAATTACGAATAAAGCATAATATGTGGTTATCAAAATGATCCAAATTTTACTTATCCTTCTTACCCTTTGTATTTTTGCTTGCATTTGTCATGAATACTAACCTTGTTTTATTGAGCAGATTGCTGTGACGGAAGTGATGAATACGATGGTAAAGTTAAGTGCAAAAATACCTGTTGGGAAGCTGGGAAGGTAGCACGAGATAGATTAAGGAAAAAGATCGCAACATTTCGGGAGGGCCTCACAATAAGAAAGCATGAAGTTGAAAAAGCAAAACTTTCAGCAGCAAAGGATGAGGAAGAGTTATCTAGGTTAAAGAATGAGGAAAACATACTTAAGGGGCTTGTCCAGCAGCTTAAGGGTACTTCTTTTTTTGAAAAATTGTTTATCTTCAGTTAACTATAAGATCCGCTCTGTCTTGTATATCTGCACAATCTTTACATACGTTAGTTTCATTTTATGTTTATTCAATATGGAATCTGTTACCTCTTCTTTAGAGCGTAAGGAACAAATAGAAAAGGCAGAGGAGAAAGAACGCATCGAAAGAGAAAACGAGGAAAAGAAGAAAAAGGTAGCTGAAGAAGCAAAGTTAAAGGAACAAAAAAGTGAAGAAAAAGTGAATGTTGCGGAACAAGAATCGGTAGGAAGTAAATCCGATGATGAAGCAGGGGCCCATGATCACTCGCCTTCAGATGGGGTAGGGGTGAGCAGAAATCCAAAAAAAAAAACCAAACGAAACCGAAAAACCGAACCGAAATTTACGGTTCAGTTACGGTTTTGCATTTTATGAGAACAGAAAAAAGCCGAACCGAATAACCTAAAAAATCATTTTTTAAATGTTTGTCTTATATTGATTTAGGAATTATTAGTTTTATTCTTGAATGTTAAGTATTTATAATAAAAACATTAACATGTTTATTTATCTTTGAAATGATTTATCCATTGCCTACAAGAAATAACAAAATTCAACATAAAAACTAAATGATTTTCAAAGTATTATAAAATAAAATGTCTTAATAAAAACTTTGGAGAAACATAAAAATAGATTAGAAGTTAGGTTTATGTTAACGATATTAATTAAAAAGGTTAAACATAATAACTTAAATGTAAACATCTAAGAAAGATTATTAAATCTTGGATTACACCTTTTATTTTTGAATCTTACGTAATGTTGTTCAAAAAGCTGGAAAAACCAAACCGAACCGTTGCTAATACCGTAACCGAACGGTTTTCAATAACCAAAAACCGAACATTTTCGGTTTCAATAACCAAAAACTGAACATTTTGTTGATGTCTGTTTGTTCTTTACTACCCAATTTCTCGCGATTTACTCACTGTGTTTATTCTAATAGGATCTAAACAAGGCCCCTACTGATACGAAGGCTACAGTGGCTTACAATGATGATGAGAGGGATGCATCTATTGACAATATCGAAGAGGAGGTAGTTGTTGAAATTCATGTTATTCTCCGGTCTCTAATGATTTTTTTTTTGTGTTTTAGAAAACTATTTATGTTTATTGAACCTTTTCTTTTTGTATAGCATGCTGAAGAGAACGACGAACCATCTAAAGTTGCACATGAACATGATCCCGAGGAATCATCTAACGCTGCACATGAACATGATCATTCTCACGCGCCTGGAAGTAAGGTACATTCTTCGTCATTTTGAGCTATTGCAACTACTATTGGTTACATGAAACCTTTTAAGTAGGGCTGCAAGCCTGCAAACGAACCGAACGAACACGAACAAGGCCATGTTCATGTTCGTTTGTTAAGAAAATAAATGTGTTCACAAACTGTTCATGAACACTTACGGAACAAGTTTTTTTTGGTTCGTGTTCGTTCGTTAAGAAAAAAAACGTGTTCGTGTTCATTTGTGTTTGTTCGTTAATTTTAGCCGTAACAAACACAAATGAACAAAAACGAACGCAAACGAATACAAAAAAACGTTCATTAACACAAATGAAAACAAACGAACACAAACAAGCGTTCATGAATGAAAACGAACGTTTATTAAATATACAATACACTATAATTTATTAAGTATTTTTTTTTTTTTAGAAACATATATTAATTTATCATTCCACACGAAAAAGGGCAATTACAAAGCAATGGCAGGTAGTCGGGCAACAAGTTGCGCCGCCACCCCCTTTTGAATAGAAAAACCAATTCTACTAAATACAAAGTTTGAAACCTTTAGCGACGAAGAATTACTATTAACGACTTTTTGAACCCGATTCAAAAGTCGCACAGCGTCAGGAGCGAGACCACCAAAGGTATCAAACGCAAACGGGACAAACGAACATAAAATATAAAAATTAAAAACCCTAAACACGTTACCAAACGTTCACGAACGTAAATGAACGACCGCAGCCTCTATTCATGTTCGTTCATTTGTTAAACAAACGAACATAAACGAACTTCCCGCCGAACGGTTCACGAACTGCTTGCTGAACGTTCGGTTCGTTTGCAGCCCTACTTTTATGCATACCAAAGTGGACTTTTCTGACGATTAATAAACAATTACCGTTCGGTTCGTTTGCAGCCCTACTTTTATGCATACCAAAGTGGACTTTTCTGACGATTAACAAACAATTTTCACATATTATCCCTTCCCTTTTTCAGGAAGAAGATGCATCTGAAGATACCGATTCATTATCAAGGGAAGAGTTAGGTCGTGTGATTGGTGAGCGTTGGACAGGGAAAAAAACCGAGGAACAACATGAAGATGCTGGCACTGCTAGGCATAATGATAATGATGATGATGACAATGATGATGATAATGAATATGATGATACATCTGATAACGGACATGATGAGGAGTATGGTGGTTATGATACGGAAACCGAGGAAGACCATCATAAATACGAGGATGATGATCACATGAATGATGTTGGAGATGACCATTCCAGTGATTCCCACAAATACGAGTCAGATGACGAAATTGACATGTCAGGTGAATAAATGTTCTTTGTGATCTACCTATATGCGTTAATTCACCGTCATTTATTTTGATCTTATTATTTTCAAATTTACATATGCTTAAGATATGGAAAGCACAAGCAATCCGTCATGGCTGGAGAAGATCCAACAAACTGTGCGGAAGTTTTTAGACGCTGTTAACCCGTTTCAGACTCCAGTGGATACGTCTGGTAATAATGAAACTTCTTTGTTCATTTGAACAGAAAGGCATTCTCAAAATCATATGAATCATTGTTTATTAATATGTATTGTAGAATCTGAAAATGTGCGAAAAGAATATGATGATGCCAGTGGGAAGCTGTCTAAAATACAATCAAGAATATCAAGTTTAACTAAAAAGCTAGGACACGACTTTGGTAAGTTATATACATATTTATATTTAAATTTTAAACTATTCCCTAAATTGGATTGACTCTTAGTAATCTATTTTTTATATTATAGGCCCAGAGAAGGAGTTCTACTCACTATACGGTCAATGTTTTGAGATAAAAGAAAACAAGTTACAAACTTCATATTCCCTATGCTGAATTTAGGGTTCTTTAGCGTTTAACCGCATTATGCTGAATTTGGTGTTCTTTTTTTTTTTTTTTAAATCTGCTTCAGGTATGTTTACAAAGTATGTCCTTTTAAGGAAGCCACTCAAGAGGAGGGCCATAGCACAACTCGTTTGGGGTATGTGTTTATTTTTCCGTTAAACTGTCACCTGATTTCGGATTTTTAACGTCTTGAATATATATATTTTTTATTTTAACGAGTTTGATTTTCTATTTTTATGTGTATAGGCAATGGGATAAATTTGATGAGTCACACAGAGTCATGGTCTTTTCAAATGGAGACAAATGTTGGAATGGGCCTCAAAGAAGCTTAACGGTATCCGACTTCATTATGTTATATTAATATTAATTCAGTCATATAAGGAGGTCGATTCAGAACAATGATTCATGTGTTTTCTTTCTCAACATGTAACAGGTGAGATTAAGATGTGGATCAAAAGTTGAACTTGCTGATATAGATGAACCAAGCCGTTGCGAGTAAGTTAAACCCCCCCCCTCCCCCCCCCCCCCCCTCTTCCAACTCACGCTTTAAAAATGCGGACTTAACAGTACTTATTTTTCACTGCAGATACTCAGCATTGTTAACTACTCCAGCCCTATGCCAGGAAGGAAGACTCAAGGTACGTGTTATACCTATAATGGGTTGATTTTTGTTATCCATAACTAGGCAAAAGGGTAAAGTTAGGCCATGTGTTATACCTAGTGGGTGTTGAGTGAAGTTTTGAATGTTTTCTAATACAATTTATTATTTTTTTAAGCAATTAGTGATAGGAATCAAAGTACGAACGGGTCGGATTTTTCAAAATGAAACAAAACAGATAGGCAACGGTAGTTCGAGATACAGAAAACACCACCAGAACTATTTGTTGAGCAAATTCTAAACTCGAATCGAGATACAGTTGCACCACTCAAATCTAATTTAGATTCCAAAGAACACCATTCAATTTTTACTACACTTGAACTAGCAATGGAAAAAAATACGTTTACTCAAACATAGAGAAAACATTTTTTTTTCTAAACCCAAAACTCACTGACTTTTTATCGAAACATCTGGTCGATACGTATGGAAAATAAAAGATAACTATTACTAACCCGCTTCCTACATTCTAGGTAAATTAGTAACTAACTTACTACCTATTAAGCTAGAAGTACAAGTGAACAAGCATTGAAAGTAAAGTGCATTAACATAAATAAAGAAAAGTAAAAATTAATTAATCAACCCAATATGAACATACCCAAATTAATTAATCAACCCAATATGAACATGCCCAAATTAATTAATCAACCCAATATACTCTTTTCTCCTGATTCATGGAACCATCTTTGACCCAGATTTATATCAATTAGTATTAATTATTTATAAACAATTAATTATTTATAAACAATTACTTATTAAATAATAAAAGAACATAAATATTAGTATTAATTATTTATAAACAATTATTAAATAAAAATAGAACATAAATGAAAGATTAGTTTTTAAATTTGAAAGCATTGCACAATTAATATTAATTATTAAATACAGTTTGTATGGAATTTATAGGTGAGTTTTTTTTATAAAACTTTTTTATTATTATTTTTTTTAACTTGAAGCTGTTTTACAACGAAAAAATTTAAATCGGATTGTAACAGTTGATTTTGGAAGCTCATGAGCGTGAATGAGCTCACGACTCACCGCTCACGCAAGGGCGCGGTGTGGTGTTCCAGCGAGCGTAAGCCGACGTGGCTGTTTTTCCTCTCCTTGCTCACAATGCAATACACGGCCCTATTTCTAATGTAAAAGGAAGTGGGTCAAGCCTGTCCTCGAAAGCGATCTGAAGTGTATTTAAATGCATAAAACCTCCTAAACCACTTTACTAAAAAAGTTATTATCATAAATCATAATAACACTATAGTTTTTGTAATATAGTTGGATAGAAATGTTTGTGCGTTGGCCCGACCGGACCGTTTTGGCGTTTTCTACATATTGCTCCCTGTATTGGATCTTCTGATTGTATTTTGGGTTGCGTTACAGGAACTAGAAGATAAACTAGAAGCGGTGAACAAGGATCAACCTCAAGGTCATGATGAGCTTTGAATAGGTAACGGGTTTTCACAGTTACCAAAAAAAATTTTGGACCAAAAATGTATTGGTCAACCGTAACCAACCCTCCCGACCCTCCTATTCTACCACCACCTATATTCGTGTCATCCTCCGCTGGCCTTTACTTATTAGGTTTAATCTTCAATTCTTAGATTTAAAAAACGATAATTTATGTCAGTATGGTAATAATTTTTTGCAGGTTAACAATCTTATAGATCGAAGGTGACCCGACCCCTCTGTCCTTTTTCCATTTTTGTACTGAACTTACTAAATAGGATAAATACAACACTTCCATGAAATGTGGAGCCGAGAGTTGAGACTAGTGAAACCATTCTTATAGTAACTTGTACTTGATGCATTTATAGTTGAACTTCGGCGTCTATGTTAGGGGGACCGTGAATTCATTCTTTTGTAATCGAGTTGAAAAAACGCTCCTATGATGTTGCTTTTTGTCTACATGACAATTTGCATATTGAATCCCCGGCACTCTGTTGAAGTTCAACCTTATACATTGTTTTTTCTTTAGTAATTATGCCAGTTTTATGGCTGTACAAGTCTTGAATCATGATTCATAATGTTTTTTCACAACAAGAAAGTCGTGGGTCATGATTCTTATTGATTATCTAGAAGGTCAAACTTATGTTTTGCACAAGCATCTAGAAGCATACCAAAATGAGGTTAGTAGGAAACCATTAGATAATTAGAAATAAAGTAATAGATTTGGCTTCGACTTTCATTAAAACATAGACGATTATAGACTAATGGCAGGTAGACGGGCAACAAGCTGCGTCACTACCCCCTAATGAACTCTTTCTTAAGTTTTAGAATTTAGATCATGTTTAATGGATGGTAGGCATATCCTCCTCTCTTACGTTTCTTTTGTTTATGAAACATTTCATTTTTTATCTGTTCAAGGCGGTTTCTGTAGTTCGTATGTATTTAGAAATTTTCATTAGGGGTTCATAAGCAGCGGAAACAGATCAAAAAATGTCTAAATTGAAACAAGTCGTCTGGTTAGGTTGTTTTGAGTTCTGATAGTTTGGATCTTGGAACCGGTCGTGTGAACCAAATCGACTGAACCTGTATATTTAAAAATTTTAATACAAACCAGCAATTTTGAAAAAAAAAAGAAAAAAAGAAAAAAATTGAACCGTCAAATTACTAAAATTGGTAGGTTTAGATGAGACCATCAACATTTTGCAGTTAGTTTTGAGTTTTGATAGTTTGGATGTTGGAATTGATCGTGTGAACCAAATCGACTGAACCATCTTCATATTTTAAATTTTAAATACAAACTAACATCATCATCATAATACTTTGGGGTAAAACCCACCAATAGCAAAAGCTAAGGTAGCGTTTAAGGAGGGTAAGATGTAGACAGTCTTACATCTACCTCGTAGAAATAGAGAGACTGCTTTCAGTAAGAGTGAGGCTCCCAGCTCGATAGTAGTTTTACATTAAGCATTGGACATAAGGCTCATAATACTCAACAATCGGGAAAAAGGCCGATTAGTGCATGTACCCTTTTGTCTTTCAGCTATCAACGTTACCACATGATGCATGATTAACCGTTCATTGCTTTTAATGTTATTTTCACGAAATGAATAAAATAACGTTAAAATTAGTGCAACTTTCACTTTTAGCCCCCGAGGGTCCAGACATATGTACATTATATGTGCACATCGCAAACAAAGCGTATTTTAATACCAACTAACAATTTTGAAAAAAAAAAAAATCAAACCATCAATTTTGAAAACACGCTTGTGTGGACTTTACAAAATTGACCCCTCTTGTTGGGCTTAGGGATAATGGGTTTGTTGTTGGCTAGACAGCGTTAAAGGCGGAATCAGGTAAGATCGCTAAACACGAGAAAACTTGTTTAGAGAATCAACACGTGTTTATCTCATTTGTTTTTGATACATTTTGTTACCTAGCCCCAGTTGTCGTGGAATTCCTGAACAGGGTGCAACAGGTCGTGAAGAGTAATCTCTTGACCTTTTAAGAGTCGCTTCGTCTTTAGTAGGATCGGTTTTGCAATTCAAAAGGGGGTTATGACGCAGCTTGTTGCCCGTTTACCTGTTATTTGTTTGTAATTTATTTTTTGGGTTTTTTAATGAAAATACCTAATAAATGATTATAAAATTTGTTGTTTTGCAAAATCGTATCATATTACATGTTGCGCTACAAGTGATACTTTTTTCTGGTTAGGTTTGTTTATGTGTTTATATCACATAATATATTGTGCTAACTTGATTGGTTGATCATAAAATGTAATGAAGTTTATTATACTAATTAAAGTCGTTTTGGTGTGGTTCATACATACTTTTAAAAAGTAAACGTACCAACACCTTTTTTTTTGTTTCTTCTAAAACAAGTAGCCCAAACCAGGTCAATTTTGATGGTTTTCAAACCCGGTCGCTAAACCGACTCGTGGGTAAGAAAACCGAGGTATGATTGTGGCACTTTTTGGTCCTTTTTCTTTGGGAGTCAATAAGTTTTTGACTTTTTGGTTTAGGCCAATTATACGGTTTTAGGATTCGATGGTTTTGAGTCTTCTGATCATGACCAACAAAATAATCTAAAAAAATTATAATCTTGTGTAAACATGATTTAAACTAGCTTTTGATTACAACTTATATAAATATAATAAATCATTCTACACGATAAAAGTATATGTATTACAGTATTAGCGATACTAAATGAGTATATATAGATTTTAAACCTTGAAAGATTTATTAAAATTTTAAAACTTTTGCTATGGTTGATCTATGGTGGGACTGTGGTTTTTGCTAAAAAACAAGTTTTACACATGGAGAACACGATCGACCCGGGTTGCAACCATGCTGCAACCATGCATTGATTGTGAGCTTTCTATCCGAATTGGCATTTTTACAAAAAAATCTGCCTTCAGATGTGTTCTTAATTTCGAAGCTTCCTACGGTTTCTATATAACATCTAATAAGTTTTAAGAGCTTTATCACATATTCCAAACGTCTAAAAATGTTACAAATTAGACGCATATATTTATTCAAAGTGTAGAAAATTTCCTTAAAAATACATAATTCACACAATTTGTAAAGCTAATTTAATGCCTGTAAACAAATATGTGTAAAAAAGACCTAAAGTGTGAGAAAGGTAAGAAAGAATCTCAGCCATTAGATCTTTGATCTAATGGTTGAGATAATAGGGACCAAATTGTAAAATATTTTTATTAATTTGGACTGAATTGAAATATCTAGGGGCAATTGTGTCTTTTTATACCCATTTTGTAAATCAAAATCCCTACAATTTCTCTCTCTCTCTCTCTCTCCAGATCTCTCTCTATCATCTATCATACGTTCAGAATTTCTCTCTCCAAGACCAACTCCAAGAACACCACGAATCGGAAGATCAAACATCAATCGGAAGCCGGTGTCGGAAGCGGTTGTTGAAGACGATCGTTGTTGATAAATTAATGTGTCGGACGGTGGCGGAAGCGGTTGTTGAAGACGATTGTGTCAGACGGTGGCGGAATAAAAATTTCGATCTACAATGCGCCATTGATTATATTAGGGTTCTGATTCAGAAATTATTGGAGATAATCACACTGTTATCATGAATATTGTGGAATCTTAATATCCGATTGGGGCAACGATGGAGTTTATACTATAGCAGAGACATTGAAGCAGAGGATTTGCTACGTGGAACTGTGAAGAAGATGATACAGATGTGTAAGGATTTTGAATAGTGTTATTTTTCTTTTCATTAATGGTGTTATTTTCTTCTCTGAATTGTGTTATTTTTTTCTTTTCTGAATGGTGTTATTTTCTTATCTGAATGGTGTTATTTTTTTTCTTTTCATTAATGGTGTTTTTTTCCTTTCTTAATGGTGTTATTTTCTTTTCTGAATGGTGTTTTTTACTTTTCTGAATGGTGTTATTTTGTTTCTGAATGGTGTTATTTTCTTTTTCTGAATGGTGTTATATTTATTTACTGAATGGTGTTATATTCTTGTACTGAATGGTGTTATTTTTATTGTCTGAATGGTGTTATACTGTTTATTGAATGCTGTTATTTTTTTTTTACTGGATGGTTTTTTTTTGTTTCTGAATGGTGTTATTTTTGTTTCTGAATGGTGTTATTTTGTATCTGTATGGTGTTATTTTGTTTCTGAATGGTGTTATTTTTTGGTTACTGAATGGTGTTATTTCTTGTACTGAATGGTGTTATCTTGTGTACTGAATGGTGTTATATTTTTGTTTACTTAATGGTGTTATATTTTTTTCGTAAAAACACAATGAATTGAACTATGAATTTTTTTAAAACACCATGTCATGAACATGGATCTGATTCTGTGAATGATGCAAAAAAAATTAAAATGAATGATGTTATGGACGGTTATATTCCTTAAATCAAGGATTTTCTCTCTCCAAATCCTTAAATCAAGGATTACCATATTTGAATTTGTTAATGCATTTACAATCTTACCCTTTTCTATTAATTTAGATCTAATGGTTGAGATTCTTTCTTACCTTTCTCACACTTTTGATCTTTTTTACAATAACTCCACCCTATGCAACTCTACCAACATAATAATATTCACTAAGTGTAACACACATGCTTGAATCCAATCTCATAACACATGGGTTGGGAGAACCAGAAAAAAAAATATGGTCATTAGGACACTATAACATTTGGGAGATTTGAAAGACAATAAATGCGAAGGATTTCAATAATCATTGCATTCCCTACACTTGAACAGCGTATATCATCAAAGAGAACTTGTTCTTATGGATTAGAAAATAGATCCAAATTTTGTAACTTAATTTGGGAGAGACGGTGTAATTTTAATATTCGAGACATGATCGTGTAATTGTTGTTTGGGTTTTTTCAGCCTTATGTTGGTTGGGTTTTTTCAGCCTTGTTACCAGGGACGTTGCCCCAGGACCCCCATTTGGTATAGGGTTTATGGTGTCGAAATGAAAGTGGCTTTAATTGAGTGTGCACTCCGTGCCTCCTAACTCAAGTAAATATTTACATTCTAACTTCTCAATTGATCTTTAAGTAAATCTAAACCACCTAAAATGATATTGTTGACACTAACATCAACAACACGTCATAATTAACTTTTAAAAGTATTTAAATATTACATAATTATTAAATACTATAGTGTTATGTTTGTAATATCTAAAAGAACAAAATATGCCATTTATAGAGTTAATTACATGGTTAGTTCCTGAGGTTTGAGAAAAGTTTCAAGATTGGGTACTAAGAGTTTAAAGTAACAATCTAGGGTATTAACTTTTGATTTTGTAACATCCTAAGGTATTAAGGCTAACATCAGTTAAAAACTAACTGAGAACTGAAGTTAATTTCGTCAATCTTAATACGTAACTTTATTACCTTTGAGAAATCACAAGGACTTATTGTGTAATTAACTCAATATTTAAAACATACATTTTGTTTTTCTTTTATTATATAACTACACTTCGTTAGTTATTTAACTAAATAATTTTGCAATATTAAGTTCGGCTCGGTTTCATATAACGAAATGTAGATAAATAATCTTTTAGAATATATAACCCTTCACACAACAAAATTTGTATAAAAAATACGTTGTGAGTTCGACTCGATTTCACACAATGAAACGTAAATAAAAAGTACGTCATGAGTTCGGGTCGGTTTTACACTACGAAAGGTAGATAAAAAAATACGACGTGAGTTCAGCTCGGTTTTACACAACGAAACACAAATATTAAAATCGATGTGACGTAATCGTAGATAAGAAAATACGTGGTGACGTATTTAAAATCTTTTAGAAAATATAACTTTTCACACAACGAAACGTATATAAAAATATGTTGTGAGTTCGGCTCGATTTCACACAATGAAAAGTAGATAAAAAGTACGTCGTGAGTTCGGATTGGATTCACACAACGAAGCGTAGATAAAAAGTATGTTGTGAGTTCGAATGGGTTTAACACAACAAAACGTAGATAAAAAACACGCCGTTACGTATATTAAATCTTTTAGATTATATAACTTTCTTCCCCATTTCAAGATTTATTTAGTTAAATAGTTTTAAAAAATAGTTAGATAATAAAAGAAAAAGAAAATTTGCATTTTAAATGATAGATTCGCATAACGATATGTAGATAAAAATATGTTGGGAGTTCGGATCGATTGTATATAACGAAACATGGATAAAAAATACGTTGTTACAAACATAAAATCTTTTACAATCTATAACAATTTTCACCGTTTCAAAATTTATTTAGTTAAATAGTTAAAAAAACTAGTTAGATAATAAAAGAATATGAAAAAATGTGTTTTAAATGATAAAAGTGAATTACATGCTCCAAGTCCGTTGGTTTCTCAAAGTAACAAGGTTAGGTAATAAGATGTGAAATGATGAAAATACCTTTTTTTTCTTAGATAGTTTTTAAGTGGAGTTAGCCTTAGTACTCTAGGATGTTACAAAACCAAAAATTAATACAAAAGATTGTTACTTTAAAATCTTAGTACTCAACCTTGTTACTTTTCACAAACCATAAGGACCAACCACGTAATTAACTCTCATTTATATATATATATATATATATATATATATATATATATATATGGGAAGGTTCATTGGGGAACACTAAAAAAGTGGGGAACAGCGGGGAATCGACTCAAACGAACTCCGATTGGACTCATTCCAGTGGCGTTGGAACCGGCTCGTCGAACCCTAACTAAGACCTCTTAACCCTAAATCCTAACTCCTAAACTCTAAACCCTAAAGCTAAAAAATAAGGCTAAAACCTAAGCTAAACCGTAAAATCTAAACTATAAACCCTAAAGGCTAAACCCTAAGGCTAAACCCTAAAAGCTAAACCCTAATATATTTAGGGTTTAGGGGTTATGATTTAGGGTTAAAAGATCCTAGTTAGGGTTCGACGACCCGGTTCCAACGCTGCTGAAATGAGTCCAATCGGAGTTCGTTTGAGTCGGTTCCCCACTGTTCCCCACTTTTTTAGTGTTCCCCACTTTTTTAGTGTTCCCCAATGAATCTCACACTATATATATATATATATAGAGGCCGGTTATCATACAAATGCCCTTATCGTACATTACGTACGCTACAATCTCAGCCGTCAGATCATCTTCCCGCATTTTAAAATCGCATGTTGTTTTTTTATAACAATTTCGCATGTGATAATTTTTTATGAATTCGCATGTTGTTTTTTTGTACCAATTTCGCATGTGATAATTTTGATGAAATAGCATGTTGTTTTTTTTTATAACAATTTCGCATGTGATAATTTTTGATGAATTCGCATGTTGTTTTTTGTACCAATTTCGCATGTGTTAATTTTGATGAAATAGCATGTTTTTTTTATAACAATTTCGCATGTGGTACAAAAAACAACATGCGAATTCAATGCGGGAAGATGATCGGGCGGCTGAGATTGTAGCGTACGTAATGTACGATAAGGAGATTTGTACAGTACTCTTTACCTATATATATATATATATATATATATATATATAGCAGTCCCCTATATATATATACTGAATAATAAATAGGTATTTGAGGGGGATTGTTCAATTTAAGTTCAAATCTTATAGCCCACAAAAGAACATTTTTTTTTTCAAAATAAATGATTTACTAAAAATTGTTACAACTAACCGGATCACCATTACTCGTCAAAAAACGGCCCTCGGCTATGTATGTGTACAATTGTTTAACTTGTTTAAAACTAGGAAGTAGGAACCAAAACCCATATGTGAAGATCTTGTTGGGTTCGGTTCTGTTCAAACATGAAAGAAAACATGAAAATACATACCTGTCACAGCAGAAAGTGCAGCGGAGAATCCAGTAATGGAGTTCGACATGCTTGTCATCTTGATCTGGTTCCTCCTTAGGGTGCTGACTGATGATGGGGACTTAGAAATCGAATAGGGGATTCGATTAGGAGAGGAGGTCGAATTGGTGATGATGTTATGCTTATGGGGTTTTTGTGTCTAAATTGTGTAACCTTTCAACCTCTACATAAGACTCCTTTATATAGGCACCCAGGAGGAAACCTAATTAGTTAATAAGGGTAATATGGTCCATCAACAATTACCAACTAATTATTTAATAGGTTATTATATATTTTGATCTATATTATGTAAATGATTATAATGGCTACTAGATTAAATATTAAACATAATATATTTAATCTTACATTCTCCCACTTAGCCGAGTAATCATTTACTATGAGTGTTAGATAAGTCTGATCAGGAGTTAACACTCATTTTAGCTTTAAACAAGTACTATAGCAGAGAAATACAGCCGTTGAATCATTATGCGACTCAGGACCCCCATTAATCATACTATAGCCTTAATTTAAAACCTAATCGTCATGATCAAAATACGCGTAAGCCCTTTGTTTGATTTGTAACTTTATTTGTCTATATGCCATTATACCGGTTGAACATATTCTAAGAGACATACAAAATCAAACTGAGGAAATTCCATTAATCATAAAACATAAGCTAGTACAATATGCTTAAATAAGGTCTTTACTAAATCCCATATTCCGAACATGTTCTTCATAAACCTTAGGAGGGAGACCTTTAGTCATCGGATCCGCAAGCATATCTTTAGTACTAATATACTCAATACAAAGATTATTTTCCTCAACTCGTTCACGTACGAACAGATATTTTGTATCGAGATATAAACCAGCTCCAGTCGAACTGTTACTGTTCGAGAAACTAACGGCAGCTGAATTATCACAATAAAGCTTCAATGGTCTAGAAATGGAATTAACGATTTTGAGTCCAGTGATCAGATTTCTAAGTAACATTCCATGACAGGTTGCGTTATAAACAGCAATGTACTCTGCCATCATTGTGGAAGTTGTGGTCAACTGTTGTTTATGACTCTTCCATGAGATAGGGCCGCCTGCTAACATAAAGATATAGCCCGAAGTGGATTTCTTGTCATCTTTGCATTTGGCAAAGTCAGAATCAGAATAGCCCACCACTTCTAAATGATCACTTCTTCTATAAGTCAGTTTATAGTCTTTCGTCCCTTGCAGATATCGAAGTACCTTCTTAGCTGCTTTCCAGTGATCTAGGCCAGGATTAGTCTGATAACGGCCTAGCATTCCAGCAATATAAGCGATATCTGGGCGAGTACAGACTTGAGCATACACCAGGCTCCCGACTACTGACGCGTAAGGTATCTGGCTCATTTGCTCCTTCTCAACCTCTGTTGTCGGACACTGGAATGAACCGAAAACATCTCCCTTGACTACTGGAGCGACGGAGGGTTTGCATTGTTGCATGTTATATCGTGTAAGAACACGATCTATGTAGGCCCTTTGGGACAATCCTAAGATCCCTTTGTGTCTATCTCGGTGAATTTCGATGCCAATGACGTAAGAAGCATCTCCAAGATCCTTCATGTCGAAGTTATGCGAGAGTAACCGCTTCGACTCATGCAACATGTCTAAACTATTACTTGCCAATAGAATATCATCTACATAAAGGACAAGAATAGTAAAGTTGCTCCCACTCATCTTGAGGTAGGTGCATTGATCCACTTGATTCTTCATAAAACCTTGTTTCTTGATGACTTCATCAAACTTGAGGTACCATTGACGTTATGCTTGTTTTAACCCGTAAATGGATTTCTTCAACTTACAGACTAGATGCTCCTCACCTTCAGGTTTAAAGCCTTCAGGCTGCTTCATGTAAACATCTTCGTCCAAATCTCCGTTAAGGAAAACGGTTTTAACGTCCATCTGATGCAGCTCCAAATCGAAATGAGCTACTAGGGCCATGACGATCCTTAATGAATCTTTACGAAATGAGCTAAGGGTTATCGTTTCTATTGTCCTTCCCATGTCACCCGTATTGTTGAAACCAAGCGTGCCGCGTTCCTGGAGGATTTCAAGGTCAGTGGGAGCAGTACCAACCCTTACGAAGAATTGCAAGAAGTACAAGACGCAGGGGGGGGGGGAGGGAGACTCGTCGCTTACCATTACTCTGATTACTCCTCTTGTACCCAATGCAACTACTGTACCTGAAGCTACTGCACCAACTCCAAATTCACCTCTACAATCAGAACCCATTATACCTCATGACGAAGGCACATCAAACGCTCAAAACCAAGACAACACTGAACCCGATAATCCACTCAGGAGGTCATCTAGGCAAAGAAGGCCTACTAATTGGGATGATTATGTTACCTACCTGACTGAAATGGATCCTGGAAAGCTCAATGATCCTATCTCTTACAATGAAGCCATTAGCAGCGATCAGTCTTCTGAATGGAATAAAGCGAAGATTGATGAGCTTGAATCCATGAAGAAAAATGACGTTTGGGATTTGGTAGAATTACCCAACGGAGCCAAACCCGTAGGATGTAAATGGGTATTCAAAACAAAACTGGATCCGAATGGGAACGTTGAACGCTACAAAGCGAGATTGGTTGCAAAGGGCTACACTCAGAAAGAGGGAATTGATTATCAAGAGACGTTTTCACCTGTCTCTCGTAAAGATTCATTAAGGATCGTCATGGCCCTAGTAGCTCATTTCGATTTGGAGTTGCATCAGATGGACGTTAAAACCGCTTTCCTTAACGGAGATTTGGACGAAGATGTTTACATGAAGCAGCCTGAAGGCTTTAAACCTGAAGGTGAGGAGCATCTAGTCTGTAAGTAGAAGAAATCCATTTACGGGTTAAAACAAGCATCACGTCAATGGTACCTCAAGTTTGATGAAGTCATCAAGAAACAAGGTTTTATGAAGAATCAAGTGGATCAATGCACCTACCTCAAGATGAGTGGGAGCAACTTTACTATTCTTGTCCTTTATGTAGATGATATTCTATTGGCAAGTAATAGTTTAGACATGTTGCATGAGTCGAAGCGGTTACTCTCGCATAACTTCGACATGAAGGATCTTGGAGATGCTTCTTACGTCATTGGCATCGAAATTCACCGAGATAGACACAAAGGGATCTTAGGATTGTCCCAAAGGGCCTACATAGATCGTGTTCTTACACGATATAACATGCAACAGTGCAAACCCTCCGTCGCTCCAGTAGTTAAGGGAGATGTTTTCGGTTCATTCCAGTGTCCGACAACAGAGGTTGAGAAGGAGCAAATGAGCCAGATACCTTACACGTCAGTAGTCGGGATCCTGGTGTATGCTCAAGTCTGTACTCGCCCAGATGTCGCTTATATTGCTGGAATGCTAGGCCGTTATCAGACTAATCCTGGCCTAGATCACTGGAAAGCAGCTAAGAAGGTACTTCGATATCTGCAAGGGACGAAAGACTATAAACTGACTTATAGAAGAAGTGATCATTTAGAAGTGGTGGGCTATTCTGATTCTGACTTTGCCAAATGCAAAGATGACAAGAAATCCACTTCTAAATGATCACTTCTTCTATAAGTCAGTTTATAGTCTTTCGTCCCTTGCAGATATCGAAGTACCTTCTTAGCTGCTTTCCAGTGATCTAGGCCAGGATTAGTCTGATAACGGCCTAGCATTCCAGCAATTAGAGTTCTCAGGATACCCGATAAAGAAACAGGTAACTGTTTTAGGGTCAAGTTTCCTTAGGAAAGGATTGTAAAGTTTTGCTTCAGCAATGCAGCCCCATACTTTCATATATTTAAGACTCGGTTTCCTTCCTGTCCAAAGTTCATAAGGAGTTTTAGGGACAGACTTAGAAGGAACTCTATTGAGTATATGAACAACTGCTTTTAACGCTTCAGTCCAGAGGAATAATGGTAAATTAGTGTTGGCTAACATACTGCGCACCATGTTCATAAGGGTACAGTTTCTTCTTTCAGCGACACCGTTCTGCTGAGGTGTACCAGGCATGGTGTATTGGTTCACAATCCCCTGGCCCTTACAAAACTCGTAAAATGGACCAGGAGCTTGACCCACATCAGTATGTCTTCCATAATATTCACCGCCTCTATCTGATCTCACAACATAATCTGACGATCTAATTGCTTTTCAACTTCAGCCTTATAATCTTTAAAAGTTGTAAGAGATTTAGACTTCCCCTTAATAAGATACAAGTACATGTAACAAGAATAATCATCAATAAAAGTGATAAATGAAGTATGTCCTGTTATGCCAGCGATTTGGTAGGGACCACTAATGTCAGTGTGAATGAGTTCTAATAAATTAGAGCTCCTAGTGGCACCTTTCTTATTCGCTAATGTCATTTTACCTTTAAGACATTTGACACATGTTCCAAAATCAGAGAAATCGAGAGGAGGTAAGACTTCATCCTTTACGAGACGATTTAATCGTTCTCTTGAGATGTTGTAACACCTGTGCCTTCACGGCCATCAAACAAATACCAAAGCAATGAAATATTGTATTTCATACTTGGTATTTGTAAAAATATGTGTATCATTTGCACATATCAATTCTTGTTCAATTTCAAACTCTAAATCGCTTTCTGGAAGGTTATACGCGCACCGATGCGTAAATATAACCAGTTTAATGCAACAAACACTCCGGAATAGTGACATAGGCTTAACATACCTTAAATAACCTTTACATAACTTAGAAATAAGTTTTGAAGGCTTTGGTATGGCAAAATCAAGTTAAATCGCTTACAGGGACTAAAGTTGACAAACTGCGAAAGTATGCCAATTTAAACTGTAACAGACCTTCCGGGACATGACCATAAGTTAAACATACCACAAATATCCTTTACATAGCTTAGAAATAGGCTTTGAGGTGTTCGGTGTGCTAAAATAAACTTTTGGGTCATTCAGGGACTAAAAGTGTCAAAAAGTGCACAAGTTTGCATTTTCGCGCATAACTTACGTTCTGAATACATCCGGACATCCAAAAATTTATATAAGCATGACTATATTATATTTGAGTGTTCGCTTTAAGAAAAATCCATTCGTCGCGTCATTTGGTTCGTTTTTCGCGCTTATGCGCATTCCGTCGTAATTAACCGAACATCGCGTTCGTACGGCCAAACGAACCGACATCCGAGATATTTTTGAGCATGTTTTAAGTTCCCTATACTTTAACTTCATTTTAGAGCTTTGAAATGGGGTTAACGGGCCTTAAACGTGTCAAAAATGGCCTAAATACAGTTCAGGGACCAAAACTGACTTTCTGCCAAACTTCACCCCTACGATGCGTAGCCACTTTTTGGCTACGATGCGCAGGGGGTCTTCTGACCAGGTGCAATGTTTAAAACAGCCTGTTTTCAGCAGATTTAACCTCCACCACATGTTCCTACTTGCTTAGTCATGAAGATAAGAAGCATATGTGGCCTCCATAACCTTTCAACACTTGTACGGATCGGATCATGGCACGTTTTCCATGAAACGATCTCAACGGTGGACCGAATACTATAAATACCCCACCCCCCATTGCTTTAAAACTCACAAGAATTCTGATTTGAGAGCTCTAAGTTGAAACCATTGTTTCATACCTGAGTTCTTGAGTCGGGATTAGCATTCGGGGACCCTGGGTTAGTATTCTTTCGTTCTTTTCCTTATTTTACTGCTTTTCGAGTCAGAAAGTCAAACTTTGTTTGACTTTCAGCGTTGACCAGTAATGGTCAATGCGAAGTTCGTTTGAACTTCGCAACGTGAGTGTAATCACGTTGGTCATAGTCCTTTGGGACTATGCCCACTGATTACCACGTTGTCTAGAGTCGTAGGGTAGGCGATCTGATAAATCGCCTATACCTTCGAACTCGACCCATTTGGTCGATCATTAGGATCCGACCAAATACAGTAGGTGACCATAGTAGGTAGGGAATAACCTTCCGAGGTTATACCCTATGGTCACATCGTTTAAGTAGTTGTATGATAGGTAGTTTATATGCCTTAGGTAAATTACCAGAATACCCTTTTCATGTATAATTGGTAATTAAGCATATGTAACCTAAACTTTTGTCACGTAACTGATTATGTAACATGTTTAGGCATATAACACTTGTCATAGGGCTAGTTAGGCGGTCCAAACGCGTTTTACGCGAACGACGCGTTAAAGTAGCATAAGCTTCCTAAACGGGTCGTAATGGGTCGATAAGACTTAGGTTAAGTTTCATTTAGCATGTAGGCTTTGTTAAACCATATCATATGAGTTCCTACACTCATTTGGTTTACAAACCCTAATGCTACCCAGTCTTCCGATATAGGTCCGGTTTATTAACATAGTTACCTATATTAGGTGCCGTTTGATTCCGTGATCTCTAGCATTGTTTGGTTGTCACTCAAGGACTACTGAGCATTCTCAAGTGAGTACATAGACCCCTCTTTTACTGTTTTCCAAACTGTTTTGGGGTGGAACACATGTGCCTACTTGTTACTTTCTTGCTTTCCTGTTTTCATATCATATACCTGCTATGTTTGTTAGTACATTATAGTACGTCGTTTTACATTGACATTTTATGCTATGTATGTATATAGCGTGCATACTTAGTACATCGTTTTACATGACATTTTATGCTATGTATGTATATAGCGTGCATACTTAGTACATCGTTTTACATGACATTTTATGCTATGTATGTTCATTTAGTTCATACTTAGTACATTGTTTTACATCACATCACATGCTATGTATGTTCTTTGTTGCATACTTAGTACATTTTCATTTCATCACATGCTTACATTTTGGTATGACATTTGGTTTGTTAAATGGGACAATACATTCATTAACATTAGCTACGCCGTTCGTTAGTAGGTAGTGGTACCATAGGAATTGACAACTCCCGTTCCGGACGTCCCAGGGAAAGGGGATGAAAGGAATGACCGAATTCGTTGACATTTAAGACAGATAAACCTTTAATTTGTTTAAAGGGTTTATCACCTCAGTCGCAAGGCTTGGATGTATGCATTGGAACAACACCGCATAAATGATCATTATCAGTATAGCATGCATTTACACAAAACATAAAGTTGATTTAAACACAGTTTTACTTCAATACTTTGTTCTTGTGCATATGGTTTAGTTGACACATTTCGCTAGCCATACAGGACATTTTGACATAGACATTTTAACATGATTGACATTGATCATGCATATAGACATTTTAACATGATTGACCTTGATCATGCATTTTCACAAGACATAATGCTGATTTAAACTAAGTTTTACTTCAATACTATGTTCTTGTGCATATGGTTTAGTTGACACATTTCGCTAGCCATACAGGACATTTTGACATAGACATTAGACATAGACATTTTAACATGATTGACCTTGAATCATGCATTTTTTTCACAAGACATAATATTGATTTAAACCAAGTTTTACTTCAATACTATGTTCTTGTGCATTTCACCTATGGTTTAGTTGATGCGCTTTCACTAGCCATACATATCACATTTGTTTTACATTACATGATTTACATTGATCATGCATTTTGACATATTATTCAATACATTTGGCAATTGGTTAAACATAGACATCTTACATTGATTGGTTTGGTTTGATTAAGTGATTAAGTAACGATGCGTGTGTAATATGATACAAGCATGGTGGATACGCCGCTGGTACTTCCTATATATAAGTGTTTGTATGGTATTACATATCGTAGCGTTATTTGAATCATTTCAGTTTGATACATATAACATTTTATACAAATAACATACTTTTCACAAGACATTGTTTTACAAAACAACTTATCTTTTACAAACTCATTTAACTTGGTTATTCATTTAACCATACATTACTCACTTATTTATACATATCATCTGAACTCATTGTTTTTCAAATGATTTACAAAACAAAGCAAATAACAAGGTTCATGACTAAACATTTTCTCAAACATAAGTCATGACACCTATTTTCACAAAACCTATGTATCTCACCGGCATTTTTATGCTGACGTACCATATTTTCACATGTGTTTTTCAGGAGCTGTTGCATAGGATGATCAAGATACACATAGGCAGATTTGGGCTTTAGTGACAATAAAAGATGCAAGACTAGTTAATTATGTTGTATTTCTTTGTTTGTTAAGACATTGTAACACTTTTATTGAATAAAACGAAACTTTAATTTCCATGGTTGTGAAACATTAATTCTGTTACAACACTCCCCGATGTTTCCGCCACGTTTTGTATGTTCCACGTGGTCGGGGTGTGACAGAAAAGATGGTATCAGAGCCAATGGTTATAGGGAATTAGGTTATTAGTAATTAGTAATGCTTTGACCTAGTCTATAACCTTCTTAGGACCCTAACGCGAGTTTACTTGCGTTTAGTCATAAAACAATACCGTCACCTATCCTTAGGCGACGACCACAACAAGAACATAAATTTCAAAACCGCTTTGAAAACTAATCATCTGTTCTAGGATGATTGATTACTAGGTTTTGAACTCTCTATTATATGGTTTTGAACCCCTTTGAGTTTTCAAAATTTCGTCAAGGTTTTGGGTTTTAAATAATGTGAACACGTGCAAACTGGAAGGGTGAATGCCTGTATTCTGGGTTTTCTGTCTAGGCAAGCACTTCGTATACATCTCATCAGACGCGAGACCAGTTGTGCTTACCTGGGAATTCTCGGGATGAGTGTTCACTTATAGGCGAGCATGTCTTCAGTGATACATTAATAAGACATGTTTACCTTGATTAGTCACAATCTCATTTGTTTGCCTTAGGTAACAAACAAATGATCACAATTTTTATTCGTTACCATTCGGTATTGATTTTCCCAATAACCTTTCACTTGCTTCTTCCTCTGTCTTTCATCTTCTTCTAGAATGTCTATTCCTCTTGGCACTGGTCAAATGCCTGAGCGAACAGCCAAATTTGTCCAGCAAATTGGCGAAGTGATTCAGAGGACGGTGGATTTAGGTATTGCCATGGCTCGTCTTAACAATGAAGCCTCTCGTCTCGACAATGAAGCCACTCAAGAGACACCAAAGGAAGCAGAAGTCAGGCTTGCACCAACATCAAGGAAGCGTAAGGCTTCAAGGAAACCCGCAACGGTTACACCTAATCAAGCGGGACCTAGCCATGTGGCAAGGCCACCAGCTAGGAAGCCATACAACGGAATTGAACCCTTGTGCAACCAATGTACCCTTCATCATCACCCTAATGTGAAGTGCCGCAAATGCCAAATTTGTGGACTTAAAGGTCATACAGCAAAGGTTTGCGTTGCAGCAGTTGCACCGAATCAAGCTAACAACAAACCTGCACGAGCTCGCTTTCCACCGGGTTCGTGCAACAAGTGTGGTGAGATGGGACATTTCCGAAGAAATTGCCCAAAGATTTCTAATGCAAATCTGACCCACGGATGAGCAGTTTACTGAGTAGAAGATGTTGCTATCTTATGCTTTTGTTCTTTTGTTTCCTTGTAATGTGAAACAATCTGTTTTGTTTATAAATAAATCGTTGTTCACAAATTTTGATATACAAGTATAATTACATGTGAGTATGACTTTTCCTATGATACCTGCATTAAGGAACTATGTTCCTTACAAACTACTCTTGTGATTCTCTCTTTCAAATGATCGCTCATGATTCCTTCGAACATTTTAAGTACTCGTTTCATTCTAAGAAACAAAGTACAGAAAATAAAGTGACATTATGAGTGATCATGCTTCTGCACATCTGTGCCTTTGAATCCTTGGTTAGATAACTAAGGGTATTTCCAAATCTCATACCCATTACATTTTGATTTTTTTTAACATACACAGTAAAAGTATTTCAAAACAATCTTCATGATCTCAAAACATTTCATATAGTTTGAAAACAAATTTTCTAGATACATTGTCTATGTTATTTCAAAAACATTGGCCATGTTATCAAAACCAACCTTTTTAATTTCAAAATATTTCATATAGTCTGAAGACAATATTAACACAATACATTTTCTGATCAAGTGCATGATTTCGAAAAGCATCATTCATATTTTCAAAAACCTTATACATAATTTCAAAATTCATCTTGCATGATTTTAAAATATTTTATAAATATACCTACCTAGTACACCTACTTTATGATATCAAAAGTATTATATATAAGGTTTCGAAAACACTAAACATATTTTTCTTAAAAGAACCCCATGCACAGTTTTCAAAAAATATCTTCCTCGTACATTTACTTAACCTTCAAATTCTGCTTCATATGTCGCCTTGACATATCTAGCATCTCAACCTCATAAGCATTTTACTTATGTTTTGACTTAAGCACATCCAGTGCGAGATTTCAAAACATCTTCAACTTCTAAAATCCATATGGGATCTTTTTATCTTCACATTTAGATCCTTGTGGATGATCATCATTCAAATCAGAGTCCTTAATTGGATTCCTTATGTACCTTAATTCGAACATTTCGGTTCTTTATAATCGAAATCGAATTTTCTCTTCAATAATCTTTCTATCTTTATAGTTAGATTCTTGATAACGTTTAAAGTACCAAATGAAATCCGTTGAATGGATTCCTAGTGTGCTTTAAATGCATGTACGCAAGTAACAAGACAAATTAACAAACAATCCTTGTGGTTATATGATTATGTGTTTATGCATATTGAGTTTTCATTTAAGTATTTTGTGTTTTTATACTCTGGATAATTCGTTATCCAAATCCTCGCAGGATCTTTCATATCTTCATATGAGGGATTCGTAGCAGGATAGTCAAAAGGTACTATCTTAATTCCTTAATGGGCTTCTATGTAATAGTTAAGACCCTTGGATTTTATAGTACTACTCCATGATTCATAAGAGACCCTTTTTAGTGGTCTAGTCAAAAGATTGATTCGCAATCTGGTTAAAGAATGACATCTAGTGATGTAGCTGGACAGACTCCTTGATAGTCTATTTAGATCATTTATTGATCTAGTCTACGGGACTCTATGGCGGTCTAGTCACACTCATCACAGGATTGTTCATTTGGTTTTACCCTACGCATTATAAAATAGACTGTGTGAACTGTGCAAGGAATTGTCTAATTATGGAGGCCTACATAATTATGAAATTTAGTGCATAGAAACCCAGTAAGGTTTATTATGTGTAAGAACCGATAGTGACAACAATAACAAAATGAGAACGATGTAATGGAGGTACGGTGGACGCACCAATGACGCTTCGTATACTTGTATATAAGTATCCCTCTTACATTGCAAGCATAATGTTATTAAAGTTACTAGAAGTTCAGAACCCTAACCAATGTTGTTCGATCTTTTCAACTTCATGCTTTCAAGCTCTCACAAGTTTCCTCTAAATAAATTTCGGGACGAAATTTCCTAAAGTAGGGGAGACTGTAACACCTGTGCCTTCACGGCCATCAAACAAATACCAAAGCAATGAAATATTGTATTTCATACTTGGTATTTGTAAAAATATGTGTATCATTTGCACATATCAATTCTTGTTCAATTTCAAACTCTAAATCGCTTTCTGGAAGGTTATACGCGCACCGATGCGTAAATATAACCAGTTTAATGCAACAAACACTCCGGAATAGTGACATAGGCTTAACATACCTTAAATAACCTTTACATAACTTAGAAATAAGTTTTGAAGGCTTTGGTATGGCAAAATCAAGTTAAATCGCTTACAGGGACTAAAGTTGACAAACTGCGAAAGTATGCCAATTTAAACTGTAACAGACCTTCCGGGACATGACCATAAGTTAAACATACCACAAATATCCTTTACATAGCTTAGAAATAGGCTTTGAGGTGTTCGGTGTGCTAAAATAAACTTTTGGGTCATTCAGGGACTAAAAGTGTCAAAAAGTGCACAAGTTTGCATTTTCGCGCATAACTTACGTTCTGAATACATCCGGACATCCAAAAATTTATATAAGCATGACTATATTATATTTGAGTGTTCGCTTTAAGAAAAATCCATTCGTCGCGTCATTTGGTTCGTTTTTCGCGCTTATGCGCATTCCGTCGTAATTAACCGAACATCGCGTTCGTACGGCCAAACGAACCGACATCCGAGATATTTTTGAGCATGTTTTAAGTTCCCTATACTTTAACTTCATTTTAGAGCTTTGAAATGGGGTTAACGGGCCTTAAACGTGTCAAAAATGGCCTAAATACAGTTCAGGGACCAAAACTGACTTTCTGCCAAACTTCACCCCTACGATGCGTAGCCACTTTTTGGCTACGATGCGCAGGGGGTCTTCTGACCAGGTGCAATGTTTAAAACAGCCTGTTTTCAGCAGATTTAACCTCCACCACATGTTCCTACTTGCTTAGTCATGAAGATAAGAAGCATATGTGGCCTCCATAACCTTTCAACACTTGTACGGATCGGATCATGGCACGTTTTCCATGAAACGATCTCAACGGTGGACCGAATACTATAAATACCCCACCCCCCATTGCTTTAAAACTCACAAGAATTCTGATTTGAGAGCTCTAAGTTGAAACCATTGTTTCATACCTGAGTTCTTGAGTCGGGATTAGCATTCGGGGACCCTGGGTTAGTATTCTTTCGTTCTTTTCCTTATTTTACTGCTTTTCGAGTCAGAAAGTCAAACTTTGTTTGACTTTCAGCGTTGACCAGTAATGGTCAATGCGAAGTTCGTTTGAACTTCGCAACGTGAGTGTAATCACGTTGGTCATAGTCCTTTGGGACTATGCCCACTGATTACCACGTTGTCTAGAGTCGTAGGGTAGGCGATCTGATAAATCGCCTATACCTTCGAACTCGACCCATTTGGTCGATCATTAGGATCCGACCAAATACAGTAGGTGACCATAGTAGGTAGGGAATAACCTTCCGAGGTTATACCCTATGGTCACATCGTTTAAGTAGTTGTATGATAGGTAGTTTATATGCCTTAGGTAAATTACCAGAATACCCTTTTCATGTATAATTGGTAATTAAGCATATGTAACCTAAACTTTTGTCACGTAACTGATTATGTAACATGTTTAGGCATATAACACTTGTCATAGGGCTAGTTAGGCGGTCCAAACGCGTTTTACGCGAACGACGCGTTAAAGTAGCATAAGCTTCCTAAACGGGTCGTAATGGGTCGATAAGACTTAGGTTAAGTTTCATTTAGCATGTAGGCTTTGTTAAACCATATCATATGAGTTCCTACACTCATTTGGTTTACAAACCCTAATGCTACCCAGTCTTCCGATATAGGTCCGGTTTATTAACATAGTTACCTATATTAGGTGCCGTTTGATTCCGTGATCTCTAGCATTGTTTGGTTGTCACTCAAGGACTACTGAGCATTCTCAAGTGAGTACATAGACCCCTCTTTTACTGTTTTCCAAACTGTTTTGGGGTGGAACACATGTGCCTACTTGTTACTTTCTTGCTTTCCTGTTTTCATATCATATACCTGCTATGTTTGTTAGTACATTATAGTACGTCGTTTTACATTGACATTTTATGCTATGTATGTATATAGCGTGCATACTTAGTACATCGTTTTACATGACATTTTATGCTATGTATGTTCATTTAGTTCATACTTAGTACATTGTTTTACATCACATCACATGCTATGTATGTTCTTTGTTGCATACTTAGTACATTTTCATTTCATCACATGCTTACATTTTGGTATGACATTTGGTTTGTTAAATGGGACAATACATTCATTAACATTAGCTACGCCGTTCGTTAGTAGGTAGTGGTACCATAGGAATTGACAACTCCCGTTCCGGACGTCCCAGGGAAAGGGGATGAAAGGAATGACCGAATTCGTTGACATTTAAGACAGATAAACCTTTAATTTGTTTAAAGGGTTTATCACCTCAGTCGCAAGGCTTGGATGTATGCATTGGAACAACACCGCATAAATGATCATTATCAGTATAGCATGCATTTACACAAAACATAAAGTTGATTTAAACACAGTTTTACTTCAATACTTTGTTCTTGTGCATATGGTTTAGTTGACACATTTCGCTAGCCATACAGGACATTTTGACATAGACATTTTAACATGATTGACATTGATCATGCATATAGACATTTTAACATGATTGACCTTGATCATGCATTTTCACAAGACATAATGCTGATTTAAACTAAGTTTTACTTCAATACTATGTTCTTGTGCATATGGTTTAGTTGACACATTTCGCTAGCCATACAGGACATTTTGACATAGACATTAGACATAGACATTTTAACATGATTGACCTTGAATCATGCATTTTTTTCACAAGACATAATATTGATTTAAACCAAGTTTTACTTCAATACTATGTTCTTGTGCATTTCACCTATGGTTTAGTTGATGCGCTTTCACTAGCCATACATATCACATTTGTTTTACATTACATGATTTACATTGATCATGCATTTTGACATATTATTCAATACATTTGGCAATTGGTTAAACATAGACATCTTACATTGATTGGTTTGGTTTGATTAAGTGATTAAGTAACGATGCGTGTGTAATATGATACAAGCATGGTGGATACGCCGCTGGTACTTCCTATATATAAGTGTTTGTATGGTATTACATATCGTAGCGTTATTTGAATCATTTCAGTTTGATACATATAACATTTTATACAAATAACATACTTTTCACAAGACATTGTTTTACAAAACAACTTATCTTTTACAAACTCATTTAACTTGGTTATTCATTTAACCATACATTACTCACTTATTTATACATATCATCTGAACTCATTGTTTTTCAAATGATTTACAAAACAAAGCAAATAACAAGGTTCATGACTAAACATTTTCTCAAACATAAGTCATGACACCTATTTTCACAAAACCTATGTATCTCACCGGCATTTTTATGCTGACGTACCATATTTTCACATGTGTTTTTCAGGAGCTGTTGCATAGGATGATCAAGATACACATAGGCAGATTTGGGCTTTAGTGACAATAAAAGATGCAAGACTAGTTAATTATGTTGTATTTCTTTGTTTGTTAAGACATTGTAACACTTTTATTGAATAAAACGAAACTTTAATTTCCATGGTTGTGAAACATTAATTCTGTTACAACACTCCCCGATGTTTCCGCCACGTTTTGTATGTTCCACGTGGTCGGGGTGTGACAGAAAAGATGGTATCAGAGCCAATGGTTATAGGGAATTAGGTTATTAGTAATTAGTAATGCTTTGACCTAGTCTATAACCTTCTTAGGACCCTAACGCGAGTTTACTTGCGTTTAGTCATAAAACAATACCGTCACCTATCCTTAGGCGACGACCACAACAAGAACATAAATTTCAAAACCGCTTTGAAAACTAATCATCTGTTCTAGGATGATTGATTACTAGGTTTTGAACTCTCTATTATATGGTTTTGAACCCCTTTGAGTTTTCAAAATTTCGTCAAGGTTTTGGGTTTTAAATAATGTGAACACGTGCAAACTGGAAGGGTGAATGCCTGTATTCTGGGTTTTCTGTCTAGGCAAGCACTTCGTATACATCTCATCAGACGCGAGACCAGTTGTGCTTACCTGGGAATTCTCGGGATGAGTGTTCACTTATAGGCGAGCATGTCTTCAGTGATACATTAATAAGACATGTTTACCTTGATTAGTCACAATCTCATTTGTTTGCCTTAGGTAACAAACAAATGATCACAATTTTTATTCGTTACCATTCGGTATTGATTTTCCCAATAACCTTTCACTTGCTTCTTCCTCTGTCTTTCATCTTCTTCTAGAATGTCTATTCCTCTTGGCACTGGTCAAATGCCTGAGCGAACAGCCAAATTTGTCCAGCAAATTGGCGAAGTGATTCAGAGGACGGTGGATTTAGGTATTGCCATGGCTCGTCTTAACAATGAAGCCTCTCGTCTCGACAATGAAGCCACTCAAGAGACACCAAAGGAAGCAGAAGTCAGGCTTGCACCAACATCAAGGAAGCGTAAGGCTTCAAGGAAACCCGCAACGGTTACACCTAATCAAGCGGGACCTAGCCATGTGGCAAGGCCACCAGCTAGGAAGCCATACAACGGAATTGAACCCTTGTGCAACCAATGTACCCTTCATCATCACCCTAATGTGAAGTGCCGCAAATGCCAAATTTGTGGACTTAAAGGTCATACAGCAAAGGTTTGCGTTGCAGCAGTTGCACCGAATCAAGCTAACAACAAACCTGCACGAGCTCGCTTTCCACCGGGTTCGTGCAACAAGTGTGGTGAGATGGGACATTTCCGAAGAAATTGCCCAAAGATTTCTAATGCAAATCTGACCCACGGATGAGCAGTTTACTGAGTAGAAGATGTTGCTATCTTATGCTTTTGTTCTTTTGTTTCCTTGTAATGTGAAACAATCTGTTTTGTTTATAAATAAATCGTTGTTCACAAATTTTGATATACAAGTATAATTACATGTGAGTATGACTTTTCCTATGATACCTGCATTAAGGAACTATGTTCCTTACAAACTACTCTTGTGATTCTCTCTTTCAAATGATCGCTCATGATTCCTTCGAACATTTTAAGTACTCGTTTCATTCTAAGAAACAAAGTACAGAAAATAAAGTGACATTATGAGTGATCATGCTTCTGCACATCTGTGCCTTTGAATCCTTGGTTAGATAACTAAGGGTATTTCCAAATCTCATACCCATTACATTTTGATTTTTTTTAACATACACAGTAAAAGTATTTCAAAACAATCTTCATGATCTCAAAACATTTCATATAGTTTGAAAACAAATTTTCTAGATACATTGTCTATGTTATTTCAAAAACATTGGCCATGTTATCAAAACCAACCTTTTTAATTTCAAAATATTTCATATAGTCTGAAGACAATATTAACACAATACATTTTCTGATCAAGTGCATGATTTCGAAAAGCATCATTCATATTTTCAAAAACCTTATACATAATTTCAAAATTCATCTTGCATGATTTTAAAATATTTTATAAATATACCTACCTAGTACACCTACTTTATGATATCAAAAGTATTATATATAAGGTTTCGAAAACACTAAACATATTTTTCTTAAAAGAACCCCATGCACAGTTTTCAAAAAATATCTTCCTCGTACATTTACTTAACCTTCAAATTCTGCTTCATATGTCGCCTTGACATATCTAGCATCTCAACCTCATAAGCATTTTACTTATGTTTTGACTTAAGCACATCCAGTGCGAGATTTCAAAACATCTTCAACTTCTAAAATCCATATGGGATCTTTTTATCTTCACATTTAGATCCTTGTGGATGATCATCATTCAAATCAGAGTCCTTAATTGGATTCCTTATGTACCTTAATTCGAACATTTCGGTTCTTTATAATCGAAATCGAATTTTCTCTTCAATAATCTTTCTATCTTTATAGTTAGATTCTTGATAACGTTTAAAGTACCAAATGAAATCCGTTGAATGGATTCCTAGTGTGCTTTAAATGCATGTACGCAAGTAACAAGACAAATTAACAAACAATCCTTGTGGTTATATGATTATGTGTTTATGCATATTGAGTTTTCATTTAAGTATTTTGTGTTTTTATACTCTGGATAATTCGTTATCCAAATCCTCGCAGGATCTTTCATATCTTCATATGAGGGATTCGTAGCAGGATAGTCAAAAGGTACTATCTTAATTCCTTAATGGGCTTCTATGTAATAGTTAAGACCCTTGGATTTTATAGTACTACTCCATGATTCATAAGAGACCCTTTTTAGTGGTCTAGTCAAAAGATTGATTCGCAATCTGGTTAAAGAATGACATCTAGTGATGTAGCTGGACAGACTCCTTGATAGTCTATTTAGATCATTTATTGATCTAGTCTACGGGACTCTATGGCGGTCTAGTCACACTCATCACAGGATTGTTCATTTGGTTTTACCCTACGCATTATAAAATAGACTGTGTGAACTGTGCAAGGAATTGTCTAATTATGGAGGCCTACATAATTATGAAATTTAGTGCATAGAAACCCAGTAAGGTTTATTATGTGTAAGAACCGATAGTGACAACAATAACAAAATGAGAACGATGTAATGGAGGTACGGTGGACGCACCAATGACGCTTCGTATACTTGTATATAAGTATCCCTCTTACATTGCAAGCATAATGTTATTAAAGTTACTAGAAGTTCAGAACCCTAACCAATGTTGTTCGATCTTTTCAACTTCATGCTTTCAAGCTCTCACAAGTTTCCTCTAAATAAATTTCGGGACGAAATTTCCTAAAGTAGGGGAGACTGTAACACCTGTGCCTTCACGGCCATCAAACAAATACCAAAGCAATGAAATATTGTATTTCATACTTGGTATTTGTAAAAATATGTGTATCATTTGCACATATCAATTCTTGTTCAATTTCAAACTCTAAATCGCTTTCTGGAAGGTTATACGCGCACCGATGCGTAAATATAACCAGTTTAATGCAACAAACACTCCGGAATAGTGACATAGGCTTAACATACCTTAAATAACCTTTACATAACTTAGAAATAAGTTTTGAAGGCTTTGGTATGGCAAAATCAAGTTAAATCGCTTACAGGGACTAAAGTTGACAAACTGCGAAAGTATGCCAATTTAAACTGTAACAGACCTTCCGGGACATGACCATAAGTTAAACATACCACAAATATCCTTTACATAGCTTAGAAATAGGCTTTGAGGTGTTCGGTGTGCTAAAATAAACTTTTGGGTCATTCAGGGACTAAAAGTGTCAAAAAGTGCACAAGTTTGCATTTTCGCGCATAACTTACGTTCTGAATACATCCGGACATCCAAAAATTTATATAAGCATGACTATATTATATTTGAGTGTTCGCTTTAAGAAAAATCCATTCGTCGCGTCATTTGGTTCGTTTTTCGCGCTTATGCGCATTCCGTCGTAATTAACCGAACATCGCGTTCGTACGGCCAAACGAACCGACATCCGAGATATTTTTGAGCATGTTTTAAGTTCCCTATACTTTAACTTCATTTTAGAGCTTTGAAATGGGGTTAACGGGCCTTAAACGTGTCAAAAATGGCCTAAATACAGTTCAGGGACCAAAACTGACTTTCTGCCAAACTTCACCCCTACGATGCGTAGCCACTTTTTGGCTACGATGCGCAGGGGGTCTTCTGACCAGGTGCAATGTTTAAAACAGCCTGTTTTCAGCAGATTTAACCTCCACCACATGTTCCTACTTGCTTAGTCATGAAGATAAGAAGCATATGTGGCCTCCATAACCTTTCAACACTTGTACGGATCGGATCATGGCACGTTTTCCATGAAACGATCTCAACGGTGGACCGAATACTATAAATACCCCACCCCCCATTGCTTTAAAACTCACAAGAATTCTGATTTGAGAGCTCTAAGTTGAAACCATTGTTTCATACCTGAGTTCTTGAGTCGGGATTAGCATTCGGGGACCCTGGGTTAGTATTCTTTCGTTCTTTTCCTTATTTTACTGCTTTTCGAGTCAGAAAGTCAAACTTTGTTTGACTTTCAGCGTTGACCAGTAATGGTCAATGCGAAGTTCGTTTGAACTTCGCAACGTGAGTGTAATCACGTTGGTCATAGTCCTTTGGGACTATGCCCACTGATTACCACGTTGTCTAGAGTCGTAGGGTAGGCGATCTGATAAATCGCCTATACCTTCGAACTCGACCCATTTGGTCGATCATTAGGATCCGACCAAATACAGTAGGTGACCATAGTAGGTAGGGAATAACCTTCCGAGGTTATACCCTATGGTCACATCGTTTAAGTAGTTGTATGATAGGTAGTTTATATGCCTTAGGTAAATTACCAGAATACCCTTTTCATGTATAATTGGTAATTAAGCATATGTAACCTAAACTTTTGTCACGTAACTGATTATGTAACATGTTTAGGCATATAACACTTGTCATAGGGCTAGTTAGGCGGTCCAAACGCGTTTTACGCGAACGACGCGTTAAAGTAGCATAAGCTTCCTAAACGGGTCGTAATGGGTCGATAAGACTTAGGTTAAGTTTCATTTAGCATGTAGGCTTTGTTAAACCATATCATATGAGTTCCTACACTCATTTGGTTTACAAACCCTAATGCTACCCAGTCTTCCGATATAGGTCCGGTTTATTAACATAGTTACCTATATTAGGTGCCGTTTGATTCCGTGATCTCTAGCATTGTTTGGTTGTCACTCAAGGACTACTGAGCATTCTCAAGTGAGTACATAGACCCCTCTTTTACTGTTTTCCAAACTGTTTTGGGGTGGAACACATGTGCCTACTTGTTACTTTCTTGCTTTCCTGTTTTCATATCATATACCTGCTATGTTTGTTAGTACATTATAGTACGTCGTTTTACATTGACATTTTATGCTATGTATGTATATAGCGTGCATACTTAGTACATCGTTTTACATGACATTTTATGCTATGTATGTATATAGCGTGCATACTTAGTACATCGTTTTACATGACATTTTATGCTATGTATGTTCATTTAGTTCATACTTAGTACATTGTTTTACATCACATCACATGCTATGTATGTTCTTTGTTGCATACTTAGTACATTTTCATTTCATCACATGCTTACATTTTGGTATGACATTTGGTTTGTTAAATGGGACAATACATTCATTAACATTAGCTACGCCGTTCGTTAGTAGGTAGTGGTACCATAGGAATTGACAACTCCCGTTCCGGACGTCCCAGGGAAAGGGGATGAAAGGAATGACCGAATTCGTTGACATTTAAGACAGATAAACCTTTAATTTGTTTAAAGGGTTTATCACCTCAGTCGCAAGGCTTGGATGTATGCATTGGAACAACACCGCATAAATGATCATTATCAGTATAGCATGCATTTACACAAAACATAAAGTTGATTTAAACACAGTTTTACTTCAATACTTTGTTCTTGTGCATATGGTTTAGTTGACACATTTCGCTAGCCATACAGGACATTTTGACATAGACATTTTAACATGATTGACATTGATCATGCATATAGACATTTTAACATGATTGACCTTGATCATGCATTTTCACAAGACATAATGCTGATTTAAACTAAGTTTTACTTCAATACTATGTTCTTGTGCATATGGTTTAGTTGACACATTTCGCTAGCCATACAGGACATTTTGACATAGACATTAGACATAGACATTTTAACATGATTGACCTTGAATCATGCATTTTTTTCACAAGACATAATATTGATTTAAACCAAGTTTTACTTCAATACTATGTTCTTGTGCATTTCACCTATGGTTTAGTTGATGCGCTTTCACTAGCCATACATATCACATTTGTTTTACATTACATGATTTACATTGATCATGCATTTTGACATATTATTCAATACATTTGGCAATTGGTTAAACATAGACATCTTACATTGATTGGTTTGGTTTGATTAAGTGATTAAGTAACGATGCGTGTGTAATATGATACAAGCATGGTGGATACGCCGCTGGTACTTCCTATATATAAGTGTTTGTATGGTATTACATATCGTAGCGTTATTTGAATCATTTCAGTTTGATACATATAACATTTTATACAAATAACATACTTTTCACAAGACATTGTTTTACAAAACAACTTATCTTTTACAAACTCATTTAACTTGGTTATTCATTTAACCATACATTACTCACTTATTTATACATATCATCTGAACTCATTGTTTTTCAAATGATTTACAAAACAAAGCAAATAACAAGGTTCATGACTAAACATTTTCTCAAACATAAGTCATGACACCTATTTTCACAAAACCTATGTATCTCACCGGCATTTTTATGCTGACGTACCATATTTTCACATGTGTTTTTCAGGAGCTGTTGCATAGGATGATCAAGATACACATAGGCAGATTTGGGCTTTAGTGACAATAAAAGATGCAAGACTAGTTAATTATGTTGTATTTCTTTGTTTGTTAAGACATTGTAACACTTTTATTGAATAAAACGAAACTTTAATTTCCATGGTTGTGAAACATTAATTCTGTTACAACACTCCCCGATGTTTCCGCCACGTTTTGTATGTTCCACGTGGTCGGGGTGTGACAGATGTGGCCTAAACGCTGATGCCACAACATGGATGAAGTTTCTAAGTCTCATTTCTCTTCCATCTTTGTGAGTGATTCATTTATGTTATATGACAACAAAGATTTGGAAAAGTTATCTTCTAGTTCTAATCTATAGAGACCACCATCCAGAACACCAGTACCATAAAGAACAGAATCATAGAGGATAGAGAGTTTGCGATGACCATGGGAAACAATAAAACCGTCCATGTCTAACTTTGGTCCTGATACAAGGTTCCGAGTTACCTCAGGAACATATAAGGTATCATAAAGTTTAATACATAAACCAGTTTTCATAACTAATTGTAATGTTCCAATGGCCTTCACTTCTAATTCTCGATCATCCCCAACCTTAAGCGTTCTTTGGTTTCTTTCCAGCTTCCGGATTGTAAGGAATCCCTTTCTTAGCCAGCCACTCCTTAAAGTCAGGGCATTCCTTCTGCATGTGTCCTGTCTTTTTACAGAACTTGCAGCGGATACTGCATAAGGAGTTCTTAGAGCTGGAAGCTGCACTTGTATTAGGATTAGGATTAGGCCTTTGGACTTTTGAAGCATCCTTCCTCTGATAATTGTTCTTCCTCTTCTTAGAGTTGGAGGTAGTGAAGTTTGCAACATCAGTATGGCGATCCATCCTCATACGCTCTTCCTCCTGTACGCACATAGCGACCAGTTCACTCATCGTCCATTTGTCCTTCTGAGTGTTGTAATTGATCTTGAATGCTTCAAAGGACGAATGAAGCGAAGTAATGATGAAATGAACAAGGAAACCATCACTGATTTCCATTTCCAGCCCCTTCAGCTTATTGGCCATGTCATTCATCATCATGATGTGCTCGCGAATGCCGCTCCTCCCATCATACTTAGTTGTCACCAGCTTGAGAATAAGAGTACTAGCGTGTGCTTTAGACGTCCCCCTGAACTGCGCCTCCACATGTTCCAAGTAGGTTTTAGCATCTTCAGAATCAGGAATGGCTCCCCTGATTGCATTGCTTATGGACTGCTTCATAAACATGAGAGACATGCGGTTACACCTAGTCCACTTGTCATGAGTTAACTGCTCAGCAGCAGTACTTTGAGTGGTAAGGTCCGCTGGCTTATTCTCTCTTAGAGCATAATCGAAATCCAGCAGCCCAAGAGTAAGCATGAGAGCATCCTTCCATGCAGCAAAGTTATCACCAGTCAATGGTGGAATCCCGCAATTTGGTGTTGTTAGTGGAAATAAGATGAGCAAGTTATGATACTAAGAAAGAAGTCCTAATGTGATCTAAGGGCACGTTGAACTAAGGCAGGCATAAATAATGACCATTTTACATTATGAAGCTGTGATATTGTCTATTACTAACATCAAAATAATAGACTTAGCTAAAAAATTCTACTTAAACGAAGACAAAACAGCTTTGGCCAGAAGTGTAATCATTTAAGCATATGTGCAAAGTGGTTGTAACAAATCAGCTTTGGCCAGAAATTGAGACAATCACTTTAGTTATGCACTTGCTGAGTATGCCATCTATGAATGAATTAAATCAGCTTTGGCCAGAAATTAAGACATTCATGCTTATGATGCACACACACCATAGCTTTCGTAATACTTGAACGATAAGTAGATGTGTCAAGTCAGCTTTGGCCAGAAATGATACATCAAAAAACTCATTCAAGTTAAGCTATTCTGGTTTTGTAAAACATTATCTGATTCTGATTAATTAACTAAGTAAATTACAAAACCATTTATTTAATAGCAAACCACCCGTTAGCGCGAAATGGCTGATTTCGAATCCATTTCGGATAGTCCGAAATGGCTGATTTCGAATCTTTTCGGATGTGTCCAAAACGCGTAAGACGAATCATTTCGGATGCATTTCGGATGATTTCGAATGATGCTTAGTCCGAGATTGATCCGAAATGGTGATACTTATCCAAAATGATCCGTAATGTCCGAAATCAATAACTTATGATGAACCCTAAATCAGAAAATTCAAACATCCATCCGAAATTCATAGGTAACGATCCGAAATCATCTGTAATGATCAGAGATGATCCGTAATGATGTAGCTCCAGATCCGAAATCATCCGTAATGACCAGTGATGATCCGTAATGATGAAACTTAGATCCGAAATCGTCCGTAATGATCAGTGATGATCCGTAATGATGAAACTCCACATCCATAATGATCCGTAATGATGAAACTTTGATCCGTGATCATCCGAAATCATCCGTAATGAGGATTTCGGATGGCAAAAACATAATCTGATATGAGTTTTTCGATTCTGTTTTCCAGATTTTCAGATATAAAACAGAACCGACTAATCAACATATGCTCTGATACCACATGTTGGGTTCGGTTCTGTTCAAACATGAAAGAAAACATGAAAATACACACCTGTCACAGCAGAAAGTGCAGTGGAGAATCCAGTAATGGAGTTCGACATGCTTGTCATCTTGATCTGGTTCCTCCTTAGGGTGCTGACTGATGATGGGGACTTAGAAATCGAATAGGGGATTCGATTAGGAGAGGAGGTCGAATTGGTGATGATGTTATGCTTATGGGTTTTTTGTGTCTAAATTGTGTAACCCTTCAACCTCTACATAAGACTCCTTTATATAGGCACCCAGGAGGAAACCTAATTAGTTAATAAGGGTAATATGGTCCATCAACAATTACCAACTAATTATTTAATAGGTTATTATATATTTTGATCTATATTATGTAAATGATTATAATGGCTACTAGATTAAATATTAAACATAATATATTTAATCTTACAGATCTACCTTTAGACACTTTAATGTGAAAATGAAAGAAAAAATTACATTTGGATTTAGTAACTTAATTGCTAAACATGACAAAAGGCTATGATACTATTTGGATGATTGTGGATTTCTTGACTAATTGGTGGCCTATTTATGCAAATTGACGATGCATACTCCTCGAAACAAATGGCAAATTTGTATGTGAGAGAAGTTGTGCCACCTTGTGCAGTGTTGAGTCTATCGTGTCTCATTGTAATGCACAGTTAACTTCTAGTTTTCGAAAAAAATTTTAAGATAAACTGGCTACTAAATGTATGTGAGAGAAGTTGTGCCACCTCGTGTGGTGTTGTTGTTTATCGTGTCTGATTGTAATGCACATTTAACTTCTAGTTTTTGAAAAAAAAAATTAAGATAAAGTACTAAATTATTTATTGACTAGCATCGCTTTTCGCTCATAAACTAATGGTCAAAGCGAAGGTATTTTTCAAACCATTAAGGATATGATGTGACCATGTTTCATTGATTTGGATGGGAACTAGGATACCCACCTTTTATTGGTACCTTTCTCTTACAATAACATATATCGCTTGAACATTACAATGACCCGTTATGAAATCTCTACGGTCATGGTTGCAGAAATCGGCCTAGACGGCCGATTAATCGGCGCCTAGGCGCTAGGCGGCCACTTACTGTCTAATTTTGAGCTAGTTGGTCAATTAATCGGCCATGGTCAAAGTCGGTCAAAGGCGGTACCTAGGCGGTCAAAAATCGGATTAATTGGACTATATTAGTCGGTCAAAATCGGTTCTAGGCGGTCCTAGGCGGTCAAAATTGGTCAAAATCGGTCAAAATCGAACCATACTATCTGAAACTTGAAGTATTTATATGAATTTTGAAGTATTATTTTTATATTATTGGGTATATATATATAATTTTGAAAAAAACACATATAAAAATCCCATTCCGATTAATCCCTAGGCGGTACCTCACCGCCCGACTAGCGCCTAGCGCCTTCTACAACATTGTCTATGGTCCCTAAAGCTAAACATGTATCCCAATCTACTTGATGAAGTGGGCCAACAAACTTGGTGGTGTGGGATACTACAAGTCACCACCATAAAGGAACAATTGATAACTTGATCAAAATTTACTAAAATTGTATGTTGACAAAAAGAGCTCGATTAAGTTTGGTGTGGAAACAAGGGTCATCCTTGAGAATTCGGGTGTCCTGTTCAACTAGGAAAAAAAGGCCTCTGATATATTAAAACTTATATGTATATAAAATTTCAATAATACGTCGATAATTATGATAACAACAAAAATAATTATTATAGCAAAATGATCTATTTTAAATAGTTAAACGAACCTTGAGACTCTCCTAGCATTTTTGGAAGCAAAGTAGTTGATCAACTCTTCATTATCTACCTTGCCCTTGGTCTTGACCGGCCATGATTTAACCATTTAAAATTGTCACACTGGTTAGAAGCATGCCGTATCACTTGAATTGCATGTTCCATTTGAGAAATATAATGGTATACGACAAACCGAACTCAATGTGAAAGAAAAATTTGTGCCTGAGAGTTAACGAGGAGCTAAACAAGAACACAAAGAAGTCCACTTGCGGTGGAAGTATTAAAAGAGGTTTGACAAAACATAGGAGATCCATAAAAAAACACAGAAACCTTTATCATCATTTTACTCATGGTTAAAAACTAAATTTTATTAAAACATTATTTAATAAATTATCCATAACATCATTACACCTTTATAAGATACGTTATGTATAGTAAAGTATGAGTTCTTTTTATTGCATCAAAGACTAACATAAATGTTTGTTCCAAATTTCAGACGCTGTTCTTTACCTTTAAAATTGATGAGTTTTGTCCTTAATGTTTCAAAATCCTGCACGTTATGTCCTTTAGGGCAAACTCAGCTAGATTTTTTGGTTAAATTTGGTCATGTGCAAGGCACGTGAGGGTAGCATTGTCTTTTCACATCCTAATTTATAAATGATTTTTTAGAAAACAAATAAAACATAGCCTATCACCTGTCGCCACCACCTTCCTCCCTCACCTGCCGCCGACCACCACCACCTCCCACCCTCACCTGCCGCCGACCACCCACTATCTCCAGTCCACCATCGCCTAACCCACCATCACCACTCACTCCACCGTCTCCAACATCACCATCAACATCCACCCTTTCGATCCACCATCACCAAAAACCAAAAACGTTCATCAATTGCTAAAAACCGGCATAAATTACACAATTATTGAACCAGATTCAACATTAACATTCATCAATTACTAACCCTAACCTTGCAATTTGATTTTTTTTCCAGCCAAATCAGCAAATCTGCAACCACTACCCCATCCCCACCGGAACCCTAACCTTGCAATCAACCCAAATCAGCAACCACTACCCCATCCACCATCACAACCCTCGTCGGAGAAGAGGTAGGAGCAGAGCGACGACTGTGGTAAGGTCACACACCGCCACCGCATTCTTCCCCTCTTTTGACTCCAACCACCGTTTACCCCCTCCCTTCCCGCCGGAACCCTAACCCGTTACCGCCGCCGTCACCCTTCCAGGCTGCAAAATCGAAGGTCGTCAACCAAAGTCGGCCATCTTCTCCGATCTTCTCTCTTTGTTTACTCTCTCTCTCTATCTTTGCTGGATCTGGATCTGGATTTATCCCTAAATGATTACTCACCGTACGAGGCAGGTAGGGTTATGGTGAGTTGGAGAATGAGATGGAGATGGTGAGAAAGCTGATTTTTGAGAGGATTGATGGAGATGAAGACGAGTGAAAGTGGGAGAGAGATTGAGGATTACTGTAAAAGCCATGGGTGATTATGAGAAGAAATTTGAGGGTTTAGTAATAATAATAATAGTATTTTTTAATAATAATATTAAATATATTAGGTAAAAAGACAAAAATACCCTTGGGTTTCCAGTTTTAACAAAAAAAAAAAAAATTAACTGGGTTTCCCTAAAGGATATAACGTGCAGGATTTTGAAACATTAAGGACAAAACTCATCAATTTTAAAGGTAAATGACAGCGCCTGAAATTTGGGACAAATATAAAGGACAAAACTTGTAATTTACTCTATAATATTTAAAAGTAAAAAACAAATATGTCATTAAACCCATAACTTAGGGGGTGTTTGGGTTGAGTTTTGAAGGGGATTTTTAGATTATTAAGTTTTGAAATCGTAAATAATCAGTTTTGAGTGTTTGGGTAAAAAAATTAAAAAATTGATTATTTGCGTTTAGAAAGTTACAAAACGCAGTTTTCCAAGAGCAGGTCCCCTCCTACTGCAACAAAACGCCGTTTTCCAAAAATTGATTATTTGCGTTTAGAAAAGAATTTTCACTTGTTTATTTTCCAAAAATATATATTTGCCAAGCACTCAAATAGTTGATAATCTGATTATTGTGATATCAAGCAACATAATTAAATCCAAACACTATATTTCAACATCACGTTTTGTTACAGTTAATTATTTGATTCTGATTATTCAAAACGCACAATCTATTTTCAAAACTCAACCCCAAACATTCTACTTAGTTTAAGTCATATAAATAGATAAACACAATTCTCATTTAACCCAACCAAGTCCAATAGAAAACACAAAGTCTATTAAAAAACAACAAATTGGCAAAAAGACAATAATCACCTTAGGGCTCCTTTTAAAGGGCCTATTTTTTCTACTTGTCTAGGGCCTTAATCCGGTTGACCCATAATTAGGATCAGGTTCAAACTTACGTTCGGTTTGGTATGAGGTAATGGAATGAATGGATGAATGGAATGGACGAGGTAATGGGATTGATCATTACCATTCCATGTCTTGTTTGGTTACCATGTGAGAATTGAATGAACCATTACTTTTTGTTGTTTGGTATGCGAGAAAAGACGAAGGAATAAAATCGGATGACAGTGGTCAATGATGGGTGGCGATGGTGGGTGGTGATAGGTAGCAGTTGTAGCGGCGGTGGTGGGTGGAGACGGCGACGAGTGGTGACATCGGTGGTGGTGGTGGCGGTGGGTGACAGCGAAGGTCGGTGGCGGCGGTGGTCAGAGGTGGTAGCGGTGGCGATGGTGGTGGCGGGTGGTAGCGGTGGTGGTTGATAGCGATAGCGGAGGTGGGTGGTGACGGCGACTGTGATCGGAGGTGGCAGCGGGAATGGTGACGGCGATGATCGAAGGTGGGTGGCGGCGGTGATCGGAGGTGGCAACGGCGATGGTGGATGGCGGTGACGACGGTGGCGGGGATGGAGGTGGGTGGCGACAACTACGGTGGCGGTTGGCGACGGTGGCGGCGAAGGTGGGTGACGGCGGCGGATGAAAGTGGTGGTGGGTGGTGGCAACGGTAGTGGGTTGTGATGTTGTTAATGAAGGGTGAAAAGGGAATGAAATGGAGAAAAAACAGGGGGGAGGGATGGAATGATTTTGAGAGAATGAAATGCATTTTGGAATGAGTGATTTCATTTCATCGATCAACCAAACACTCTTTTCTTCGTTCTCTCTCAATGGTCCATTTCATTCCATCTCTCATTCTTGTATACCAAACACTACTTTAAGAACTATGGCCTCAAACTAAATCTTCACTTTCTCTTGCATACTAATTGAGCTATAGCTACCAATCGGGTGATGGTTCGTTAACAAAAACAAAGTTTTTAAACATCTGAATTTAGAAAGGGAAAATTTTAGATTCAAGTAATACATACCGAAAAAAATAAATAATAGCTCATTGCTATTTTTTACGCGTAACCATGGTTTCACAAAGTCTAAAACTTTCAAAAAGACCAAATATTAAGAATTCAAACTTGTGAAAACCCTCAAAAATCCACAATTGGTCAAAACCAAGAATATCATTATTATTATATTTATATCCCGTCTTCTCGAAGATTAAGAAGGCAGCTTGGAGAAAAAGAAAACCAATTTGAGGCAACTAAATTAAATACACAATACACGACCTATATAACAACAGCACATCACCATTCCAATTTCTCAACAAAAAGTTAACCATACGAATCAATCAATTGTTAACCAACCCACCCACCCTTTTTATTCTCATTTCTCACATCACCGCCGCCCATTATTCAATACATTTTCAATTCTGTTTCACAACCATTTCTCTCTCAATTTGATTCCGTTTTTCCTTCACAATCACACTGATGGATCAGCAGCAGATGAAGAAGCCGAAGACGAAGATCGTCTGCACGTTAGGACCTGCATCTAGATCAGTTCCAATGGTGGAGAAGCTCTTAAAAGCTGGTATGAACGTTGCTCGCTTCAATTTCTCTCACGGATCCTATGAATATCATCAGGAAACGCTTGATAATCTCCGCACTGCTATGGATAACACCGGTATACTCTGTGCGGTTATGCTCGACACCAAGGTATGTATCATCATTCTCTCTTCCTTTGTGATATTCGGTTTGTTGCGTGTGATCTAAGTTCATGATACAGTTGTACTTCAATTGTGGATTGATGATTCATTTGATTTTGACCTAATACGTGCTATATGCTTTCAAATCGAATCTAGTTTGCTTGACATGAAATCAAAGTATGATTTTCTGTTCGTTTATGCTGATCGATTAGTTGAATTAGTTTCAGTTATTTGTTGCGTATGCTTTACGTTAATGATATGATTTGTTAATTGTGGATGGATGATCGGTGTTAGTAGTCGAGATTTCATGTTAATTTGAGTTTTGACCTAGTTTTCAAATTTGAATCTAGTATGCTCAACACGAAAGTATGATTTTCTGTTCGTTTTTGCTAATCGATTAGTTGAATTAGTTTCAGTTGTTTGTTGCGTGTGATCTAAGTTAATGATACGGTTTGTTAATTGTGGATGGATGATTGATATTCATAGTTGAAAATTTCTACAGTTTTGACCTAATAGTATGATTTCCTCTTTGTTTCTGCTAATCGATTAGTTGAATTAGTTTCAATTGTTTGTTGCTTATGATTCACGTCAATGATACGGGTTTCTCGATTATGGATTGATGATTGATGTTCATAATCTAAAATTCGTATGATTTTGACCTTATACGTGTAGTATGGTTGATTATGACTACATAAATAATCGTTTGACCTTCTAAGCGTGCTTTTTGCACCGAAAAGGACTATCGGTTAACTCCGTTTTTGTTGAAGTTTAATGATCTTTCAAGCTATAATGTACAATGAAGATTGTGAACAATTTTGAAGTTTTGGATGAAAAAACTTATAGATCTTGATCTGTTTTGATCTATATTATTGGTGTTGAGGTGTTGTTTGGTTTTTGTTATATTTGGTAAGTTTTTCAAATCAAATAGTTCTGTTAGGAAAAAAACAAATATGGTGAATTGAATTGAATATGTTATATTGTACAAGTATACATCGCTTAAAAGTTGCTATTATTATTATGGTGGGTGGGGCTAATTTGCTGTGTCCATTTGTTCTCTTGATGTAACATGGTTCTTTAAAGAATTATTGACACATGTTAATTGCTCATTGGTGCACCCACAGTGTTCAATTTGTTTGTATGCGGCATTCCAGAAACAGAAACAGAGTTGTTAAATAGGATTTTTTTAAAGGAAAATTAGCCGAAGACTAAAATGACTTGTAAAAATAGCTATAGCTCATGCTTTCTTGTAATAGGTATCATGTGTGGGATGAGTCTTTCAAGCATGGGTTTTATTGGGTTTAATTAAAACAAAATAATTTTATTGGGTTTCATATGAAAGACTCATCCCACACATGATGCCCTCTTTCAAAGAGGCATGAGCTGGCTATTTTCGCAAGTCATTTTGGTCTTTAGCCATTTTAGTAATTTTCCCTTTTTTAAATATTGTATTTTTTCCACACGCTATGTTTTGTTAACTTTGTATATAATACCAAACGATTTATATTTTGTTTTAAAATTATTTATACATACTTATAATCTTGTAATTATTTATATCGACATCCGGTTTTTGTCTCTCTAGTAGACCGATAAGGTGGCTTGTTTGATAAACAATCTGGTTTTGTAAAATAATGGGCGTATGAAACTTCTTGTTTTTGTATGTGAGCATGAAAAGGATCACACTGAAGAGATCTATTTTATAAATGAAAAGAAAGGTTTATAACTTTTATGTAGTCATCAAATTCGTACGTAAATAACTAAACATTTAATTTTATATTAAATATTTTTCATGAGATTTTTATTTAACAAGAAACTTCATTATCCAGATCATCATCAGAGATATGTAGCATACAGGATAGTTTCAAATTTTCAATAAATTCTTGATACTTGTGTAATTGATGATATAAAGTATAAACTACTAATTTTGTTTGTTTAACTTCAGGGTCCAGAGATTCGAACCGGGTTTTTAAAAGATGGCAAGCCAGTTCAACTAAAACAGGGTCAAGAAATCACAATCTCTACCGATTACACCATCAAAGGCGATGAAAACATGATCTGCATGAGCTACAAGAAGCTAGCTCACGATGTTAAACCACAAAGTGTGATTCTCTGTGCAGACGGCACCATTTCGTTTACTGTTCTGTCTTGTGACATTGAAAACGGGCTAGTTCGTTGTCGTTGTGAGAACACTGCGGTTCTTGGTGAACGAAAAAACGTTAATCTACCTGGTGTGATTGTGGATCTACCAACGCTGACTGAGAAAGACAAAGAAGATATCATGAAATGGGGTGTTCCTAATAAGATTGATATGATTGCTTTGTCGTTTGTCCGAAAGGGTTCAGACCTTGTGGAGGTTCGTAAGCTGTTGGGAGAACATGCTAAAAACATCCTGCTTATGTCTAAGGTACAGTTTTTGTTGCTCTTTCTAGACAGGTCAATTTGTTTGATTAACGGGTCAAAACAGATCGACCTGGTTGAGTTGACCCGAAACACTTTTTTTCCTTCTATTTTGGTACATATTCATTATGTATGTGTTTGGTTTGGTTATCAGTCGGTTTTTTATTTCACAATTGGGTTTGAAAAAATTAACTCAAATTAAGGAATATGGGCCCAAAACTTTGGCCTAAAAAGTATCTATTATCCACTTAGTAATGAATTTGGGCCTAAACTTTTCGCCCGAAAAAGAGTTTGGACCATAAATCCAATAACAAACATTATAAACAAGTTCGATTTTGTTTGGTATTGGTGCGGTTCGGTTCGGTTTTGGTTATGCCTCGTTAAAAAAAACAAATCCGAACCAGTTACTAGTATGGGTCGATTATTTCAGTTTCGGTTAGTTAATCGTTTTTTGCTCACCTCCACTTGTTTCTGATCGTTATTAGGTTGAAAATCAAGAAGGGGTTGCCAACTTTGATGATATCCTAGCGAACTCAGACGCGTTTATGGTGGCGCGTGGTGATCTCGGGATGGAAATCCCGATTGAGAAAATATTTCTAGCTCAGAAAGTAATGATATACAAGTGCAACCTACAAGGAAAGCCGGTTGTAACCGCCACTCAAATGCTGGAGTCGATGATCAAGTCTCCAAGGCCCACTCGAGCCGAAGCCACAGACGTTGCTAACGCGGTCCTCGATGGAACCGACTGCGTCATGCTTAGTGGAGAAACCGCAGCCGGGGCTTACCCAGAGCTCGCAGTTCAAACCATGGCTAAAATCTGCATGGAAGCCGAAAGCACAATAGACTATAAAGACGTTTTCAAAAGGATCACTGCCAATGCACCGGTCCCCATGAGCCCACTCGAAAGCTTAGCCTCTTCTGCGGTTCGAACCGCGATCGCATCAAAAGCGAGTCTGATATTGGTTCTAACCAGAGGTGGAAGCACTGCCAAACTAGTGGCTAAGTACCGCCCTGGGATGCCTATACTGTCTGTTGTGGTTCCAGAAATCAAGACGGATTCTTTTGACTGGTCTTGCAGTGATGAGTCACCGGCTAGACATAGTCTAATCTTTAGGGGTTTGGTCCCGGTTTTGATTGCGGGGTCTGCTAGAGCTTCTCATGATGAGTCCACTGAAGAAGCTATTGAATTTGCTTTGCAACATGCTAAAGATAAAGGACTATGCAAGAATGGTGATTCTGTTGTGGCTCTACATCGTGTTGGAACCGCGTCTATAATCAAGATCGTGACAGTTAAGTGATTCTTATGCTATATTGATATTGTCGATTTTTGCCCTTTCAATGGCGCACATTGGTAAACTAAAGTTGATTTTGGATGAATTGTATTTGTTATGAGAAACTACATAACGCGTAATGCATTTTTGTCGCGAGTTTGAATAATTGACATTACTTTGTGTTTTTTGGAACATGATTTGTGCATTATAGTGTGTAATATTTGAGAATATCAACTCTTAGCGGTCCAGTCTTTGATCTGATTCTTAAATTGTTAGCATATTATACACAAACTGCTTCGCGTAGGGCCTTAACACAACAATCGCGATCCTCAACCACGCAATGAGAAAGAATGGACGTGATCCCTTACTTGAAGTTTAATAAACCAAGGTTTAAAATACATTTTACCATATAACATATACACAATACCAATCAATAACTACCAACAATGAGATGCATATACGGTCGCACGATGAGAGATAGGACAATAAGAGACGGAGATACAGAGAGAAGCCCGATATGCCACTCGTTGTTTAGATATCAAGTCAAAACCACTCATGTTGACTTGATATCTCCAACTTAGAAGAGATTTCAATGACTGTCTTCTTGATGATTAGTTTCGTGGGCCCGGGTTGATGACCCTGAGCCTCCAGAAGCTGATCTCGTCACCAAACTTGAGTTGGAATTATCATAACCCGATGTCGATGATAACAAACTACCAAAAGGCCAAGGAAAAGATGTTGATAATTGTATATCTTCATCATTCATTGCGTTTCTTGATTCGTCTACAACCCGGTTTGGATTTCTAGAATTGCCCCTAGACCCGTCTTGTTCTCGGTTGATCTTCGATTCGTCAGCCGGCAACTGATACCGGCAAACGGGACAAGAACTGTGAAGCTCCAACCACGGCAAGATACATTCGCCATGAAACCGGTGTTTACAAGGCATCTCTCGAGCTTCGGTTCCAGCTTCAAATTCTTCCAAACAAACCGAACATGGAATCGAGTTTTCTTCAATTGTGACCGTCGGCATTGCCTCGACCGCCTCTTTTTGGGCGGGTGGTGTCCCATATCGCTTCGGGTCATTTTCGGCTAAATGCTGAAGGAGTTGTTCTAAACCAGGCCCCACGAAATAATCGCCAAACGATCCAAACACATGGTTTTGGGACATATTGCTCGGATCAGCTGGATTACCACCACCATTGCCACTGCGAACGATGATAGTTCCGTTCAACCGATTGATAAGAATAACACGTTCTCGTTCACGTTCCCGTTCCCGTTCATGTCCGATGTCTCCTCCGTCCTCGTTATTCTCCGATTCGGATACCATTCCGGCCTGAATACCCTGAAGAAGGCGAAGAATGGCAAGGGAGCTTCTCCTCCACCTTAAATATTCGAGCTCGGGGTCCAACTCCGACTCTTCTCCTTCACGGCGGTTGTGGGGCCCACTGCGGTTTTCTTGCTCATTTTCCTCATTAAACCTCTGCTGTCTAAATCTATGGTGGTGGTGTGGGGTGTTCATCATATCAAGCAAGATAGGAGCCCACAATGAGATACCATATTCGGAGTCCGAACCACCACCGCCTGCGTGGCGGTGATCCGCCGTTAGGCTGTCCATTTCCTCCACAAATCCGCCTTGACATAACGAACATTTGATCGGTTCGACATCCATGACAGGATTAACAACTCTTGAACATTCATGGCACCAATATCTTGTTGCTTCTCTCTCTTCCTCCATGTCTCTCTCTCTATCTCTATCTCTCTCTTTCACTTAAGATTTCTGCAATTATTGAATCAAGAAACACCCATTAGAAATCTTGAAAATCTGGAAATTCATAATCCACCAATACCCACAAACCAGAACCCCAAAATTCTACATCATAAGCTACTAAATTACACAAAATTCATCAATTTACAACCAAAAAAACCCTTGTTAAGGCATGGAAAATCTTGAAAATATACCAATACCCACAAACTAAAACCCTAAAATTCTTCATCATAAGCTGCTAATTCACAAAATCATCAATTAACAACAAAAACCCTTGTTAAGACATGAGACATCTTGAAAATATAGCAATCTTGAAATCATAATCCACCAATACCCACAAACAAGAACCCTAAAATTCTCCATCATAAACAGTTAAATTACATATAAATCATTAACTAACAACAAAAACCCTTGTTAAGACATGAGATTGAATGGTAAATGATTGATCAAAAATCACATAACCCAAGAATCATCAATGATTATTGCTGAACAGGGCATCTAACCTGGTTCTGAACCAAGAAATTAGCTTTCTTTTTAAATAAAGTTGAGATTTTTAACATACCACAAGCTCATATATGCAAATAAATGGGTAGCCGTAAATGTGAGAAAAATTACAGAATTTATGTCGAAGAGTCTAGAAGAATTACAGGGCATGCGACAAAATTGAATTGAAATTTCAAGATTCTGGAAACAGTAAATTTTTTAAAAGATTTAAAGGAAGAAGAAGAAGAGGGTTACCGAAAACAGCAAGGAAAAGAGGGAGATGAATTTGGATTTGGATTTGTTATCCAAATCTTGAAAATTTGAAGTTTTTTTAGGGGGGAGATAGATAAAGAATTTGTGGGGTCATGTTTGATTGGTTAATTTCCCAGGGTTTCATCATTATTGGTTGCTGGAGCATTTGTTGGTTAGGAACTTGTCAAATAAATCGACTAAATTGGAGAACATTATCAGCGAGATAAAGATGTTCAATTTCTTGTGGTTTTCAAATAGGTCGAAACATAAAGAGGTTGATTGGGATAGTTGGTGTAAATTTGTTTTGATGTAATTATTGTTTGTTTGTGTTGTCCGTTGTCGGCCTGGTTTCTGGTCGGTTTATTCTAACGAAGTTAACTTTTCATAAAAAAAAAGATTCATCATTGAAGTGAATTTGCTTTTCAGCTCCAAAACACAAAGGATGTTGTAATAATTGGAACTGCGTATCGGACAATATTGGTACCGAGCTGGTTTTGGTATCTAACCATATCGTACCGATCGAATTTTGGTACCATTCAGTATCCATTTTTACGTTTTTTAAGATCGGTACTTCTGGTACCGTACGATACAGTATTTTTGTGACAACTCGTATTTTCGAACCTTTCGTTGTATTTTGACGTAACCTGTACGAACGTTATATGATTAACTAGTGTGTTTGTTTGCTATGAAATGTTACGTTTTGATTATGTTATGGGCATGAGATTGTAATGTGTTATAAGAAAGTATGTATAACAAATGTGATCGCACAAACTTATGGGCCGCACACCTTGTCCATAACCCCTCACACCCTTCACTGCCCAATATTGCCTACCTTGTACTCGAGATCAAAGGGCAACCCATGTAAGGGTTCTGCCCACTCCTTTGTTGCGCATAACATTATGGGGAAAGGGGTATACTCCTCATAACTTGCAAAACTAGAACACACAAAACCCTAAGCTCTCTCCTCTCCTCCTTCTTGTTCGACGACAGCCCTTCCCCATACTCGAAGCTCTCTCTTTTCCGTGCAACGTGATCTTCCTTGTCTAAACACCTCATCGCACACTTCTGGTTAGTGTTTTGTTATTATTTGGTTGATTGTTAATTGATGTTGAGATGATATATGAAAAACTAGGGTTTCATGTTAGTGGTGTGTTACTGGAAATGTGTGATGTTTGAATTAGAAATATGTGTTTGATTTCAATATATATGTAATGAACTGTTTTGCTGATGGATTTTAAGATGATCTATGTTGATCTAGGACCGAATACATGATGGATGGGTTGTTAATTTTGATCGAATGTTTAGTTGATTGGTGTGATTCGGCATGAGATATTGAATGATGCTTTAGGTTGCATGTTAGTGCTCAAAAATCATTGATTTGATAATGTGATTGAATGTTATGATAGGTTATGGTTCGTGATTTGTATGATGATTAGGGTTCATGAGGATTAATGGAAAATTCCTTGATTTGATCGGTTAATTGCAAGATTAGAAACTGTTGGAATAGATTAATTGGTTTCCTTAAATCACGGAAGTATATAACTAATCGCACAAGCCTTAGTCGCACAAGATCTGATCGCACAAGCTTTCGGATCGCACAAGGTTAATCGCACAAGCTAGGATTCTCTAAAGTACAACTGTTTAATGCACACGGTGCAAACCCTTTATGCATGATCGCACAACATGTGGTGGATCGAACAAGATGGTGCTGATCGCACAACATGTTGGGTCGCACAAACGTTGCAACGGTAATATGAGGTTGGGCCGCACAAGTGGATTAATTACTTGATTGTTAATGGGCTGCATGTTTAATGGGCCGGGGTACGATTTGGATCGCACGACATGTTGTGGATCGCACAAGTTTGTGCTGATCGCACAACACGTTGGGTCGGGCCTCTATTGGGCTTCATCTACTGAGCCGCACAACATGATTGGGCTCGCACAATCTTACCGGCCCAATCACTCGAGTCGCACAACTTGGGTTTATATGTGAATTTGAATTGTTACTGTTTAACATGCTAGGCGTTGTACTATGTGAATGGGAAGAACAACAGGGATAACAATGATGGTAATGGTGCCAGGGGACGTGCATTTGTGATTGGTCAGGGTGATGCGAGGAACGATCCCAACGTCGTGACGGGAAAGTTTCTACTGGATGATTTCTTTGTTTCTGTTTTATTCGATTCGGGGGCCGATACTAGTTACGTATCCTTAAGAGTTAGTCAGATGCTTAGGCGAACCCCAATTCCCTTGAACACCAAGCATGTTGTAGAACTAGCAAACGGTAAAAACCTTGAGGCCACACACATAGTTAAGGGTTGTAATCTTGTTCTAGCTGGTCAGACCTTCTCTATCGACCTTATCCCCATCGTTCTTGGTAGATTCGATGTTGTCATTGGGATGGACTGGTTATCCCAACATCGGGCGGAAATACTCTGCAAGGAGAAAATAGTCCGCATCCCTCGTTCTGGCAAAGAACCCCTCGTTATTCGTGGTGATAAGAGTGGTGCTATTGTGGGCATCATCTCTTTCCTTAAGGCCCAGAAGTGTTTGCGAAAGGGCCACACTGCTATTCTAGCCCTCGTTACTGACACTGCAACGAAAGAGAAGAAGATCGAAGACATTCCAATCGTACGCAACTTTCCTGAGGTATTCCCTGAGGAATTACCTGGTCTTCCGCCCCATCGCCAGGTCGAGTTTCAAATCGAGCTAGCTCCTGGAGCAACACCTATTGCTCGCGCACCTTATCGTTTAGCTCCATCTGAACTAGAGGAACTGTCCGCACAACTACAAGAGCTTTTGGACAAGGGATTCATTCGTCCTAGCTCCTCGCTATGGGGAGCTCCAGTTTTGTTTGTGAAGAAGAAAGACGGTACCTTTCGAATGTGTATAGACTATCGCGAACTCAACAAGGTGACCGTGAAGAATTGCTATCCCCTTCCTCGTATCGATGACCTGTTCGACCAGTTGCAAGGGTCGAGCTTTTACTCAAAGATTGATCTGAGATCGGGCTATCATCAGCTGAGAGTCCGAGATGAGGACATCTCTAAGACAGCATTCAGGACTCGTTACGGACACTACGAGTTTCTGGTTATGCCTTTCGGGTTGACAAATGCACCTGCGGTTTTCATGGATCTCATGAACCGAGTGTGAAAACCATATTTGGATAAGTTCATTATTGTATTTATCGACGACATCCTGATCTATTCCAAGAGTCAGGAGGAACACGAACGTCATCTGCGACTCATTCTGTAACTTCTGCGAGCAGAACAGCTTTATGCTAAGTTTTCAAAATGTGACTTCTAGCTTCGTGAAGTCCATTTCCTAGGCCACGTGGTTAATGAGGTTGACTCGATCAAGAATTGGCATGCACCTCGAACTCCAACTGAAATCCGTCAATTCTTGGGTTTGACGGGTTACTACAGAAGGTTTATCAAGGATTTCTTAAAGATTGTGCAACCTCTTACTATTCTGACTCAGAAGGGTGTCACCTACCGTTGGGGTGATACTCAGGAATCCGCGTTTCAATAGCTGAAGACGAAGCTTTGTAGCGCGCCTATTCTCTCGTTGCCTGAAGGCACAGACGATTTTGTGGTTTATTGTGACGCGTCAATTCAAGGACTTGGCTGTGTGTTAATGCAACGTGAGAAAGTTATTGTTTACGCATCACGCCAACTTAAGGTTCACGAAAAGAACTACACTACTCACGACTTGGAGTTGGGAGTAGTAGTGTTTGCACTCAAGATATAGAGACATTACCTGTACGGTACTAAATGCACCATTTACACCGATCACAGGAGTCTCCAACATATCTTCGATCAGAAGGAGTTGAACATGCGACAACGTCGATGGGTCGAACTTCTTAACAACTACGAATGCGTAATCAAGTATCATCCAGGCAAAGCCAATGTTGTGGCTGACGCCCTCAGTCGTAAGGAAACCAAAACCTAAGCGTGTACGAGCGTTACAGCTTACCATTCACTCCAGTCTTCCCGCTAAAATTCGTGATACCTAGGTCGAGGCATTAAATGAAGAGAACATTAAGGCAGAGTCCCTGCAGGGCATGGAGAAGAAACTCGAACGTAAGGAAGATGGCACTTACTATTTCATGGAACGTGTCTGGGTTCCATCCTTTGGAAACTTACGAGAACTTGTGATGGATGAAGCACACAAATCTCGCTACTCGGTGCATCCTGGTTTTGACAAGATGTACCAAGACCTCCGAACTCTGTACTGGTGGCCCCACATGAAGGCTAACATAGTGACCTACGTTAGTAAATGTTTGACCTGTGCGAGGGTCAAATTTGAATACCAGAAGCCATCAGGCCTACTTCAACAACCAGAGATACCGACATGGAGATGGGAGCAAGTTTCCATGGATTTTGTTACTGGCCTACCTAGATCTCAGCGAGGAAACGTTAGTATTTGGGTGATAGTGGATCAATTGACAAAGTCTGCACACTTCTTGGCTATCAAAGAAATGGATAAGTTCTCTACTCTAGCAGACATCTACCTGAAGGAAGTAGTTTCGAGGCACGGTGCCAACTTCCATCATTTCTGATCGTGATCCACGTTTTACATCTGATTTGTGGCACGCGATGCACAAATCCTTTGGCTCATGTCTAGACATGAGCACTGCTTATCACCCACAAACGGATGGGCAGACAGAACGCACCATCCAAACTCTTGAAGACATGCTTCGAGCATGTGTAATCGACTTTGGTAACGGCTGGAAAAGGCACCTACCTTTGGTGGAGTTTTCGTATAACAACAGCTACCACACCAGCATCCAGGCTGCTCCGTTCGAAGCTTTGTATGAACAGAAATGCTGATCACCCTTATGCTGGGCAGAAGTTGGTGACAGCCAAATCACTGGCCCAGAACTCGTCGTCGACACAACGAAAAAGATTGGCCAAATACGACAACGAATGGCGGCAGCTCGTGACCGTCAGAAAAGCTACGCTGATAAGCGCAGGAAACCACTCGAGTTTCAGGTTGGGGATCGAGTACTACTTAAAGTCTCACCTTGGAAAGGTGTGGTTCGTTTTCGAAAACGGGGCAAGCTTAATCCGCGTTATGTCAGACCTTTTGAAATCACTTAGAAAATCGGCAACGTGGCGTACAGACTGGATCTGCCCAAAGAGCTCAGTGGTGTTCACAGCATATTCTATGTGTCGAATCTGAAAAAGTGTCTGTCAGATGAGACCCTCATAGTTCCATTCAAGGAACTCACTATCAACAACCAGTTGCGATTCGTCGAGGAACCAGTGAAAGTTATGGACTGAGAAGTTAAGGTTCTCAAACGTACCAGGATACCCATTGTTCGAATTCGTTGGAACTCCCATCGTGGCCCAGAGTTTACCTAGGAACGAGAAGACCAAATGAAACACAAGTATCCCCAGTTGTTCGAGAAAGGTGAGACCACTACTGAGGCTGAAGCTACTGCGGAATTTCGAGACGAAATTCCAAACCAACGGGGGAATGATGTGATACCCCAGGAAACCACGCAACCTAACTAGCTTCCTCGGGGATTACGTGCTAAATTTCGGGACGAAATTTCTTTCAACTTGGGGATGATGTGACAACTCGTATTTTTGAACCTTTCGTTGTATTTTGACGTAACCTGTATGAACGTTATATGATTAACTAGTGTGTTTGTTTGCTATGAAATGTTACTTTTTGATTATGTTAGGTGCATGAGATTGTAATGTGTTATAAGAAAGTATGTATAACAAATGAGATCGCATAAGCTTATGGGCGACACACCTTGTCCATAACCCCTCACACCCTTCACGGCCCAATATTGCCTACCTTGTACTCGAGATCAAAGGGCAGCCCATGTAAGGGTTCGGCCCACTCCTTTGTTGCGCATAACATTATGGGGAAAGGGGTATACTCCTCATAACTTGAAAAACTAGAACACACAAAACCCTAAGCTCTCTCCTCTCCTCCTTCTTGTTCGACGACAGCCCTTCCCCATACTCGAAGCTCTCTCTTTTCTGTGCAACGTGATCTTCCTTGTCTAAACACCTCATCGCACACTTCTGGTTAGTGTTTTGTTATTATTTGGTTGATTGTTAATTGATGTTGAGATGATATATGAAAAACTAGGGTTTCATGATAGTGGTGTGTTATTGGAAATATGTGATGTTTGAATTAGAAATATGTGTTTGATTTCAATATATATGTAATGAATTGTTTTGTTGATGGATTGTAAAATGATCTATGTTGATCTAGGACCGAATACATGATGGATGGGTTGTTAATTTTGATCGAATGTTTAGTTGATTGGTGTGATTTGGCATGAGATATTGAATGATGCTTTAGGTTGCATGTTAGTGTTCAAAAATCATTGATTTGATAATGTGATTGAATGTTATGATAGGTTATGGTTCGTGATTTGTATGATGATTAGGGTTCATGAGGATTAATGGAAAATTCCTTGATTTGATCGGTTAATTGCAAGTTAGGAACTGTTGGAATAGATTAATTGGTTTCCTTAAATCACAGAAGTATATAACTAATCGCACAAGCCTTAGTCGCACAAGATCTGATCGCACAACCTTTCGGATCGCACAAGGTTAATCGCACAAGCTAGGATTCTCTAAAGTACAACTGTTTAATGCACACGGTGCAAAACCTTTAGGCATGATCGCACAACATGTGGTGGATCACACAAGATGGTGCTAATCGCACAACATGTTGGGCCGCACAAACGTTACAACGGTAATATGAGGTTGGGCCGTGCAAGTGGATTAATTACTTGATTGTTAATGGGCTGCATGTTTAATAGGCCGGGGTATTATTTGGATCGCACGACATGTTGTGGATCGCACAAGTTTGTGCTGATCGCACAACACGTTGGTTCAGGCCTCTATTGGGCTTCATCTACTGAGCCGCATAACATGATTGGGCTCGCACAATCTTACCGGCCTGTCGCAACCCCCGATCCCTTATCTGTCCCGGGAACGGGCGGACGCGAACTCAGAGTTTCGGTGGTATCAGCTTGTTAATTTGGCAGCGGAAATTACATCAAGACCGTTGTTAGGAAATGTTTATCAGAGTAAAACCACCATAATTGATATTAATAATCACATGGGTAAAACCCAAGTTTCTTATTACAATACATTTATAGGGATAAACCCTATTTTATTGAATTTAAAACATCGTTTATTAGGTAACTTTTATAGCCACATTTTTCCCAAGCCTTCCGTGCTCTCCAGCTGGCTTTTTACTAATTGGCTGTCACATTGTGTTACCAGAAACGCGTTTTAAAAACATTTGTCAGTGGGAAATACTGGTGAGTGAATCCCAGTTTAATCAAGAAACATTTTATCAATTAAAACAGTATTGAGAGCGATCACATTGTTTATTTCTACACAATTACTCATTCAGTACTGTCAATCCTGACTTGTGGGTCATATTACACATTGGCTAACTCATTGTCCAATGGTAACGTACTGTCATCCCCGACTTACTACACGCAGTAGTATATTTTGTATACAAAACCCCAACATACTGGCAGTAATTGAAGAACTACAAAGACTCAATCACCGCTTAATCACATTGTAAAACAATTAAGGTTTTGTAAAATATTACAAAAAGGTTAACAAAAAGAGGATAAACTCACATTGTTATCTTAGACTTCGCGTAAGGGTTTCCTGGGAATAATCTATAGTTTACACAAATGTACATAGGTTAGTATCATAACCCTTTGAAAATATTAATGATACCCTCCCCGAGACGGCATTCCAACAACTACGTCAGGCAGAACCACGACAGTTGTTACGGAACCCTAAATCAATCGGGCAGCGTATCTATTACGAAACTGGGGTTATAATACTTACAACGGGGCAGAACCTTGCTAATTAGGGGGTATAATACTTGAATATTATGCCTACTATTGAGAGAATTCGAGACTGAGAAAATGTAGGTCCCTTTGCACAGGATCTGATCTTAAGGAACAAGATGAATCGACTTTGTCTAATGTGCGGAATCCATTATGACAAATCACAGATAATCAACACAGAATTCAATGATTAAACACGGTCTGTTCTTTCTATTGATCATTCTGAAAGTACAAAGCTCCGGTAGAAGACTGAAACTGAACAGTTTCTCTCGAGAGTCAAAAGTGCAATCGTTACAAATGACCTGATCGGACAGGTATTTATAGGCAGAGTCAGGATAGAAGAAGTGCTGTCCGATCGGCTAGCATGTGATGCTGTCCGATCGGCTGGCATTGCTGACCGATCGGACGCCTGTCCGATCGGCTGGGCTAACCGATCGGACGGATCGTCTGGCATAGCCAACAAAATACAGCACTTTTACAATAACGTCCCATATCCTGGTCTGCTTAATCTAACATACATACAAACATACACATTACAAAAGACACAAATATACAAAACATGACTACATGCTGACGGAAGCTACAGACGTATGTACTAACAGACCCCCCCTCGGATGTAGCTGTAGTTCTGTCACGGCCCCCGACCCGGTTTTACCCGTTTCAGGAGCCGCGGGACAGAAATCCCGTGGTATTTAATTAAGTGAATTTAACAGCGGAAGTCTCTTCAGGATCATTTTTAAAAACTGAAATATTTCCCGATTATTTTATTTCACAATTCGGGATCAAACCCGGTAATTTACAATCTTGAGATTTCACGAAGAAATCTCTTATTTTACAAAACATGTTTCTTTATTTTATACTGAGCCACTTCCTTAAGCTGATAGTGCTTCGCGGCACTTTTTCTGGATCACAACAGATCACCTGAAACATGTTTGAAAAAGGTTTTGTCAGCGGGAAATACTGAGTGAATCATTCATTTTGCTAAAATGACTCTTTTGTTATAATTTACAGTATTAAGAGAGATTACAATGTTTCAGATATCAAACCAACTACCCACAGTATTTGTCACTCGACCCATTGGCCTTTCCGTCCAATGGTGTCTGTGACTATGGTCATATCACCCAATGGCTAACTCGTTGTCCAATGGTGAAGATTATCAAGTAATGTATACAAAACCCCACATACCGGCTGTAACTTGGTGATTACATATACTTAATCACTGTAATTATAACTTTTGAAAATAAACATGATTTCAAAAGTAATTTGATAAAAAGAGAATGACTCACTTTGCAAATTTGAGCAGAGCCTAACCTACTGATTAGCCTTTTTATCCTAAATTACACAATATGGTTAGTAAATTAATACAGTATTTACGATAACTCACGAGATCAATCTTTACAACGAATGACAAAGTGCGATACTTAAACATCCATCGGATTCACAACGAATGACAAAGTGTAATCACTTAAACATCCATCGGGTTCACAACGAATGACAAAGTATAAACCCTAATGTGGGTAGCACTTAAACATCCATTGAGTATGTTGATCGATCGGAAAATGAATCGTAGCAGCGATCGAATTATTACCCTGAATTGTGGCAACACTTCGTGACTAGTGTGTGTTTTGGGACTGTTTTGATTATAACTCAGCGTACAATTTGAAATTGAACGTCGAACGAACACTCAATTCCATGAAACAGACGATCCTATTTATACGTGAAATTAGATTCCCCCGCGTGTCGCGGGAGATGTCGTGACTCCTGTCGCGACTCGCCTGGGGTGACGACCTACCCTAGGGTAGCCTTGTCACTAGTATAGGCCTGCTGAGTCGATTTCGTGTTATTTCGAATTTTTGACAGCGTTTTGTTAAGATATTACCGAATAGGGTTTACCCCCCCTGAGTTTTAGGGGCCCTAATCCTAATTCCAAATGTTCTGAAAATTTTAGAGATTATGCAGAATCACTTGGGTTTCTCAATTAGGGTTTCCTAATTGGCTAATTAAAATAATAAATAGTACTTTTTTAATGAGAGTTATTACATTCTCCCTACCTTAATAAAAATCTCGTCCTCGAGGTTTACTGGAATAAGTGAGGATACTTTTGCTTCATTTCTGATTCCAGCTCCCAAGTGTATTCAGCTCCTCTCTTTGAATCCCATCTGACTTTAACTAAAACTAGGCGTTTGTTTTTAAGAAACTTGATCTTTCGATCCTCAATTTGAAGAGGTTTCTCAACAAATTTCAACTTTTCGTTTACTTTTATATCTCGAAAAGGTACTACCAGTGATTCGTCTGATAGACATTTCTTGAGATTGGATACATGAAATACATCATGTACTCCAGCTAATTCTTCTGGTAGTTGTAAACGATAAGCTACTGGTCTTATACGTTGGATCACCGGAAATGGTCCTACGTATCTGGGACTTAGTTTTCCTTTTTTACCAAATCTAACAACTCCTTTCCAAGGAGAAACTTTCAACATTACTCTGTCTCCAACCTGGAATTCTAATGGCTTGCATCTATTGTCTGCATAACTCTTCTGACGATCTCGAGCCGTCTTTAATCTTTCCTTGATTTGAGTAATCTTGTCAGTCGTTTCTTGTACTATTTCAGGACCTGATAATTGACTTTCTCCTATTTCTGCCCAACAAACTGGAGTTCTGCATTTTCTTCCATATAGTGCTTCAAATGGAGCAGTTTCAATGCTCGAATGATAACTATTATTATAGGAGAATTCAATTAATGGCAAATGATCATCCCAATTTCCACCAAAATCTATTACACATGCTCGGAGCATGTCTTCTAGAGTTTGGATCGTCCTTTCACTTTGTCCGTCTGTTTGGGGATGATATGCCGTACTCAGATTTAGTCGAGTTCCCATAGCTTGCTGGAAACTTTTCCAGAAATGAGAAGTAAAACGACTATCTCTATCCGAAACAATGGAGAGTGGAACTCCATGTAAGGATACAACTTCATCTACATACAATTTTGCCAACCTTTCCATACTAAAGGTTTCTTTCATAGGTAGAAAGTGAGCTGATTTGGTTAATCGATCCACAATTACCCAAATCGCATCATTACCTTTTCTGGTTTTGGGTAACTTAGTAACAAAATCCATTGTTATAAGTTCCCATTTCCACACAGGCATTTCTAATTGTTGTAGTAGACCTGAAGGTTTTTGATGTTCTGCCTTAACTTGTGAACAAGTAAGACATTTAGAAACATAGTGTGCTATATCCTTTTTCATTCCTATCCACCAGAAGTTCTTTCTTAAATCTTGGTACATCTTATTGTTTCCTGGGTGCACAGTATACCTAGATTTATGGCCTTCTTCTAAAATCTTAGGTCTTAAGTCTCCCTGCTTAGGTACCCAAATTCTACTTTTGTGGAATCTCCAAATTCCATCTTCTCCTTGTTCTAATTCTTTTATTCGTCCTTTCATTCCTTCAGCAACATCTTTTATTGCTGTAGTTTGAACATTCTTCAATTGTTCCATTAAATCTATTTGTAGATTTAATCTGAGAGCACGAACCCGTCGTTGTTTCTCATAATACTTACGACTTAAGGCATCTGCAACTACATTTGCCTTTCCTTCGTGATACTGAATATCACAGTCGTAGTCACTTAGGATTTTTATCCATCTTCTTTGCCTCATGTTTAACTCTTTTTGCCCAAATATATATCTTAAACTTTTATGATCTGTATAAACAATGAATTTACTTCCATACAGATAATGTCTCCAAATCTTAAGGGCAAAAATTACGGCTCCTAATTCTAAATCATGAGTCGTATAATTTTGTTCGTGCTTTTTCAATTGCCTTGAAGCATATGCAATTACCTTTTTGCGTTGCATAAGCACACATCCAAATCCTAGTTTTGAAGCATCACAATATACTTCAAAATCTTCAGTTCCTTCTGGTAAGGCTAAGATTGGAGCATTTGTTAATTTCTGTTTCAAAATCCTAAAGGCTTCTTCTTGCTTTGGTCCCCACTCAAACTTAATGGCTTTACAGGTTAACTTAGTTAATGGTACGACTATCTTGGAAAAATCCTTAATAAACCGTCTATAGTACCCTGCTAAACCTATAAAACTTCTAATTTCCATTGCTGTTTGTGGAACCTTCCAATTGGTAATTGCCTCTATCTTAGCGGGATCTACGTGAATACCTTCGTGATTCACCATGTGTCCTAAGAATTGCACTTCCTTTAACCAAAATTCACATTTTGAGAATTTGGCATAAAGCTTTTCTTTTCTTAACAAAGTTAAGAGTGTATGCAAGTGTTCACAATGCTCGTCCTGACTTTTTGAATAAATAAGTATATCGTCTATGAAAACAATTACAAATTTATCCAAATACGGTTTACAGATCCTATTCATCATGTCCATAAATGCTGCAGGTGCATTTGTTAACCCAAAGGGCATGACTGTAAACTCGTAATGACCATACCTAGTTCTGAAAGCAGTTTTAGGTATGTCTTCTTCTTGTACCTTCAATTGATGATATCCGGAACGTAAGTCGATCTTAGAAAAATATCTAGCTCCTTGAAGTTGATCGAATAGATCATCAATCCTAGGTAATGGGTATCGATTCTTAATTGTAACCTTATTCAATTCTCTATAATCGATACACATTCTCATTGAACCATCCTTCTTCTTTACAAACAACACTGGTGCTCCCCACGGGGATGAACTAGGTTGTATGAATCCTTTACTTAGTAATTCATCTAATTGCTTTTTCAGTTCTAACATTTCTGTAGGTGCTAACCGATAAGGTGCCTTAGCTATCGGTGTAGTTCCTGGGATTAGATGAATTCTAAATTCTACTTCCCGATCAGGTGGTAATCCGGGTAAATCTTCTGGAAATACATCTGAGTATTCTGAGACTACAGGAATTTCCTTAAGTTCCTTACCCTTAGTGCTAATGATCACCGAAATCATATACACTATTCCTTGCTTTCGTTCATAACTAGCAGCTTTCATTACTGATATGAACTTCATAGGCTTACGTGGTTTATCTCCTGTAATCATAATTACTTCTCTGGTAGGTGCTTGAATTTCTATAGAATTCTTATCACAAAGGATGCGAGCATGGTTGGCTACTAACCAATCCATTCCTAACACAACATCAAACTCGGCTAATTTCATAGGTAATAAGGTTGCAAAGAATTTATGACCTAAAAGTTCTATTTCTACATTTTGCAAAACCTTATTTATTCTAACTGAATTCCCATCAGCCGTTTCGACGGTAAAAATCTGCCTAATATTGGTTAAGGGTATATTAAGAGCTTGGCAGAATGAAGTATTGATAAAACTTTGGTTTGCACCAGAGTCAAATAATACTTTTGCATATACGTTGTGAACTACGAACGTACCGGCTATCACATCTGGAATCATCTCGGCTTCTTGAGTAGTCAGCTGGAATGCGCGAGCATTCTTCTTAGTAGTTCCATCTGCTATCTTGGCTTTGTTGTCTGATGGCTTTTCCAATTTAGGACATTCTGGTTTAACATGTCCATTTTCTCCTCAGTTATAGCAGACTATTGTTTTCTTCCTGCAGTTTTCTTCACGATGTCCTACCATTTTACAAAAATTGCAGGTTACATCACATCTTCCAAAATGTTTCCTTTTGCAATTCTTGCAGAATGGTGGATTTGAAGATTGCCCTGTTCCTCTTTTCTTGTAGCTGTTATTATTACCCGTACGAAATCCCTGGGTAATTTTCTGAGCCAGTTCTTTCTTTCTGTCTTCATCTCTTGTGTGCACCAGTTCATCGGTTAGGGTATTAGCTAATTCCACAGCATCGTCAATAGTGCGAGGTCTCGCAGCTTTAACGATATTGCGGATTTCACTAATCAGTCCCCAAATGTAGCGAGAAATGAGTACCGGTTCTGGCGAAGCCAGTGTTGGTACCACTCTAGCATATTCAAAGAATGTCGAAGTGTAACCGCGACAATCTACACCTATCATACGGTGAGTTAGGAACTTGTTTGTCATTTGCTCTTTTTCATATTCGGGACAGAATTTTCTTTCTACAAGACCCTTAAATTCTTCCCAATTCATGGTGTAAGCTATTATTCTTCCTTTGGCTTGTAACACAGTGTTCCAGCATTCGAGTGCTCCTTCCTTGAAAAGATTTGATGCGTACATGACCTGATCATCTTTAGCACATTTACTTATGGCAATTACTGCCTCTGTTTTCTCTAACCAGCGTAATGACGCAGTCGCTCCTTCATTGCCTGCAAACTCAGTGGGTTTACAAGCAAGAAATTATTTGAAAGTGCAACCAGGTGTTGCAGCTTTCATTTTCTTAGGAAATGGAGCTTGATGTGGTTCCTCATTATGATTAACATGATCATTGCCTCCATTTACACTATTACTGAAGTTATCTTCAGAAATTCGTTTACTAGGAACGATTTGTTGTGGTTCGATTGGATTCTTAATAGCAGCAACAAATGCTGGAATAGCATTGGCTATCCCTTGAGCAACGATATTTTCGATATCTTGCCTAGTCATATATTGATCTCCTGGATGTTGTTCAGACTGATTAACCTCATTTACTGGTTCATTACCAACGTTTGCCATCTGATAATAAATTTTATATAACTAATTAGTAAAAAAAATACAATATAATAACATAGTTTGCACGTAATCACATTAACATGTATAACCAAAAGTTATCAATTTTCCGAGTTTCATTTTTATATATTATATGAATGTCTCGTACACACGATTATCATACAACGTTTTATTGTTAATTTATTACACATACTAGTTATTATGATTATTTATTAACAACTATTCCTGCAAACTCCCATTATCTGATCAGCTAATTTCTTTTAAAAGTTACGCTCCCTTTCATCGTACTTCCAAGTAATTCTTTCTCCAACATCCTTAATCCTATTCCCTGCAGTTATTAACTCTTCGCCCCAGAGACGAAGTTCAGCCAGATTCTCCGAACTCATAGCTGGGTATAGTGGAGGTTCTGGTTCAACTTGTGGGAAAAATGTATCAGGGTTGTTTAAAAGATTTTGGTATTGCCAATCAGTTGTCCACCATTCATCTAATTCTACTGGTAGTGGTTGAGGTTGAACAATAGGATCTGGAATAGCAGGTTCCAGATTGATTGGAATTGGAGCTTCTAGTGGGTAGCTAAAAAGATCTTCTTCAGTGAATATCAGGTTTGGATTGGCTGGTTCAAGGTTTCCATCGGCAGGTCCGATGAGGTCACTTATTACTAATTTATGATCTAAAATTTCCCAGGGAGTCATTTTCTGTTTTAGTCCAGAACTCTCTCCGACTTCTCTCTCTGTTTGTTTAACATTCTTCTCAGCTTCTATCTCTACTTGATTAACATTTTCCTCAATTTCTACCCCTTTCCCTTTGTCTTTTGGATTTTCATTTTTTGGTAACCTTTATTGGTGCTGACTTTTTCTTACGGATACGACTTCCCCACACGTATCTCCTTCTTTTCTTTGGTTTTGGTTTTGCCAGTGGTTTGGATTGAAATTCCATGGGGTCTTCTTTGTCAGCGAAGTAACCAGTGAATTCTTCAGAAACTTCTATCTTAACGGGATAGAGGTTAAGATTGTCTAAAGCTTCGGATATCTCATTCATGTTGTTTAGCATATATGCAAAATACATACCAAATGTCAAAATAGAACAAAATTTCATAGATAACCCTTAAATATTATTGCATACCATACATAAGACAACTGACAAACATAATATACTAAAATTTATTATGAACTTATTTATTTACCGAAATAGGTTTTTAGATTGTAAATACATAAAGGTGCAGAAACTTGAGTTAAAGTATTTAGAGATTTGCATTTTCTGCTACTGTAGCTAGCATATATAAATCTGCCCATTTCTCATCTAATTTGTCCTCCCAGGGTGTTTTACTGGTTAATTCCTGGGTTTCCTTTTTAACTTTCTTCTCCCGGATTTTCTTTATTTTCTCCTTACTTTTCCTAATAATCAAATTTCTTTTATCCGGAGAAAGTGGTTCTTCATAATTTGCCTTTCGCACAAATATTCCTTCTTCAGGAATTACATAAGGTTTTGTTTGGGATGAACTTCCTTTCTCGTTGGATGACCTATCTAGTTTAAGATAGATGTTTGACAGCTTTTGTTTACCCATACTGTAACTAACAAATAATCAGTTAATAAAACACATAATCACATAATTGGCAATCAGTAAAATTAAGTATTTCTAAATACTTAATAGGCTTAGATCAGTGGCTCTGATACCACCTTATTTCTGTCACGGCCCCCGACCCGGTTTTATCCGTTTCAGGAGCCGCGGGACAGAAATCCCGTGGTATTTAATTAAGTGAATTTAACAGCGGAAGTCTCTTCAGGATCATTTTTAAAAACTGAAATATTTCCCGATTATTTTATTTCACAATTCGGGATCAAACCCGGTAATTTACAATCTTGAGATTTCACGAAGAAATCTCTTATTTTACAAAACATGTTTCTTTATTTTATACTGAGCCACTTCCTTAAGCTGATAGTGCTTCGCGGCACTTTTTCTGGATCACAACAGATCACCTGAAACATGTTTGAAAAAGGTTTTGTCAGCGGGAAATACTGAGTGAATCATTCATTTTGCTAAAATGACTCTTTTGTTATAATTTACAGTATTAAGAGAGATTACAATGTTTCAGATATCAAACCAACTACCCACAGTATTTGTCACTCGACCCATTGGCCCTTCCGTCCAATGGTGTCTGTGACTATGGTCATTCACCCAATGGCTAACTCGTTGTCCAATGGTGAAGATTATCAAGTAATGTATACAAAACCCCACATACCGGCTGTAACTTGGTGATTACATATACTTAATCACTGTAATTATAACTTTTGAAAATAAACATGATTTCAAAAGTAATTTGATAAAAAGAGAATGACTCACTTTGCAAATTTGAGCAGAGCCTAACCTACTGATTAGCCTTTTTATCCTAAATTACACAATATGGTTAGTAAATTAATACAGTATTTACGATAACTCACGAGATCAATCTTTACAACGAATGACAAAGTGCGATACTTAAACATCCATCGGATTCACAACGAATGACAAAGTATAAACCCTAATGTGGGTAGCACTTAAACATCCATTGAGTATGTTGATCGATCGGAAAATGAATCGTAGCAGCGATCGAATTATTACCCTGAATTGTGGCAACACTTCGTGACTAGTGTGTGTTTTGGGACTGTTTTGATTATAACTCAGCGTACAATTTGAAATTGAACGTCGAACGAACACTCAATTGCATGAAACAGACGATCCTATTTATACGTGAAATTGGATTCCCCCGCGTGTCGCGGGAGATGTCGTGACTCCTGTCGCGACTCGCCTGGGGTGACGACCTACCCTAGGGTAGCCTTGTCACTAGTATAGGCCTGCTGAGTCGATTTCGTGTTATTTCGAATTTTTGACAGCGTTTTGTTAAGATATTACCGAATAGGGTTTACCCCCCCTGAGTTTTAGGGGTCCTAATCCTAATTCCAAATGTTCTGAAAATTTTAGAGATTATGCAGAATCACTTGGGTTTCTCAATTAGGGTTTCCTAATTGGCTAATTAAAATAATAAATAGTACTTTTTTAATGAGAGTTATTACAAGTTCTTTCCAGCATAGTCTTCAATTCCTCCTGTTGCGTCTTCTTTCACGAGCTCTCTGTCTTCTCTTTTCTGTCTTTTCTTCTAACATTCTACGTCTTTTATGCCTTCCTTCAGTTAACCACCATTTTCTGTAAACAGGATTACCATCACGCTTCCGATCCCATTTTGGTATTTTGTTCTCTTCTGATTCAATCGGTGTTTGATCTGTTGGCGGCACAATCCCCATCTTACGTTTTCCCACTTCAGCAGCTCTTTCAGCAATCTTTTTAGATCTTTGTTCACGCTTATACTTTTTCAGAAACTCATCAATCTCCAGATCTCTCCATTTTGTCTTTCAGTATCTTCCAGAATTGATGTCTTGCGCAAAACAAACATCCACAATTGTTTGATATTGCATTGCTTGCTCTCTGTCAGGCCTTTCATAGACTATCTTGTTGTAAAACAGGAAATCTATGTCTTTCTTTGAGCAATTCACAAGCCACATGGGATCTAACACACAGATCCTTCTTGCTTCTCCAGTGGACTTGTTATGTAATGAAATTATTGCCTCGGCCGTAGATTGATTGTATAACCACCCTTCAAATTCTTCATGGAAATCTTGATCCATTGCTCGTAAAGGCATATTCTTCAAACAACGAGGAGGCTTGATATCCAGAGTAATATCTTTTTCTCCATTTTCTAAAATTCTGACAATTTGATCTGGGAAATGTGGTTTCCAATCAGGATACCTTTTCTTCGCTTGCAACTTCACATAGTTCCATAAATGTTGATCATGTTGCTTCACATCCAATCCATAGTAAAATTCTTTAATGTTCTTTGTTTTAACCAATTCATCTATGTCCCACCATGGAAGAGTTTTGATATCAGCCAAAAACTCAAAGTACTGTACTCCCTGTTCTCGTCTGATTGCATAGACTTGTAAATCTTCCAGATAACCCCAAGAGAGAATGTCTCCCCAAGAAATATCTTTGCTATGAGTAAAGAACTGAAGTGCCCTGAGTTTCTTTCTTTCTTTTGGCATGACTTTGAACCATTTCTTTCTTTCTTCAACAAGATTTTCTCTAGGTATGATTTCAGGAATACCCTCAGCAGATACTTTCTCTACGATCTTTCTCCTGATCTCCTCTTCATTTCTATCTTTGAACATTTCCGCAAATGATGGAAACTTCGCATCAACTCCAGAATAGTGGAAATCAGTTTCCTCATCAGATGAATCTGAAGCATCTTCAACAATTACATCATTGTAATGATCAGCTTCAAAAGCATATCTTGGTTCAAATATATCTTCAGATGACTGAGGAATCTCATCTTCAATATCGAATTTAAATTTCCCTTCTTCTAATCCCAATTCCTCCAACATCTCTTCTCTTGACCTCCTAACCTCAATCACTTCTTCATGTTTATCATGTAAGTAAATAACAGTAGGATTCGTGAGGAATACCTGATCTACGTGCTGTTTTCCAGATGTAGAAGTTTGTTGCTGATCATCATCTTCTTGTTCATTGATCTGATCATTCAGAAACTCCTCAATTTTCTGTTTGTCAATAGGATTCTCAACCAGCAATCCCGAAGCACCTTGATCATCATCATCATTTTTCTTATCATCTTTCTGAACAGACTCGTCTTCATCATCATTATCATCTTCATTCTCTTCATCATCACCAGGAATTTCAATATCAGAATCACTAACTTCTTCTCCACGTGCCTTCTTTGCTTCTTTTCGCCTTCTATTAATTTTCATTATGCGAACAACTTCTTTTATGTTGTAAGGCACTGTAGAAGCATCACCAACAAGTACAAATTGCTGCATCTTCCATTCTAGTAGCAACACTTCTTTGGCCTTTCTCTTCTTTTGTATAGCAACAATTCTATGAATAACTTCATCAGAATCAATGAATAGAGAAGACTCACCAACTAACATGTAGTCTTGACCATGTTCATCTTGTTCTTGTTCTTGAATACCTTCATCAACTTGTTCTTCAGCAACTTGTTCTTGAATAACTTGAGCATCAATCGTTTCAACATCAATTTGACTTGAAGAACCACCAGCTTCTTGAGTATCTACAATAACACTTTTGTTCTTTTGAATTGCATCTTCAGCTAGTCTTCTTTCTCTTTCCAGTCTTCTTTCCTCAACTCTTCTTACTTCAATCTCATTGAATGCAGCATGAACATCCATTTTCAGATGACTTTCCATAATAGAGTATAACATTCGAAGTTGTTCATCCTTCACCACTTTATCAGCTTTCATAGCTTCCATTTCCAACTTCATTGCCTTCATTTCATTTGATGTAGCTTCACTCATTTCACTAAGAAGCTGATTGAGTGTCTGATTCACATCCTGAAGATTCTTTATCTTCTCATTTAATGAAGAAATTTCTGCTGTTAGAACTTCAACCAGTTTAGAATTATTACTACTGTCATCCTTCAAATCGTTTATCATGTTCTCTTTTTCTATCAACACCATCCTGATTTGATCATGAGCTTTCATCAGCTGATTAATTTGCTTCTTTAAAACATCACGTTCTACTTCAGCTTTGTCTTTAACTTTTTCAAGATCAGCAACTTTCTTCAGCAATTCTTTTACAGCTTCATTATTGAACATGTCATAATCATCTTCTGGAATATCTTCACTATAAACTCCAGTTGCAGGTGGAAAATTGCCAAAGAAATCATCTGTAACTTTTGGACGTGAGGATTCTGGAATCTCAATATTTTCTGGAATTGGCGGAAATTCTGAAGAAAAGACTCCACCCTCAGTTACTTCAACATAGTCATCTTGACCAACTTTCCTTTTAACCTCTGGTTCTTGATCTTTTGAAGATTCAGCATGCTTTTTGCCTATGCCTCCTTGATCCTTTTGAGCTTTAGCTTCACCTTTCTTTGCCCGCACACTTCTAGGAATAACTCCAGTTTGAACAGCTTTGCGCTTCTTTATTTGTTTCTTTGGTTGATCTGGTTCAAAAGAAGTGTCTTCCTCATCTGATGCCTTTTGTTTCTTTGAAGGCTTTTTCTTGAGTTGCGCTTTGCCTCTGCCAAGAGTAGTTGGATCAAGTTCTGATTCTGATTCTGTAGCTTCAGAATCTTCATCACTTGATACATCTTGAACAACACCTTCAGGTTCTTTGCTTTTAACACCTTTAGCAACATCCTCATTCTTCTTTAAAAAGCTTTCAAGAGATTGTGATAACAACTCAGCTCCTTCTTAAATAACTGCTGATGGTTCCAAAACTGTTTCATCTATCAGCTTTTGTTGCGGTTCTCCAGAAGACCCTGCAAAACAAATTTTGACAGATTTATTAGAAACTTTTAACAATATAAAATTCTAATTACCTTATGACTCCCCCTTTCACTATACCCTTTTCTACATTCATCGGAATAGAAACTGCAGGGGACGTCTTTGGAGTTCTCTTTCTCTTCCCATCTTTTACTTTCTCAACCCACCATCTAGTATTCTTTTCTTTAAACTCACTCATCTTCACATCTTCATTATCTGAATCACTGTTCTTATGTCTCCATTCGTCATTTTCAGGAGCAACATAATCTGGATTCTTGATTTTGCATATCATTTGTTTTGTTTTTGCATCATTTTCTTTGGTGATTCTTGCAATGGTCTCTGTCGTTATGTTTCTCATATCCATAATGTCACTTTTATTCTTTGGAAGATCTTTGAACTTATCATTTATTAACATCATTATGAATCTTGGATACATGATATACATGTCACCTTTATTTTGGCAGTTCTCCTTCATATATTCAAAGATTACTTGAGAAATGTTGTAACGTCTGTTCAATACCAAACTTGTGACAATATTCATGATGTAATCTGATACTTCATCATATGCTCCTTTCCTGTGTGACAATGAATGAACCATGCAATGCATAAAAATCTGTAGGCCTTTGAGAAACTTGTCTTAGTCATCTTTCCATTGCTATGGCCAGTGAATCCCATTCTGCACCACATTCCTTTAGCAAGACGTTCAGACATGATTGTTGGATCGTCGTCAGAATCTTTTAAGTCTAGAACTCTTCTAATGTCTCCAACACCAAACTTAAACTCTACATCTATATCTTTTCCCTTTTTATCCTTCTTTCTTAATACTGAGTGTATCATCTTATCAGTTTCTTCATATCTAGCTGTGTTCCAGAAGGCTCTTACATGAGATTCATATATAGCAGTTCTGTCAGATAAAGCCTTCGCAACTCTGCTTTCTCTTAAGAATTTTGCCATTTTTTCAACCACCGTATTCTCTGTGTTAGCCTCATCAATTACACAGTATACATTGTGACCCTTATCCGTATCCTTTCCTCTTCCCTGTAAGGATATGCATTATTAATCGTTTACACAAGTTTCGAGACATAAGGATGAAAGATGGAAATATTGAGAAATTTTCTAACACTGAGAATCCCTTTGAACAAGCTGTTCGATCGGTTAGCAATGCTGTCCGATCGGCTAGATATGCTATCCGATCGGCTAGCAATGCTGTTCGATCGGCTGGCATATCTGACACTTTGAACAGTCAACATGGTATGATTGAATGCTGACCGATCGGCTGGCAATGCTGTCCGATCTGCTGGCAATTGTCAATTAAGTGCAGAGAAAATGCGGTCCGATCGGCTGGCAATGCTGTCCGATCGGCTAGCAATTTTGAATACCAATGAAGTGCAGAGAAAGCTGTCCGATCGGTTGGCAATGCTGTCCGATCGGTTGGCCATTTTGTACAGATTTCAATGAAATGTAATAATGCTGTCCGATCGGCTGGCAATGCTGTCCGATCGGCTAGCAATGCTGTTCGATCGGCTGGCAATGTTGTCCGATCGGCTAGCACAATACATAACATAAATCAAATTTAAACACATTTGGGCACAAATTCCAAGGCATGAGCTATCCTATCAAGCAACAATACTTATGCATCCACAATGATGGCTGTCCGATCGAACTGCTGTCCGATCGGTTGGTATCTCTTCAAGAACATTCAAGAACACTCATACTCAGAATTTTTTCAGGCAGATTATCAAAAATTGAACATAGATCTATGTGAAGAATCTTGTCGCGATCAAAACCCTATGTTCATTATTCTCTAATTTGTTCTAAACAAGGTTTAATTTCACTAAAACCTAGCCGACTGCCGTAACGCTAATCATCAGATCTACTCAAATTAAACATGAATTTTCACAAATTAAACCGGTAAATCTATAGATCTTAACATTGCGAACAAGACCATGTACTTAGAACTCAACAAAAATGGCTAGAACTTCCTAGATCTGGTTCTAAAGATGATGACAGAGACGACATGAAGAACAGATAGAACAAATGATAGATTTGGATGTGAAAGACTTACCTTTGGCATTGTGAATGATGTGCAAACCAACAAACCAATGTTCTAATCCAAAGAGAATCAATGAGAAATCAGATGAAAATTTGAGAGAGAGAGAGGTCAGCCGATCGACCAAGTAACCGTTTTGACTGAGCTTTGACCACCTATTTATAGGTGTCATTGAGTCGGTGTGCTGTCCGATCGGATAACAATGCTGTCCGATCGGTCAGCTGTCCGATCCAAGCATTCCTATATCTCTCAAAAATTTTGACTTTTTGACTTTTTGCTCATATCAGTGTTTGAAAATCCACTTAAGTATCTAGATCCAAATTAATGACCCTAGGTACTTAACTTGTCAACCAAGTCCAACTTAATGACCTTGGTTGACCCGATACAAAGCGTACTGACATTTTCTTTATTTTTGTTTAAACATTTTTCTGAAAATTACAAGTTTCAAATTAATGAGCTTGTATTTGACTTTTCATTTCCACAGGATTCATATGATTAGCTCCAAACTCAACATCCAGCCCAGAAACTTCCTGCCTTCAAATCGAATCTGAAGATCAGCTTTCCGCTTTGGTTTGTCGGAAAATAAAGCAGAAATATAAAATCTTTTTGGGATTTTAAAAAAGCATCTAGACTAGAAATGAAATACAGAACAAAAATGCTGTAAACATAAACTATTTACAAACATATTTTTGGTGAGCGTGTTAGGGAATCATATCAGCTACCGACAAGTTACAAGTACCGTTAAGCTTGATTTCATACACAGCATTCAAACAATTCACTTAGATTGTCGATATACTGATCCTTTTAAATTCTCACACAAATTTCAATCTGTCCAGGATACGGATTAGATGATTTAAAGACTTAAACTTATACGTGTGTCCCACCTCTTGAATATACTCCCGTATCCAGATCCCAATATTCAGTCTTACAGGTGAGAATACCACAAATGATATCTGTAAGGGGTTAATAAATTATTAAGAATCATGAGAGCTCAGGTCAGAACTACCGTTCAGCAGAGAGATCATGACTCAAACTTTTGGGTGTGTCCCCTTTAGAGGATCTTTTTTACAACAGCATTGCTAAGCAATTTTATTGTCTTATCATTTATGTTGAGGGTGATGCTATGTTTCAAGCATTGCAGAAAGTATTATTCAGGGACTAGGTCAGAACTTCCATTCAGCAGAAGTCCCGGAATAATACCCCAGATATCACTGAGTATAAAGACCTAGTATTTCAGAAAAAGGAATCCTTCAAACAAGACTTCAGAGGTTACCTATATATCCAAGTAGTGTTACCCACGAAATAAGCAAGTAAGAATTTTAGGTTTATATCCCGAACAAATCTACTAAATGTGTAAAAACCTATCGACACATCATCAGAGAGACTGTTTAACGCATTTAAACTTTCCAATTCTTTAGCGTACTGAAACCGTCTAGCTGATGTACTATCATTTTCCCTTTTACACAAGCTCTTTTTGAATTTTATCATGTTTTTGGGTTTTGGAATTTTTTATTGTTTTTGTATTTTCTAAAAATATAACCTATCTCCCCCTAAAGACCAAAACAAGTAAAAATTCGACAAACCATTGCAGATTGCTTTTCAACATCATCTACAGTGGTACCTTCATCAACACCAACGATTTCCTCCGCATCCGATAGCAACTTCATACCATTAAGTTTCAAAAGATATTGAAAACGTGTTTTGTCAAATGCTTTGGTATGCAAGTCAGCTCTTTGTTCATCGGTGTGGATTTTTTCTATTCGTATCAACTTCTTCTCGAAACAGTCTCGGATGAAGTGATGACGAATTTCAATGTGTTTCATTTTAGCGTGATGAACATGATTTTTTGTTATGTTTATAGCTGCCTCATTATCAACAAAGATAGGGGAGTTAAGAAATTGCAAACCGTAGTCTCGCATCTGTTGCTGGATCCACAAGATCTGAGAGCAGCAACTGCTAGCAGATACATATTCGGCTTCACATGTGGATAAAGCGACAGAGGTCTGCTTCTTGCATTGCCAAGTGACCAATCGTGGTCCGAAAAATTGGCACCCCGCTGTTGTTGATTTAGCGTTCACTTTGCAGCATCCAAAATCAGAATCAGAATATCCTTCGAGCGTGAAGTCGCCTACTTTTGGATACCACAACCCCAGAGATGGAGTTCCTTTCAGGTAGCGTAGAATCCTTTTCACAATTACCATATGCGAAGCTCTAGGATTTGACTGAAACCGAGCTGCGAGGCAGGTTGGATACATAATATCCGGTCTTGATGCCGTCAAGTACATTAATGAACCTATCATGGAGCGATACAACATTTCATCTACCTTCTCTCCGGTGAGATCAGGGTTTATCCCATGGTTCGTCGCTAATGGGGTGGACATAGTTGACATTCCTGACATCCCAAATTTCTCCAGAACATCATGAACGTATTTTGTTTGATGTATAAACGTTCCCTCGGGAAGTTGATCAACTTGAAGTCCCAAGAAGAACTTCATCTCACCCATTGATGACATTTCAAACTTCTGCTTCATAACCTTTTCAAAATCTTTGCAGAGTTGTTCATTTGTAGACTCGAAAATTATGTCATCCACGTAAATTTGAACTATCAGAAGATGCCCGTCGACTTCTTTTGTGAACAGAGTGGCGTCTATCTTCCCTTGGATGAAGTTGTTGGCTATCAGATGTTGAGACAAGGTCTAATACCAGGCTCTCGGGGCCTGATGTAAGCCGTATAACGCCTTATCCAAGAGATAAACTTTATCTTTGTGAATTGGGTCGGTGAAGCCCGGTGGCTATCCGACATAAACCTCCTCTTTCACCTTGCCATAGAGAAATGCCGACTTCACATCTAGCTGAAAAACTTTAAATCCTTTCCACGATGCAAATGCTAGGAAGATTCTGATTGCTTCAAGTCTTGCAACAGGAGCATATACTTCGGTGAAATCTATCCCCTCCTGCTGACTGAAACCTTGGACAACGAGTCGAGCTTTGTTTCGAATAATAACTCCTCGATCATCCCTCTTGCATTTAAACACCCATTTGGTGTTGATCTTCCGATGACCATCAGGCAAATCCACTAACTTCCACACACCTAACTTCTCGAATTGGCTCAGTTCCTCCTGCATTGCATTGACCCAAGAATCTTCAGTAAGCGCCTCTTTATAAGTCCTTGGTTCAATCTGCGAGATAAAACAACTTAATGAGAATTCAGTTTGTAAAGGAGCAACTTTTGTATAAAAAACATTTAAGCCCTTGATCAAGTTGTCTTCGAGTGCGGACGCCTGACTGCAATTCTCCGATTATCAATTCCTCTGGATGATATGAAAGTGTTCTTGGCATCACCTCGCCTGAAACATCTACCTCGCCTTCCAAATTTGTGACATTTTGATTTGCATCATGTTCATTTACTGGAATTGTTTGATCTGAAAACTGAATTTGCTCCCCCTCAGAATCTGAATCATCATGATCATAGATTGGTCTGTTTTCAGATTCTTGATTATCATTCTCAACTGTCTGATTATCCTGAGCAACTTCATTTTGAATATCGTCATGTTCTCCAGCATTGCTTGGTCCTGCCTCATCATTATTTGAAGCTTATTGTTTTCGATAAGTTTCTGCTGGGAATCTTTCATCTGAATCTTCATACTCTCTTAGAATATCCAACTCGTCAAAGAACTCTGGTTCTTCCTCCATGTTGAAGGAATCCCACAAAGTATCATAATTAAAACACCATGAGTCGCCGGGATTCTGAGGTGGCATTGTATGACCCTGACATTCAACATTGTATGCTTTAATTATCCGCTTTAAACTTGGAACAAAGACTCGTTTTTGTGGACTGGAATAACCCACGAAGATTCCTTCTATGCTCTTTGGACCAAACTTCCCAAAAGGCTCTAAAACTGTGCAGGGAGACCCAAACGGTTCCAGATACTTCAGGTTAGGTTTGCGGAGATTTATCAGCTCAAAACACGTCTTGTTGAATTTCTTTACTGTGAGAACCCGGTTGAGAGTATAACAAGCGGCTAACACAGCTTCTGCCCAAAAGTTGATTGGTAGCTTTGAATCAGCAAGCATTGTTCTGGCCGTTTTGATTAGTGTCCTGTTCTTTCGTTCTGCTACTCCATTTTGTTGTGGAGTGTAAGGAGCACTAAATTCATGCAATATTCCTTTCTCATCACAAAATTCTTCCATTCGGTTGTTCTTAAACTCTGTACCGTTGTCACTTCTGATTCTTCTGATACGAGCTTGGTACAAATTTTCAATTTTTCTGAACAACGCCATCAAACTTTCAAAAGTTTCATCTTTAGACTTTAAGAATGATACCCACGAAAATCTGGAATAATCATCAGTAACCACAAGACAGTAAAGTTCTCCTGTAATACTTTTGACATTCACATGACCAAACAAATCCATGTGAAGTCTCTCCAGAGGTCTTGAGACTGAATTGACTTGCTTTTTAGGGTGTGACTTTTTCTTTTGCTTTCCTTTGATGCAGCTAATGCACTCCCCTTCCAGATGAAAACCTTTAATGTGAACGCCCAGAACTAAATCATTATGCACCAGATGATTCATTTTTCGTAGGTGAATATGTCCCATTTTGCGATGCCACAACTGTGATTCTTTCTCTGTTGCTCTAGACACAAAACAATAAGCCTGACCCGTTGTTGTAGTTGCTACACTCATGTCTAATACATACAAGTCATTGACTCTTGGTGCCCTCATAATAATCCATTCTTCAGGGATAACAAATCCTGGCTTCAATATCAAACATTCTTTGTCTGTGAAGTGAGTAGTATACATCCTGTCACAAATCTGCGAGATACTTAGTAGATTATTTTCCAGCTTAGCAATGTAGTTAACTCTTTCAAACGTGACAATCCCATTGGATAACGTTCCTTCACCAACAATTCTACCACCTTGGTTACCTGCGAACCCTACATAACCTCCATTGAAATTTCTAACATCATACAGCAGCGCTGTCTTTCCTGTCATGTGCCGAGAAGCTCCACTATCCATAATCCAACGTGAAATGGATCTCGGAAGCTCCTGCACATATCAAAAACATTTAATGAGATTTTGATGCTACCCATGCCTCTTTTGACTCGGGTAACTTGACATTAATGTGAGTTTTTGTAGTGTAAAGAGGCGGAAAGTTTTTATCATTCATTTTTAAGCTTTCAGCAGACCCAACCTCAACCTCTTTGAATAAGAAAAAATCGTCTTTTTGAGGTTGACCAGATGGTTGGTCTTTCTTTACCACATACTTCTTTTCAGAAGTTGAATTTTGTTTTTCTTGTTTCTCATATAAATCCAAAGGTACATACATCTTCTTGGTTGATGATGATGATTTTTCAGTCTCAGACACCTTTGGTTTTGGAGAATTTTCTTTCTTGTCAACAGTTTTTGGCTTCCATGTTTGTTGAGGTGATGCAACCCGTTTGTAAAATTTGTCATTTTTAGTTACCAAATTCTTAACAGGTTCAGTTTTGATCTTGGAGTTATCATTTTTCAAAACCTTTTTCTCAACAACCAATGGAGCTTTTCCCTTCACAACATCTTTCTTGCTTGAATTCATCACAACTTCAGTCTTAGGCTTCAGGTTGGTACACTTACGTGCAATATGTCCAACTTGATTGCATTTGAAGCATGTTCGGGTGTCAACTACCCTACTTGTGCCTTCAGACTGAGGCTGTGAGGCCTTCTTTTCAAAGAACTCTTTGTTTGATTTTGAAAAAAATTCAGATTCCTCATCAGAAAGTGAACTTGAACTGTTCACAAACACCTTTTTCTCAATAAACCTCTTGTTCTGAACATTCTTTTTCTGATAATTCTTACCACCCTGATATCCACCCAACCATTTATTTCGGTTGTTGTTAGAAAAACGTGGTGGAACAATAGGTTTCTTATAGTAAGCTTTATCTTACTCAAAATTCATTTGCCTCTTTGTCTGATTCAAACCTTCTACTTCAGACAAATCAATTTCAACCAATTTGAAAACATTTTTCAATTTGTTCACATTAACATTCTCCAGAGGAAACTCAAAGTCTGAATACAACTTATCAGAACCAGCCATCTTGTACATCACAAGACCCGGTTCATCATCTAAGTTGTTTTTAGATTTTGGTTTCGGAATGTAATTGTTCAGAAAACATTCTTCATCCTCAGCTGAATCACTATCCAAAACACTTTCAGCCATGCCTTTAACAATCTCAGTTTGAACACTATCATCAGATGATGATGAAGAAAATGTCACATCAATTGACTCTGGAAGTTTTATCTCATTTGTTTCAACTTCATCATTAACCAACCCTGATTGCTTCTTTGAAAAATTGTTTAGAACTGGTGGCGGAACTTGATGAAACCCGACCCCAGTTCCATCACAGTATACATCTTCGCCAGCTTTGTTTTTCCCAATGGGTTTGGGAACAATGTGTTGCAAAACAAAGCTTGCAGAGTTGTAACTGTTCAGTTTCAAATTAATACGCTCATTCTTAATCTTAGCTTCTTCAAACTGAAGCTTCAATTTCGCAATCTCATCCAGTTGTTTGTTTATTAACTCTTCTTTAACCCTCAAAACACCTTGCAAATGACAATTTTCTTTGTATGTTTTACCGTTTCTATCATCAGAATCTTTCACCGTGCGTTTTAGTTTTTCAAAATTTTCAGAAATTTGACGATTTTCAAGAATTAGTTTTTCATTTTCTTTCCTAACTCTTTCTATGTCAATTTTATCAGTTTCAATTTTGTCAGTTAATTCTTTTAATCTGTCATTCGAAGCTTTCAGTATTTTGTCACGGTTCAAGATCTGATCCTCAACCTCTCTGACTCTGTTTGTCAGATCCTCAACTTTCTTACCACTGAGATAAGTGATTGTACTACAAACCTTGCACTCTTTTATGCAATTTTTGCAGTCAATATCACCATTTACTTTCTTACCTGACGCACTTGTTGACCCGTTTAAACTGACCTGGCTTTTAGACTCAGATACAGATTTAGATTCTACCTCAAGTTCCTTAGCAGCCAGCACTTTGTCAGCCATCTTTCTCAAGTTTTCAGCATTCAACTCTTGTGATGTATCAATGATCCCATCATCAATCTTCTTGGCTTTTTCCTCTTTTTCTTTTTCTTCTGCACTTCCCCACCATTTTCTTTGCCAACCCTCTTCTTCTTCAGCAATTTGTTGAATTATGGTTTCAAGATCGAGGGTTTTGTAGTCAATAGCAATGTTTCCCATGGAGTCAAGATAACATTCTCTGTCTGGATCCCATCTCTTTGCCCTTTTTGCTTCAGTGTATATATCAGAAATTCTGATCATTCTGTTTTGAGCAATCATCTTTTTGTTTACATACTTTTCTTCTTCATTTCTGTTGTCTTTATAAGGAACAGGTTCAACAATCTTTGCCATAAAAGCATATCCAACCGCATCCATTTCTGGTAACAACTCGCTCCAGTCAAAACCTTCATCGTCATGAATTACGGCGAGAGCTCTGGATTTTTCTTTATTATCTTCAAGTTGTTTCATTCTGGGCGGTTCTGATTTATTCTGATGATAAATTGCTCTCTTGTAGTGATCTTCTTTGAATGGATTTTCAGAATCATCAGCATAAGCATTCCTGCACTCTCTTTTAAAATGACCTTTCTGTTTACACTTGAAACAGGTCACTTTTGTCTTGTCAAACCCTAACTTGGTAGATGGTCCACCAATAGACTTTCTACCAGTAATCTCCATGAAACGCTGCGCCCTTCTCACTGCACTTGCCATACACCACCTTTTGTCGATCAATTCCATCTCCTCAGGATCTATCTGATCGTAATCTTCTTTTGTCAGGTTGGTGTTGCCAATCTTCCCAGCCACGAGGCTCTCATACGACTCCAGCACAGAGGCTAAGAAAACCATCTGTTGCTTTGCAGATTCCTCGCTGAAGTTTTGAGCGTTCTTTAGATCCACAGCGATATTGCATTGAAATAAGTTCTTAGCAGCTGATTGGTTTGAAGTAGACGAAGAGCCACTGTGAAATCCACTGCTTGTACTCTCTTTGCTTGTTTCTTTGTTTGATGTGTTAGAATTTTCGGCAGAAAAAGTTGTCTTGGGAGAAGGATTCTTTGGAATCATGCTTTTTGGATAATACAAATCCAAGTTCTGCTGATATGACGAGTGATTCACTTTGTGTGTTTTCTTTATCTCCAGCTCGTGACTCTCTAATCTTTCGACAAGTAGATCCACTGTCAATTCTTCAGATTTGATAGTATTCTTCAACATCAAGGCAAAGTATTGCCAATCCATCTCATCTGGCAATGAGTCAAACAATTTGTCGACTAACTCTTCTTGAGAATAAGTAATTCCATGTCTCGCCAGCTCCAACTTCAAGTGCCCAAACCTCTCAATCATCTTACAAACTGATTCATTTTTTAAACAACCAAATAAATCAAATTCTTTTCTTAGCAGTTTCTTTTTGTTTTTCACTATTTCTGCACTACCCAAACATTTCACTTCTAACTTTTACCACAGATCTTTAGCATTGGTATACTCGATTAAAGATATTATATCTTCTCGAACAGACTGAAACAGCAACGCGATGCACTTTTGCTCGGCAACAAAAACATCTATTTCTTCAGTTGATGTCAAATTTTCACCATTTTTCCCTCCATCCTTGTATCCATTCTTTAGACTTTTCCAGCTGGTATACGCAAAAGTCTTTAACCATTCTTCAAATTTCTTGGCCCACCGACTGTATTCTTCGATTGCCATCAGCTTTGGGGGTTTGTTATATGTTCCGTATGCACTTTCCACGCCTAAAACATCCGTCAAGGTTTTCTTTGCATTTGAAGTGTTCTCATTTGTGTTGCTAGAAGTACCATCATCTCCAGAGTTTCCAGCAAAAGCATACATATCACTGAAAGGATTCATGAATTCGTCCATCTTTCAAGTACCTGAAACAGTTATCAAACACTTAGACAAATTTTTGTGATTTTCAAAAATTTTACACAAGTGTACTTGGATCGAATGACTGTTCGATCGAATAGTACTCAACTGATCACTTAATCGGATAGCTGTTCGATTGATCAGCTGTTCGATCGGTCATCTATACGATTATAAAGGCAATCAATTGCCGTCTGATCGGTCATCTGTCCGATCGGCTAGCAATATGACGTAAGCAAAAGGCAACTTGTAACAACAATGCTGTTCGATCGGTTAGCTGTTCGATCGGCTAACACTGATGATGTCAGCAAGCAACTAGCAGATACTAACTAATCTAATTCGTTCGGACAGCTGTCCGAGCGAGTGAATGACGTCAGCACATATGAACAGTTAAACATGGTTTTTGATGAATTTGATCTCGTTTTAGGTTGAATTTGATTATGAAACTCAGTAGGATTATACTTTGAATGATTGCGAATCAAATGATATCAATTTTATCAATTTTTAACCGTAGATTCACGTTCAATTTTAAGTTTTTCTGATTTTAAGATGTCAAACTGAGAAATGATGTAAGAAATAAGCAGAAGAAGATGAAATATGTCAAATCTCCGGTGAAATTTGACTCTGATCGGCAAGAAATGTCAAATCTCCGGTGAAATTTGACTTTGATCGACAAATAAAGCTCGAATTCTGGTGAATTCGGTGTCGTTGATCTCGATTCAGCTCCCTGGATGCTCTGATACCACTTGTAGGTCCCTTTGCACAGGATCTGATCTTAAGGAACAAGATGGATCGACTTTGTCTAATGTGCGGAATCCATTATGACAAATCACAGATAATCAACACAGAATTCAACGATTCAACACGGTCTGTTCTTTCTATTGATCGTTCTGAAAGTACAAAGCTCCGGTAGAAGACAGACACTTAACAGTTTCTCTCGAGAGTCAAAAGTGCAATCGTTACAAATGACCTGATCGGACAGGTATTTATAGGCAGAGTCAGGATAGAAGAAGTGTTGTCCGATCGGCTAGCATGTGATGTTGTCCGATCGGCTGGGCTAACCGATCGGACGGCTGTCCGATCGGTTGGCATAGCCAACAAAATACAGCACTTTTACAATAATGTCCCATATCCTGGTCTGCTTAATCTAACATACATACAAACATACACATTACAAAAGACACAAATATACAAAACATGACTACATGCTGACGGAAGCTACAGACGTATGTACTAACAGAAAAGAAAGTGAACGATTTGAAATGAAATCCGATGCGTTCTATTTATAGTGCTGATATCTGGTCTTCTCGCGTCCCGCTTAAAGGTAAGCGAAGGCTTAAGCGGCCCGCGTCGTAGCCCGGGTAGGGTTTAGGTGATCCGGGTCATCGCCTAGCTTCGCCATGATGTCGACACGTGTCGGCCTCTGGTGTTGCCGTGTTATTGATCTCACGTGGCCCGCGTAAGATTGAGATGGGGTTCACGCGGCCCGCCTGAACTTAAGAAATCAGACGGAATCAGGTTCTAACCTTCATACCGTCATCGTAAATGCTTGGGGTGGGTCTACGCGGCCCACCTTAACTCAATATTTCTTGTTTTTCATTTATTTTAAATGTTATAACATTTTTCGGGCTCGATTTTTACATACGGGGTGTAGTTAAAGACGTAATGGGACATTTTAAAACATACACAGGTGTCGGAAATATTTAAGAGTGTTGGTTTTACTGAGGGTTGTTACATCCTCCCCACCTTGTTTTAGAGCTCGTCCTCGAGATCTATTGGAACAAGTGCGGATATTTCCTTTGTATTTCAGATTCAAGCTCCCATGTGTACTCAGGTCCTCTTTTGGAATCCCATTTCACTTTGACCAGAAGTAGTCTTTTGTGCTTGAGATTTTTGACTTTCCTGTCTTCAATCTGTAGAGGTCTTTCTACAAACTTGAGTTGTTCATTTACCTCTATATCCTTAAGAGGTATTATCAGTGATTCATTAGCCAAACACTTTTTGAGATTAGATACATGAAATACATCATGTATTCCTGCCATTTCCTCTGGCAGTTGTAGCTGATAGGCTACAGGTCCTATTCTTCTAATAATCTCAAAAGGTCCAATATACCTGGGACTTAGCTTTCCTCGTTTGATGAATCTTACTCCTTTCCAAGGAGAGACTTTTAATAATACTTTATCTCCTACTTGAAATTCCAATGGCTTACGTCGGTTATCGGCATAGCTCTTTTGTCGATCACGTGCTGCTTTCAGTCGTTCCTTGACTTGAATAATCTTGTCGGTTGTTTCTTGCACTATCTCAGGTCCAGATAGTTGCTTTTCCCCAATTTCTGCCCAACAGACTGGGGTTCGGCACTTTCGTCCATAAAGTGCTTCGAAAGGTGCAGCATTGATACTTGTGTGATAACTGTTATTATAAGAAAATTCTATTAAAGGTAAGTGATCGTCCCAATTACATCCAAAGTCAATTACACAAGCTCTAAGCATGTCCTCCATTGTCTGAATTGTCCTTTCACTTTGTCCATCTGTTTGAGGGTGATAAGCCGTGCTTAGATTTAACTTGGTTCCCATTGCCTTTTGGAAACTTGACAAAAAATGAGAGGTAAATCGGCTATCTCTATCAGAAATAATTGATAAAGGAATGCCATGTAAAAAAACAATTTCATTTACATATAACTTAGCTAACTGTTCCATACTGAAAGTTTCTTTCATCGGTAGAAAATGAGCTGACTTGGTTAGCCTATCCACAATCACCCAGATTGTATCATTTCCTTTCTTAGTTTTGGGTAATTTAGTAACAAAATCCATTGTTATAAATTCCCATTTCCACACTGGCATTTCTAACTGTTGTAGAAATCCTGAAGGTTTCTGGTGTTCAGCTTTGACTTGTGAACAAGTTAAACATTTAGAAACATAGGCTGCTATGTCCTTTTTCATTCCTATGCACCAGAAATTTTTCCTTAAATCCTGGTACATTTTATCGTTTCCTGGGTGCATCGTATACTTGGACTTATGGGCTTCTTCTAATATACGATGACGTAGGTTTCCTAATTTAGGTATCCACATTCTCTTTTTATGGAATCTCCAAATTTCATCTGTTCCTTGTTCTAATTCTTTTAGCATACCTTTTAATTTTTCAGAATCATCCTTGATTACTGATTCTTGTGCTTTTCTTATCTGATCATTTAAATCTATTTGTAGATTTAATTTAAGAGAACGTACCCTTTTTGGCTTTTCATGATACTTTCGGCTTAAAGCATCGGCCACTACATTTGTTTTTCCCTCATGATACTGGATATCACAATCATAGTCACTAAGCATCTCCATCCAGCGTCTTTGTCTCATATTCAACTCCTTTTGCTTGAAAATATACCTTAAACTCTTATGATCAGTGAATATGGTAAACTTACTACCATAAAGGTAATGTCTCCAAATCTTAAGAGCAAAAATTATAGCTCCTAATTCTAAATCATGGGTTGAATAATTCTCTTCATGATTCTTAAGTTGTCTAAATGCATAACCTATAACCTTTTGACGTTGCATTAATACACATCCATAACCTAATTTGGAAGCGTCACAACAGACTACAAAGTCTACAGTTCCTTCTGGTAACGCTAGTTTGGGTGTATGGGTTAATTTATGCTTAAGAATTCTAAATGCTTCTTCTTGTTTTAATCCCCATTCAAACTTAACAGATTTACAGGTTAGCTTAGTTAAGGGAATGGTTATTCTAGAAAAATCTTGAATAAATCTTCTATAATAACCGGCCAATCCTAAGAAACTTCTAACCTCGGTTGGTGACTCAGGGGTTTTCCATTTAGTAATCGCCTCGATCTTTGTGGGATCCACATGAATTCCTTCATGATTGACTAAATGTCCAAGAAATTGTACCTGTTCTAACCAAAATTCGCACTTAGAAAATTTAGCATAAAGCTTTTCCTTTCTTAGTAAACTTAAAAGTGCGTGCAAATGCTTTGCATGATCCTCTTTATTCTTAGAATAAATGAGAATATCATCTATCAAAACTGTTGGAACCTGAAGGTTTATTCATGTAGGTTAGCATAGTTGAAGGGTTGCTTCTATGTTTTGTTTAGTTAACACATGGGCCGATTTTGTAAGGGTTGGGTTAGTTTGTTAATTGTCACAATGGGCCTAGGTTTAAGTCCAAGTGTTTTGTATTTAAACAAACCTCAACCACTTGGTTGAGGTTGATCGTTGGTTGCGACTTAGAAAGGAGCCGAGAACTCCTTAGGGATCTTGTATCAGTCTTTGGTCATCATTGAATGCAAGATTTTCGGTTTGTGTTTTGATTATATTATTGTTTCATTATATTGTTCTTGAATCGGCTTGTGATTGTTTTCCGCACCTTCACAAGTTAAGATCGATATCATTGAAGGATCCTAAACGGGTTTTACAATTGGTATCAGAGCCAAGAAACCAATCTTGGTTCGGTTTTGATATCACTCGGATTCAAGAACATCCTTTGCTACTAATCCAGTTTTTGGTGTTTGTTTTGCAGTGAAAATTATTGAATCTTCAAACTGTTCTTGGTGAAATTATTGAAAGATATCACTGATTTTGGTTTGTGTGATTTCAGAAAAACTGTTAGCTGATTTCTCGGGAGTTGGTGATCAAAGAAAATTCAAAGATTACGATATCTTTGAATTTTTGAAAAGTGCTGAAAATCAGGGATTACGAGTCAACAGTTCTTATCTCATATCTGTTTTGCAGGTCTCGACTCGCAACCATCAGCAGTCTCGGCTTGTCCTGTTCCGGTCTCGACTCGCAACCATCAGCAGTCTCGGCTTGTCTTGTTCCGGTCTCGACTCGCAACCATCAATTGTCTCGACTTGTCCTGTTCTTGTCTCGACTCGCAACCATCACTGTCTCGACTTGTGTGGACTTAGTCTCGACTCGCAACCAACTACGGTCTCGAGTTGTCTGCTTTTTGGTCTCGACTCGCAACTATAGTCTCGACTCGCAACGTCACTTTGCAACATTACTTGGATTTGGACTTTGAACTGTTGACACTTTTGGACTTAAAAAAAATTAATTAATTAATTAATTGGTTGATTAATTAAGTATGTCGACAAATAACGTTGATTTGGCTGCCCTTAACAAACAACAAGAACTGGACTCAAAGGTTGGAACCACTACACGCATTCCAAGGTTAACCGATGCAAATGATTTCCCAGAATGGAAATGGCGCTTTGAACAACATGTGAAGGTCAAGGATTCAAAAATTTGGAGAAGCATCATGAGAGGTCCAAGGGAGATAATGACAGACAGTCCTACTGAACCGGGTTTAAAAGTTAAGAAAGCCAAGAGTGAATATACTGAAGAGGATTTCGGTATAATTGAAGAAGATGAAAGAGCGTTGTCCTATCTGACCATGGGATTGGGCCCAGATATAGCTATTGGCTTTCGCGCTTGCAAATCTGCCAAGGAACTATGGGAATCATTGATCGATGTTTACGAGGGAAATGAAGATATGAAGGAAAGCTGAAGAAACTTGCTCAGACAAAGCTTCAATAATTTCAATCACATCTATGGGGAAACCGTTGATAACCAACTTCAGAGGTTTGTCAAACTGGTCACTCAAATGCAGATGGAAGAAATTCATACATCAAATGCTTCAACTAATAGGCAACTTTTGAATGCACTACCAAAAAGCTGGGATCATCATGTTGCAATGATCAAGAAAACAAAGGATCTCGCTTGGTGCAGTTTGTCAGAAATGATTTCCCATATCAAAGCATGTGAACTGGATGATAAGCAAAGAGAAACCAATCATAAAAACAGCATGCTAGCTGCAGGATTCACTATTGCTCCATCCTCGTCGAACAATAACAATGCAGCCCTCTTGTCTCAAGGAGGATTTCAAATGTTTAGCAATGCTGCATCTACTAAGGCGGCTCCTAGTTCAGCAAACATTTACTACTCTGGGTCTCCTGCACAAGCTGCTCCATCATCTTCTACTGCTACTTCCGCTTCTGCTGTGAAAACTTCCACTGCTGCTTCCGCCTCCACTGCGAAAAATGAGATGATAGCTTTCTTTACACAACAGTCAAAAGAAAATTTGGATATCGCAGCCTCCGTTATAAACTGTTTGAACGCTTTCGTTGCAGGAAAAATGGATCCTCCAAAATGGAGTGGCGATGACCTACTTCAGATCCATCCTGATGACGTTGAAGAAATGGACATCACCTGGCAGATGGCAATGGCTGCTTTCAGGGCACAAAAGTTTGTTAAAAGAACAGGTAAAAACAGGTGGGGCATCTCTCGGAATGGAGCTGCTAAGGTGCCTTTTAACTTGCGCTGTTACAACTGTCATGAGGAAGGGCACTATGCTCGAAATTGCACAAAACCACTGATAAATAGAGAACAAACTCCTGCATAGCCCGTAACTCCTAATCGAGAAAGAGCTCTTGTGACCACTGCTAGTATAACAGATGCTGCTGCTACTGGAAGTCCTCAACCACAAGGATTAGCTCAAGCCCTGGTGGTTCAGCCCAACATCAACTTTGATTGGAATTCAGAAATTGAGCGTCTGAACATTTCTGCTCCAGAAAATCAAGCTGCTTCAAATAATATTGCTTTTATGACCTCAAATGATCAAGTATCTGCACAAGAGGAGGAGGATTCAGCTGAAAACTTTGCTTTCATGACTCAGATTCTTTCAGCTCCAGTTAAAGGTCTAACCAAAGAAGAGGTACTTTCTGCTTTCTGTACTCCTGAATGTAGAGAAAGAGTTGAAGTTTATAGAATGCACAACGCTGAGCTAATTCAAGATTATCAAGACATGAAAAATAAAAACTTTACTTTAACGAAAAACGAAAAACTTTACAAAGAAAAGATCGAAGCTCAGCGAAAAGACATCATCAAACTCAAGGATGATGTAAGTGTAAAATCATCTCAGCTCTTATACGTTCAGGAAAAACTGTGCGATGTGACTAAGGAACTGGAAGATATCAGAGACAGATATCAAATTAATGAGCTAAATATTAAGAAATTTGACTCTTCCAGTAAATTAGTAAAAAATTTGTGTGATCAACAGCTTGCGTACAAAGAAAAGAAAGGGCGTGGTTTGGGTTATAATCAGACTCCTCCTCCATACAATGATAATTATACTTATCTGCCGATGACTGAGGAGGAGATGATGAATGAGAGTAAAATGACTTTTGGTTCTAAAAACAACAAGTCGTCATCTAATGACAGACCAGTTGAGAAACAGAAGTCTCCTCCATTGCATTTCGTTTCCAAAGGCTCAATTGATCCTAACGTTTCGTCTTCATGTGCAGATGATTTTTCTGAAGTAAAATGTGAAGATGTTCATGGGAGTGAACCAGTCGTTATTTCAAATATTTCTGAACCTTATTTTGAACAAACTGAATCTGACATTGCTTTTGGTCGTTCTTTATTTGCGTCGTTTTCTGCTTATGTTTCGTCTTGTCAGACTGATGATGTTTCGTCTTGTCAGCCTGTTGTTTTGGGCAAAACTGATGATGTTTGTGTTGAAAATTTGAACAATAAGTGTGGTGATGATTGTTTTTCAGCTAATGTGTGTGATTGTGATGTTTCTAACGTTTCAGTTAATGACAGTGTTACAGGTGAGGTCCCCCAGGACGCATTCAGTGAAACCACTGAAACGACTTCTCAAGAAAATCAAGAGTATCCTGATTCTTCTTCTGAATCTGTCTCAGTGGGTGTCCCTAATGTTGAATCTAGTGGGACCCCATTGGAAACTGTAGTTGAAATTGAACCTGAATCAGTTTCACATGATAAATGCGTTGAGGAAATGCATATGGATGAAACTTCTGCATGTTCAAATAATGAACCTGAATTAGTTTCACATGATACATGCATTGAGAAAACACATATGGATGAAACTTCTACATGTTCAAATACTGAACCGGAATTAAGTAATGAAGAAAAGAGAATTGAGAAAAGTGAGGAGTCAGTAGAAGAAAAGCCACCAAAATGCTCAGAACAACCACAAGCACAACATGTTCAGAAAATTAAAACGCAAAATCATTCAAAATCAAGAAAATCGTGTAAAAACTTTCAAAATACTCACAAATTGAAGCGTCAAACATGTTTTAACTGTGGCATCGCGGGTCACATTGCCAGAAATTGTGTTCAACTCCCAAGGGCATCGTACAAGAGAAAGTCCATGCAAGATCAGAAGGTCATGTCTAACCGATATCGTTGTTCAGAGTCAATGACGACTGAAAAGACTAAGACAATGAAAAACAACTATCGCAAGACTAAACCTTCTGATCAGGATTGGAATGCAGCAAAATTCAAAAATCAAAATCACCAAAATGATTTTCGAATATATCAACATAATGCTTTTGGTAATTACAATTCTAACTGGTTAAACAAGCATTGGAAACCTAAAGCTAAGGCCAAGCAATCCAATCCATCTCATACATGTCACCGAAACTCTGTCTTTCAAAATACTTCGAAGTTTTTAAATAAAGACAATTGAGTGTGGTAGAGAGTGACTTATATTGATGCACAAGGAAAACCCAGATCCACTATAGGCTGGGTTCCTAAATCTAACTAATCCCGCTAATCGTGCAGGAACAGCTGTGGAGGACTACCGTACGCCTCTGGTACATGGATAGTGGCTGTTCCAGGCACATGACAGGAGACTTATCCCAACTGGTAAATGTCAAAGAATTTAATGGTGGATATGTCTCATTTGCGGGAGGAGATTCAGGCAGAATCACATTGAAAGGAACTGTACGAAACGGCGTTTTAAGCTTCAAAAATGTTAATTATGTTCCAGAACTGAAACACAATCTGTTGAGCATTTCTCAGATTTGTGATCGAGGGAATTCAGTTCACTTTACAAAGAAAGGATGTCATGTTCTTAAACCTGGGATTGTCATTCCAGAAGACTGGTTTTTAATGTCAGCAGAGAGACGAGGAAACGCTTATGTGATTGATATGAACAAGAAACCGTGTGAAGAAATTACTTGCCTATTTTCGAAGATTTCAGAACATGATGGTCTACTGTGGCATCGTCGCCTTGGGCATGTGAACATGAAGAATTTGAACCGACTGGCTAAAGGTCAATTAGTACGTGATCTTCCGATAAAAGATTTCATGTTGGTTGAAAAGTGTGTTGCTTGTGCAAAAGGAAAAGCTCATCGAAAACCTCATAAGGCTAAACCTGCACCATCGACGAAAGCCGTACTCGAATTACTTCACATGGATCTTTTTGGTCCAGTGAATGTATTGAGCATTGGCAGGAAAGCTTATTGTCTTGTAATCATTGATGATTACTCTCGTTACACCTGGGTGTATTTTCTAAGTCACAAGAATGAAACTGCAGCCTTAGTAAAACAATTCATCACTTTGACTGAAAATCAAGCGAGTACCAAAGTGAAGGTTATTCGATCTGATAATGGGACAGAATTCAAGAACGTTACTTTGGACACATTCTGCACAGAAAAGGGAATTGATCGTCAGTATAATGCACCACGAACTCCTCAACAAAATGGAGTAGCTGAAAGAAGAAATCGTACTCTTATTGAGGCTGCACGAACTATGCTGGCTGACTCGAAGCTTCCTAGTTTCTTTTGGGCCGAAGCTGTTAGCACGGCTTGTTATGTCCAGAATCATGCTTTAGTAAATAAACGTCATATGAAAACTCCTTATGAGATTCTGGAAGGACGCAAACCTTCGGTTTCACACTTTCGTATCTTTGGATGTCCTTGTGTATTATTACTCATGGACTCTAATGGAAAGTTTGAGGTCAAAGGGGACGAATGTTTCTTTGTTGGATATGCTAAAGGCTCTGCCTATAGGGTATACAACAAAGTAACTAAAAAAGTCGTCGAGTCGTGCAACATTGAGTGGCTTGAAGAAAACGCTACGGATGCTAGAGTCGGACCAGATTGGTTATACGATTATTCTGAATTGTTTAAGTCATTTAACATTTTGTCAAGTGATTTTTCAGATGCAGGTGTGTCTATTCCAAAACAACCGCTGTCTTTTGAGGACACTGAAGAAGAAGAACAGACAGAAGGAAGCGTCAGACATCATACCATTGATCCGCCTGGAATGGTGTTTACGCAGCATCCTACGTGTCAGCAAATGTCCCGTCAATCCCCTGAAGGTGCTTCAACTAGTGGTTCTGCATCTAATGGTTCCGGATCTGCACTATTTCCTGAACCCATTCCTGAAGATTTCATTGTTACCACTCCATTCGTTCATAATACTGCAGCATCTAATGAGGGGGAGTCTAGCAACACCACAACTGAAGATGAGACCGTACCTGACCTGGCAATACCCACAAGTGTTCAACGAAATCATCCTATAGAGAATGTGATTGGTCCTGTAAATGCAGGAGTTTTAACCAGGAGCCAATCAGGAACAATCAATACTTGCTTATATTCTTGCTACATTTCTCAAATCGAACCTAAAACTGTTGATATAGCTTTGCAGGAACCAGGCTGGGTAGATGCTATGCATGAAGAGCTGAACCAGTTTGAGAAGCTTGGAGTATGGAAACTTGTCAAGTTGCCAAAGGGAAAGCGAAAACTTGGAACTAGATGGGTATTTCGAAACAAGCAAGATTCTGCAGGGGTTATTGTTCGAAATAAAGCAAGGCTGGTGGTTCAGGGATTTCGACAAATAGAAGGTCTAGATTATGATGAAGTATATGCTCCAGTTGCCCGACTTGAAGCCATCCGGATCTTCTTAGCTTACGCGTCATATATGGGGTTCACTGTATATCAGATGGACGTCAAGACAGTGTTTCTATATGGAGATGTGAAGGAAGAAATCTTTGTTGAGCAACCACCAGGTTTCGTGCATCCAGACCATCCAGAATATGCCTACAAGCTAGACAAGGCATTGTATGGATTACACCAAGCACCACGAGCTTGGTATGCCACACTAACTGAACATCTTCTGGCTCATGGGTACACACGTGGCACGATAGACCAGACTTTGTTTATCAAGAAAGTGGGCAAGGATCAAATCTTAGTTCAAATCTATGTCGATGATATTATTTTCGGGTCTACAAGTGAGGAGCTTTGCAAGGAGTTTGAGAGAGTTATGAAGAAGAAATTTGAAATGAGTGCTCTTGGGGAAATGACATTGTTTTTGGGTTTACAAGTCAAGCAGAATTCTCAAGGGATTCTTATCCATCAAGGGAAGTATGTGGATGATGTGCTAGCAAAATTCAACTTTTCAGACGCAAAACCAGCTGAAACACCAATGGCAGAGAGACCGTTATTGACTGAAGATGAAGAAGGATCTCCCATGGATCAACGTCAGTATAGGTCTATGATCGGGTCGTTGATGTATCTGACAGCTAGCCGACCGGATATTATGTTTGCTGTCTGCAACTGTGCAAGATATCAGGCTAATCCTAAAAATTCTCATCTTATTGCTGTTAAAAGAATCTTTCAGTACCTTAAAGGCCGACCACGGTTTGGTCTGTGGTATCCGAGGGATTCCAATTTTGATTTGTTTGCGTTTTCTGACAGCAACTTTGGAGGTACTGACAGTGAAAGGAAATCTACATCAGCGGGGTGTCAATTTCTGGGCGACAGGCTCATATCTTGGCAATGCAAGAAACAACAAACGGTGGCGATATCTACAGCTGAAGCTGAGTATGTTGCTGCCTCTGCATCTTGCTCTCAAGTGGTGTGGATGCAACATCAATTGCAGGACTACGGTTTGACTTATCTCAACACTACTATTTACTGCGATAATGATACTGCAATACAAATTGTTAGAAATCCTGTTTTTCACTCCAAAACCAAGCACATAGACATAAAAGTTCATTTTATTCGAGATTGCTTCGACAGAGGTCTTATTACACTTGAGCAAATCGACACAGATGCAAATGCTGCCGATTTGTTCACCAAACCTGTCAGCAGCTCAAAATTCAAAGTGCTTGTGGATTTTCTGAAAATGATCCGCTTTACTGACTGAGCATGTTTTTGTTTTTTGTAGGTAAATTTGTTCATAAAGTTTTCTATTCTTAGGTAGTTTTTATTTATGCTCAAATTTAGGGGGAGAAATTTTTAAAAATACAAAAACATTAAAAAATTGAAAAATACAAAAACATTAAAAAAATAGAAAAATACAAAAAGAGGTGTTGCATGTCTGGGAAATGAAATGAATTTTCACATTATGGTCGAGGGCTGACTCATGTAAGACCAGTATCGAAATAGTTTGACTCTAGTATGATGTGTTGGTAGGCTCTATCCTTTAGGCTGGAAACATTGGTTGTTTCTGTTCAGAACTAAAATAGTACATGCCCTCAGGAAAGAAAATCACTTGGAATTAGCTCATTTCTATTTGAATGTCTGTATGTTGTCCCGATACACACAATTTTGATCTGACTCTGAAATCTTCTCTGAAAAAGTCGTGTATCTCCTTTGCTGCATTCAGATATATGCTGACCTGGAGGTGCTAGGCAACGTCAGCTTCTGCTGCATCCAGATACATGCTGACTTAGCTGTACGTTGTCGCTCTGTAGATCAGTTAAACACCCGAAAGAGGCCCTCAAGTGCCCAAAAGAAACCCTAGAAACCTATATCAAATTGAGAAAAACTCATTTGATCTTGTACATTATACCATCTTTGCTTAAGATCTATTCTGTTCTCTTCTCAATCTATTCCCAGTTAAGATTTCAGAGATCTGGATTGGACTTGTGAAATATGTGGTAGGGAAGCTACTTACATGATAGGGTGTGCTGTCTGTAATTCTGAGATTTGATTAGTATTTGTTTGGGTGTTCTTTGTTAAGAAATCAAAACATGATAAAAATTTGTTACAGGCAGTTATATGGAAAAAGTCTAGGGAGATGAGTTTAGCTGGACAAATATACTGGCAATCGTCTAGATCATTCAGTAGTAGATCAGTGTTAATAAGTGATGTCAAGCCCGAAACCTCGTGATTTGATCCCTGAGCACTTTTATAAATTTCCTATTTTATTTTTTGTAAATAATAGTGTCTATTATTTATTTTTGTTTTAGGTTTTGTTTTTATAAATTATGCTCAGAAGGTATAAGTGGATTATTAGAATTTAAACTGATTTATTAAAGGGATTTTATTATTAATTAATTGATCAAACGAAATCCTTTAAGTCGGTTTAATTTAAAAGTTGGTTATGGCCCAAAAGTCAAAGGTCCGGCCCAGTTCATTTGGGTTTGGTGTATAAATCACAGGTCTCGAGTCGAGACCTCACTTCTCACTCGAGACCCTCTGATATTCTCTCAAAGTTCCGGCGTGTTTTCTCTGATTTTCCGACCTGATTCCGACGTGACTCTCCGGTTTTGAGTCATCATATTCTGTGTTTCTAGTCTCGATTCACTGTTTATTAAGGTATGATGATGTTTTTGTTTGAAGTTTTGCAGATAATATGAAGATTTGATGATGATCTGATGAAGTTTTAAAGATGATCAAGAACCCTAATTTTTATATATTTTGGTCTTCAAACGAATTATAAGATGTTTTTGGGATTTTGATCTGAAATTTGAAAAAATAAAGCTGTTTGTGGGGGTCTCGACTCAGATAACATAAGGACTCGAGACCGGTGATTACGAGTCGCAATGTCAAGATCTCGACTCATGGTCTCGACTCGAGATCTCATGGTCTCGACTCGAGACCTCATAGTCTTGACTCATGGTCTCGACTCAACAACTTATGGTCTCGACTCGAGAACTCATGGTCTCGACTCATGGTCTCGAGTCAACAGTGATAGTTTTGAATTGAATTGTTGTTATCTGAGTCATGATATTGTTGTTTGATTTTGTCTGCTGACTTTATAGATTGAAGTTTCTAATAAATTTGTGTTTTGTGCAGATATGGATTTGAAATTTATCTCAACACATAATCAAGCGGGATATTTAGCACCTCCTCCGGAGAAACACAAGAAGTTGTACACTTCATTAATGAAAGGTCTCAACAGCTGTCGTATTGTTCACGCACTACGAGAAAATCCAGTTATTTATGAAGATCTCATTCAAGAGTTTTGGAAAAATGCGAAAATTGAAGTTGTTGAAGGAAAGGGCGTTATTGTTTCTGAAGTTCAAAAGAAGGTTGTTACTGTGACAGAACAGATGATTCGAGAAGTTTTACAGTTCAATGATCAAGAAACAGATTCAATTGAACTTCTTGCTGGTACAATTGAAGCGATATTGCCAAGATTGAGTTATGAAGGGAAGTATCCACCTCTGGTTAAGAAGTTTGTGCATCCATATTGGCGTCTTTTGTTGCACATGTTTGTTTTATGTATGACAGAGAACAGAGGAGGCACAGATCAGTTGAACATTACTCAGTCGGCTGCTCTTGTTTGTGTGATAACAAATGAGCCTTTCAATTATTCAAAGTATATTTTGGAAGCAATGAAGAGGAATGTGTTTGGAGTTAGAAAGGACAAGTTTCTCATGTATCCAAGGTTTTTACAAATGATTTTTAATGCTCGTTATCCAGAGTTGGAGAGATCTGGTAATACATTGGAGTTGAAGCCCATGGGTCCAGCTTGTTTTGGTGCTCTCACTCCGAAGAAGGGTACTGAGAAGAAATTTGAAGGATTAATTGAGTTAGAGAAATTTGGTCAATTTGCAGAGACTGAAGATGTTGTTGCTAATCCAGTCATTGTGCAACCTGTTCCAGTGAATGTTGCGCCTGCAAATGCTATAGTTGCTGAAGAACATGATATCCAAATGGGTATTGAAGATGAGCCTGAGACAGAGATTCTAACGATTGATTCTGACGATGAAGGCATTGAAATTATGTGTGAGTCTGGAGAAGATGAAGAACTTCCTCCTGAAGCTGAAATTGATACTGATATTTCTACTGTTCCACCTGTGATTACTGCTGAAAATTTGGCTTTGCTTTTAAAAACTATAACTGATAAGATGGGAAATCCTCCTTCTGATCTTTCAGTATCAAGTGAAAAGCCTAGTGAAGACCCAAAGGATTCTGATTCCATGCCATTGAAGCGGAAAATGAGGGATCCTCGACTCGGAATGTATGTTGAGCAAAACAAAGATCAATCCATGACTATTGCTGAAGATGATGACGGTTTATATGATTTTGATTTTGAGAGAAGTGTTGCTGATACCACCACCACTACTGAAGATATCTTTGAGTTAAACACTGACACTCAAGGAAATGTTTTGGAGACCACTGCTGCTGATATTCAGGTTACAAATGTTGATACAGATTCCATTGTTGCTACTATGCCACTTGGTATTTCTGAATCTGCAGGTCCTTCTAGAATTGTTCTTGATGTACCTAGTAGTTCGAGTGGTAAAAGACCTGAAGAGCCATTTAGAATGCCGTTTGATGATGATTCTAGTGATGAAGATGAGTTTATCAGCATGAGAGATATGAAGAAACGAATGGTTGTACTTGAGCAAGATTCAATTCATAAAGATGCGAAGATTATCCAACTTGAAGATACTATTGTGAAGAAAGATCAACAGATTGAGCAGCTTCAAGGAGATGTTAGTTTGTTGTTCAATATGGTTTATGATTTACGTGGAAAGTTGGAGAAGAAATTTGGACAAGAGTTCTCTGATCCAACTGATGTTGAAAACAGAAGAAAAGCCTTTGAAAAGGATGATGCTGAAAGAAGTGCTGCTATGGAACAATACTTTAAAAGAGTTATTGATCCTGTTACAGACAAAGAGAAGGCTGAAAGAATCAAGAAGAAAAGAGAGTTTGTAATTTTGAAAAATCGGAATCTAAATCCAGATGATGATGATGCTCATGCAACTCATCATTTAATGGATGTTGGTGAAACTCTCTATGACAAGGTTGGAAATCGTTCTGGTGTAGTTAGCTGGGGTTATGATCATGATCGCAAAAGATGGTGGATAAAAAGAAAAGTTGGTCCTGTTGAGTGGTACAAACATCCAGGCCAGTTTCAGTCTTTTACTAAGGTGGATTTGACAAACTTGTCTAAAGCACCTTATGCAGATGATAAGCCTGGAGGTCCTGGATATATGTTTTTCGAGAGATTGAAGAGGGAGGTTCTTAAGGGTTTTCCTTCAATGCGTACGGCAGAGTCCATTGTTAAACCAGCTAAAGGCATTAGAGATCCATACACGAACAAGCGGATGAAGATTGTGCACTGGCCTGTAACTGATAAAGAAAAGGTGATTCCATTGGTGAAAAAGATTCCAAAGGGTGCTCTGAAGTCTTTGCATTTTTGGTCTTATGATGAGCGTCTAGGGCAGGCAGTAATTGTTTGTGATGATGATGTGTGTTTTCGCTTGGTGGATCAAATTGATTTGCTGAATGTTGCTCATGAAGATTTGGAAGTGTTAGCTCGTCATCAAATTAGAGCTACTGAAAAATATGAAGAAATTGCAAAAGCGTGGACTGCTGCTGTTGTGTCAGCCATTCATATTCGTACAAAAGGTTTTGGTGGTCTCAAGGATCGGTTGCAAGGTGATCGTGAAAATTGAAGTTTCAAGAACCTGCATGCATAAACCTAGGGGGAGATTGTTGGAACCTGAAGGTTTATTCATGTAGGTTAGCATAGTTGAAGGGTTGTTTCTATGTTTTGTTTAGTTAACACATGGGCCAATTTTGTAAGGGTTGGGTTAGTTTGTTAATTGTCGCAATGGGCCTAGGTTTAAGTCCAAGTGTTTTGTATTTAAACAAACCTCAACCACTTGGTTGAGGTTGATCGTTGGTTGCGACTTAGAAAGGAGCCGAGAACTCCTTAGGGATCTTGTATCAGTCTTTGGTCATCATTGAATGCAAGATTTCCGGTTTGTGTTTTGATTATATTATTGTTTCATTATATTGTTCTTGAATCGGCTTGTGATTGTTTTCCGCACCTTCACAAGTTAAGATCGATATCATTGAAGGATCCTAAACGGGTTTTACAAAAACGATTATGAATTTATCCAAATATGGCTTACATATTCGGTTCATCATGTCCATAAATGCGGCTGGGGCATTGGTTAAACCAAATGGCATGACAGTAAATTCATAATGTCCATACTTCTGAATGCGGTCTTAGGAATGTCCTCTTCCTGTACCTTTAGTTGATGATATCCTGACCTTAAATCGATTTTAGAGAAAAATCGAGCTCCTTGTAGTTGATCAAACAGATCATCGATTCTCGGTAGTGGGTACCGATTCTTAATCATGACTTTGTTCAATTCACGGTAGTCAATGCACATACGCATTGATCCGTCCTTCTTTTTAACAAACAGTATTGGCGCTCCCTATGGCGACGAACTTGGTTGTATAAATCCTTTCTCTAATAATTCGTCTAATTGTTTCTTCAATTCTTGCATTTCTGCATGTGCCAATTGGTAAGGAGCTTTGACAATTGGTGATGTTCCTGGTATTAAATGGATTCTGAATTCAACTTCTCTATCTGGAGGTTGCCCTGGCAATTCTTCTGGAAATACATCTGAAAACTGAGATACTACTGGAATATCTTTTAAATCCTTTCCTTTAGTGTTAGTGATTATGGAAATCAAATACACTATAGAACCTTTTCTTATATAACTTGCAGTTTTCTTCACAGAGATGAATTTTGTAGTTCTAGATGGTTTATCTCCTTTAATTGTGATCGTTTTACCTTTTGGTGAATTTACTTGGATTGACTTTTGATCACATAAAATACTGGCTTTATTGGCTATTAACCAATCCATTCCTAAAACAACATCGAATCCTGCCAGATTCATGGGATAAAGGTTTGCAATAAATTTCTGATTTAAAATTTCTATGCTTGCTCCCTGCAAGATTTCAGAAATCCTAACAGTTTCTCCATTAGCTGTCTCTACTAAGCATTCTTGTGGTAGTTTAGTTAATGACTGATTTAGAAATTTGCAAAATGATGTATTAATAAAACTTTGGTTTGCACCAGAGTCAAATAATACTTTAGCAAAGATATCATTAACTAAAAACGTACCAGCTATGACATCTGGAATCATCTTAGCTTCATCTGCAGTCAGAACAAATGCTCTAGCATTTTGAGTATTCTTGTTATTTGTAGCTGGAGCTAATTTTGGGCAATTAAGCTTGATATGACCTTGTTCTCCGCAGTTGTAACATATCCTGTTGTTAACTTTCTTCCTGCAGTTTTCTTCCTTATGTCCCGATATTTTGCAAAAGTTACAGTATATGGAGCATCTTCCTGAATGTTTTCTTTTGCAATTCTTACAGTAAGGTGTAGAGGTAGAACCTATATTTTTCCCACGATTAAAATTTCCAGAACGAAATTCTTGTGTGAGTTTCTGGGTTTGGTTCCTCCTTTGATCCTCTTCTCGGGTATGGACTAATTCATCTGTCAAGGTATTTGCTAGTTCTACGGCTTCTTCTATGGTTTGAGGTCTAGCTGCCTTGACTACATGTTTTATCTCCCCAATTAATCCCCAAATATAACGGGAGATCAATACTGGTTCTGGTGAAGCAAGAGTTGGCACTATTCTAGCATATTCAAAGAATATTTTAGTGTATCCCTTACTATCCACACCAGTCATCCTAAGGTTTAGGAATTTGTTTGCTATCTGTTCCTTCTCATTGGGTGGGCAGAATTTCCTTTCTACCTTGTTTTTAAATTCTTCCCATTCCATATTGTAAGTTCTATCACTTCCTCTTGATTGGAGGATAATGTTCCACCATTCTAGTGCTGAATTCTTAAATAGGTTATAAGCAAACAATATCTTATCTTCTTCAGCACACTTGCTTATTCTTAAGACTGCCTCAGTCTTCTCTATCCAGCGTAGAGTTGCAATGGCCCCTTCGTTGCCCGAGAATTCCATTGGTTTACACGACCAGAATTCTTTATAAGAACAACCGTAAGACACGATTCTTCTCCTTTTGGAAATGGACATTTGAAGTACGGGTCCATTGTTCACGCTGTTTTCGGGTTCGATGGGTCGCTTACTGCTATGCTTACTTTTATTATTCGCTTCTTGAATCGTTTGAATAATAAATGGCATTGCATCTATGATTCCTTGTGCCACTATATGTTGAACATCACTATTATCCATTTGATTTCCATTGTTATTGATGCTTGGATTCTCATTAACCACGTTAATGTTACTCTGGTTATCATTATTCAGATTTCCTTGATTTTCTTCATCGGCCATCTGAATTTTAAACATTTATCCCATATTAATATCATAAGATAATATTTAATATAGTTAATCACATGACACGCAATCTAGCCAAAAACGTCGATCACTGCGACTTGTACTCTATTTTCATATACTATGCGTCTATTACACACTAGTACTGAAATAAAGATTACAATACCAACAAAAAGAAAATTACACTAATATTAATATGCATCCGTACACACATATTTTATTTTATTTTTATTATATTATATTATTTTACTATTACCAACTCCTCTATCACATCACGGATATGGATTTATCCAAAAATCCATATTGCGCTCATCGTATTTCCATACGAGACGCTCTCCCACCTGACGCATTCTCTCACTGCTTTCTAAAATTTCCTCCCCAAAAGTCCTAAGTTCTTGGATGTTTTCTGCACTCATTGGGGGTGCAGGTTCTAGGACTGGGTTCGGAATCTGGGGTGCGGGTTCCTGATATGGGGGTGAAAGTGCCTGAAATCGGTAAGGATCTTCTAAGATCTCCCTAATGTAGTTATCATGGTAATAGGGATCTAAAGGGTCCATACCTGGATAGGCTCCTATGTTCTGTATGGGTGTGTCTTCATGTATTGGGTAACGTTGCACAAAGTCCCTATTATCGTCCCACCAGGGGTCGTAATTTGGGTCTAGGGGGTTTGGTGCAGGTACCCTAGGGATTTCTTCTGGGTTAAAGTCATGCATCTCCACTTGGTTTACAGGGTTTTCTATTTCCATGGGTTGGTTTGGGTTTAGTGGTTGTGGGGCTACTAGTTGTTCCAGACTCGGGTTAGCAGCAGTTGTAGCTAGGATATGGAAATTGGCTAGGCTTATATTAAGCATATCCTGTGTATGGGCATCTGTCTTTCGCTTAGCAGCTGCTAGAACTCTTTGCTGTTGCAACTTTCGCATTCTTTTCCTACGCGCAAAAGCTTCCTTACTGAACCATCCTCGTTTCTTATGAGGGAATGGCTCTTCTGACTGAGCTTTAAAAGCAAACATTCCTTCCTCCTGATCAGTAGTATACCCAGAAAGGGCAGGCTGTGAAGAGGTACCTTCACTCCTAGGTGAATCAGACAACTGACGACTCATGTCTGAGGGTCCTTGATCACTCATACTGTAAACTAACAAATAGTTAAATAACACATAACAATTAAATACAGCAGAACACTTCTTTGGCTGAGACCAGTGGCTAGGCTCTGATACCATCTTCTGTCGCAACCCCCGATCCCTTATCTGTCCCGGGAACGGGCGGACGCGAACTCAGAGTTTCGGTGGTATCAGCTTGTTAATTTGGCAGCGGAAATTACATCAGGACCGTAGTTAGGAAATGTTTATCAGAGTAAAACCACCATAATTGATATTAATAATCACATGGGTAAAACCCAAGTTTCTTATTACAATACATTTATAGGGATAAACCCTATTTTATTGAATTTAAAACATCGTTTATTAGGTAACTTTTATAGCCACATTTTTCCCAAGCCTTCAGTGCTCTCCAGCTGGCTTTTTACTAATTGGCTGTCATATTGTGTTACCTGAAACGCGTTTTAAAAACATTTGTCAGTGGGAAATACTGGTGAGTGAATCCCAGTTTAATCAAGAAACATTTTATCAATTAAAACAGTATTGAGAGCGATCACATTGTTTATTTCTACACAATTACTCATTCAGTACTGTCAATCCTGACTTGTGGGTCATATTACACATTAGCTAACTCATTGTCCAATGGTAACGTACTGTCATCCCTGACTTACTACACGCAGTAGTATATTTTGTATACAAAACCCCAACATACCGGCAGTAATTGAAGAACTACAAAGACTCAATCACCGCTTAATCACATTGTAAAACAATTAAGGTTTTGTAAAATATTACAAAAAGGTTAACAAAAAGAGGATAAACTCATATTGTTATCTTAGACTTCGCGTAAGGGTTTCCTAGGAATAATCTATAGTTTACACAAATGTACATAGGTTAGTATCATAACCCTTTGAAAATATTAATGATACCCTCCCCGAGACGGCATTCCAACAACTACGTCAGGCAGAACCACGACAGTTGTTACGGAACCCTAAATCAATCAGGCAGCGTATCTATTACGAAACTGGGGTTATAATACTTACAACGGGGCAGAACCTTGCTAATTAGGGGGTATAATACTTGAATATTATGCCTACTATTGAGAGAATTCAAGACTGAGAAAAGAAAGTGAACGATTTGAAATGAAATCCGATGCGTTCTATTTATAGTGCAGATATCTGGTCTTCTCGCGGCCCGCGTAAAGGTAAGCAAAGGCTTACGCAGCCCACGTCGTAGCCCGGGTAGGGTTTACGTGATCCGGGTCATCGCCTAGCTTCGCCACGATGTCGACACGTGTCGGCCTCTGGTGTTGCCGTGTTATTGATCTCACACGGCCCGCGTAAGATTGAGATGGGGTTCACGCGGCCTTCCTGAACTTAAGAAATCAGACGGAATCAGGTTCTAACCTTCATACCGTCCGCGTAAATGCTTCGGGTGGGTCTACGAGGCCCGCCTTAATTTTTCAGGCTCGGTTTTTACATACGGGGTGTAGTTAAAGACGTAATGGGACATTTTAAAACATACAGAGGTGTCGGAAATATTTAAGAGTGTCGGTTTTACTGAGGGTTGTTACACGGCCCAATCACTCGAGTCGCACAACTTGGGCTTATATGTGAATTTGAATTGTTATTGTTTAACATGCTAGGCGTTGTACTATGTGTATGCCATGATCATTCTGTGTATGTGACTTACTAGTGTATGTGTGAAACGTATGTGTATTACGTGAACCTAGACCTGACCTGTACGATAACCATGATAGGACGTGGTTGACCCTCAATTAGCTCAAGTGACCTTCTATTTATCTGCCGAGCTAATCTAAGGTGAGTTCACACTTTATACAAGGCATGGGATTCCCGGTGGTTTGGGAATGGGTTAATGTTTAATAAGGAAACCTGCGTATTCTCCTTGGGTAGAATACGTACTCCCACCCTCTTAGGTGGAGGGTGACAACATTGAAACCTGCGTGCTCTCCTTGGACAGAACACGTACTCCCACCCTCTTAACTTAAGGGTGACAACATTGGATAACACTAGACAAAACTCTATCATTAAGTCCCTCATTTTTATATCGACTTAATCGCCGGGCCAATGGCGAACGGGTCATTAGTTAAATAGAGCTATTAGGTTTGACAAGCCTCACACCGTGCCGCAGAGGACGGGCGTGCACTAATGGACTTGGGCACTAGTCAATGATGATATACATTGACGCAGGGCACATAAACATAACTACAGTTAGTAGTCGATATGGTAACGGGTCTAGTGGATAACATGGGGAAGCCCCCACTGGTCATGGTTTGGGAAACAAGGAATAGGTTAACTCGTGGTTTTCGAAACAACTTATGGTTTTTTTTTTTGGAACAACATTAAACTGGACAACCAACTGTGAACTCGCTCAACATTGTTGTTGATTCGTTGTTACATGCCTTGCAGGTCGTTAGGTACTTAGCAGGAGATTGCATGGGAGGTGTCGTTGTGGAGCATGGACATTGAGTGTTCATGATAACTTATGAACTTTTAAACTTATGATTTGGGTTTTGAACTTATTGCTTCCGCTGATGACTTAGACTTTGTTAAACTGTTTTGACACCAATTATATTGTTTGGTTTGGACCTTTACTCATTTAATTATATTGTTCAATATGATTGGTGGCTGGATCCTGGTCATGTCACGCTCCCAGCGGTGATACTCCGCTTGTGGAATTTGGGGTGTGATAATTTTACCCACTTTTAACCTTCAAATAGCGCACCGTACCAAGCACTTTCGGCACCGGTACCCATTTTTGACAATTTTAGAGATAAGTGCTTTTAGTATTGGTATCGAGCTCATCTCAAATGTTGTGTCTAAATTTAGGGACAATTTATTCCTTGATTAGATGGAAATAGGAGGTTTTAAAAACAGTAGCCAAGTCATCTGGATCATCCTTATTGTTGCCCATCTCATAGTAAAAAAAACTGCTCTAGAAAACGTCATCTCTCTCTTCCCCGTCTCACATAGCCACTTTTGCGGTTTTGCACAAAATTGTTCATCCTTCCTCTCTCATCCACATCATGCCATCTCTTTTATGCGAGATAAAAGTCATTTGAAACACTATATCGTAAATGCTCTAGTAATGTAGCCTACAATTATGAATATTAACACATCCATTTATATTTGCCAAGTATTTATTTAGAATAATTTATTCAGAATAATAAAGTGAAAATTGGACGATCAATGTGTTTTGCCAAATACTAGTTGAATATTTATTTTATTCGTTTTATATTACTAGTGGGGAACCCGCGCGTTGCAGCGGTGTCGACAATACGGGACGAGAACATAATTCAAAATTTAAAGCAATAAAAATGTAGACAACAAAATTGTAAAAAAAAAAAAAAAGAAAAGGCTATAAACATTATAATAAAAGTTCTTATAACAAAAGTAGAGGCAACCTGTTAACATAGACACGTAAAGACCCATCAGGTCCTGCATAAATAACACTAAAGATTAATAACTTCAATACATTACACCATGGATGAACTGGGTTGTTTCTTTTCTTATTTCAAATGGGCCACTAAAAATATAGCTAATGGGAAAACATATATAAAACCGCTTTTACATAAGGCGCTCAAACTTATGGTTTGCATATGCCAGTGTCTGTATCTAGAGTTGTGGTTGGGCAGTATGCACCCAATGGGCAAGCTATACATAAATATTAAAACATAATTAGTACAAAACTACAAATGCCAAAATATATGAACAAGTTGTAAATCGGTACTTACGTATCACGCAAGTAAGACCTTTGGGGCAGAAGAAACCCTCGCAACAAGGCTGACAGTCATTGGTTCGGGCAGGTATATTAATAAAATCTTTCATGTCAACATCCTCAGGGACCGAAACGGCACACGCCCATCCTGGCTCACAACCTGAAACTCTAGATGTTATGTTACAGTTTCTGTTAGGCTTGAGGTAACGTCTACCATAGTACCTCAAGTTGAAAACAAAAAAAGACGTACCTTTAAAAGAAGCTGAACCCGTTCAAGAAGACGAAACCACCCCTGCTAAGCCAATGTCTGGCCCTCCCATATCCACTGGCAAATGGAGGCCTCGCTTTCCTAGACCCTCCAAATATGATGCCCATAGTACCTCAGAACCTTCATTGGTTCAAGATGTGGAAAAGATGAACATCGAGACCATTGACGAAGCTGGAACAACCCCAGCAATGCCGACACTGGTTGGAGATGTTGCCCAGGTTGAAAAAAAAGAAGGCGAACCATTAAAAGAAGCTGATCCCGTTCAAGAAGACGAAACCAGCCCTGCTAAGCCAATGTCTGGCCCTCCAATATCCACCAGCAAAATGGAGGCCTCGCTCAATGTTCAGAACTTGATTAAAATGTGATTCACTCACAGCGTCCCTAAAATCAAGGAGAAAAATCTTTTAAAAAAACGTTAAAACGATAAAAAAAACTATATATAGTTTTTACATATGATACTCACGGAAGGCTAATTCAAAACCGGAAAAAGGCTGCTAGTACTTCTTATTGAACCTTTGATCATTTTCTTCTTAAAATTTTGAACATTCTCTACCATAGAAGTCTACAAGATATTAAAAGCATACAATAGCGTCATGAAATTAAAATTGAAGTAATGTATTATGATGTTGACTTTAAGTATCACAATAGTCTGCCATCAGATCAATAACGTATTCCATGTGGTTCATATACTTTATTATAGTTAAATTGTAAATAGCATCAAAATAACTAACAAGTTTAGTATGTAATGTATTTGAGAAGGAAATGTGCATTACCAAGAGCACATCTTACGGAAAAAAAAGTCAATGCGCTATAAAATGAATCGAACCTCATGATCTAGTCAAGCTCAATGTTCAGAACTTGATTAAACTACGATTCACTCATAGCGTCCCTAAAATCAAGGAAAAAAATCTTTAAAAAAAGTAAAAACGATAAAAAAACTATATATAGTTTTTTTCCTCACTTTTAAAAGAGAGAACAAAGAAAGAATGCTCATCAACTACTTATCCATTTATAATAGCCAATGAGCAAATTTTCATTATTATTATGTTTATTATATTGATAATAAAAACTACAGAAAATGATAAAATGCAAAATATTATTGACATGGATTACACACTGCCCTTCTTGTCTGCAAAACAAAAAAATCACATAAATTGAAAGATTGTTATACACATTCGAGTTATCTTAAAATAGAAGTCAAAACTTCTTGAGAGAATGATGTACCAAGTGTCCGCAATAAGCTGCCTGAATGTTGATGTCTGCAATTTCTTCAATCAATTTAACCAGTAAGCAGGTTATGGATGTCAGGCGAACCACCTCGGCAGCGGCATGAGCCATAACTACTGCTGCTTCTGCTGCCAACAAAAACTTACACATCATAGCCAACAAAAACTCATATTTTTTCATCAAATTCACACATCAAAGCTAGATATTTACAATAAACTGGATGCCATGGCGGTGGTGGAATCAAAAACAGATCAGGGAACTGATTTCAATTAGACATAAGAATTTCTAGGGTTTTAGGTAGATCAACGGTGTCATTTGAGGTGAACTGATTACCTAAATAAAGAAAAAATTGTGAAAGCTGCCAGCATCAGGATTACTACATCTCGCTTCCTCTTTTCAATCAAGTAGTGACTCATCTTACCCCATCATCGTCTAATCCTTTACATTATACCACCATATCCACCAATTAGTTTCTAAAACTCACCATAGAAATCCCTAATACACCCATCTTTATTATATGAGACTGAATAGAAAACAAACCCATACCTGATATTTACTGTCATAACAACTATGTTTAATCATAAGGTTTCTTTGGCCGGAGTGGTTGGTAACAATTGCCGGTCTCCCTATCGAAGCCCCAATCCGTCGTTGCTTGTTCACTGCCGCGGAAACCTGGACCTGCAAGGGGGATTTGAGAGGTCGATTTAAAGGTTGTGATTGCTTTCAATTTTATTCAATTGAGGTATCAAATGGTTTGGAATAATATAAGTATTTGATGGCTGTTGATTGCAACTATTACACTCATAAGACGGTTTCAAATTAGAATCTTCAATTGGACGTCTTCAATTCACCATGATTGTTGGGCTGTTGTGGAAGAATCATCTAGGCGACAGGGGCAATTTTGGAAGAAAGAGATGAAGAATTAGGGAAATAAGCCTGACTGTTGGTCTGCCATCTTAAAATTTTAATGGAAATTACACTTGTGTACATAGGAAACTAGGTTAATGCCCGCGTAATACGCGGGCTTCAACCAAAACAATATTATTTACTTTGAAATGAAATGTTCTGTACAAACGCATAGATTGGAAAAAATAAACAGAAAATTATTCAATCTCGGATAAAACTTCCTTGTATACTACATATGAAGATTGTCAATACTTACAAAACTACCTAACAGTGATCACATCTTTCAAATAAAATAACATAATTTTATTGCGAAAATATGAAGATTGTGAATGGTTAGAATAATTTATACAAAAGAATATCATCTAACATGTATTTAATGGGTCTTAACAGGTTAACGATGAGCAAATACACACATGTTGAACAGAGCATAAGAAAAATAAACTCAACAGACTAAATTTTTAACCTTTAAACAGTCAATATTAGGAACACATTAGTATAACCGGATCATCTCTCAAATACATCAATGTACAGTTAAATCAACGATTGGAAGTGATTAACTCAAAGATAATGTTAAAACTAAAGGAAGATTACGGTTATTACTTGCAAATAAGGATTTCAACATCAACGATTGTAACTGATTAAATCCAAATTCATGATAAAAGTAAAGAACGAAGACTATCGCAAACCTGTTAGTGACAATTCCGACAACAAAATCGGCGCCGACTGTTGTTCCGACGAAGCTTCCGGCGAAATTATGGAGCCCTAGATACTGTCTTCGAAGAGTTAGAATGATGATTTGAGAGATGATATGATATAATAGCATGTATGTAATGATACAATCTATTGAATCAACCGTCATTTTAGAATTTTACATTTACACCCCCTTTAATTTCAAATGTGACAAAATTGACAATAATCTAACCATCACTTACAACAACACCATTCTATTTACTAAATATTTATATAATTTTAACCAAGTGTGAAATTATAAATACATATTTAAGAAAAGTTGTAAACTGTTAAGTGTTTTTTAATTAACCCAAAGTTTTCTGTAACATCTCAACTGATTTCCAACTTATGAACCGTGAATACTTACGGGTTGTCAATGTATCTTTATATAGAAAAAAATATATACATATATATTTATAATCTAACTTTGCATGATGAATAAGGAGGATTAGTAAACGATAACAACGTGTGTATGAGTAATACTAAGAAAAAACAAAGTTTTTTTTTATTCTTTTTATATCATATGATAAAAAATGGTAAACAATTTAAGCAACATCTTCTTCTTTAACCTCTACTTTAACACGTGCAAGACGTCCTTCAGGAATACGGACCAAATCTTCTGTGCCTCTAAAAACCATCATATCAAATTTTGACTCCGAAATCATGTCAAATATAATATAGTGTTCGTCTTGAATTTTCATGTCTTCTTTAATTTGATTCCATCCAGTAGTCATATACAAATTTTGACCATGTTTCTCCATAAAAATCAACCATGTACGGTTAGGATAAACAGTTATAGTAACATGGTTGGTAGGTATTATATTCTTCAACTTATGATGAACAAAAACTCTATCAATAAGCTGCAAGTAAAAAAAAATGTTAAAAAAAGTTTTATAAACTAAGTAAAACACTAATATAGTACAAACATAAAAAAAATGAATTACCAAATGATCTTTATATTCAGATAACTGTGATGTTTGGCAATATAAGAAATCATTTTGAGCAAGTGCCAAATCTTGATAGAAGTATATAAGGCGAAAACTAAGACGACCTTCGTACTGAAATAAAAGCAATGACTTATTTGGTAATAGAAGTGATTGTATCATGTTGAACCATCCGTCGTGAAAAAAATATGAAGAGCCTGCTTTCCTAACTCTGACAGTAAAAACTCTTCGATCAGTGGTAATGATTTTAACCATCCCATCAGGAGCTAACTTGAAATCAGCTACCCAATTGTGGTAATTCCTTGGTAAAATCTGCATACAAAGTAAAAAATAAAAACAACATATTATAAAAAAAAATAAACTTGAATATAACATCAACATACACGAGACTTCATCTTGTTGTCTGATAGATAAACTAAAAAACAATTTAACAACTCCATTGATATATGAAATTTGAAGAGGATGAAGATGATTATGTATTATGTATATTTATAACATAAGGTTATTTAAGATTATAGTAATAGTCTGAATTATGGAAACATTATTTGTCTATTTTGTGCAAAAATATATTATGGTTATATAAAAAAAATATATAATAGTAAAGTTTATTGCTTACAAAGTGGATTTTAGAAAAATAAAAATATAAAGATATTTATTGACAAAATTAAAATAGTATTTTTAAAGATAAAAATAAAAAAAACGGAAATACTTTTTTTTATTTTTTAAAAAATGAAAACATTAATAATTATTTAAAATTAGTATTTAATATTTGCTATAGATTGATATATATATATATATATATATATATATATATATATATATAGATTTATAAACAATCTTAGTAAATATATAAAATAAAATTTGATTATGTATTACATAATTTCCATAACAATAATTATAGTAAAACCGATTAGATCTATAGTTTGATTGTATTTTAGTAACTAATTTTTATATGATTTTGAATTTCCAAAGTTAGATTATGTCTTTCCGTTTTAGTAGCGTTTTAAAATATAAAGAAATTTTTTGACAAAATTAAAAGGGTATATTTAAATTTAGAAATAAAAAAACGGAATATGTTTTTTTTTTTGGAAACAAAAATTCAATAAACGAACCAAATTAGCAAAAAACAATTGTTATTCGAATAAAATACTGAACCACAAAATGTAGATGTTCGGATAAAGCATCCACACACATCAAAACAATTGTCAATTAAAAATAAAATAACAAATATCCAAAGACGGAAAAAAAATATTCGATGATATCAACAGTTTGTACTAAAGCTGAACTACTCTTCGATCTTTGGATAGTTAAAAATTGACGGCTTCCTCATCAGAGTGACAATGCCGATAAAGTTCTGGACACGTATAGCAAGATTAATCCTGCGTAGTAGATTAAACAGATTTAATAAGGCATGGTCAACAAAATATTCACCTTTTAGATTATCAAAGAAATCACATATCTAAAAAGGCATCAAACATCTTTTGAAGAAATGAATAGGCATTAAAGAATCTCCAAACCTTGCATTTTTGATGTTATAATCCATTAAATATTCTCGAAACCTTGCAAACCTGCAATGTTTAGACCATAAACATTTTATTGTAAGGCTTCAAAAAGAATAATCCAAACATAAAAACATATAAAAAAGATGCCAAAAAGAATATACCTTCTTTAATCTTCTTGTAAGGCTCCAAAATTTAGCAAATCATGTGAATTAGTCAAGGTATAAAAAAAAAGCATCTAAGGTGATCAAAACTGAACCAATCAATTTTCAAAATCAAAAAAATCCTAGTTGATCTTAATGTAACAACACATACAGGGTCAGTGAACACATTTCAGATGATACAGGTTCAGTCAAAACATTTATATTGTCAGACAGTCAGGCTCAGATTGTGCATAAAGATGACAACACCATGGCTGCAAGAGAGGTTGCATGAACAACTGCCATCCTACGACCTTGCCATGCCATAATGCTATCTTCATTCAATTCTTACTCTGATCTACAAAATCATCATAGCCTCATGTTGAAAGGACAAGAAAAATGCACTTTGAATTCACTTTTTTATTCATCTTCACATTCAACACTAAATGATTTGCTAAAGTAATTGAAATGATTTGAAAATGTCAGACCTCACTTATTCGGGCAGACGTTTGCTTCATCATAGTTTTAGTCTCAGCTGATAAGCATCTCATCAACATCATTGACTGAATATCCCTTATGTGACATCGATCTAATTATCACCAACCAAACATCAATTACACCCAACGCTACCTAGAACAGCCGCAAACGGCAGCCAGCAACGATTAGGGCATGTTGCAACAACACGGCAGATATTGATGTAACAACACATACAGGGTCAATCAACACACTTGAGATGATACAGGTTCAGGTAATAAAAAGAAACCCTCTGGTGTAGAAGCAACCAGTGAGATAGTTTTGATGGAAATTTTAAGAGGGGTCGGTGACATTGTCGAGGAGTTTCAGGAAATGCTATCACTTAGCATTTCCTGACACTCCTCGACAACGTCACCGACCCCTCCATGTTTCCAGCAAAACACTCTCACTGGTTGCTTCTTCAACAGAGGGTTTCTTCTTATTACATTGAACATGTATCATCTAAACTGTGTTTGACACATCCTTTGTGTCTTCCTCTCTTCCTTAATAGCTAAGAACGTGACACGTAGGCAAATGGAGGTCATCCTCTAATCTCCTTTAATAGATTGTGAAAACACTACATGTGATCAAAATCCCCGAATTAGAAATGTAATCTCTAAAATTAAGCAAATTATTACAAAAAAGTAATTAAATTATATAAAAGTGAACACTTCTAATTAGATAAAACATTAAATTCATTCAAATGTGTACCACAAGGCAAACTTTTAAAGAAAATGTGTTTAAAATATAAAAAATAATAAATTACCCCAAGGCAAACTTTCAAAATTTATATTTTAAATTTTATTTATGATATTACGCTAATTGGCGATGAGACAATGGGGAATACAGCATTACTTAAAACATATATTAAACTTTTTACACTTAGAATATTTGTATAATATGTTGTCAGTATAGTCGTTGAAACAACAGGTAAAATAATAAAACTTGTGGTAAATTAAACTTCAAAACCATAATAATTGTTAAATATAATAACCATTACTATTTTAATATATATCATATCAAAACCAAACGACTAAAAGTAAATGTCAAAAAAGTACTAAGTACGCCTAATATGAGGAACAACCCTTTCAACAATCAAAACTTGTTCAAGTTCATCAAAACAAAAATAAACCGTGTCACCCACCTCAAGGGCAGCGGTATTCATGAATCTTGACCGGCTCCTTAAAGCATAACGATAACCTTTCTCTTTCATCTCTTGTCTAGTACCGTTACGAAACTCTATTGGAGGACTAAGATGCATAAGTCTGATAGTGATACTTTTTAAACCAGAATGCAGTTTGGCCATTGCTGAAACATCATCAGGCAGCATCTGTATTGTTTTAAAAAATATCTGATTAGAAAATTAATGTTAAAAAATCTATGTATTATGTCAATAAAAACTATAAAATATTTAATATTTATTAATTACTAAAAACATATTAACACTTACAAAATCTTCAGCAACCATACGAACAAAACGAATATAACGTCCAACTTCTTGTTCAGCCAAAACAGGCGGATCATCTGAAATCGGATTACCATCTTTTACACAATCAACAGGTGCAACTTCAACCTGAAAACATTACATATAAAAATTATTAAATGTATTATATATAAATATAGTAACATATAATTAATATTATATAAAGAATTCTACGAAATGTATAGTTACCTCATCAACATTTACATCATCAAAATTCATTTCAACGCCATTTTTACCAAAAATTGTTAGATGGAAAGAATAACCAAACCATTTTGTAAAATAAAAATAACAACCGACCTCCAATTGATATAAACTAACAATAACATCAATACCGTTGGTAAAGCAAACTTTACCACCAATAGTTTCTATCTTAACATGAAACGTCTTGTTGCTTAGATAGATAGTTGAAATTAAATCACTAAGTGTATAATCATGGGACTTCTGAAGGATACACTCAGGTATGACCTGTAGATATGATACGAAAAACAAAGTTCAAATATTAGAATTCTCAACTATTATGAAAAAGTAATATAATAAGAAAAATTAACAGAAATTTAATAATAATCTTACAGTAAAATAAGAAGATGTAGATATGAGAGATGTCCAGAAACCTGTATGACTCACACCATTAACACAATATGTTAGTTTGAATCTGGTACAGTCTAAAGGATTCAAAATTACCAAGCAGCCTGATGTAAGTCGTAAATGTGTAACGACATCTGACCAACCATTGGAAAGGAAGAACTTTCCTTTTAATAAACTTATGAAAACAGTAAATGTTCGCCCATCATTTGTTTCTATAAGAACATTAGTAGGCCCTTTATCGACACCCCACATTGTAGCCGCAGCGTCAGATGGAATCTGCTTACAAAAACAACAAATAAAAATAAATTAGAATTATGTTATTATATTATAATTAAAAAAACACACAATAATAATAAATAGAATTTCATGACAGTAACAAAATAAAATTTATAATTTGTGTTAGAATTTATGAATTACCATAAAAAGTTCATCAGATCGATTTATAACTCTACATAAAGAAGGATGCCTCATACTGATTCAAATTCAAAAAATAATAAATGATAAGATGAAATCGAATAAAGAATATAGATATAAAAATAAAAAACAAATATTAAAACTTATAACCTACTGAACATAATAAATTACCTTGATGAACTTTCCATCGTTTTGAAAACCTACAAAAAACAGTTATAAAAAAAACAATAAGATCCAGCGTGATATATAACCAACTCGACCAAGATGACCAGTTGTATCCAATTAAGCATCAAACTAAAACACACTAATATCAAAAATCAAACAAAATAAACACAAAATCAAGAATATCAAATAAAACCGAAACCCTAAATCGAGAATCTCGCTAAAAATGTAAACAGACAAAACCCTAAAAGTTCAAATCAAGGATTAAGAGCTGACAATCTTACCTTGAATATATGATGTTGAAGTGAGACGATTATAATAACCTCCAGCTTGAATATATGAACAGATGACGTCGGCGAAAACTTCAAACCAATCGAAAACTGTTGCCAAAAAACAATACCAAACAGATAATCAAACATGGATCTTTAACTATCATTCAGTGCCTAAATCAATAAATAACGAAACCAACGATTATTCTTTAAATCAATCGGAAAAGAAGAGCATATCGGAATCCTTACCGTCGATTATCACTGATGAAGGTCAGGAGATTGATAAACGCCGTGGAACAGGATCGATTGAAACAGTGAGAAGAAGAATCGCCGTGGAAGAAGATCGATTGAGACGAAGATTTGAAAACTCTAAGCTCCGATGAAGGTTGATCGAATTGCCGTGTTCGCCAGAGATAGAGAGAGAGAGATTAGGGTTTTGAATGAGAAGGAACGATGTTAATGATAGAATGAGAGAGAGAGAGAGAGATTAAAAACTTACCAAATAAAATACCGTGCAATCCTCAACTATGACCTATGCCACATGTACATCCACATGGCTGCTGAGTTGGCTTAAACCATAGGGTGACAAGTGTCCCCCAATGGTTTTGTTTATTATATATATAGAAGATATAGATGCTTTATAATGTATTATAGATTATAGATTATAGATAAAGACTGATAATTCATACTTTATGCTGTTTTAGTACTTGAATCACACGTGTAAATTAAACAAAAAGATATTCGAACTCATAAAATTTGATAATAATGTACATTGTTAGTCCTGAATCAATCCTTTAATGATGATGAACCTGTGTAGCCAATAAACAAAAGGAAAAGCTCAGTTATAGCAAAAGGTTAGTTCTAAGTTCCAGTTATAAATGAATTAGGATTGTGTTTGTAAGTATTCATGGTTTCTAAAACATAAGAATATAAATGAATAAGCTACAGCCAGTTCTAAGTTCCAGTTATAGCATCCGGCCCAAATGAAACAGAGAAGCCTGAATTACACATCGCTTAGACGATGACTTAAAGCCCAAATAACTCCCAATGTTCTAGTTCGGTCCCAAACTCATGGTCCGATTTTTCACAACACATCAAAAAAAACTATCAGCTTTTATAGAAGTCATGAACAACGGCTGAATCATTTCTTTAAGTCTGCCATTGTTACACATTACTACAAGCTCATAAACCCAACAGTAACACACACCATCAACCTTTGCCTATCCTGCAAAAATAGCACAAGCCTGCCCTGGGCAACTATACAGAGCTTGTAAATTTTGAATAAACAAATTATCATCCATTTCTAAAGGTCGTCTTCATGCAAACATATGTCTCGTGTATTATCTCATTATCATAATCCCGCACTTCGATAACTCCCGAGCCTGCCTTCTGCACTCGTTTCCTGCATGACACACGAGCGGTACTTCAATGAGTCAACAAATATCCTTCCATGAGTCGAGCCAACCAACTTTTTCAAGAGTCAAACTTCGAGTCAAACAAATTCAGGGTACCTTAGCTTAAATAATCAAGCAAGTATGAAAACCAAAGTCGAAACTTACATGTATAGTCTGGAAAGATCCGCTCAGAGACGGTTTCAACAAAGAAGCATCGGGTATAGACCTATCCGGGCTACTGAAATGATTTTCACCCTACAAACAGAATATATTTTTGCAAGCTCATTCAACTCAAAAGGCACAAATCATCATCATCATCATCATCATACTCAGTATATCCCACCAATAGCAAAGCTAAGGTAGGGTCTGAGGAGGGTGAGATGTAGACAGCCTTACCTCTACCCCGTAGGAATAGAGAGGCTGCTTCCAATGAGACCCTCGGCTCGATTGTAGTTTTGCATCAAGCCTTGGACATAAGGCACATAACACTCAGCAATTGAGACAAACGCCGATTAGTGCATGTACCCCCTTGTCTTTTGGCTATCAACGCCACCACATGATGCATGATTAACCATTCCCCTCTTTTAACATTATTTTCACGAAATTAGTAAAATAATGTTAAAATTAGTGCACTTTCACTTTTGCCCCCCGAGCGCCCACACATATATACATTATATGAGCATACCGCAAGCGGGGCGTAAAGATCTTCAAAAGGCACAAACACGTATATAAATTATTTATGCATAGTGAAGATCTTCATTTTGTCGAATATTAGTGTATAAAATATTCACAACCGTGAAACATATCGAAAGTGGTAAAATTATTCACTCCGAGTTTCGACACTACATTTTGAATAAACATGTATCTATCTCTTAGTGAAGACATTCATACTAATACGCTAAAATATAAATCTTTTTAAGTCAAAGAGTCAAATGTCATTTTTGTCCCTAAGGTTTGGTCTGCGATTTTCGTCCAAAGGTTTGTTTTTATGCATCTGGATCCAAAAAGTTTAAAATCTTGCCGTTTCCATCCGGCTTGTTAGCTCCATCCATTTTTCTTCGTTAAGGCAGGGGTATTTTCGTCTTTTTTTGAACTTAAAGAGCAATTCGGTCTTTTTCACTTTATGTACACGCATTTAGCATAATGTACAAGTACTTAAACAAGACGGAAATACCCTTAAGTTAACAAAAAAGACGAAAATACCCCAGACTTAACAGAGAAAAATGGATGGAGTTAACGAGCTGGATGAAAAGAGCAAGATTTCAAACCTTTTGGACCCAGATGCGGAAAAACAAACCTTTGGCCGAAAGTCGCAAAACTGGCCAAACCTCAGGGACGAAAATGGCATTTTACTCTAAGTCAAATATGCATGATATTATACTTTGGCCTTTGGGTAACTTTCGACTTGTTAGACCTGTTTGACCAGCTTCCTTTTGAAGCTTTTATTTTTTAAGGGTGGCCCGTTGGAGATAAAATCAACACACTAATAAGAAAATGAACTAAATTTGTCACCACCTCTAGCAAATCATACCAAAGATACATCATACCTCACGTAAAAATCCTTCATCTTGATTATCTGAAAAAAGAGACGAGTAGTAGACCGGGTCATATATAGAACCTCCTAAACCATCTTCGGGACCAAAATTAGGTCTAATAAAAGCAGGGGTGGCGGGATTTATAAAACTGTTCCTCAAATCCTGGTCGCCATCTTGGGGGCACGAACTATCTACTTGCGAAGACCCTAACCTATACATTTGTATCCATAACAGTGAAGATGATGACCTCACTGAGAGCCCAATAATTTGCATTAGTAGAGTGAGTTTTACTGAAAATACAGCAAACTTTCCATATATCCCAGAGGACATGTGCCTGCATTGACAATGGGGATTTAGAACCTCAAGATATTAACTCTAAATGACCATGATGCCCTCATGTGAGTGGCCATTGGTGCAGCATAGTGGGGGCGGCCGACCCCCCGAACTTTTCGGTCAGTAGTGGAGAATATGTAGTTTTCATATAGAAATTTTTGGGTGTATACGTTTTCGACCCCCGGTTTTATAGAAATTTTTGGGTATATACGTTTTCAACCCCCCGGTCGGAAATCTCAAGCTTTGCCACTGTGAGTGGCATGTGTTAAGAGTTAACAGAAAAAATTAACTGAGTTAGGGCAAAAGGACACCGCCTGATGAGAAACAGTAACATAAAATTCATTACACATGTAAATTTACCTCTATAATTATGTGCACTTTGTTTAAACTATATTGTTACAAACAAGGGCTGAACTTGTTGCAGACAAAGTATATAATTTGACTGAAAGAAACAGTAAATGAGAAAACTAACCAGATTTCGTGACCGAAAAGGATGAACCACAAAATGTCTAATAAAATTGCCGAAAACAAAAGAACAGCATAGGTTCTCCCAAGTCTCTGGCTGCTATTCTCAATAGCAACTAATGCAAACAAGGCAATCCCAAGGTTAACCACACAAACTCCAGTGTATAATGCTCCCAATGATCCAATCAAAGCACAACCAATCTTCAAACATCAACACAGCTTCCATTAATCAACAATTTAACATTAACTACACTATTTGAATCTAAATAGCACATAAACATATCATTATATCACAACATTTGCACCATCACAAATCCATCCATCAACACGTTAGGGCTCCACCTCGCACACTCACACTCACACTCACACTCACACTCACACTCACACAATCACAATCACAATCACAATCCCAATCACACATACATAATATAAAACATTCATATACATATACCCAGATACATCAAGAAAATCGTACTTGAATGTAAATTGCACTTGAAAATATCAAACATATTGTTAAATCACAACATTTGCGCTAACAAAAATCCATCCATCCACACATTAGGGCTCCACACACTCACACAATCACACATACATACAAAACATTCATATACACACAACCATACACACACAAACAGATACAAAAAAAAAATCAGAAAATCACAATTAAATGTAAATTCGAATCCAAATCACACGTAAACCGATCAAACAAATCATTAAATCACAACATTTGCACCAACACAAATGTCACAATAACATTTCTATAGCTGACCACTACTATAACATACACAAATAAATAAACAACAATTATTCAGCCCTAGAAATACAATCATGACATGACAGCAAATCTATCAATCAATTCGCTAGGGCTCCACACTCACACAATCAAACAATCACACACACACATACAAAACATTCATATACTGATATACAACTAGATATACATATAGAAAAGAAGGAAATCATACTTGAATGTGAATTAGAACCACAGCAACGGATTGAATCTTGTCGTAATCACGGAGCCATGTCTGTATCTGAATGTTCAATTCAGAACAAAGCATCATATAACAAAAAAACACACGAATATTGAATTAACCGATCAAAATTGATAGAATCATCGATTCCGGAAGAAGAACTACATTGATTTACGCATACGAATTGAACGAGAGGATGTGATGTGAGATTCTTAATTGAAATCACTGTGTATTTATGGTGTATGTGTGTGAAAATCGAACAGTGTGTGTGAGTTTGACGGAGAAGATGAACGGTGAGAATATGAAACTTAACTACCGGCCACCGGCACTGGTCACCGGGAAGAACTCGATGGCTTGTTTTCCATTGTTTTGCTTTTATTTCGCTACTTTATGTTTTTCACCCTTGCTGTATGAACAAATGACTTGCAACTCCTTTAACTTTTCTTTTCTTTTGTTTATGGTGTCTTTTCAATGTTGGGATTACAAGTTCACCATATAAAAGTGGACAACCATCGTTAGTGCTTTAGTGGCGGTCATCGTTTTATATGTGGTGGGCTCGGATGAGTTTTTTTCTTCAGGTTTCGAGTTTGAATCTGGGTGATAGGGTTTCTCATTAAGGGTTTTAAATTGGGGATCAATTCTGCGAGAGGACTCTTTAACGCGGACCCGGTTAAGACAATGTATGCTAGACCTCCTGATATTTGCGAGTAATTCACACCTTTCAATATATATATACTAGGTTAGAACCCCGTGTATTACACGGGTTGAATAAATATAACTTTATACACTAAGTAATAAAATAGTTACATCTTTTAAAAACTCGTGTATTGCACGATTTGAATAGACACATGTCTTACACGAATAATGTAATCCGTTAACACATTTAGTCATCAAGATGTGTTTTCTAACAAAATGAACTTTGAGGTACTATTTACTTATTGTAACATCTCACTTTATTTTTTATTAGGTTAGAGAGTTGTGTATTACAAGGTTTATAACATTTTACTTTGTTTTTTTATTTATTATTAGGTTAGAAACTTACGTATTACTTGATGTTGGATAATTAGCAGGGGAAAAAAAAAGAAATATTTTAGTAAAAAATATTAAATACACAAGAGATAAGTTGGATATTATGATGTAATATTATTATTTCATTGCAGTGTAAAACGGGATAATGGGATCCTTTATTAAAAATATGATTCTAATTATACCACATGTATAAAAAATATATATGTTCTACATGTATTGAATAAATCCTTTTAACGAAAAGGTTGATTAGAATAAATATTTTTATTATCTTTATCTTTATAAATATTTTAGTTAATTACATAGTTAGTTCATGTGGTTTGCACAAAGTAACATACTTAGGTACTATAATAGTTTAAAATCACATTCTGGGGTATTAACTTTTCATTTTGTAACGTTTGGAGGTATTAACGTTATTTGTTTTTAAAATCACATTCTATTAGTACCTAAGTATGTTATTTGGTGCAAACCATATAGACTAACTATGTTAATACCCTAAAATTTAATACATTCAAACTTACAAAATGAAAAGTTAATACCCTATAAGGTGATTTTAAACTATTAGTATCTAAGTATGTTATTTTATGTAAACCACAGGGACTAACTATGTAATTAACTCTAAATATTTAAAACGCTAATATATTTTTTAGATTTTAATAATTAATATATGATTATAATAATTAATATATTATTATCAGTTATCTTTGTCTTTATCATTAAATCTCTTCCATAAATTTTAAATTTAATATTATCAATAATTAAATTTCCATAATAAATATTTAAAAAAATAATTAAGAATGCCTCATAGAGCGCCATGTGTCCATAACATGGTTTCTTTTATTATATAGTATAGATATATATATATCCGTTAGGAACCACCTCTTATTGCGAGAACCAATGTGAACACAACCAAAAATACCTAAAAATAGCTAAAAAAACACACAAATTTTTTTTTTAATTTTTTATAAAAAAATCGCTACTTTTAGTAGCAAAAAAAAAAATTTGCTACTAAAAGTAGCGATTTTAACTTAAAAAATATAAAAAAAATTTGTGTGTTTTTTTAATTTTTTAGATTTTTTTAGGTTTTTTTTTTTTTGTTTAGTTTTTAGCATTTTAGCTTGGGGGTGGGGGAGGGGGGTTTAGGTTTTTTTTTTTTTTTTTGTGGGGGGGGGGGGGGGGTTAGGTTTTTTTTAAGGTTTTTTGGGGGTTTTAGTTTTTAGCATTTAGCTTGGGGGGGGTTAGGTTTTTTTTTTAGGTATTTTTAGCTATTTTATGTTGTGTTCACATTGGTTCTCGCGGTTCTTGTAATAAAGGTGGTTCTCGCATGAACCTTACCCTATATATATATATATATATATATGACAAAGATCCGTTAGGAACCACCCCTTATTGCGAGAACCGCGAGAACCAATGTGAACACAACCAAAAATACCTAAAAATAGCTAAAAACACACAAAAAACATTTTTTTTTTATTTTTTATAAAAAAATCGCTACTTTTAGTAACCAAAAAAAAAATTTTAATTATTATTTTTTTTTTTGCAACTAAAAGTAGCGATTTTAACTTAAAAATATTAAAAAAAAAATAGATTTTTTTTTATTTTTTTAGATTTTTTTTTATTTTCTTATATTTTTTTAGGTTTTTTGGGGGTTTAGTTTTTAGCATTTTCGCTGTGGTGGGGTGGGGGGGGGGGGGGTTAGGTTTTTGGGGTGGGGGGGTTAGGTTTTTTTGGGGTTTTAGCTTTTAGCATTTAGCTTGGGGGGTTAGGTTTTTTTTTTTTTTTTTTTTTTTTGGGGGGGGGGGGGGGGGTAGGTTTCTTTTAGGTTTTTTTTTGTTTTAGTTTTTAGCATTTAGCTTGGGGGGTTAGGTTTTTTTTTTTTGGGGGGGTGGGGGGGGGAGGGGGGGGGGAGTTTAGGTTTTTTTTTTTTTGGGGGGGGGGGGTGGGGGTTAGGTTTTTTTAGCTATTTTAGTTGTGTTCACATTGGTTATCGCGGTTCTCGCAATAAAGGTGATTCTCGCATGAACCTTACCCTATATATATATATATATATATAAGTGGACCATTGACCATTAGTACTTTTGTTTTGATAAGGAAAAAAATACGAAAATAGTTTTTTTTTTTAATTCGTAGTTTTGGATTACTGGCGTATCACTAGAGTATCATCATGTCATCAGCGGAATCATTCGATCATATCCATCTTCACTAGGCAATAATGCATATATACCAATTTAGGAAGAAGCCTAGTAAATCTGAGAAAAACCCCTTGTCGGAATCGAACCCAGGATCTAATGGTCTCTAAGCCTTATCTCAACCCCAAAATACCACTAGGCTATAATGTCATGGACAAAAATATGAAAAAAAAATAGTAATCATAATTTTTCTAATATAAAGATTCTTATTCACCCTTCACCAAAGTATTCACTTATATTTTCATTAATCAGAAACTGTCATACCAGCTCTGTCAGTTAAGACGGTTATGATTTAGTCTATACTTTTATCTAGACGGTTAGGATGGCCAGTATTTAGCCTATATTTATATGAGGTTGCTAGACGAGGGCATAGGTGAGACGGCTAAACCTACATTTTTACTAAGGGACTGAGACAGCTAAGCCCTCGCTTTTTATGAGACTTGAAAGAAAAGTTTTACTTTTACTTTTAATATATTTTTATTAAAGTGATTTCCACGTTATAAAAGTTACATAAATTTCAATCTTGTCTTTTCTTAAATTATAAATGATTACAACTCTTTGTTAAATGATTGTATTTTGAAAACTTTAAAATATTATGTTTTGTTCAATTATAAGGTATTAGGAAATAGGAAATAGGAATGTTAGCCGTTTATCGACAACGTATTCTCTATTGTTTCAGCTTTGTGTACTTTATTTCAATCTATTTTAAAAGACAAAGTCGGTGGGGTTTCCACCGGCTTTCTCTCCCCCACCCCTACTGTCACACCCCGATATTTTCACATATTACCGGTGGGCCCGGCGGGGAGTATCGTGACGTAGTTGATATCATCATAGTCAATATACACAATATAATAGCACAGCGGAAGACTTGGTGAATAACTATTACAAACCATAATGTCTGAGTGTCCGACAAAAGAATATACAGACTGGAATGTAATAAGATCCACAGGCGGATCATAAATAAATACAAAGAAACAAAATAACAGACTTCAGGTATCTATGGATTTGCAAGATCCTCTTATGACACCTAATAGCTCCAGCCTATTACGAGAAGTACCTGTCAAATCAGCCTTTAAGAAAATACGTCAGTTTACACTGGTAAATACAATTAACTGACTCTTTGGAAAAGTATTTATGAAAATTGATTTAAGTGCACATGGCACAAATCTTTTATAACTTGGGACAATTATTTAAATATAATCTTCTATACAGATTTACATGTTTGTCTTACAATTGGGGCCGCTTGGAAGCCGGTCGTGATTAACCGACTCACCACTTATAGAACCCACAAAGGAGTTATCCCCAACATGTGGGTTTATATTTTAGCATTTGCATCTGTCAGGTGTATGCCTACACCCCGTGCATAGGTCGTGTCCATTTTCAAATGAAATGAGCCGAGGATATCCAGGACATGGTCGTATTAACCCCCAATGCTTATGTTATCAAACAAGACAGGTTAAAACGGGTTATGTAAATTTATTAATCACAGTCCGATTAAATGATTTCATACCCGACCAAGTGGTATTATTATAATACCATATCCCAAGCCCGTATAAGGGAAAATAAGTTAAAAGTATTTACCTGATGCTAGCAGTATAATCCTAAAGCTTTTTGATGGCACCTTCTACCGGAAGCTATTTAATCTGTATAGAAGGTTTATTATCTATTAGGATGCTAATGGGTCTTTAATTTAGTCAAGGACTTAGACCGGCTAGCTAGAAGGAAACCTTACGGTTCTAAACGCTCGATTAAGCGGAGACCGGAATAGAATGTGATTTAGACCCGACAAGCTTGGATACTTGTACAATATGGGTAGACTAATCACATTCTGGAAATTGAGAATTTATTGATAAGGTTAAGCCCGTTTCGACTATTTTATGTAAACTAGTTACATAAGCCGATCCGAACGCGTAAACGCGTAATGGGCAACCAAATAAATTATATACAAGTCTTAATCGTTATTATGCTCAAAATATGTTAACACATCAGTAAGATGTTAAAATATATGCCCAAAAAGTAATTTAAACCAAAATAAGTCCCATAAGGGCATTTTGGTAATTTTAATGCTCATAAAAGAGTTTAAATATTAAACTGAGTTTCAGGTCTGATCTAATCATTAAAAATATGTATTTTTATAATTTATAACAGTAGGGTATTTTATATATGTGAAATTTATCTTATATAACCAAACTATGCACCGTAGGGGCATTTTGGTAATTTCACATAGGCTTTAAAGGTCAAAATACACTTCTGAGTTTAAAAACTTTAGCTTACTGTTTAATTATATAAATTAGCTTAAAACATCAGTGGGTAATAAATTTTATATGCCAAAAATAGTTTTGACCCACACTAGGTGCTAAAAAAGCTTAAAAGTCGGTTTTAAGAGATATCCGGGTTAAAATAGGAAATCTGAGTTTTTGATCAGTTTATAAAGTTCAAAATATTTTATTTATCATATAAAATCAGTAGCAACAAGTTTGACGTCAAAATGTTATGTAAAACTTATGTTATACACAAAAAGGGTAAAACCGACCATGACCGAATTCAAACTATAATCCTATGTTATGCTCAGCCTAAAAATAAATAGAAATCTTCAAAAATCCTAAAATATTATTTTACATCAGTAGGTAAAAAGTTTGGTATCAAAAATCGGGTTTAGATAGGCTTTATGCTAATTACGCCATTTAAATAAGAAAAAGCTTCTTAATTACGCTGTTGAGCATAACTCCTATTCTAGACCTCAAACTTATGTCAAATTTTCGGGACATGTCTAAATATCAGTAGCAAAGGTGTTAGTCCATTCACATTGCTAAAAATCTCAGTCGTGTGTAAAAAGGGCGTTTATGGCATTTTTAAGCATAATTACGATCAAGTGCATATAATTCAAACCACTAGGCACCATGTAATATAACTCCAGAGGGTTATACTACTAAGTAATGTGGTCCTAATGGTAGCTTAAAACATGGAAGAATTAAGCTTTAATGGGTCAGAACTGAAAGTCAAAGCAAAAGTCAAGCTTTTGCGACTTTCGATTATAAACTGACCTTCGACTATTAATTGCCGGGTTAGGACTGATATAACACGTTTTAATATTAATTACCAAGTCTTTAGAATATTAAAATATAATTTAGAACTTATGTTTTATTAATTTTAGTCATTTTCAAACATTCTGTCTAGTTTGACTTTTTGTCAAACTACTTTGACCCGACAATTGACTAGTCAAACGAGATAATTAGGAGGTACCCTTTTAGGGGTTAATCACCTACCTTAATATGGTCCCATAACCACTTTCAATTTGATCAGTGGCTGGTCCATATGTAATTAAAACGAAAGTCAAACTTAATTTACGATAAGTTTGACTTTTAAGTAATTAAGCAAATTAAAACGACTAAGCAAGTAATTAGAGGCTTACTAAAGGTCCTAGCTGTCTTTTCTACCCTTGATAGTCTTCTCCTACTGATGCAAGCTCCAGAAACAAGTCTCTTTGAAGTTGCAAGTGAAATGTGCATATGAACACATGAACTAAGGTCCTTTATATAATCAATTGCAAGATCATAGATCACTTGCAGGTGTAATGGGATATCCATATCCTAGGATCACTCCAGGTGTCCTAGATGATTTATAAACCGACATATAGCTCCTAGAAATCGATATCTTTGAGGTTAAGGCGGTGGAACAGGCTGAAAACACACATCTGTCCATTTTTCTGCGCAGGTGACTGTCAGGCGGGCCGCGTGGGCCTTCTGATCTGACAAAACAACTTTGTAACTTGGCAGCTTTAGTCCCTGGTCCATTTAAACCTTATATAACCTCATTTTTAACATATAAGGCCCTTGTAGTCAGTTTGTTGAGTCTCAAGGATGAATAAACTAACTTCGTTAGGCTCGGGTTCGTTAATTACCATTATGAATGCAAGTTTCATCAAGTTGACACTTATAGCCCAAAGTCTTGAAAACATGCTTAACGATCTCGAAACCACGTGAAACTTTTATCACTTATTCTTGGGAGTGTATTTGAATATTTCGAAGCCTCGGTTTCGTTAAAAGGTCACTCAGAGGTCAGAATTGACATATTGACATGTTTAACCCTTGTAGTTTTATAATCTTCCGATTATTTTTACAAACGGCTTCTTATATCCAATTAATCACCCATTTAAGAATATTTTCTTCACGTATGGTCATTCAGAGGCACAAGTTTGGCATGTTGACACTTTTAGTCCCTTCGCTTACATATTTTCATTGTTTGTCAACTTCAGTCCCTCAAACTCAATCTTTCACATATTTAGAGTTTAGGACACGTGTCTATACATAATTGGACACATTTTTACGTGGTGTTACATCCTCACCCCCTTAAAAGAAATCTCAACCCCGATATTTACTGGAATAAGTGAGGGTACTTCTGTCTCATAGTGGACTCGACTTCCCACGTAAATTCGGGACCTCTGCGAGCGTCCCATTTAACCTTTACTATAGGCACATGCTTTCTTCGGAACTTTTTAACCTATCGATCCTCGATCGAAAGCTTTCATCAATCTGTACGTCTTTATGAGAAATAGCTAGAGATTCATCGGCTAGGCATTTCTTGAGATTACAAATGTGGAACACATTATGAATTCCACTCAGCTTCTCAGGCAAGTTTAGCTTATAAGCTACGCTTCCGACACATTCAATAATCTCGAATGGTCCAATATATCTAGGGCTTAACTTTCCCTTCTTACCAAAACGCATCACACCCTTCCAGGGTGATACTTTCAGTAGAACTTTATCGCCTATCTCAAACTTTAGAGGTTTTCGCCTCTTATCAGCATAACTTTTCTGCCTATCCCTGGCAGCTTTCAGGCGATCCCGAATCTGGACAATCTTGTTCGTCTTTTCAAGGACTATGTCAGGACCTGATAACTGAGCTTCTCCTACTTCTGCCCAACAGACAGGCGTTCTGCATTTCCTACCATATAATGCCTCAAAAGGCGCAGCCTGAATGCTAGTATGGTAGCTATTGTTATAGGAGAACTCGATCAATGGCAGGTGGTCATCCCAACTACCACCTAAATCAATAACACATGCACGAAGCATGTCTTCCAAAGTTTGAATTGTACGCTCACTCTGTCCATCAGTGTGAGGATGGTAAGCAGTACTAAAATTTAAATGCGTGCCCAAAGATTGTTGGAAACTTTTCCAAAAATGAGAGGTGTATCTAGTATCTCTATCAGAGATAATAGACACCGGTACGCCATGAAGAGCTACAATCTTGTCTACGTACAACTGGGCTAACTTGTCGAAGCTATGGGTCTCCTTGATGGGCAAAAAATGTGCTGACTTAGTCAGTCTATCAACAATAACCCATATGGTATCATTTCTATGCCTTGTTTTAGGTAACTTGGTTATGAAATCCATGGTTACCATCTCCCACTTCCATGTAGGGAGTTCTGGTTGTTGAAGTAGACCTGAAGGCTTTTGATGTTCAGCTTTAATCTAAGCACAAGTCAGGCACTTAGCTACATGTGTGGCAATAGATTTCTTCAAACCTATCCACCAATAATTCGCCTTCAAATCCTGATACATCTTGTCACCTCCAGGGTGAACTGAGTATTTGGAGTTGTGAGCTTCCTGGAGGATTACATCTTGAAGTCCTCCATGAATAGGAACCCAAATTCTTCCATTTATTCTGAGGATTCCATCCTTCCCAGGCGCTAACTGCTCAGCAGTTACACCCAACTTTTCATTTGGAAGATTAACTTTCAAAACAGCATCTTTTTGTGTAGCTAATAGTCTTTCATTCAGACTATTCTTCAACTCAATGCTCTTGGAATTGATCCTGATTGGTTTAACTCTTTCCTTTCGGCTTAGAGCATCAGCGACTACATTCGCTTTACCTGGATGGTAGCGTATCTCGCAATCATAGTCATTTAGAGTTTCCATCCAACGACGTTGTCTCATATTGAGCTCTTTTTGATTGAACAAATGTTGGAGACTTTTGTGATCCGAGTAGATCACACATTTAGTTCCATATAAATAATGTCTCCACAACTTAAGTGAAAATACAACGGCACCCAATTCCAAATCATGGGTGGTGTAATTCTTTTCATGCACCTTCAGTTGTCTTGATGCATAGGCAATCACCTTGCCACGCTGCATAAGTACACACCCCATGCCAGTGTGTGAAGCATCACAATATACGACAAACTCTTCAATCCCTTTGGGTAAGGTTAACACTGGAGCATTGCTCAACTTTTGCTTAAGAATCTCAAAAGATTCTTGTTGCTTGGGACCCCAATCAAATTTCACATTCTTGCGGGTCAGAGAAGTTAATGGTGCAGATATCCTCGAGAAGTTCTCAATGAATCTTCTATAATATCCAGCTAAACCCAGAAAGCTGCGTATCTCTGTAGGTGTCTTTGGTGCTTCCCAATTCATAATGGCTTCTATCTTGGCGGGATCAACTTGGATACCTCGCTCACTAACAACATGTCCAAGAAATTGGACTTCGCAAAGCCAGAACTCGCATTTGGAGAATTTAGCATACAACTTCTCCTGTTGAAGCAATCCTAAGATACATCGAAGGTGCTTCTCATGATCAACTTGGCTACGAGAGTAGATAAGTATGTCTTCTATAAAGACATTGACAAACTTATCTAAATATGGCTTGCAGACTCTATTCATGAGGTCCATGAATGCTGCTGGCGCATTAGTGAGCCCAAATGGCATCACTAAAAACTCGAATTGTCCATACCTCGTTCTGAATGTTATCTTAGGCACATCTTCAGTTCTTACTTTAAGTTGATGATACCCAGATCTCAAATCAATCTTTGAGAAATAGCTCGCCCCCTGGAGCTGATCAAATAAATCATCGATCCTGGGTAAAGGATAACGATTCTTGATCGTTACCTTATTCAATTCACGATAATCAATGCATAAGCGCATTGATCCGTCCTTCTTTTTCACAAACAGTATTGGAGCTCCCCAAGGCGAAGAGCTGGGTTGAATGAAACCTTTATCCAGTAAGTCGTCCAATTGAGTTCTGAGCTCTTTCATTTCTGTAGGCGCTAGACGATAAGGAGCTCGTGCTATAGGTGCTGATCCTGGGAGAATGTCTATCCTGAACTCTACTTGCCTCTCAGGAGGTAATCCAGGTAATTCATCAGGAAAAACATCAGGATATTCAGAGATAATTGGAATATCTTCAATTTTAGGCTTCGGATCATTCACAGTCACTTGTGCCATGTAAATGACACATCCACTCTTCAAACACTGCAATACTTTGAGAATAGACACGTTGCTAGGCAATCCATATTGTGTATCTCCTTGAATAGTGATAGATTCACCAGAAGAGGTTTTGATAATAACTAGCTTTTTGTCGCAGGCAATTTGGGCTTGGTTATGCGACAACCAATCCATGCCTAAAACTATATCAAACCCAGCCAGTTTCATTGGCAAGAGGGACAACGGGATAGAATGATTCTTAATGGATATAGAGCATCCATCAAGAATAGTTGAAGCTGTTTCTAAGGTACCATCAGCAAGTTCTACCTCATATTTTATGTCTAGAGTCTTAATAGGCAGATTCAATAAGTTGCAGAACTTATGGTCAACAAAAGACTTATCAGCACCGGAATCAAATAAGACTCTAGCATAATTATTATTGATGAGGAAGGTACCTGTTATGACGTTATCGTCGTTCACTGCTTCCCTCGCTGTGACACCTGTGTCACTTCAACCATCAAACAGATACAAAACCAATGAAATATTGTATTTCATACTTGGGATTTGTGTAAAATATGTGCATCGTTTGCGCATATCAAATCTTGTTCGATTTCGAGCTTTAAATCGCTTTCTGGAAGGTTATACGCAATCTAATGCGTAAATATAACCAGTTTAATGCAACAAACACTCCAGAATAGTGAAATAAGCTTAACATACCTTAAATAACCTTTACATAACTTAGAAATACGTTTTGGAAGGTTTGGTGTGGCGAAATCAAGTTTATTCACTCACAGGGACTATTTGCGTCAACTTAAAAGTCTGCCGTTTCGCAAGGCAACGTACAGTCCGGAACATGATCATAAGCTAAACATACCATAAATAACCTAAGCATAGCTTAGAAATAAGCTTTGAGTGGTTCGGTGTGTGAAAATATGCTTATTTGATCTTACAGGGACTAAAAGTGTCAAAAACGGCGTAAGTTTGCATTTTCGCGCATATCTTACGTTCTGACCACATCTGGACATCCAAAATTTTTGTACACACTAAAATATTTTTATTTTAGTGATCGGCATGCAAAAATGCCATTCGTCGCTTAATTTGGTTCGTTTTCGCGTCCGTTTGAGTTTCGTCGTAATTTAACGAACAACGCGACCGTACGACCAAACGAGCCGACATTCAAGATGTTTTTGAACACATTTTGAGTCCTCTAAACTTTATTGACCTTGTAGAGCCTTGATAATGGCTTAACGGGGGTCAAAAGGGGCTGAAATGGGCTTAAAACACATGCAGGGACCTGAACTGTCATTTTTCAAACTTGTGCTGAACTGGGGAGCCCAGGCGGGGCGCGTAAACCCCTCCCCATTTCTTACGTAGGCCGTCTAAAGTGCCCAGTGACCAGATTTCCATTTTCAGCAATCTGTTCAATGTTCAGGGGCTGTTTATGTAAAATTCCTTGTGTGGTAGCCAAGTTACCACCTCTCCAAGGCTTCTAACCTGCATCAAACACTTGTATGGTTGAGATTTCATGCTTGTTGGCCACACAAACATGTGTCTTGATCTCATGAGCTTGCTACTAGTATAAATAGCCAAGCCATTTCACTCATTCATTGCTCATTTCCTTCTCTTCTCTTCTCTAATCTGCTTTGGGAGCTCTCTCATCTGATTTGGGAAGCTTATTCTTTGTAGAAAAGATAGCAAGGACCCTTAGTGAGCATTCTTTCATTCTTTTTATTTATGTTAGTGCAGAAAGTCAAACAGTTTGGCCAACAGTTTGACTTTCGGTTTTGACCATCAATTGGTCAAGTCAAAGTTCAATTGAACTTTGCAACGTGATTGTAATCATGATGGTTATAATCCTTAGTGATTATAGCTACTGATTACCACGTTAACTAGGCTTAGTGACGAGTCAAAGTTTCGGTCAAAATGCGTTTTAGCACGCATTTTGCAACGGAACTATTTTCGGGTATCAAAACTCATTGTTTTGATACCAAATCAGTTTTCTAAGTAGGTTAAACATGTTTTGACATGTTTAACTCGTCACTACTAGTTTAGTGCTTGTTTAGGGTCGTAAGTTAAGTGGTCTAACCAACCTCTTAGACTTTCGAACCCGACCTGTTTGGTCAATCATTAGGATCCGACCAAGCTTGCTTAGTGATCATAGTTGTATAGGGAATAACCCCTGAGGTTATACCTTATGATCACATAGGATTGGTTAGCTATTCGTTAATTGGTTTACATGCCCATAGGAAATGACCAAAATGCCCTTTTGAAACATAAATCCGTAATGTGCATATGTGAACACATTTTTGACATCTAATCCGAATTAGTAACATGTTAGGGTATAATTGGGCATGTAAGACTTAACATAGCTCATAGATAACCATCTGCGCAACCGACGCGTTATAGTAGCTTATACTACCATAATGGGTCGAAACGGGTCAAGAGCACTTAGGTAGACTTCCAAATCAGAATGTTAGCTCTATTAAATCATGCCATATGAGTTCAATTACTCATTTGATTTATAGAACATCATTCTATCCTATCTCCCGGTTTAGGAGCCGTTTAATAACATAGTTACCTATATTAGGTGCCGTTTGATTCCGTACTCCATCTAGCTTCACTTGGTTGTTATTCAAGACATCTAAGCACTCTCAAGTGAGTACATAGTTCCCCTCTTTTACTGTTTTCAATGTTTTGGGGTGAAATATGTGTACCTATTTGTTATGTTCACGATTTCAAAGTATAATTGATTATACATATTAGTACCTATCTTTTGACAAACCGACTGATTTTGTATGGTTTAAACACCGATTTTTCTATGATTATAAAATAAATTGTTGGATAGTACATATTTTGTTCACCAGACCGATTGGTAGTATGATATAGCGCTATAGGATTTGACATCCCATTCCTGTTGTCATGGAATGTCTGAAACCAATTTGTTTCTCCATCCAAATAGGGATTGCCTTTGTGGTATCCCTATAGTCTCAAAGGTGTATTTTGATGCACTAGGTCTGATTGAATTCTTAAATCACACTTTTATTGTATATTTTATTATACTCCCAAATGTATAGTTTGATATACTCTCATGTGTGATATTGTACAAAACAACATGTATTTTATTAACTATCAAAACGTATTTTAAATATGTTATTTATTCAACCAAAACATAGTTTAATATGTTATTCACAAATCCAAAGTATACTTTTGATATACTATCAAAAACGATTATTTTGACAACCAAAGTATATTTAATATACTATCTATTTAACGATTTTGGAACCGAAATATATTTTTATATATTACCTAATCGATTTTCTTAAAACCAAAGTATATTTTTATATATACTACATACCTTTTTATCAAAATATTATTTTACAAACTCATTTTACTTATGTATTTATTTATACATCTCTCTTTTATATCGTATGTTTTCTTATCACTTGTTTATAAAAGAAAACATTTTTAAGGATTCATGACTATTTTTGATTAAACATTTTTCTCCAAACTTACAAGTTATGAATCCTATTTTCAGTAAAACCTATGTAACTCACAGGCATTTTTATTCTGACGTACCTATTTTTACACATGTTTCAGATACTGCTTTGTGATGATTGTTGATACATGCTATACATAGGATGGACTCATGCCTTAGCGACTTTAAAACTTGAAGGATAATAGTTGTATTTATTTGATTTGAAATAAACAATGAGTTCAGTAATTCAATAAAACGAAATTATTTAATCCATGGTTGTGAAACAATGATTCTGTTACAACACTCCCCGACGTTTCCGCCATGTTTTGTTGTTTCACGTGGTCGGGGTGTGACACTCGCGTTCGCGTTGTTCTTCTTTGCCTCCTCAGGCTTCTTTGTATTCTTGGGGCAATTGGTTTTGATGTGCCCCTTTTCATTGCAACCATAGCAGGTTGCATCCTTGATATTTCGGCACTCAACAGACTTGTGCCCTTTCTTTTTATAAATCCCACATGGTTTGGCCTGTGGGTCCTGGTTGCATTTCCCGAAGTGTCTCTTATGACATGACTTGCACCTGGGCCTATCATTCGACTGCCCCTTTTTGGAACCAGAGTTCCCTTTGCCCTTTTTATTTGACTGATGAGACTTGTCTCCTCTCTTTTCCTCTTCCCTTCATCGGTACTCTTCTTCGCCCTACTCCTCACAACATCCAAAGTGAGGGACAAAGATAGATCCACAGCAGATCTATAAGTGGTTGGCTTAGAGGCCTTAACATTCCCTTTTACTTCAGGAGCCAAACCACTGATGAAACGCGCAATGCGTTTGGGTTCAGGAGTGACTAAATACGGTACCAGCCTTGACATTGAATTGAAGCTAGTCACATAGGATCTACAATCCAGATCCTTCATCACTAAGGTGAGGAAATCGGTCTCTATCCGCTCGACTTCATCCTGAGGGCAATAGGTTTCCTTAACCAAATCAACAAACTTGTTCCATGACAGATTGTACAAAGGAACCTTCCCGGTGGCTTGCACTAATGCTTTCCACCAAGTGAGGGCATCGCCCTTAAATGATCGAGACACAAACTTTACTATATCCTCCTTAGCACATCCGCTGATGTCTATCACAGTCTCTATCTCGTCCAACCATTTCATACAATCAATCGCTCCCTTTTCTCCTGTAAAATCTCTTGGTTTACAGGAGACAAAGTACTTGTAGGTACAACCCTTGGTGTACCTGGGAGTCGGTTCAAGGATAATCTGCCTCTTGGGCTCACTGCCCTGATTAGATGAGTGCTGAGACTCACTTTTCCTATGAGTATTAGGTTGAGAATCGGATTGTGAATGACTTCCGGACCGAACATTGCTCGGTTCCTTAAATATCTTATCTACTGCTTGGGCAACTGCAGTATCGATCATTGCTTGTAGTTCAGCATTTGTAAGATTTACTCTTGCTTCATTATTGTTTTCTCCTCGAGGGTGGCTATTTGCCTCATCAGATCCAGCCATTTTCGAGTACTGTATCAAACAATGATGATATTTAAATTATATAGTATTTCATCGCATTGATGATCAAATGGTCATGGTATTATTAAACCATATAGACCATTTTAATAAATTAATCAAATCAATAGAATATAATATTCTCTTATACCTATTAGACAGGGGAAATTATAATTCACAACTGTCAATGTCTTAAAAGACATTTTATTTAACATTAGGCTCGTCTCGAAGGACATTTAGATAACTCAGAAAGCTTGTCTCAGAGACGATTAAAATATATAATGTCACACCCCGATATTTCCACATATGACCGGTGGGCCCGGCGGGGAGTATCGTGACGTAGTTGATATCATCATAGTCAATACACACAATATAATAGCACAGCGGAAGTCTTGGTGAATAAACTATTACAAACCATATTGTCTAAGTGTTCGAGTTTATGAATATACAGACTGGAATGTAATAAGATCAACAGGCGGATCATAGATGTACAAGGAAACAAAAACAACAGACTTCAGGTATCTCATGGATTTGCAAGATCCTCTAATGATACCCTATAGCTCCAGCCTATTTACGAGAGGTACCTGTCTATCAGTCTTTAAGAAGATACGTCAGTTTACACTGGTAAATACAATTAACTGACTCTTTTGAAAACATTTATGAAAATTGATTTAGGTGCACATGGCACAAATCTTTTATAACTTGGGACAATTATTTAAATATAATCTTGTATACAGATTTACATGTTTGTCTTACAATTGGGGCCGGTTGGAAGCCGGTCGTGATTAACCGACTCACCACTTATAGAACCCACAAAGGAGTTATCCCCAACATGTGGGTTTATATAATATTTTAGCATTTGCATCTGTCAGGTGTATGCCTACACCCCGTGCATAGGTCGTGGCCATTTTCAATGAAATGAGCCGAGGATATCCAGGACACGGTCAGATTAACCCCCAATGTTTATGTTATCAAACAAGACATATTAAAACGGGTTATGCAATTTATTAATCACAATCCGATTAAATGATTTCATACCCGACCAAGTGGTATTATTATAATACCATATCCCAAGCCCGTATAAGGGAAAATAAGTTAAAAGTATTTACCTGATGCTAGCAGTAAAAATCCTAAAGCTTTTTGAAGGCACCTTCTACCGGAAGCTATTTAATATGTATAGAAGGTTTATTAAGCTATTAGGATGCTAACGGGTCTTTCATTTAGTCAAGGACTTAGACCGGCTAGCTAGAAAGAAACCTTACGGTTCTAAACGCTAGATTAAGCGGAGACCGGAATAGAATGTGATTTAGACCCGACAAGCTTGGATACTTGTATAATGTGGGTAAACTAAACACATTCTGGAATTTGAGGATTAAATGATAAGGTTTGACCCGTTTCGGCTATTTTATGTAAACTAGTCACATAAGCCGATCCGAACGCGTAAACGCATAACGGGTAGCCAAATAAATTATATACAGGTCTTAATCATTATTATGCTCAAAATATGTTAATACATTAGTAAGATGTTAACATATATGCCCAAAAAGTAATTTAAACCAAAATAAGTCCCATAAGGGCATTTTGGTAATTTTAATGCCCATAAAAGAATTTAATTATGCAACTGAGTTTCAGATCTGATAATATCAGTAAAAATATGTATTTTTTATAAGTTATAACAGTAGGATACTTTATATATGTGAAAATTATCTTTTATGGCCAAACTATGTCCCGTAGGGGCATTTTGGTAATTTTACATAGGCCTTAAAGGTCAAAATAGACTTCTGAGTTTAAAAACTTTAGTTTACTGTATGATTATATAAATTAACTTAAAACATCAGTGGGTAATAAGTTTTATATGTCAAATATAGTTTTGACCCATACTATGTACTAAAAACGCTTAAAAGTCGGTTTAAAGGGGTATTCGGGTTAAAATAGTAAATCTGAGTTCTTGATCAGTTTATAAAGTTCAAAATACTTTATTTATCATATGAAATCAGTAGCAAAAGGTTTGACACTAAAAAGTTATGAAAAACTCATTTTATGCATGAAAAGGGTAAAACCGACATTTACCGAAATCAAGCTTTAAACCTATGTTATGCTCAGTCTAAAAATAATTAAAAATCTTTAAAAATCCTAAAATATTATTTTACATCAGTAGGTATAAAGTTTAGTGTCAAAAATCGGGTTTAGATAGGCTTCATACTAATTACGCCATTTAATTACTAAAAAGTTCCTTAATTATGCTATTGAGCATAACTTTAATTCTAGACCACAAATTGATATCAAATCTTTAGGACATGTCTAAATATCAGTAGCAAAGGTGTTAGTCTAATCATATTGTTAAAAATCTCAGTTGTATGTAAAAAGGGCGTTTATGGCATTATTAAGCATAATTACGATCAAGTGCATATAATTCAAACCACTAGGTACCATGCAATATAACTCCAGGGGGTTATACTACTAAGTAATGTGGTCCTAATGGAAGCTTAAAACATAGGATAATTAAGCTTGAACGGGTCAGAACTGAAAGTCAAAGCAAAAGTCAAGCTTTTGCGACTTTCGATTATAAACTGACCTTAGACTATTAATTGTCGGGTTAGGACTGATAAAACATGTTTTAATATTAATTACCAAGTCATTAGAATGTTGAAATATAATTTAGAACCCCTGGTTTATTAATTTTAATCATATTCAAACATTCTGTCCAGTTTGACTTTTTGTCAAACTACTTTGACCCGACAATTGACCAGTCAAACGGATAATTAGGAGGTGCTCTTTTAAGGGTTAATCACCTACACTAATGTGGTCTTATAACCACTTTCAATTTGATCAGTGGTTAAGCCGCATGTAATAAAAACGAAAGTCAAACTAATTTTACGATAAGTTTGACTTTAGAGTAATTAAACTAAATTAAACAACTAAACAAGTAATTAGAGGCTTACTTAAGGTCCTAACAAACTTTTCTACACTTGATTATCCTCTTCTTACTGATGGAAGCTCCAGAACAAGTCCCACAAGTGAATGTTGCAAATGTGTTTCAAAACACAAGAACTAGTTTTCTTATATAGCCAAATTCCATGATGCTTGATCATTTCCAGGTGTAATAGGAGGCTCTGAGATCGACCCAGGTGTCCAAGCTACTGAATTAAACCAACTTACAGCTCCCTAGGTCGATACAACCTAGATTAAGGCGGTGTAACAGGCCAAACCCGCACCTGCAGGTATTTGTCTGATCTGGGCGTGCTGAGGCGGGCCGCGTAAGACTTAAGGGAGTCTTACGCGGGCCGCGTGGACCGGTAAAACTGGCAAAACAGGTTTAAAAGCTGGCAAATTCAGTCCCTTGACGTTTTTAACCCTTTCTAACATGGTTTTAGGCAGAAGAGACCCTTGTAGTTAATTTCTTGGGGCCCAAGGATGTACAAACAAACCTCGTTAGGCTCGGGTTCGTTAAATATCACTATGAAAGTAAGTTTCATCAAGTTGACACTTTTGGCCCAAAGTCTTGAAAACATACTTAACGATATCGAAACCACGTGAAATTTATACCACTTATTCTTAAGAGTATATTTGAATGTTTTGAAGCCTCGGTTTTGTTAAAAGGTCACTCAGAGGTCGGAAACAACATGTTAACACGTTTAACCCTTGTAATTTAATAATCTTCTGATTATTTTCATACACGGCTTCTTATATCCAATCAATCACTCGTTTAAGAATATATTCATCGTGTAAGGTCATTCAGAGGCACAAATTTGGCATGTTGACACTTTTAGTCCTTGTGGTTTCATAGTTTCACTGTTCGATAACTTTGGTCCTTCAAACTCAATCTTTCACATGTTTAGAGTTTAGGACACGTGTTTATACATAATTGGACACATTTTTACGTGGTGTTACATATAATCATTGATCTCTTGGATCAGTGACCTTCTAAGGGTCGAACAAAGTTCATCGCCTTTTTGACAAGAAGTTTATAAGTAATACTATCATTGTCATTATTACACCTTTGCTTATAAGCATACATCTCTAATGGATGTTGTGGTGTATACATCATATTGATGTTTATTAGCCATGATTCATGTTGATCATATAGGCTAAAAATAGTGGCTTGGAAAAGTCCAAGTACATTAGGAAGATTGTGTGGTTTCTCGTACCGCACAATTCAGGATTGTTAACATGTTTTCAGATGTTAACAGGGAGTTATCTTCTTAAAAAGGTTGTACCATCATAGCCATTTAGTATTTTGGCTAGGTTATACCTCTAAGAATTTCTTTGGCAGATCAATAAAATTGAAATAATAAAATTTGATGATGTAATAAAATACATATTAAAAATCGAAAATAACTTTATTAAGCCACGAAACGAGTACAACATTGCCCTAAACGGGACTTAAAACACACAAACTGCCCACGCAGGGGCTAAGAAAACAAAAAAATAAGTCCACGCAGGGACTTGGTACATAAAAACAAAATAATGTCCTCGCAGGGACTTATTGAAAGACAATACAACATGAAACAACAATTTCCTACTTCTTCTTGCCCTTAAGAAGGTTCATAAGACCTTTAACAAAACCATTGTGCTTCTTCTTAGTTTCATGGGCTTCATGTTCAACCCGGTCTAACCTCTGTAAAATTTCCTGAGTTTGTTCCTGATGGTGAGGAGGAGGTTGCTGGTATTGTGGGTATTGGTATCCCTGCACCGAATATCCAGTTGGGTAAACTGGAGGGTAAGAAGAAGGATAAAGTGCATTGTATTGAGCAGCTGTAAGGTAGGGATCATGGTTTCCATAGTCCGATGGGTATCCTGATGGGTTATACCCGGATGAACCTGGGTATGTCGGGATTGGATTGTCGAAACCCAAAGGTGGCTGCAGTGGTGCGTGAGAAACTGGTGGAGGGTTGACTTCCGGTACCGTGTGTGAGGGTCCACCCAATTGAGGGTCCTCTGGAATAGGAGGGTAAGAACTTGAGCCATGAGGAGATGCAAACCGTGGTCCCCCACGTACAGACATTCTAGCATTTATCCTTCGCCTTGGCGGCTCGGGAGGCTGTTGAGGTGGTTCCTCAACTGGTAAGGGTGGTGGGGTAACAGCTTGAAGCTGTGGTTCAACCAAAGGAGGTTGGACTGGAGAGTTGTGGTAAGAAGGGGTAAAGAACCAATCATACTGAGCCATTTTCTCAGCATACGAATCAGGACCTCGGTACGGTGATCCTTGATATGGTGAACCGCTCGATATGCTAATAGGATGGCCTGGTGTTCCAGTTTGCAATTCAGGTCCGGGTCGTCGTCCATTTCCATCTCCTAAGAGAAATGATCCTCAGGTCTAAGAGGACCGAAGCCCAAAAAGTCGTTGACGTAAGCATTGGGATTAAACTGAGTTGGAGAGTAGGTAGAATCCGAGTGATGAAAAGGATGAGACTGAAAGGAGTGGTGTGATTGGTTTGAGTGATGTGATCCCTGCGAATGATGGGAATGTTGGGGTTCAATAGGAATGGGCAACCCAAAGTAAGGAGGGTCAGATGGTGAGGATCCAAGTGAGACAGAATGTCTTGCTGGTTCGAAGCTATGGCTCCAATTGTCCCTTGAGTCGGAGCCAGAGAGAGAATCGGATGGTGTACGTCGGTGGGAGGGTCCCGCGTGACCAGACGGTCCTCCACGCATTGGTCCTTTGCCTTTTCCTCTCACTCGTGGTGGCATTTTTCCAAGTGGTAACCTGTCAAAACAAGTAAATATAATATAAACAATAAAAAGGAAAGTTAAGAGTAAAATCCTAGGTCATTAGCCTAGACTCGGAAGTCTAAGAATTGTGCTTATTGTGTCATTCAGATTAAACACAAAAGGTTAGTGTTTAATTCACTCAATGTTGGCTCTGATACCAACCTGTCACACCCCGATATTTCCACATATTACCGGTGGGCCCGGCGGGGAGTATCGTGACGTAGTTGATATCATCATAGTCAATATACACAATATAATAGCACAGCGGAAGACTTGGTGAATAACTATTACAAACCATAATGTCTGAGTGTCCGACAAAAGAATATACAGACTGGAATGTAATAAGATCCACAGGCGGATCATAAATAAATACAAAGAAACAAAATAACAGAATTTAGGTATCTATGGATTTGCAAGATCCTCTTATGACACCTAATAGCTCCAGCCTATTACGAGAAGTACCTGTCAAATCAGCCTTTAAGAAAATACGTCAGTTTACACTGGTAAATACAATTAACTGACTCTTTGGAAAAGTATTTATGAAAATTGATTTAAGTGCACATGGCACAAATCTTTTATAACTTGGGACAATTATTTAAATATAATCTTGTATACAGATTTACATGTTTGTCTTACAATTGGGGCCGGTTGGAAGCCGATCGTGATTAACCGACTCACCACTTATAGAACCCACAAGGGAGTTATCCCCAATATGTGGGTTTATATTTTAGCATTTGCATCTGTCAGGTGTATGCCTACATCCCGTGCATAGGTCGTGGCCATTTTCAAATGAAATGAGCTGAGGATATCCAGGACACGGTCGTATTAACCCCCAATGCTTATGTTATCAAACAAGACAGATTAAAACGGGTTATGTAAATTTATTAATCACAATCCGATTAAATGATTTCATACCCGACCAAGTGGTATTATTATAATACCATATCCCAAGCCCGTATAAGGGAAAATAAGTTAAAAGTATTTACCTAATGCTAGCAGTATAATCCTAAAGCTTTTTGATGGCACCTTCTACCGGAAGCTATTTAATCTGTATAGAAGGTTTATTACCTATTAGGATGCTAACGGGTCTTTAATTTAGTCAAGGACTTAGACCGGCTAGCTAGAAGGAAGCCTTACGGTTCTAAACGCTCGATTAAGCGGAGACCGGAATAGAATGTGATTTAGACCCGACAAGCTTGGATACTTGTATAATATGGGTAGACTAATCACATTCTGGAAATTGAGAATTTATTGATAAGGTTAAGCCCGTTTCGACTATTTTATGTAAACTAGTTACATAAGCCGATCCGAACGCGTAAACGCGTAATGGGCAACCAAATAAATTATATACAAGTCTTTAAACCAAAATAAGTCCCATAAGGGCATTTTGGTAATTTTAATGCTCATAAAAGAGTTATTAAACTGAGTTTCAGGTCTGATCTAATCATAAAAATATGTATTTTTATAAGTTATAACAGTAGGGTATTTTATATATGTGAAATTTATCTTATATAACCAAACTATGCACCGTAGGGGCATTTTGGTAATTTCACATAGGTTTTAAAGGTCAAAATACACTTCCGAGTTTAAAAACTTTGGCTTACTGTTTAATTATATAAATTAGCTTAAAACATCAGTGGGTAATAAATTTTATATGCCAAAAATAGTTTTGACCCACACTAGGTGCTAAAAAACGCTTGAAAGTTGGTTTTAAGAGATATCCGGGTTAAAATAGGAAATCTGAGTTTTTGATCAGTTTATAAAGTTCAAAATATTTTATTTATCATATAAAATTAGTAGCAACAAGTATGACATCAAAATGTTATGTAAAATTTATGTTATGCACAAAAAGGGTAAAACCGACCATTACCGAATTCAAGCTATAATCTTATGTTACGCTCAGCCTAAAAATAAATAAAAATCTTTAAAAATCCTAAAATATTATTTTACAACAGTAGGTAAAAAGTTTGGTATCAAAAATTGGGTTTAGATAGGCTTCATGCTAATTACGCCATTTAAATAACAAAAAGCTTCTTAATTACGCTATTGAGCATAACTCCTATTCTAGACCTCAAACTGATGTCAAATTTTCGGGACATGTCTAAATATCAGTAGCAAAGGTGTTAGTCCATTCACATTGCTAAAAATCTCAGTCGTGTGTAAAAAGGGCGTTTATGGCATTTTTAAGCATAATTACGATCAAGTGCATATAATTCAAACCACTAGGCACCATGCAATATAACTCCAGAGGGTTATACTACTAAGTAATGTGGTCCTAATGGAAGCTTAAAACATGGAAGAATTAACCTTGAATGGGTCAGAACTGAAAGTCAAAGCAAAAGCCAAGCTTTTGCGACTTTCGGTTATAAACTGACCTTCGACTATTAATTGCCGGGTTAGGACTGATATAACATGTTTTAATATTAATTACCAAGTCTTTAGAATATTAAAATATAATTTAGAACTTCTGTTTTATTAATTTTAGTCATTTTCAAACATTCTGTCCACTTTGACTTTTTGTCAAACTACTTTGACCCGACAATTGACTAGTCAAACGAGATAATTAGGAGGTGCCCTTTTAGGGGTTAATCACCTACCTTAATATGGTCCCATAACCACTTTCAATTTGATTAGTGGCTGGTCCATATGTAATTAAAACGAAAGTCAAACTTAATTTACGATAAGTTTGACTTTTAAGTAATTAAGCAAATTAAAACGACTAAGCAAGTAATTAGAGGCTTACTAAAGGTCCTAGCTGTCTTTTCTACCCTTGATAGTCTTCTCCTACTGATGCAAGCTCCAGAAACAAGTCTCTTTGAAGTTGCAAGTGAAATGTGCATATGAACACATGAACTAAGGTCCTTTATATAATCAATTGCAAGATCATAGATCACTTGCAGGTGTAATGGGATATCCATATCCTAGGATCACTCCAGGTGTCCTAGATGATTTATAAACCGACATATAGCTCCTAGAAATCGATATCTTTGAGGTTAAGGCGGTGGAACAGGCTGAAAACACACATCTGTCCATTTTTCTGCACTGGTGACTGTCAGGCGGGCCGCGTAAGCCATAGAGGAGGCTTACGCGGGCCGCGTGGGCCTTCTGATCTGACAAAACAACTTTGTAACTTGGCAGCTTTAGTCCCTGGTCCATTTAAACCTTATATAACCTCATTTTTAACATATAAGGCCCTTGTAGTCAGTTTGTTGAGTCTCAAGGATGAATAAACTAACTTCGTTAGGCTCGGGTTCGTTAATTACCATTATGAATGCAAGTTTCATCAAGTTGACACTTATAGCCCAAAGTCTTGAAAACATGCTTAACGATCTCGAAACCACGTGAAACTTTTATCACTTATTCTTGGGAGTGTATTTGAATATTTTGAATCCTCGGTTTCGTTAAAAGGTCACTCAGAGGTCAGAATTGACATATTGACACGTTTAACCCTTGTAGTTTTGTAATCTTCCAATTATTTTTACAAACGGCTTCTTATATCCAATTAATCACCCATTTAAGAATATTTTCTTCACGTATGGTCATTCAGATGCACAAGTTTGGCATGTTGACACTTTTAGTCCCTTCGCTTACATATTTTCACTGTTTGTCAACTTCAGTCCCTCAAACTCAATCTTGCACATATTTAGAGTTTAGGACACGTGTCTATACATAATTGGACACGTTTTTACGTGGTGTTACACCTACACTTTCATAATTTTCAAATTTAGTCCCTCAACTTTGATAGTTTCTTTTTAAAACCTTAGCTTTGTTAAATCTTATTTTCACTCACTCTTAGCCCTTAAGTTTAGGAGATTTAATTTTCAACCCCTTGCCTTTTTTATGAACTTTGAAAAATATAACTTTGACCCCCTCGAGAATATATATAATCTGATTTTTTTTATAATAGTTTTGTTCGTTAACTTATAAAACTTTAATTTGTTGTGTGCTTTTTTATATACGTGTTGGTATAAATTCAAGTTGATCTACGTTTCGATGTAATTTTATTTGAAAATGCGTCGGGTCAAATATAATATGGTTATATGCTTACTTTTTCTGTACGTTTCGACATAAAGTTTGTTTTCATTTATAATACTTTTTCAAGTTTACTTTTTATGTACGTTTCAGCGTAAATTTTGTTTGAAAACAAGTGCCGTCAAAATTCGAGTTGGTCTATGTTTTAACGTAAAGGGTCATAATAAGTCATACATAATCATGCCGCATAGTCGTCGGTACAATATTCGAGTTTGTCTTGGTATACTTTTTTGTATAAATTCGAGTCTGTCTACGTTTGACGTGAATTTGGTGTACATTTTCATGTTTTATTTTCTACATATCCTACGTATGAATTGGGTTGCATATAATACATTTGACTTGACGATATAATTTTGAGTTAGTCCGGTCGCATATAACAACGCTATCTTTGTACAGTAAAATATTTACTTTACGTTTTGATCTAATCGTAATGATATATAGGTTACACTGAGTTCAATTGAATACGTTGAAATGAACGTTTTTATATGGTTAACGCATCACATAACGCTAGGACTAATTTGTTCGACATTTACGATGTACCCGCGCCGCAACGCGCGCGGGTCTTATTACTAGTTGTTTATTAAATTGGTTAACTTAAAGAGTCACGATAGGTCCATAGTATGACCATGCATAACATGTGCTCTCTTTATACATTTTTCATAAAACTAGTAGGTTTCCACCCAAGCGTTGCGGCGGGTATGCGATAGGAATCTGATCGGCATCCGTTCTTTTGTTACGCTACCATCACACACTATAGTAAGCAAAGTAAAATAACCAAAAAGCAATGTTGTAATACGGCCATACACGTGTCGGTTCGTTGCGACTGTCACATTATGCATAAGTAAAGAGAAAGTCATATTACCTAGCAATTAGAGCTTGTCCATGTCATATTCAGCTCATATTTATAAATAATTAAAAACTTATCCAAACTAAACAAAAACTAAAACGGATATCACTTATCGCTCAACAGCTCAAGGGTCGGCTTTTCCATGACAACCGTTGCGTCTTCTTCAATCAGATCAACATCCGGCTAACACAGATCCGTAAAGTACACAGCGACTAACGAAATCGCTCAAGAAAACCCAATTTAACTATAGGCCCTGGTGGCGGTCGTTGTTGGTGGTCACAAAGTGGCGATGGGTTTAAGGTATAACTATACCTGTGGTCCACCTCTGCAGCAATTGTTACCATAAGCTTTCACATATGTCCCAGAACTACAATTATCATATAACATCTTTTATAAATAAACGATTTTAAAAATACTTCTCAAGCATAATGATAAATGATGGCATCTGTGTGCTAACCATTGTTGAATAGATCTTCATGTTTTCAAAAGATCTTTAGGTAATTAATATATTGGTGATGCTAGAAAGACAAAAACATATCATACCTGCAATGTCCAACAATATGAAACCTGCAACATCAAACCTGTACCGTCCAAAATCAATACTTTCGATAAAAAATGGTTAAGTTCTAACACATAAATTTTGCCTCATTTAAATTATTTTACCTTCAAACTTAAACACTAAAGAATTATTTAAGTTAACCTTAATGAGTATCCCAAAGGCTGACATGAGGCACTCTTTCCTATCAATTTCATTTTTCAACTCCATAATTATTTGGTGCAGTTGATAATTTACGCAAGAATTCAATAGCCCTGAAAACAGGTTCAACGAATAAAAAAAATTAATGAATTTAGAGGTAAAATACTAAAAGGGAGCATTTAAATTGCAACCATCATTACTGGTCAAAGACCAGTTAAGCCAAAAACATTCATATCTCTGTAACATAGAAGTGCCTATATATTCGATCCCGTTCATGGCTTACGCAATAGTCCAATACGCCTGAAAATATGGTTCAAAGAATAAAGATTTAATTAACTTCTACTGAAAACCATGGTGATGCAAATATATTACTATATGTAACCATGCTACAAATATTTGTAGACAGAAAGATGTAGAAACATAAATTTCAATTTGCCAATAAATGTCATTCAAGCATTATCACAAACACCTGGAAGACACTTGAAAAAGTAACCACATTCTCATAAACAGACAACATGCACTTACAATTTCAAACCACCCACCATGATTTCTTAAAATGCTGTCACAAATATGTACTTTCTATAATTCTCTAGCATATAATATTAGAAGTAAATGGAGTTAACTTTATGCTTGAAGATCTAAAATTTGTTGTAAACCAATGTAAGTATAAGAAGAATGCTAAAATCAGTCACTCACATTGAAAATCATATTTATTGAGAAAATAGAAAGAAAAACCTAAATTCCATCACTTATATTAACAAAGAGCGAGAAACATCTAACGCTCCATTACCTGCAGACCCAATTATTGTTCCTCACTTTCTTACACACCAACTTCAATAAACCCCATTATAAAAAATGGGAAGCGGAACCCTTAACCACCACCGACCATCATCACCGCCAAGAGGGTGGCCAGCTGGAGACGACGACTCTGCTCTCTCTACACCGCTAATCTGTCTCTCTCTCTCTCTCTCTCTCTCTCTCTCTCTCTTATTCCTTTCTCTAAAACCTATTCTCTATGTTCATACAGCAAAAGAAAAGGGATGGAAGCGGTGGATTATGTTTGGTATTAAATCCCTAAATTGTTTGGTATTTATCATCCAAACGCGATGCGACACTAACAAAAAGCAAACATATATCTAATTGACAAAACAAAGCAACGGTCACAGTAGTTAGAGCAGCATCACATACTCGTTAGATGAGTATATATACTAAACGAATTCACAAATCAAGCACAAATTCTAATACCTAAACGAAAAATCGAACCTTATAAAGAACGCGACAGACGGTCAGCAGAGGCATTTCCGTAATTCCCAATCTCCCGTCGGCAACTCCTCCATCTCCTCCCTCCACGCCTATGGCTGGCCATATTCCAGGTTATGTGACTCACACTGTTCTTTTAGGCTTGGGAATCCACCAGAATGTCGAGCGAATCCTGGAAGCCACAGCCGTGACGGTCGCCTTCAACCACCACCATGGGTGGCCGGTCGGAGACGTGGCCGGTTTTTCCATCATCGTCGTTCCCCTCTCTCTGTCCATCGTTGCTCTCTCTCTCTCTCTCTCTTACTACGAAAGAAAATGGAAAATGGGAAGCGGAACCCTTAACCACCACCGCCTTCTACCGTTTGCCGCGTGAAGACCACCCGACCATCATCACCGCCAAGAGGGTGGCCAGCTGGAGACGACGGCTCTATGGGTTGCCGGTCGGAGACGTGGCCGGTTTTGCCATCAAAGCCGCTCCTCTCTATCTGTCCATCGCTTCTCTCTCTCTTATTCCTCTCTGTAAACCCTAATTTGTGTTCATATAGCCAAAGAAAAGGGGATGGGAAGTGGTGGAGTTTGGTATTAAATCCCTGTGGTGGAGTTTGGTATGAAATCCCAAAACTGTCATTGGTTACTGTTCAAAGACTTCAATTATTAATATGTGTATAATTTAAAATAAAAGTTAATATGTTTTGAGTTTAAAATCTCTGTGTTTACTTGATTTTTTTCTAAGTGTATATGATGTAGGAATGAGCATTTGGTATCGGGTACCGGTCTGAACCGGTATCGTACCGGGTATATTCGGTACCGGTTTCTATTTTTCCTGTTTTTCGGTACCGGTATTTACGGGTAAAACACCGGTAAGTATCGGTACCACTTTTCCCCGTTTTTCGGTACCGGTACCACTTTTCTTCGTTTTTCGGTACCGGTATTTTCGGTACCGGTACCGGTTTGGTACCGAACGGGTACCGTGCTCAACCATAATATGATGTGTGGTTCCATGTGAAGCTTATTATGCGATTCATTTGGTGTGCGTCGGTTCAATTTTCTTTCAAAAATAAATACAATACATCCTTTTTCGTAACGAAATTTGTATTTTCGAAACTAGTGCCTTGTAATCAAAAAGCGTTTCGAGTTAGATATTAGTGACGAGATGTTGAGCTTTGTAGATAGGTTTTAAAAAGCAATTAAACGCAACAGAAGTAAAAAAACACAAAACGATCTTGAAATTCTTTTATAATCCCTCACCAACGACCCAAATGCATGACTTTTAAGAAAACACAAAGAAAAACACATAGGGTTTTTAGTGCTTACAACTTTTAAAGCGTGTTAGTAAACTCATGGATGGTAAGTTTCAAACTCCAATAGGTATTGGCCAACCAACCAGAAAGAGAAACAATACGTGTAAAACTATAACACTTTCATTGTGTTTGGGAGGAGAATCAATTGTTTGGGAGCATTCTACTACCAAAAATAAACCACAAACTAACACATGCAAATGTATGTGGTTTTTCTAGAAAAGCAAAAGAATAGTCTTCTAAGCCTTGCTCAACACTGAACAAATGGTGCATGTGGCAAGAAAGAAGGCCATCTGGCTTAGGGGTGTTTAAAACTATCCGTATTTGAAAATCCGATCCGCATTATCCGATATCCGAAATTTCGGATACTCGAAATTCGCATATCCGAATTTTCGGATTCGGATAGTGATTTTAAATATTTTCGGATATTTCGGATAAAATTTTATATTTTATTTTTTTCGGATATCCGAAAATATCCGAAATACCCGAAAAATACCCGAAAAATATCCGATAAATATCCAAAAATTTATATTCGAATATCCGAAACTATCCGAAATATCCGGTTCCAAATATTAAAAAATAATAAAAAAATAAAAATTAAATAAAAAATGGATATTCGGATATCCGATTCACTATCCGATCGGATTCGGATAGTGAAATCTGGTATCCGAAAATTTTGGATATTCGGTTTTGAACACCCCTACCTAAAGGGACGGTTAAAAGCGCTAAACGAGCAAAAACCGCAACAGGAGTGAGGGACAGAACTACATTTGGTTTCTTCTTCAGCCGTATAGCGGGAACACCACCAATGCCCGAATCACTAGTACTAGAAGTAATCCCAGGTGAAAGTTGGCTGCTGGTGTCGAGTTGAGAACCGGTGGGTGAACTGGGTTTAGGAGGAATTGTCGATTAACTCGATTGAAACAGTGGGTTCCCACTTAAAACAAGTTTCATGGAGGTATTGTACTTAAGCTGAGGAAGGGAAAAATTATTGGTGCTCAAATCCAACCCTTTTTGTAACTGATTTAATACGTTGGGATCTGTTGTGCTGAAAACGAGTGAAATTAGGAAGGCGTAGATGAGTGTTATGGTCAAAATTTAGGGCGAATGTGTGGCGGTGGTAATCTACCATTAATGTAGAAGGTGTACCCGCTGCTGCGGAAATGAGGAGAGAAGTGGTAGGAAAGTCTCACGGGAAGGATGGAATTGTTACCGATCAAATTGGTAGAAAAAGAGGCTAACTGAAGGTGCCGAGGTTGAATGTGATGTATAAAGTTGGTAAAGAAAGAGGCTAATTGAAGGTGATGAATGCTACGTATCAAAGTGGTGAAGAAAGTAGGGGTGTTCAAAACTATCTGTATCCGAAAATCCGATCTGAATTATTCGATATCCGAATCCGAAATATCCGAAAATTTTCGGATATCCGAATTTTCGGATATTTCGGATATCCGGAATATCCGAAAATTTAATTTTTATTTTTTTTCGGATATCCGAAAAATCCGATAAATATTCGGAAATTTATATTCGGATATCCGAAACTATCCGAAATATCTGATTCCAAATATTAAAAAATAATAAAAAAAATTAAAATAAAATAAAAAAATGGATATTCGGATATCCGAAATTTCGGATATTCGAAATTTTGGATACGAATTCGGATAGTGAAATCTGGTATTCATTCGAAATTCGGATACCCGGTTTTGAACACCCCGGCCCATCGTAATGCAAGTTTTCCTTACCTAAAATACTAGCTATATTTCATATATTAATTATAACATGTATAAGAATCTTTTATTTAAACTCATCTAAACACACGCAAATTTAAATAAGCTAATTATCAGAATTTATATATAACGATGAAATGAAAATACTGTCAAACCATCAATTCTTTTATTTAGGTAATATATAATATTATACTTATTACAAAAATATAAAAAATAAATAAATTTGTAGGCAATTGTTACACACGTATAAAAATGTCGTTTAAATGTTACACATGCGACACTAAAATTTTGTTACAAATGTGTAAACAATTGCATTTTTTTGTAATAACTCGTGCGCGCACATACATACAAACATACATATATATAGGGAAAAGACGTATAGAAAACTCAGTTGTGGTTAGAAAACCCGGGAAACTCAAAGCTCCCGATTTTTTTTTTTTGAAAAAAATTACACATGTTATTTACATGTTTTTAAGGGTTTTGGTCAAAAAAAAATCAAAAAAGCGCCGAGTAGATATTTAAAAAAAAAATAAACAAGTTTTGGTGTAACATATGTTACATTCGTCAATTTGTTTATTTTTTTTAAATATCCAATCGGTGCTTTTTTGATTTTTTTTGGCCAAAACCCTTAAAAACATGTATATAACATGTGTAAATTAAAAAAAAAAATTCGGGAGGTTAGAGTTTCCCAAGTTTTCTAAATTATAAGGGTTTTCTATAGATACTTCCATTATATATATATAAGGTTAGGGTAAAATGAAAACTTATACGAGTTGCGAGAACTTAGAAAACTCGGCTTTACGAAAGGTTTTTTTCAAAAAAAAATTTTTTTACCAAAAATCCTAAAAAAATCAACTTTTACAAAAAAAAAATTGTTTTTTTTAATTTACAGTCGTAAATGCTATAAAAATGTGATGTCATGCCTATGTCATCAACTTTTTACAGCTGCTGTAAGAGGCCGAAAAAAACGCTTCGAAATTTTTTTACAACCGGCTTTGGAACGTCTTAACCTAGGGGTGTAAAAAAGATGTCGAAATTCACACAGGAAAGCCGAGTTCTCTAAGTTCCCACAACTTGTATGGGTTTATATATATATATATATATATCTTGTTAGAAAATACTATCGTAAAAAAATAAAATAAAAATTAAAGTGGTGTTTTTCGGCTCCTTAAAGCAGCTGTAAAAAGTTGATAACATAAGCATGACATCACTTTTTATAGCATTTATGGCTGCCGTAAATGAAAAAAAAAACTTTATTTTTTTGGGAAAAGTGTCACACCCCGATTTTTCGTTATTATGGCAGCATCGCGAGGTGTGGCCAGAGCGGTAATCGTTACATTCAATCACGTAAACATCATAATTGAACCATGAAAAAATGTTCATCCATACATTTATTTAGGAACCATAATTTACAAACCAATAACTTGTTCGAAATAAAACAAACTACAACCTTAACAACATTGTTTAAAGTTTAACACAAGTTTACAAAACATGATAACTGAAAACAAGATGACATCTTAAAAGCTGGAGTTCTTGACAACAACACGGACATGTTTTCCAAAGTCGTCCACTAATTACCTGTAATACATGTTAGTTTTGAAAAACGTCAAACAAAATTGGTGAATTCATGTATTAATTTTGTGTCAAATAATTCTTCAAAATGTTTGATTGTTTGAAATTGGCATAATGAAACTTGTAAGATCATTAATTTGCAAGAACACTAATCTGTATGCCAATAGGAGGCAACCAAACCTTGACGATAAATTGTGTTCGAGACACTTGTTTTAGACACAAAAGCACTCTTAATGATCTGTTATTGTTGCCATTATGAGTGGGGCTCGCCAAAACCCAATAGATCTATCACTTTCGTTCCTCGGTACTTTTTTATACATTAATGGCCCCTTAGTTTAATCATCATCCGCATGTGATGTAAACATTCTCATTTTTATAATCATACCAATTGTAACATGTATACGTCCCCGAAAGTTTAAAACTATAAACATTTAAAATAAAAGGGGAAAACATGAACTCACAAATTTGTGTTCCAAGCAAATCTCTATTAGATTTCAGATTTCTTCGTTTGTTTCTCAACCTACAAGTGTTCCAATATCATTAGACACTTAGGTTTATACGGGGAAGGTTCATTTGAGAAGAAATTTAATATGAGAAGAAAAAGAAGAAAGGGCATATTAGTAAAATGATATTTTATTTATAACTCATATCATTAATTTTTCTCTTTTTAATAAATTAGTCAACTAATCATTAATTATCCTACATATAATCTACAAAACTACACATATCAAAATTTTCCTACATATACCCTACACATTATAAAATTTTATCCTACACAGTCGAAATTTATCTTACACACCTCGAAAATATATCCTACACAACTCGTAATTTATCCTACACAACTAGTAATTTATTCTACACTTTAAATTAAGTTATTTTTTTAATTTGGAAAAAGTATATATTTTGAAAAGGAGTTACAAATTTAATTTAGCTAGTTATTAAAGGGGAATAATACAAATTAATGATTTATGTAAGTTTACCAATATACCCTTATATTAAAATTAAATACAAATATTAAATGAAGTAAAATGAAGCATTCTTATTGGTTGAAACTTCTTCTTTTTTCTTCTTACAAAAATTTTTTTCTCATTTGAACTCTCCACTAGGTTTATATTCGTTCATCGTACAAGTATCTCATCTTGAATCCGTTATTATACTTGTATTCGTTTGCTTTCTTTGTTTATGTTTACACACACACACACATATTCTATTTAGTTTATGTTTGAATGGGCCTAACCCATATGTTAGGTTTTAAGTCCAAATTGCATGTTTAGTGTATATGGGCCTAGCTATATTGACTTTGTATAAGTGGGCCTAGCCCAATTGTTTTAGTTAAGTGGACCTAGCCCAAATGATTTTGTTTAAAGTGGTTCAAGCCCAAATTGATGTGTAAGAGTGGGCTTGTTCATATTGATTTACAAAAGTGGGTTTTAGCCCAATTTAACTAAAAAGTGGTTTTTAGTCCAATATTTTTGTAAAAGTGGGCTTAGCCCAATTTCGTTTAAGAAAAATGGACTTAGCTCAAATTTAATTTATGGATACTTTTTAGTCTAAAATATATGGGCTTGGTCCATAAATAATAATACTTGTATTTTTATAAAAATCTAGTTTTTATAAAAATTGTTACTTATGTCATATAATTAATTTTTCTAGTGCATAAGACTTTTAAAGTGTGTGTGTGGCGGCTCGTATTCTTGTTATAACTATTTCCTATGTGTCGATTTGGTTTATTCGTGTCGTCTGATCCGTTCGTGTCGTCCGTCTCGTTTATGTCGTTGATTTCGTCCGTGACATATATTATACTTTGTCCGAATTGTCAAAAGTGTCCGAATTGTCCAAATTGTCTGATTTGTTTGTTTATGTCCAAGGATGAACACTTCTATTTTTATAGTTTTTCGTTCTTCAAATATTAACATATATTTTTGTACTTTTTGTGTAAGTGTATATTTTTGTATTTATTCCTACATAAACTAAATACATAATATACATACAAAATATAAGCTTGACACTTGATGAACTTTTAAAGTATATATTTTTATCTAAAATATATACTTTCCATTAGGAAATTTTTATAAAATGTGAACTTATAACTTCTTGTCCGAAAATCTGTTTAATCAAGTTTAAAGATCCCAAGTTGTTTTCTAGTCACCAACTCCTTGGTTTAACACCTTTTGATCGTAATCGATTTTATAAAAATTTTGTCATAGTTTCCCCTAAACTATGGACTTTTCCCAAGTTTAAACAAACTTGTTTTTAAATCATTTTCAACTCAAAACATCATCAAGTATCAAGAATCATCCTATCTTGACAACAAAAGTGTTATGAACATGTTGTAGTCTCCATCTTTCCCAAAAGGGAAACTTTATTTATGATTTTTGCCAAAAATTTGTAGATCATAATTATATTTAAAAACCCACATTTTATGTGACATATGAAGTCATTTTAAGTATAAACATGTGTTCAAAACTCTTTTATTAACAAGTTTCATGTCCATGATCTTTCCAAAAATAGAATCTTTCTATATCTTAACATACATGTGTTTAGATCATATTTTTGTACATAAACATACAAGATTCATAATCACTACCATAAACTACTTCAAGTTCATCCAAAATCACCAAGAAATTATAAGATAATAATAATGGTTCTAGTTTTTCTTATTGTTTTTCAAGTGGCTTTATTATGTATGATTCAAGATGAACTTGTATATTAAGAAAAATCAAGAATTATGAGAATGTAGGAGTTAGTTATGATTCTTACAAGTTTGCTAGTAAAAACAAGATGGAGATATGAAGATGGTGATGATCCAAGAACTCCAAGACTTGCTAAAATGCTTCAAATATATTCCCAAACTTCACCAAAGTCAGGGGCGCAGGATGATAGGGGCTGGGGGGCGCCCGACCCCCCGAACTTTTCGCGCAGTAGTGTTACGTATGTACTTTTCGTACATAATTTTTTAGGTATACGCGTTTTCGCCCCCCGGTAAAAAAAATTTATGTATACACGTTTTTGACCCCCCGGTTTAAAAAAATTTACATATATACGTTTTTGGCCCCCCGGTTTTATAAAAAAATTATTTATATAGCACAAATCAGATCTATTCAGTTTCAGCCCAAATCATATTGTTATGTTTATTATGGCCCAAAGTTAAAAACCCAATCAATGACCCAAATACCCTTTCTATCAAAAAACCCAATATCTGTTGATTGGATTACCAGGGCGCTGAACAGAAGAAGAAGAAGAAGAAGAAGAAAAGGAACGACTGAACAGAAAGAAAACCAAAATCGCGGAGCAGTGGGCTAGCTGGTGTTGTTCGATCTTCGCTGAACAGAAAGCAACGGCTGGAATCGATTTAATGTTTCTTCAATCTTCAAGGTATGTGTTTTATCTTTAGGTTTAATTTTTTTAGGGCTTCAATTTATGTGATTTAGGTTGAAATTATGGGTGAAATTGTTCATTTGTTTAATAAACAATGTTTACGTTTTAATGTTTGAGAACGCTTATTTGATATTAATATTTGACCCAACCCGAATCGAATCACCAATGTCCGACCCGAACATACACCTTGAAACTACGCGATAGAATTTTTTTTAGGTCCGTTACCTTCCGCCCCCGAGCTTTTTTTTCAAGCTTCGCCACTGACCAAAGTTGTAACACCTCGAAAATTCACGTCCTATAATGTATTGACACGTGTCATAGGTTTGAACGTGTGAAAGAATGTTCTTGAAGGACTAAAGTTGACAAACATGGAAAGTGTGTGAATTTAAGGGTTCAAAATGTCAACAGTGAATAAATATACTTTACAATAACCCTACATGATGCTCATACCTTCAAACGAATAAATCATGGATCATACGAAGCTAAATATGAAAGAAAGTGAGAGATTACAAACTACAGGGGTTAAAAGTGTCAACATGTTTAAAGTATACCTCTGAGTGACCTTTTAGCAAATCTGAAGCTTTGTAACGGTAAATTATGCTCACTAGAATACATGATGAAAATTTCATAAAGTTTCGTTATCGTATGAGAAAGTTATGATCAAATTCGTATACAAGGGGTTAAAGCGTAAACGTTGAAAATTATGACTTTTCGGGTAATAACAAAGTGACCAAGGACTTAACAAAGTAGGTATAAGTCTTGGAGCCCTTATATGTCAATTTGGAGGGCTCATAATTCAATTTATATAGTGCATGACCCTTCGAAAGAGCCAAGAGCCAAGATACAATAATGGAAAGATTTGAAATCTGACGAAAGGATTCAGGCGGGCCGCGTAAAGCTTAACAAGACTTTACGCGGGCCGCGTCAGACGCCCAGATGCAGAAACTTTAGATAGCAGCCTGTTTTCATGCGATAACCGACCCAAAACAGATATTTTCATTACATGGGCGACCCCTAAACAGTCCTAGGCACTTAGGGACACCTGTGGACGATCCATTATCAGTTATAGCACTTGTTGTCAATGATCTAATGTGATTAAAGCACTATAAAAGGGCCTTGTGTTGCAACTTTGTAACCACACCTTCCATCTGCATTTCTGATCATTTCTGGAGCTCCAAAGCAGACTCAAGTGATCACTAATCGTGCATAGGACTTCAGTAAGTATGCTTAACCTTTCTTAGTTGAGTTTTTACTTAGTTTTAGCTTAAAAGTCAAACCGTCGTAATTAACGGTTGACTTAGCGATTAATCACTAATGGTCCAGTGATTAGTTGAATTGAAAGTAGTTATAAGTTGGTAATTATGTGGGCAATAAACCCTTAAAAGGGCACCCTCTGATTACCACTCTAACTAGGTCAAATGTCGGGTCAAACTTGTTATTAAAAAGTCAACAGAATGCTTAATTTCCAATTTATGCATAATTAGCAATGTAGATCCCATACAACCTGTTTGATCATTAATATAACTTGGTAATTAATGTAAGAACATGTCTAAACATGTTCAACCCGACAATTTTCAGTAGAGACCCGGTTCGGAACCGAAAGTCGCATAATTTGACTTTTGCTTTGACTTCAGTTCTGACCCGTTTAAGTATGATTTGGAAATTCCTTAGAGCTTCCTTAGGATCAGGTTACATACTAGTATAATCCTCTGTGATTATACACCTTGGTTCATTAGTTATCCAATTAATATGCATGATTCCGTTAATTGCCTATATGTTGACCATTATGCCCTTTTCACTATAAAACGTGATTTTTAAAAATGTAAAAGAGTAGAAACCTTAGTTACTGAATTATAAACTTGCACCCAAAATTTGACATCAGTTTGAGGTGTAGATTGAGAGTTATGCTCATTAGCGTAATTAGAAAGCTTCTTTAGCGATTAAACGGCATAATTAGCATATAGCCTATTTAAACCCACTTTTTGATATCAAACTCTTTACCCACTGATGTAATATATTATTTTGGGATTTTTGAAGATTTTTAATTAATTTTAGGCTGAGCATAACTTAGAGTTATAAGCTTAATTCGGTAATTGTCGGTTTTGCCCTTTTGGGCTATAAAATGAGTTTTACATATCTTTTTGACCCCAAACCTTTTGATACTAATTTCATATGATAAATAAATTATTTTAAACCTTCTGGGATAATAAAAATATCAGCTTTCTATATAGAACCCGGAAACGGCTTCTAATCGCCTTTTTAAGCGTTTTTAACGCATAGTATGTACTAAAACTATTTTAAACATACATGGGTTGATACCTACTGATATTTTAGGTAAATTATAATATTTTAACAGTAAGCAAAAGTTTTTTAACTCAGACTTCAGTTTTGAGCTTTTCGGCTTATGTGAAATTACCAAAATGCCCCTACGGTGCATAGTTTGGTTATAATTAATAAATTTCACATATACACAATACCCTACTGTTATAACTTATTAAATTAAGTATTTTTGCTGATTATATCAGACCTGTAACTCAGGTAAATACTTAAACTCTTTTATAACCTTGAAAATGACCAAAATGCCCCTACGGGGCATAGTTTGTGTTTAAATTCGTTTCGGGCATAATAAAAGATATCTTACTGATGTCACAACATATTTGAGGCATATTAACTTAGGAAACCTGTATATGACTCTCATGGTCACCCGTTACGCCTCTTGCGCGTTCGGTTCGATTTATGTAACTAGTTTGCATAAATTAGCCGAAACGGGTCAAACCTTATCGGTGTTATCTCAAAATCCAGAATGTGTTTAGATTACCCATATAAGACAAGTCCTCAAACTTTTCGGGTCTAAATCACATTCTATTCCGGTCTTCGCTTAATCGTGCGTTTGAATCGTATCTATCTTTAAAACTAACCGGTCCAAGCTTAAGCTTAACTAAAGGCCGTTAGGATTCTAATAGGTTATTATAAACCTTTGTTCCAGAATAGGAGACCCAGTAAAAGCTACTTGAATTTGCTGTTTGTGAATTATACTTGCAAAGGTAAATACTTTTAACTTATTTTCCCTTATACGGGCTTGGGGTACGGTATATAAAATACCGCTTGGTCGGGCATTCGACCTTAATCGATTGGTGGTTAAGTATTATCGAGTTGACCCGTTTAAATATGTTTTGTTTGCTTAACGCCTTTGGGGGGTTAATGACCATGTCCCGGATATCCCTGGCATCATTTTACGAAATGGCCACGACCTAAGCGCGGAGTGTAGGCGTACACTCGTCAGTGCATAAATAAATTATGTGGTGTGTCTATTGATCTTTAACCCGGCACGAACCGGGCTACTGAACGCATAAGGAACATGTAATCCTTTTACAAGTTTATATATTTAAATAATTATCCCAAGTTATAAGATGTTTGTGCCACGTGCATTCCAAATCAATTTTTAATCATTTTTAAAATGAGTCGGTTAATTGTATTTACCAGCGTAAACTGACGTATTTTCCCAAAAAGATTAAGTGCAGGTACTACGCGAACTAGGCTAGCTACTCCTAGCATCAATAAAGAGTCTTGCAAGCTTAAGATGCCTAAAGTCTGTTGAACTACTGTTTCCATTTTATTTTAATCCACCTGTGGATAAACTTTCGACTGTTGTGATACTTGTTATTACAATATTATATTCGGTTGAAATATATCTTTCATTTGCTTCCGCTGTGCATTTAAATATTGTGTTGTTTGACTGTAACGTTGCCAACCACGTCACGATACTCCCCTACCGGGCCCACCGGTCAAACGTGGAAATATCGGGGTGTGACAAAAGTCTTGAATCATCCATGCTAGCTTGACAATCGTTTGTCAATTGGCCAAGCTTCGCCCCTCGTCGCCGCCATGCCACCACCGCGGCTCCGCCGCCCATGGTGGTGGTTGGCCGGTTTATTAGAAAGAGAAAAGGAGAGGGGTTGTGGTGTGTGACTGCAGAAGGCAGCCAGTAGGAGAAAGAGGGGTGCCGGAGGTTGCCGGAGGCGCGGCTCCGGTCACCGGAGCTCGTGATGAAGAGGGAGAGGCAGGGAAATGAGGGTGTCGGCTGGAGTATTGAAATAGGGAGGGTGTGAGTATATAGTTAGGTTTAATGGTGTTTTAAGTGGGCTTGGGCCCATGGCCCACAAGCCTAATCCCGTGTTTTTTTTAAAGTGGGCCATTACCTCTCTAGAGTTCGTTAGTGCACCCGAACGTCGTAAAAAAAGCGTAAATTATTATTTTAGGATTTAAAATACGTTAATGTTGTCGAAAATCGATGCGTGAAATATGTCGGTTGTCGTCTCTTGTCTGTTACTCGATCTGATTTCGACTGTGGTTCAAAAAAAAAATAAAAGCGAACATGTATTTCCTAAAAATACAGTAATGCGAAAATACGAGGCGTTACATAAGGAAAGTTGCGAAAAAGCGGAGCGTTACAGTCTCCCCTCCTTTAGGAAATTTCATCCCGAAATTTGTTCAAGAGGAAGACCTTGGAGAAAAAGCATTTTGGCTAAAAAAATTGAGACTTGGATGTTTTGAAATGTTTTGAAAAGTACGAAATTTTGAAGGACGGAAGGATAGGTTTTGTAAAAAGAGTACATTTAATTAAAATGATTTGAGACATTAAACATGAGTAAAACGTGCATGTGTGTGTATAGACAAAGTGAGTTTAAACAAGTTTGATTAAATCAGAATGGAGAGGTATCTTTAAAACATGGTACCTAAGAATTAAAACTTTCGTATAAAACGGTAAGCATTTTGATGAAAAGTGTGGCCGCACTGTATTTTGTAAAAAGTTTCATTGGTTTCAAAGAGGAATCATAAACCACATGTTTGTAGGGAAATTATTCATCGATGAGGAACGAGAACGTTAGATATTTTAAGTAAAACGATTTTTTTGGGAGGTAACGGCCAACTAAGTATGGCTGCTCATAAATAAAGGATGGAAAGATAGTTCTAACCAAGAAAGTATTTTAGGATTCGAACGTGTAAACAGACTTGATAGTAAACGAGGTTTATGCATAAGACAAAGAATAACGGAGGTACGAGGGTGAATGATCGATCTTGAATACGAGTATAAGAATGGTATAAGTATTGGATAAACGAAAGCGACGTGTTAAGAATGAGGCCTCGTCATGGATAATCGGATATCGCATGTTTAGCATTGCATTTGTGAGTTGTTAAAGTTTGCGTATTAGGTCTAAACATGGTCTGCAAAATACCGAATTTCTCATGGCATGTCTTACGAAAGTTTGGTAACATGGTGAAAACACTTATATATAGGAAGTACCAGGGGCGTATCCACCATGTTTTAACCATGCTATGTCTGTTTCGTATTCGGTGTCATGTTACGTTTCGTTTCGTGTCTTACCATACACAGCAACACACTCTATGATTCTCATGCGTATATCACTATACTCCTGTGTGCACCCGCGATTATTTTGATCGTCTCATGATCCGCATAGCTTGTACTAGTTGTGCATGAATCAGGGTGTACATAAATTTGAAAAACAAGAATGAGTACGTATAAGAATGTAGCATATAAGCATGTTCAAGTGTAAGTATGTATGTGACCCACGTAAGAGAATCCCTCAGGTTACGCTCACGTATAGGTGCGAATGTATGAATACAAGTTATGAATACGAGTATGTGTATAAGTATAAGTATGAACACAAGTGTGAGTATGCATATGAGAATAAGTGTGAAAATAAAACGTATGAGTATAACTATGAATATAAGTAGGTATAAATGACGATGATTTCGTGAGTGACATGTATTGAATACGACGAACTTAAGCATATAAAATGGTTGAGAAGTTTGGGTATGTAAAACGAATGATATAAGAAATCGTTGCGGGATATTGAATAAAACATGTGCGATGATATGTATGTATAGTGTATGCAACTTCCGTATAAGTGTATGCAAACTCAATGTGTAATTATGTGCTTTTGTTGTTTATTTGTTTACCGCTTTATGTTGCAAATCATCACGTACGTGGATCCACTAGCTGACCGGTTCCCCATTACCATGGGTTGTAGCTTGGTATCGCCACCATCATTAGATTCACTCTTCGGAGCTTGAGTCTCGCAGTTATCGCATTTATCACGTTTATCTCATTATCAATTATCGCATTGATTGTATCTAATTACTGGTTATGGTTGTTTATTTGTTTTGATCATCTTATTACACTTGAATTGTATGTTAAACATTTTTAAATAATTCAACTAATAAATTAATTTAATTAAACCTAAATTTACTCACCAACTTATGTGACCCAAACTACTTTTATACATGATACAAATGACCAGGTTTGATGTGAGGAGGATGAAGACACATACGAATATGTATTAGACAATAAACCAGATTTCATTTCTATGTTTTATGTTTTGGGTTTTGTTTGTTTTATTTGGATAATTATTTGCTTATGTAACATTGTTTAATTTTGACTTGAATAATACTTAAACTTTTAATAGTTTTCATGAGCTACGAGCAATCATCATATCCCGATAAATAATCCGTTACGGGTCGGAGTGTGACATTATGCATATTAGATTTAAAATTGCAGTCTATAGGTTTGAGTATGCAATTCAACCACTCATTTTTTGGTAGATAATTCGGCTTCATTGTCATCCATGAACCACTAACGTAAACATTCAAACTTGATTCTTGAGAAGTCATTGTGTTAAACGAGTAACTTAAAAAAGTCACAAGCCTTACATTCGATTTAAAAAAGTCTTACATTCGATTTGATTTGGCTCTTAATTTAAACAAGTAATTTTAAAAAAGTCACACCACAAGCACCTTGGTTCTAAATGCTATAAAACTAATTATTCAAGTCAACTATACAAAATTAATCAGTTGACTCATAAATAACAGAAACATAACTAATGCACGATTGTATCCGATCATTTTACACTGAAAATTAAAATTTTAAACATGTCATAAAATCAATTATAAAATCAAAATATCCAAACACTTATTATACCTTTTTAACTAGATATCATTAAAATCTAGTTAAGATGAGTTATATTATTACAAACTTTGTTAAAGTAATGACTTAGTGGTCCAATAATAACTTGTGGAATGAAAACATAAAATCTATGGGTACATTATGACATATACCAAACATCTAGTGACTAAACCGCAACACTCTTTTGCGGCGAACATATAACAAACGCGGTGCTTCAGTTTATTATTATAACTTAATACGACGAACAACAACCAGACTCAGTCAATTCTGAAACCCTAATTCCCCAAATTCACTTCAAATTCTCGCACAAACAACTCCAGATCTGCAATCACACATTCCAATTCATCATGTAACAACGAATCATCCACCTAATTCAATCCGTTTCACACACTTTCATCGATCAAGCTACCAGTTGAAGTAACATTTGTGAGTTTTGTTCGAATCCGAGGGCGGCAGGGGACGGCGGAGATGGAGTTCAGCTCAGGCGGCGGTGGCGGAAGCGGCGGCAATGACGTGGAGCTGTTGTCGAAGACGTTACAGGTGGAGCATAAGCTGTTTTACTTTGATCTGAAGGAGAATCCACGTGGACGTTACTTGAAGATATCGGAGAAGACGTCGGCCACGAGGTCAACGATTATTGTGCCGTTTAACGGAATCGCCTGGTTCTTTGATATTTTTAATTATTATGTTACTTCTGATGATCAGGATGTTTCTAGCAAGGAGTTGCAGCTAGACAGCAAGGTAGTTATATTATTATACATACATACATATATAGATATTATTTTCTCTATATATATGAGGAATTCAGTTTTATAGTTTGTGTATTGTTTTAGACTTATTAGGTTTTTGATTGGTTGTGTTTTCAGGTGTTTTATTTTGATATCGGGGAGAACCGGAGGGGTCGGTTTCTGAAGGTATGCATTTGTGTGATTATGGTTTCATTTAAGTTATTTATTTGTTTGTTTATTTGTGTGTGACTGTGTGTGTGTGTGGATGATTGATTAATTATTATGTATGAAGAATTAGAATGTACTTTAATTGCAATATAGATGGAGTTACATAGTTGTTGGTAGCGAATAGCGGTCAATAGCGACAAGCTACCTATATGCTACATAGCGATAGCAACGACATAGCACCCGATATTTCATGTTTAGCGATAAACTAGAGAACAGAAAAATACATGTTATCGAGCAGACCAAACCTGAGGTATCGAGCAGTGGTGATGAGAAAAAAATAAAAGGGTCGCTGTTTTATCACTATATACTATATAGCGACATATGACCTATACGCTATGTAACGCACTATAGCACGTACTATAGCTGCTATTGACATGTCCTGGACTATGAGCAACTTGGGGAATTAGTAGTGGTTATAGTGAAAACTTAAAGAGGATAAAAGGGAATTTGACGTTTTGATAAGATGAAGAATCCATATTTATTAAAGCGCTGGGAGCACTCAAGGCGCATAGGCCTCGCCTGGGGCCTAGGTGCAAGGCACAAAAAAAGAGAGGGCCTAATAAAAGAAAAGCGCACAATGAAAAAAAAATTAAAGCACTTATGTATTAGAAAATTAATACTATTCTTCAAATAAAATAAACGAAAGCTATTATATAACATTTGATATCATATATTTAGTATAAAAACATAGGTTCCGTTCGATAAAAGTAGAAATTTAGCTGGAATCTTGCCAGAATTTAGAGAATTTGGCCGGAAACTCTCTAGAATATAGGAATCTCACCGGAATCTGCGACTGAACCATCACCTGGAGAATTAAAGCGCAATTTCCTTGACTTAAGGCGCAATGGCCTCGCCTCGCCTAGAAATGGGTCTAGGCGCAAGAGGCGATGGCTTTTAACAACTATGGACCAATCTTTGCAGTCTTAGTTGGAAGAAGGTTTCAGGTTTTTAAGCACAAAGAGTTTGTAAAACGCAAATACGTTGATGATAAGATAGGATTCTACTGTCCGAAAATAAGTCCAGGCTTTGACTGGGCACACTAGGTTAAAAAAGGTGCTTGATTGTTAGTCTAAGACCTAGAACAGGGCCAGCTCAAGCTATTTTGCGGTGTTAAGAGGATAATAAACTCGGGGGCTTTTTTGGAAAAAAATAAATAGTTTTTGCTTTCCATCTTAATTTGTGGTCTATAAATTCTGAAAACCAAAAACAATACTTAATACATGGTTGACATCAATTAGTTAAATTTAGAATGATATAGATAAGATCATAAAAATACATGTAAATAAATTAGGCAGAACCATTCTTAACTTAGCTAGGCCATCAAAGTTGATTGGCAGCACTTGAGAAGAAGCTTCTTAACCAATAACATTATAACCCTGTTGAAGAAAAATGTCTCCACACCAACTGTATCAATCATTACCTGTAAAAAAGTTGAACTATTTTTATATGATTAAAATAAAATAAATGTAGTTATTTATATATGATTAGAAACCATACAACACAAAATTTCTTAGCGCTCTTGATGGTGGCCCTCATATCATCTAAAGGCCTAATGATACTCAGAATCTCCCCATGAAAAATCAAATCTAGCAATAACCACATCCACATCAAGCCATCAATAAAACCACATCAAAGGTCATCACATTTAACAAAAACACGCACCAAGAACAACTGCACCAATTAAATAAACAGATAATAATCATTATAAATGAAGCAATCTCACAACTAATTAATCAAAGGAAGAGTCAAACAAATACGAAGAACAGATAGTAATTATAAAACGGATTGGGAGTAACAGATTATTGCATAAACAAATTGCAAGAACTACAATACATGAACGAACAGATACTTTCAAACTACAGAACAGTAGCTCATGTTAGGAATCAAACAAGAACACAAACGGAATGTAAAACAGAACACGAGATTTACGTGGTTTGGTCGGTGGGACCTATCACCTATGTCCACAGGCTGCAACTAGTACTCTTTTAGCTCAAGGAATTACAAAGGCCCTACACATCTGTATACACTAAATAGATTAGAGTTTGCACCTTTGTAACAGTTATATTAATGTCCTTAACCATATGATAGGAATTGTTTCTAGACATCCAAGTTAAGCTGAAACTGCTTGCAATAAATATGCTATATATGCGTTTTGCTTGCACAGTTGTATGTCATGCTACTAGTATTAGATAAGTTAACTTGTCATCAGAACTACATACTCATGCTGTTTCACAAGAAAAAGATACCATTTTATCTGGTTATTTTAGTCGATTATATTTATCATGCTCATAATGGTTGCAGGTTCTGGGTTTGAAAGAGTAAAAAATAAATAATGATTGATGTCAATTTGTATATAATAATTAGCAGGTTCAACCTGTAAACTACTTATGGTTTTCTAGTTTTGTCCCGGTGATGTGCTGTTGCCCTAATTGAGTGTGTATCTGCAGGTATCTGAAGCTTCAGTTAGTAGAAACCGCAGTACAATAATCGTACCTGCAGGAAGCAACAGAGATGAAGGGTGGACTGCATTTAGAAATATATTGGAAGAGATAAACGAAACATCTAAGCTTTTTGTCTCCTCCAATCAGGTTCCAGTTACACACATTTCACCTTTCATTCTATCTAAGCACCCTTGTTCTCATTTTCTCATCATTTTTTTGTTTGTTAAACAGCAAAATTCTGAAGGTATCACCCAAGAGCGACTAGTTGGTCTGTCTGACGATGTCGGTGCTGGCTTTATTGCCGGAAACAGTTCTCAGTCTGCCCCTATAGCAACATCTGACTTGAACTTAGGAGACAGGTCAACCACATTTGACTTGCCGCCTTCATCTTCTGACGAAAGTGGCGGTTTTGGGGTCTCCAAAGTGATCCGGGCTGACCAGAAGAGGTTCTTCTTTGATCTTGGAAGCAATAACCGGGGCCATTACTTGAGAATATCTGAGGTAAGACTTTTTCATTGTTCGCTTTTAGTTTATTTTTACGGTAATAGTGTGGAATAGAATCAATAGATAAGAATTAATATCTAATACAAGACATGTAGAGCACTAGATATTGCGAGAACATGCAAAAATAAAATGAATAATTTATTTTTTCAATCTACAAAAAATTTAAAAATAAGAGAAACTGATAGAAATGCAATGTTTATTGGTTTCTTTTAGAATTTGAAAAAGAAATATGAAAATTTTTGTTTGTGTATATAACCTACAAAAGTGTAACTCTTGTGATATAACCTACACTTGTGCAGGTTTACGGTTAATAATTTAAAAACATATGAAGAAATTAGTTTGATGTTTCTCTATGTACATAAATATACACATTTGTATAAAAGAAGTGTATAAATTGAAAAATATGAACGTTATATCAAAAGATTAGTGAACCTCACCCCTCACTACACCCTATGTATACATATATGTGTGTGTGTGTATACAAGTCCCAAAAGAAATCGTTCTGAGATTGAGGGGCCAGGTCGGGCGGGAATACCGGATCAGAACCGGCCGATTTAAAAGATGGTTATTTTGGTTCTGGTCAATCATGGTCGCCAGTAGGTTGAGTTGACCCGCAAACACTTGTCTTTTTTTTTTTTATAAAAGTTAGATATAATTAACCCATTAGTTATAATTATAAAACAATATTACTACAGCTATAATCTTGTCTTCATATTTTAAGGAAATGGATGATTAATGAATTGTGAACTGTAAATGCAGGTTGCAGGTTCTGACAGGTCATCCATCATTCTCCCATTATCTGGACTGAAGCAGTTTCACGAAATGGTTGGCCACTTTGTGGAGATAACCAAAGACCGTATCGAAGGAATGACTGGCGCGAACGTGCGAAACGTGGACCCTCCTCAAAGATAGTCTCGGCTTTGACTCTTTGACTATCCAAGTTGCAAAAATGGTAACCTGCTTTCATTTTGTGTATAGACCAACCGCGTGTGTGCGTGCCAAGGGTTATATTTCTTATCCTTTCTTTATCGTTCATTGAAATCTGAATAATCCTGGTGATGCTAAGCTTTATTTCCTCATAGGAAATAACCAACAGAATAAGCAAGCAGAGCTAGCTATCTATCTATCCTTTATATTTTTCTTTTTACTTTATTACATTGTGAAGGATTGATTCTATTAGTGTTTGTTGGCCTGAATGGGAATTTGGATCATATTGTGTTTGGCCATTTGTTTGCTTTTGTTCATATAGTGTTTGTGGAAGTCGTATTCTTGTGATCTTGTCTGACCGTGGTTTTTTATCGTCGTGACAGTCAGGGTAATGTATTGTGTAAGATAACATAATAGAACTGTAAATATACAATAACATCTTTATCAACAAAAAAGAAAAAAAAGTATTTGATTTGTGATGGAATGGAGGGATGATTACAAATTTACAACAGTATTCAACAATGCCACACAAAAATGGACGAAAACTTAATTAATTACTTACAGAAAAAGTCGAATCTAAACGTAGTCTGGTGGTTTGGGCAAATTTGTCACGATACCGCAAAGTTGTGTGGTATTCTGCAGACTGTACTCATCTCTGTTGGAACGCTCTGGCGAGAGTACGCTGACGTACAACTGTTGTCCCAAGTAAAATCGCTCCCACATCTCTGATCTCAAGCTCCACATACCGCAGTTATCGAGGGTGAGCATTATCGCTGACCAACACCCTGGGAACACCGCCACATTGTGTCGGCTGATTGCGTCTTCAAGGTTGTAGTTCTTCCTCTTCTCTGGGCTCCATTTCCCCGCCTCTGTTGCCACTGCGAAGAATGAGTACCCGTCAAAATGGTAAGTTTGCATGGTGTTCTCATGGTTCTCAAATATGATCTCCACGAAGTTACGGTATGTCGCATTCAAGACGTTTGGGGCGATCTTAACGTTCTTTTCGATATCCGGTGGTGGTTCGTCGGCGATGATGTCATATTTGAATTCTTTGTCAGCGACACCAAAGTACTCGGAGAGTTTCAGAGGAGTCGGGGGGTCAATGTGGGAGACACCATTGAGGGCGAACCTTAGCTTGCCGTCGATGTAGTTCCGACTATTGGCCAGCTTGATGGTGCGGGTGATGTTAATCTGACCATAGTGGTAAGACCCCTGTGGGTTGGGACGGGCTGCACTTGCAGTCAAGTTCCATCTGAATGATCTGAACTGGTTCATTGACCATGCGACTCCGGCAGTCTTCTCTGGCGGAGGTGGTGGAAGCTCTTGCGATGGAGGGGTATTGCTTCCTGCGTAGCGGATGGTGGCGACAGTGGATTGTACCTGCTTGGTGAACCGACTCGACACAACTAAGTAATAATCCTTCGGTGGTTGATCAGCAGTTACCAAAACTGACATACATTGGCCGACGTGAAGGTCCATTGCCATGTAATCATTTTGCATAAGGTGAGATCCTTCGACCTCGACCAACCTCATGTCATGGTTCTGGAACCTGAAATTAATCGAAGTCCTCATCCCGACGTTACAAACCCTAAACCTGTATGTCTTTCCGGCCTCAAAGGTCCATGACGGTTCAGCCGATGCACCAACCTGAGCCGACTTGCCATTGATGTGGATTCCATCAGGATGACCGATAGACTTCCCGCCATCAAGGAGGGTCTTCAATGCCTTATGACCCTTGTTAAACCAATCTCCAACAAAAACCGCAAACTCATCAGCCGGGTTATCAAAGGGGACCGGGATCAGCGGTCGACTGTGCACTTGGATAATACCCATACCACCAGCTGCCTTATGCATGGCTGTGGTGGGGAAATAATAATAACTACCAATTTGATCCTTGACCTGAAACTTATATGTAAAGTTGGTTCCAGGTTGGATTGGACACATGGTCCCGGGTGTCCCATCTACCCATGAATTTTTTCGGTGTTGAACACCGTTCCATGTAAGAAGAAACGGCTCGTCAAGGTTATTAAAAACATTGACGACAATATTGTTGTTACTTGTGCAATTAATCACGGGCCCAGGAAACTTGTCGTTGATCAGAATAACCTGTTGTGGGACCCCTAAAGGCGACATTGTGCCATATGTGACCTTCCATTCAAAAAAGTGATAAGGATCTTCCGCCTTCGTTAGTGTTATTAAAATGCATAGCACAACGAAAAAACCAAACTTTCGGGTGTCCATGTTACAATCCCGGAGACACCCAGAGTATATATGTGTATATATATTCGTGTGCGAGTATATATATTTGTATTTATTTAAGAAACAAGAAAGATAGAAGAAAATATAAGATTTTTTTTCTCTATTTATTTTTGTTAAAGTACCGGGAAGAAGAAGATTTGCTTCTTCCGGGTGCTACCTGGGATTGTCATTTGGGAATGAAGATTGATTTCGCTTTTATACATTAAAAAATGACCGTTTTTATTGCTTGATTCTTCTTGTTTTTCTCCACAAATTTCTTTTGTGTTCTTTCCTTAATCAACTCCTTAAATCATGTGTGGTTCAACACTTGTTTCTAATTTTAGATTTCTTGTTAAGGGTTAATTATTTTTTATTAACCATTGAATCTTTAGATAACATGACCCTCTTTCTTTATTTTCAAATCTATATTTTTTTCAACGATGTTTAAAAAGGCTATATTTTGTACTTCAACGACTAAAGCCATACAAAATCCTTGTCAAATAATTTGATGAGTTTCTTACATTTTCCTAAATTGTTTACTTACCTTATAAATGTTCAAGTTCATAACACATAAGTCATTTTCAGGAAAAGATCCATGTGACACGAAGATAAGAACTCCAAGTATTACATTTATTGGAGTGTTACCAATGTACAAGATCCTCTAGGATGATTAAATTAAGGCCGGTTACATTGTAGTATTGTACATGTGAAGATAAAAATATATTGGATTATGGATATGCCTTTTAATATTAGGCCCAATAAGACCAAACAGGGCCGGCCCAACGATTTTAGGCCCTAAGCGAACCATAAAGTCGAGACCCTTTTGAAGTGATTCTTTTTACGATTCAACATTGAGTTATTAGTAAAATTCTAAAAAAAATATTGTAGTTACAAAGATATTAGGCAAATATCAAATACAAACCACATTTCGCATACAAACTGTAAGAACCATTTAAAAAGTGTCACGTGGCATCCAACCAATTATAGAGAAATGATAAAATAATATCCTAAATAATATCAATTATATTGAATTCCCTATAAATATGCTAATAAGCAATTAATTCTTTATTTGGATATTTCTTTTGTTTTCGATGTTTTGATTAAGAAAAGTGCTGATGTCTTTCAAATATGTGCTAAAATCAATTATCTTGATTAATTTTCATGTGCTAATATAATTCAAAAGTGCTACTTTTATGTATGTATTTTTTGGTATGTGTTAATTTAACTTTTTTTAAGGGCTAGGATCTGTTCTTACGGTTTGTAGGATAAATATGGTTTGTACCGTAACCAACCCCATCAGATTAAGATTATCAATTGCAATGAAAAAAAAAAATCAAATTATCATGATGCCTATATTATCAACCACAATGATTTTTTTTAATCATAAATCAAATTATGAATAAAAACATACAAATTTAACAATGGCTATTGCTTGGATTCGAACTAGAGTCTACACAGTAAACAAAGGGACTTTTTACCATTAAACAAACTATATGTATTAAAAGGTGGCCCAAAAACTTCGAGGAACTAAAGCCCTTGTTTCACTTAATGACCTTTAGGCCGGCCCTAAGACCAAGTGTATGTGATAATATGAAAACATCATTGTTTAATGACTGTCACTAATTATTAAAAATATATAACTAGTACAAATAATCTAAAATGTTTCATATATTATTGGAATAATCAAACTCTATGGCTAATTTAGAATGGAACATGAGATATAAAACAATTTTGTGATACGTTTCTTGGGACAGACGCATCATGCGTAGTTATATAACTTGTATTTTTTTTTTTTGTTTAATATCACAATATACAGGCGTGAACAAGTTATATAACTTGTATTTTTTGTTTAATATCACAATATACAGGTGCAATGAAGGATAATGTTTCAAATATTGTTATTCCTTTGACCTTAATGATTATGACTATTTCCAAAGAGGTGGGCTAAATATACCCCTCTTTTGTTACTTATCATACCCCCCCCCCCCCCCCCTAATTTTTTTATGAATGGTTTTATTTTGAAAGAAAAAGGATTCAAATTATTTTCTGTATGGTTGAGTCGGAAACATCATAAATTACGAAATCAAAATAAATATATATAAACATTAGTAAACACTCGAAAGTTAATGGGCTTTCATTTCAATAATAGTTTCATTAACCTTAAACTTCAAGTTTTAACAATACTAAATCCAAATTCTAAATTTATATTCAAACACAAAATTCGAACACCTCATCTAACTCACTGCTAAAAGAGAAAACCGTAAAGCAAAATAATTTGTATAAAATGCATAACCATGATTTGGTAATTATAAGCTATCTGAGTACCTGTTGTGCATTGCATAAAATAAAGGGCCAACACCACGACAAGGCTGGGTTTAACAGCAAATTAAAATGAACTTATCGAAATTGGAAATCATAAATATGAATACATGTACCTCGAGTACCATAATGTTTGGCCGGTATCGGTTAGGTTTGATACAGTATCGATTCATTGAAACCGAAACCATATAAATTAATATTGTTACCGGTACCGATATTATTCGGGTAGTATCGGGTCGGTTCGTTAGGATAGCAATACTTGTATTGGATTTCTAAAAAAAAAACACTTTCCTAAAAAAATAAAACAACTTAAAAAAACCTTTATTTAAGAAAAAAACATTTTATAGTAAAGTGAAGACAAACATTTTAGAAAAAAAAAACATTTAAAAAAACTAACAATAAAAGATTACAAAATGACAAAAAAAAACAAAAAAACAAAAAAGAAAACAAAAAGATTTAATTTGTATTAATTGAAACTTCATGGAGGGGGTACGTTTAATAAAATTTAAGGAAAGAGGGTACGTCTAGCAGCCCCCTTTCCAAACTATTTACAATTTATAAATTTATATCCCACTTCTTCATAACTTACATTTAAACATCCAAATAATTGATATAAGATCAGGCCTATCCAAAGTAACATGCATATAGATATTATTAGATTAAAAATAACTTTGACTTTTTTTTTAAATAAAACTTCATTTATATATATTATCTACCAATATAATCTTTGCCTCTATGGTAATATAGAAAGGCTATTTGTAGATTGATGAGATGTATATGTATTTAAGAACTTGAATTGTCAATTATCTTAACGAAACTTGTAACCGAATTTTAATTTAATGTCATAAATTGTTCAGTTATTATTATTTTTTTCAAGAAATATATTTCAAGTTATTGATTGTAAGTTACTAATTTAATGTCATAAATTGTTTAGTTATTATTATTTTTTTCAAGATATATATTTAAAGTTATTGATTGTAAGTTACTTACGAAGAAACACAAGTGAATCCCGCAAGGCATTAAATAATAAATTTCAGTGTGATGTGTGGGGATTAGGTATAACCAATGTAAGTGATTTGGTAGTCATAAATATTAAAAAAATGAAATTTAGAGGTATACAACTGTTTTGTTATATATAATTATGTTTTGATTTTTAATATCATATTTAAAATGAATTAGAGTGTTCGTGAAAGAAGTATCCTATGTTTTACCTTACATTTTGGTTGATTACATATTTCACATCTTTTATTACTAAGTTTGGTTTTTTTTTTCATTCATATCAATTAAAATATTTTTAATAAATTATTATAGACTTACAAATTAAAATAAATATCTTAAACGGAGTTAGATAGCATGTTAACACTAAACCTACCAAGTTAATCAGACTATACACATTTTACATATTTTATTAATAACTAACATTTTAAATAAAAAATAGATCACAATAAACAGATAAAGAAAATCATGAAAATAACTGTTTTTCTAGTACATATATATGTCAATTAAACGTATCATTACAAATTTGAAACATACAAATTTATCTTACCATTTAGGAAAATAAAGTGAACATATAATTAAACTATAGTGCTAATTGGCGTACATATAAGAAAGTAAAGTAGAAACATGAAACATAAATGCACGGAAAGTTAATTCGTCAAAAATACACACACGTAACAGAAAAGTTATATATAAATGAAAAACATTAAAAAGTTGATCAGTATTAAAGAAGTTAAAAGACATTTACATACATGTTATATATATAAAGATAGTTTTACATACATGTTATAAAGATAAAAACTTGTGAAAACACAAATTATATATTTGGTGAAAAGGTAAATGCTTTGCTTGTTTTGTGATTTTTTACTGTGGTTTACACAGCCTGTAAATAAAAGGCAATGTGTTATCTTAGCTATATACCCACTCCACCCACTTTTAACCACATTTGGGACTCAATTATTTTTGAATGGTTAATTTTACATGCCTAAAATTCAAAATGGTCCTTGATGGTGGCTCTGCCTTATAAACACTTTTTCTTTTTTAGACATTATTTATTCTTTCTTCTTCCACTATTTTTACTATCTTTTTGTCTGTTTTAATGCATAAAGTAAATGAGTACATTTTCATTCCTTGATTTGATTGAGTAGTGGTCATCTTTATATTCTTTTAGATTTTCATGTAGAATTTGACATAAACCACAAACTTACTTAAAGATGCTAACTATGTTATATTGTTTGTAGGGTCAGGATCATTTCAGAACCATAAATATTTACAGAACTCGCAGAACTCCTAATAAACAATCTTTTTATTTATATATTTTTATGTTTAGAATAATTTTATCATTTATTATGTGTATTTTTACGATTACATACATGTTAAGAGTAATTTTATCATTTTTTTATATGTAATTTTATAATTACACATATGTAAACTAGTTTTTTTTACATATATGTAATTAGTTATGACACATATATATAATTTTGGCAATTAAACATATGTAAACTACTTTTAACATGTATGTAATCAAAGAAATACATATAATAGATGATAAAAAGATCCTAAATACAAAAACTTATATATAAAATGATTGTTTATTAGAAGTTCTGAAAGTTCTGTAGTTATTTAGAGTTCTGAAAAGAACTCAACCCTATATATCATATATCTTTATTTATAATTTCTAATAAACGAACTTATTTGTAAGTTGAATTCTTGAAAAAGATAATAAAAAAGAAAGAAAACTATGTTGTCACTTTATTTTGTTTGATCGTATTTATGTAGTTTAGAGAGTAGTTTTAACATCCAAATTATACTAAAAGATTAATTTTAAATTTATTTTTTAAGTTGCATAACCTTATCTTCCTCTAAAGTTGAGATGTTAAGAAGTGACAAGGTAGTTGTTAGATAGTCGACTATGTATGTGATGTTTTTGTCTCTTACCTCTTGATGGATTAATATGTTTTATCATGTCAAAATAACAAATAAAAAAAAGACTCATTTGCAACAATGGTTAATTATTACAAAACAAATATGTCATTTTGGCGGGTAGCCAAATGGGTTAATTAATTATATACCATGAAACTAAATAAATTTATTCACCATATGGGTTTTTACATGAAGGTCTTTAGAAAAAAGCCCAAGTAGTTTGATTTCTAGTATGACTTTCTTTGTTTTGCTATTTGTGTTCCTTACATGTTTTGAACTGTGACGGATTTAGAAAAAACGTTAAGGGGCAACGTTTTAAAAATTTCTTTTCTATAGAGGTAACGAAATCGAAAAAACGTCAAAATTTTTCAAAATTTAAACTACTGTCGGAGCGTCAAGGGGTAGTGGAGGCTACCCCTATTCTCAAGCTACATCTGCCCCTGGTGGTACATTAGTTGTGATAAACTGTTACCAAGGCCGGCCCTGAGAATTCTTGTACCCTGTTCGAGCTCGAAAAAACGTGCCATCGGGCCCTAATGAAATAAATAATTTAAACTAGTTTTTCATACAACCGTGAATCGTTGACAAAAATATAACATTCGATAAACAATGCAATTAAAAAAATAAAAAATATAGTATTCGAATGAGTGACATACCGTAAAAACTAATAAGCTAATAGTTAACCAATATGATTCGTGAAGCCCTCCTTGCATTCTTGATAGCAAATTGGTGAATCAACTATTCACAGTTTAAATCATACCTGAATTCGACAAAAAAAAAAAAAAAAAAAAAAAGAATACGGGCCTGAATTTGACAATCATTTTTGTATGAATTACCAACAATTTAGTCTTCATCACAACAGAAAAAGGACGTGAATTCGACAATAACTAATCGCTTAAACAAGGGTCTGAATTCGACAAAAAGAAACATAATTAATAACTAATAAGGGCCTGAATGAGTGAATTCGACCAAAAACAAAACATAACAACTGAAGTACTGAACAAGGGCCTATTAACGACTAATAATCTGATGTTTACCTGAATACGTGATCCGTGAATGTGAGTCTGGGTTCGTCGAACAGACTCTATGTTTCAATATCCACAGGGCACTAGTTGCCGCCCAACATGGACTAATTGTTTGTTATTAGTTTTTAAAATCATTTGGGTATTGGGCTCACTAACCTAATCCCAATGGGCTAACTAATCTAAACCATATGATTTTTTTTGTAAGTGCACCTATGTTATGTTAGTATTTGTTTGGCTATACCCTATTAATTTTTTTACATATATAACATCGGATTTTTTTTTTAAATTACGTGCTCTACAAAATCACGGGCCCTGGCTGGTGGTCCTCCCCGCCCACCTCCAGGGCCGGCCCTGACTGTTACAAGCTTGTCTTATTGGTACATCATGTTCGAATATGATACTTTGAATTTCCCAATATCGGTACCAAAAAAAAAAATCCCTTATGTTTTAACTCGACTCAAATACGCATGGCTATAACCACCTATGGGGTACCATAGACATAATGTTGATACTCATGGTCATATGTAACACATTGTGATTAGTCAACAATGTCTATATTTGTGAGCTCAGGCAAGCACTTGGATTACTTGATAGGAGACGTATTGATCTGTCATTGGACAATTTTGTATGGTTAGATTTTTTTTTTTTGGGTAAGTGGGCATTGCCCGGCAAACTAAAAAAGAACGAAACAAGATTACACCTTTTCAGGGGGCATACCCCCCACTACGTCACCCGAAACAAGCTTCGGGGACCAAAAATAAGAAATCATGAAACCTAAACTAGGAATACACAAGAACCTAGTATTACAATGAATAACACGTCTAAGGCTATAACTAGAATATATACTAGGCAGCCCATACACGGTGGGCGACCCACAATCATTGGTATCCCTAAGGCTCAGATTAAGCATCGTCCTCGGGTACCCCCAACCCAAACATTGCTGCCCGATATCTTCAACAATCAGCCCATAGATCACCCGAAACACCCAAAAATGGGCCTTCACAGCCAGCAAATTATAGAGGGAATACCCACCCGACTGGTGGGCCTTCAACAAAACGATGATCCCCAAGCCCAAGAGTTGAAAACTCTTGCGAAACCCAATCGGATAACTCCCTAGGTTACGGACTGGACTTAACAAACATTTTTGGAACGCAGCACTAGCATGAACACCCAGGCCCATAAACAGCAACAATAAAATATATAGATCATTCGCTGGAAAAATACACTGATGCGTCCAGCTCTTGGCCCAAAGCTGATAAAAATGACCAAGATCCAAATGCATCAGAATAGCAACGTTAACAGAAACCCGGTGAGCCATATAGGTCATCGCCTGCCACCAAAGGTACTCACGAGATAACCTGTCCCAACCCAAAATACCCAAAGTACCCCCAAGAAACCAGCACCAGAACCTGAACGACATGTACATCAACATGGAATCATAGTTGAGAATGAGGTTTTTGAATCCACTGGACATCATGAAGGTCCCAGATACGAGCTGCTTTCACAGAAGCAGTAGATTTTGCCAACGAGAGCCCCAACAGTCTGAATCGAACAACATCTATTATCAGTTTTAGAACTACAGTTACAGGCCTGGCACGCTGTTCCTGGATTCTGATGTTTCTCTCCTGCCAAATATAATACACAGCAGCACCAACCGCGAGCCGGTTAATAACACTCCAGATAGCACTTGTTCCAGGTAGAGAGCACATCTGTTCCACAAACTGAGGCCAGCTATACGAAACATTTCCCCATTCTGTAAGAAGCTTAAGATGATTCCAAATTGATCTGGAGTACGGACATTCAAAGAACAAGTGGGTATGGGAATCCGGAACAACATTACACAAACTGCATCTCATGTTATTTGAACTAGCCCAGTTGCCCATAACATCGTGAGTTTTTAACCTGTTTTTTAAGGCTAGCCATAAAATAAAAGCGTGACGAGGAATATTCTGGCTAAACCAGACCAATTTAAACCACGGAACCTCATTACCCTCCTCTCGAAGATCCATCCAAACATTACTAACAGAAAATTGGATCAGGTCACCATTAGAGGTCTTCCACATCACTTTGTCAGGAGTATTCGGATGGATATCAACACACGGCATTTGGAATAGACTAGGAAACCGGGTGTGCCAATTTTCCGGCCACTTCCATTCACCATTAGAAATCACGTCAACAACTTTGCTATGCCTAGAAAAACCTCCCTCATACATGACTCTATAAGAAATGATATTACTCAGGGGACCACTTTGGTGCCAGTTATCAAACCACACAGAAGTATTGCTGCCGTTGCCAATAACATGCACTATATGATCCCTGAGGTTGGACCGACATTCCTGAATTTTCCGCCAGCCCCAACAGGAGTCTTCTTTACTATTAACCTCCCAAAAATTACTATTTTTCAGCCTATAAGCATGAATCCATTTCACCCAAAGGGAGTCCTTTTTGGTAATAATGTTCCAGATGTGTTTTGCAATAAGAGCACAATTCCAAGTACGAAGTTGCTTGAGCCCCAAGCCACCATGACGCATAGGCAGGCAAACCTCCTTCCACTTCACCTTAGCCTTACCCCGTCTCATTTCCCCATGACACCACAGGAACCCCCGCATTAACTTCTCGATTTCCTTGGAAACAGAGACTGGTAACATGAACACCGACGACCAATATACCTGCAGCGAATTAAGAACAGAGGTAATCAGCTGAAGCCTTCCAGCAAAAGACAAGGCCTTGTTCTTCCAATCCAAAAGCTTTTTCCTAACTTTATCGATCAGAGGAGTACAGTCTTTATGTCGAAGTCTGGTAGACAGAAGTGGGACCCCCAGATATCGAACAGGGAGCTCACCAACTCTAAACTGAATCTGGTCTTCAATAACATCTTGGACCTCAGGATCGACATTACCAAAATAAACTGTACTTTTTGGAATGCTGGGAACCAGCCCAGAAACAGCTTTAAATTCTTCAAGAGCATCCATAAGCGTAAACACATAATTCACATCCCCATGACAGAAAAGTAAGAGGTCATCAGCAAAGCATAGGTGTGTGAGGCCAACTTTCTTACATCGCCAATGATACATAAAGTTGTCATTGTGACGAACCTTTCTTGAGATCATTAACGAAAGCACTTCCATAACAAGGGTAAAGAGGTAGGGGGACATAGGATCACCCTGACGGAGGCCACGTTTACCCTTAAAGAATCCCTTATGTTCCCCATTAACAGCTATAGAGAAGGAAGTAGTGGTAACACAGCTCATGATCCATCCTATCATTTTGGGAGGGAACCCAAAATGCTGAAGACACGTCTTTAAGAAGTCCCACTCCACTGTATCATACGCCTTCTGTATATCGATTTTGAACGCACATCGGGCTTCACTTCTTTTTCTATGGTAGTTACGCATAAGCTCTTGTGCAAGTAAAATATTATCACTGATTTGGCGGTCTGGGATGAACGCACATTGATTATCACTGACAATATACTTTAACACATTTTTTATTCGGCTGGCGATGATTTTACTAATGCATTTATAAATAACATTGCAGCACGCTATAGGACGGAAATTAGTAACCTTACACGGGGTATCAACCTTAGGCACAAGAGCAATAACAGTTGCGTTGATCTCCTTAAGAAGTTTACCGGACTGGAAAAAACTCTTAACCGTATGACAGACATCATCACCTACCACACTCCAGGCAGACTTGAAAAACTTAGAAGAGTATCCATCTGGACCCGGAGCCTTGCATTCTTCAATCTCAAACATGACATTTTTAATTTCCTCCGAAGTGACCGTTTGCACCATGATGGCAGCATCAAAGGGAGTGACACGGGCTGTGAATAACGTCTCCGGATCGTTAATAGGGGTTGTGTTGGTAGCAACTCCGAGGACAGATTCAAAATGAGCAACAAATTGGTCCGCAACACTAGCACCCGTGAAACGAATCCCATTCACATTCTCCACCATATGAATCCTTTTTCTGTGTTGGTTAGATTTGACCACCTTATGAAAATACTTCGTGTTATGATCACCTTCCTTCAGCCAAGTGACCTTGGCTTTTTGCTGCAAAAACATTTCCATATCCCGAACCGCCTCTTTATAAGAATTCAGGAAAGCCGCCTCTTCCTCGCGAAGGTCATTATTGTTAGGGAATGACCCCACTTCAGTTTGAATTCTCTCCAACTCAGCTTTAAGATATTTCACCTTCGAAAACAGATTACCATTGCTGAAATTCATCTTCCTCAAGTCTTTTTTCAGCATTTTAAGACGAGATATAAGACAATACATGGAGCAACCAATAACAGGACGGGACCAGGCTTCCTTTACTGTAGGAATAAAGTTCTTATTGAGAGCAAGGAAATTTGGGAACTTAAAAGGTTTGGGCTTAGGGTTGGGGACTTCTGGGATACTGACAACAATTGGAGAGTGATCCGACATGAGAGCCGGCAAGAACAGGGCATTGGCCATCGGAAACGAAGTAATAAAATTATGGTTAGCCATAGCACGGTCTAACTTCTTCAGCAGGCCACCAGCTTTACCCGGGCTTTGACTCCAGGTGAGTCTTAACCCCGTCATACACAGGTCTTCTATCTCTAAATCAGAAAAGCACTCCCTAGCTTCCAACATGCTAGAAGTAACACATGAACTACCCATGGAGCGTTCATTAGGGTCAATGATAGCATTGAAGTCCCCTAGAAGCAACCACGGATGATTCTGAACAGCAGCTTTATGGATACTCAGGGCTTCCCAACACTCCCGACGAGGGACCATGCGGTAGTGAGCATACACAAATGAGCAATAGAACCCCATAGTACCATTTACCGGTTCAACAAAACAGTGCAGAACTTGGGGATGTCGTTCGACCACCATAAGATTAACAGTGTTTGGATCCCATCCCACAATAATGCGACAACCCCCATGACACACACTCGCATTAGAATCCCATAACCACCTACCAAAGACACGATTACAAGTGGCCACAATCTTCCTTTGAGACAAGTGAGTTTCCAGTGCACCACAGATATTGTACGAATCCGAAGCAAGGTGATCCATAAGCGAATTTTGATTGGGTTTGTTAGACAACCCTCTCACATTCCATGCTGTGATTTTGATACCCATTAAATAGTTTTGGGGGATTGGTTAACCCGGGTCCCAGCATTACCCTTTCTGTCTCGACCGGCTTACTTTTCAAAGAATCTGGCCATCCCCGAGGTATCTGGGAACACATCAGCCACTGCAAAAGCTTCATTGATCTTCAGTTTCCTGCATTGAATTCTAAAAAATTCATACTCCCCTTGGTCCCAGCATGCTTGGTCACTACTTTTAACACAGCCATATTTTAACAAGCTATCTGTAATAGCTTTTTTCTGGCCATCTGAAATACAAACATCATCATCCTCATCATCAATCTTTGGGTTTTCAACTTCGTTTGCATTACAAAACGCATCCGAGGATTCAATACCATGCATGTTATCACCAGCTTCAACCATAGCATGGTCCGAGAGGTCTTTACCTTGCATCAAAAGCCCTGCAGAAATGTCATTTAACACAAAAAACTTATTAGAAGTGTGAACCTGGCTTTCACTAGCAGCATAGCCAGATTGAGAACTTTTCGATAACATGGGCTTTTTCTTAATGGGGCTGGTGCTCCTCTCCCCATCAATCTGCACAGCAGTAGATTTTGGTTGAGGATTTGGCTTAACCCCCTGACTCTTTTTACCCCCTTTCTTAGTAGCTTGGCTAGCATTGTACACATTATGCAGCTCCCCCATTTTACGTTGTACCTCCGGGTTGCTACTCGTTGTAGCACTATCACCATGAGCCTTATCCACTGTGGCGCTCCCACCAGTTCGAGTTAAAGGCACCTGAACCGATTTTCCTTTTGTAGTAGTATTTCCAGCCATAGTCACTTTTTTACCTTTGTTCTTTCGTGTCACTACAGTAAATTCATCATTCTTGGTTTCAATGGCTCTGGTTCCCTGAACATTTACCACCTGTTGTTTAGCTCTACTTTCTTCCAGCAATTCCTCATCTGTTTTTGGTCTAGCCAGACATTTCTTAAAAGAATGCCCAAATACCGAACAGTGCTTACACACTGGTGGTTTCCAATGGTAATCAACTTTCACTTTCCCAACCCGAGGAGGCCTATTTTCCAAAGCAGGGAACTCCACCTCCACTTCAGTAGGTAAATTCAGATCAGCTCTAACATCAACAAGCATACGAGCAAAACCCATCTTGCCTGATTGGTTCGCACATCTAGCTTCAGTAACCTTGTCCATAAGTAATGGATACCCCGTCCCACTCATAATCTTACAAATGCCAATATCCGTCCACAATTCTAGGGGCACATCCGAAGCTGTTACCCATAATGGGATTGTATTTGGTTCTGTTTTTTCCAAGCACAAACCAGGTTCCCATTTCTTAATACATAACGGAATTTTATTGACAAACCAAGGACCACCTTCAAGCACCTCATTCATCCCTTTTTCGCTTTTGAATTTAAAGTAATAATAGCCAGAGGGGCTTTTTTGTGATTTCAGCAATGTCATGGGACTTCCAATCCCTCTTAAGACAGTAATTCACTCTATTAAAATCCATAGAGGTTCCTAGGAAGTAACCATACAAGTGTAACGAGTATACCTTAGCCGATTTAACCAAATCCTCCTGCGAGACAACGACTCTGGTCTTCCCTTCAGGGGTAATAGTTGGGGGGTAATAAGCAATTTTGACTTTGGAAGAGTCCCTGCTCTGCTTAATGCGATCGGCAATAGACAGACCTGTGCTCGAGCTTCTCTGCCATACATTCGTCTGGTAAACAGAGGGTTGTTGGTATTCAACGTTGGTATCAACTGGGCCATCACCATTCACATTAGCAGGAGAACCCAAATCTTCTGACCCTACATCCCCAACAATTTGCTCCTCAAACACCCCACCCTCCATATCAAAGTCCAGCGGCCGAATTGGGGACGGACCATTAGTAGGCATAGCATTCAGGAAGTAGGGAGACTTCGAAGGAGTGGTTACAAACTGAGCATCCTGTTTGGTCTGATTGACCTTCAAAACAGCTTCGTCAAACGACACATTTGTCGCCGGCTCAACATTAGGCATGGAAGTAGTTACATCTACATCCATAACACTTTCTCTGGAACGATTTGTAGGGTTCAAGGACTGATAAGGTAGCGTACCTTTATCACACTGGTTATTATGTGATTCATCTTGGACCAGATCGTTTGCAGACAAATTGCCATTCGGGGGGACCTGAATTTCCCGGCCTCCGTTCGCTACAGCCGACCTTGTTGTAATACGGCGAGACATTGATTCCTCTGCTACATATGGTGAAACCGGGTTGTAATTGGGGTCTGGCGGAGGGAGTCCACCAGTTGAAGGTAACATTTGACAAGAGAAACACCACCGAATCGGACTTAGAGGATGAGGGAGAAGGGAAGAAACATACGGCCGCTTGAGAGAGAAACCTAGAGAGAGAAGTTAGAGAGAGAAAACCCCATGCTTTAAGTTAACACATACTTTGTATGGTTAGATTTTGTGGATTGCTTATGCTTATTTTCATAAAATCTTATTATATCATAACAACCTTCAAAGCTTTACTACAACAAACTCATATAATATTTACATTATACTTTCAATTCCCTATTATTTTATGCGGCACCTGATAATAATGAGAAACTAGACGAGTAGGCGGAGATCGATAGTTCAATCATTGAACTGAGCGGATTTTATCTTACTGCACTGTCGTGCCTTCGAGCAAGTGTTCACAGGCTTCAGCCCTAAGTGAGGGTTTTCCCCTCTTCGGAGACGAGTGTATTCCGATGTGGTGAATTTCGTCAGTAGCCCACTTGAAGGATTCGTTGGCCGTTCAAGAAAAAAATGGTGTACTCGTTGGACTATTAGCCGTATTTCCCTACGCAATAGGTAATAAGGATAATTATGGAAAAATAGTAAAGACTAAACATTTTAGAGGCGACATACATGAAGATAGATATATATATATATAGTTTTTGTATATAGTTTTTGTAAATCTTGAAACTTAAAAAAAATATCACTGCATTGACAAAGAATGGCCAATCAATAGATAATAGTCATTGATCAATAGATAATGGCCAATCTCTAGAACCTAGGCATCTAGAGGTTTGCTGTTCAAAAAAAAAAAAAAAAAAAAAAAAAAATAGATAATAGTCATTGATTAATAGATGGGACCGATTAATAACGTGTGTGTTAGGAAAGCAAACTACTTAAAACTCCACAAACATGTGTAAATATAGAAAATGAGGGCTCACTTTCAAACAATATTCTCTAACTATATCTTGCATATAAATAGCTTTGTTTGATATATGACAACCAATTACACAAAACTTCGACGGCACTTTGTGTTCCATTGCACTTCTTAACCGGTTAACTAGCGAATCAAATAACTTTATGTGTGGATTAAAATCTTTATAATTATTATAATTTTAATAAAAAAAACTAGTAACAACTAATTTCTAGAACCTTATACTATTGAATTGAGTTTAGACTCATTTATTTTATTACTAGGTTATAAGCTCGTGTATTACATGGGTTGAACAAATATAACTTTATATATTATGGGGTAACTTTGTAAATAGTAACCAAGTTTTAAAAGTGTTCCAGTTAGGCTATAAGGTGTGGTTGGAGCCCCTTGGGGCTTTATCAGTCCAACTAGGATCCACGTCAGCGACACGTAGGATCCATCTCAGCCATGGAGCCTCCTTTAATTTGCATGGTGTGGATGGAACCCTATATTAAAAAAAAAGATTTGATTGGTGCAAACACATGTGGGCCCCACCTGATCCTTTGAACCATGGCGTTACCATGCTGGCGAGCCATCTATGGCGCCCCGGCATAGCGCCGGGGGTGTGGGCGATGGCGGAGGGGGGGGGGGCGCTATAGGTGTCCAGCTGGCGAGGGTGGCGCCCCCACACCCTCCAGCCTTAGGTCACTCAAGTTTCAAAAGTGTTCCAATCAGATCACTCAACTATCATTTTTCATTAAATTAACCGTGGTGATTTGGATTTTTATTTTTTTTCCCTTTTATTTGATGCTAACTCGAGTGACGTGGATCGTAAGTTGTTTTTTTTTTAATTTTTAATGTAATTAAAGTGTTTTTATTTTTAATAAATATAATTTTATATATTAAAATAATCCAAGCCCAACATCTTATGCTCTATTTTTTTTTCTTGACACATGGAAAAAAAGACATGGTTCGATTTGAATGTTAAGTTATCTAATTGGGACAAAAACGATATACAACAACAACAACAACAACCATACCCAGTAAGTCCCACAAATAGCATAGCTACTTATAGGGTCTGGGGAGGGTGGGATGTAGACAGGCCTTGCCTCTATCCCTAGGGATAGAGAGGCTGCTTCCAGAGAGACCCTCGGCTCGAAAACGAACAGCAAACCAACACAACAAGTCAAAGAATATAGAAAGAATACCGAAATAAGAAGTCGCCCATTAGCAAGAAAGTGGTCTGAGTCGCACAATATAATGTAAAATCATGTATCATAGCATACAACATTATTTGGACATAAACACAAAGTAAATCATGTATAATAGCATACAACATCATTTGGGCATAAACACAATAAGGCAAACACTGGAAAGGACCCTACAAGAAAAAGAAAAACCTACGTCCCTGAAAATCCACCTAAGACCTTACTACAATATCCTCTAGACGTCCTTAACCCTAATCCTACGCCTCCACAAAGTCCTATCGTGGACCATGTCCTCAGAAAGATGCAACTCTAGTAAATCATGCCTAATCTGCTCATCCCATGTCAGTTTGGGTCTGCCTCTTCCTCTCCTCCCCTGCACAGTAATAGTCTCCACTACTCTAACTAGAGCCGTCGCTTCCCTCCGCTTCACATGCCCAAACCATCTCAATCTCCCCTCCTTAATCTTCTCCGATATACTAGCCACTCCTAGTCTTTCCCTAAAAACCTCATTTCTTATCCGATCTAACCTCGTGTGTCCACACATCCACCTCAGCATCCTCATCTCTGCTACCTCCATCTTGCGCGCTTGTGTCTTTTTGGTAGCCCAACAGTCTGTTCCATATAACATAGCTGGCCTAACTGCTACCCTGTAGAATTTCCCCTTAAGTTTAATTGGGAACCTCCTATCGCACAAAACCCCACTGGCTGCCCTCCATCTACACCAGCCAGCCTGTATGCGATGGGTTACATCACTATCTATGTCACCATCTCTTTGAACATACGACCCTAGATACTTAAATCTAGTTACCTTCGGGACCAAATGATCCTCAATGGTGATTTGGGTTTCATCTTCAAAGGCTACACCGCTGAAATCACAGTGTAGATACTCAGTCTTAGATCGACTAATCCTTAGGCCCTTGCCCTCTAGACCTACTCGCCACTCTTCTATCCTCTCATTCAGGCACTGTTTAGAACACTTTTAAAACTTGATTACCATTCCGTGACATTTTCCCTATTATAGATAATAAAAAAGTTACATCTTTAAAAACGTGTATTGCATGGGTTAAATAAAACGTGTATTACACGGGTTGATTAAATATAATATAATCGGTTAAACACATATGGTCGTCAATATATGTTTTTGAAAAAAAAGAACTTTGATGTATTATAACATTTTACTTTGTTATTTATTTATTTATTATTAGGTTAGAAACTTGTGTATTACACAAGTTAACATTTTACTTTATTTTTTATTTATTTATTAATAGGTTAGAAACTTAAGTATCGCATGGTTAAATCGATGAAATTTTAAATTAAATAGTTATTAATAAGCGGAAAAAGTAAAAGAAAACATTAAAAAATGTTATTTTTTTTTAATTTTCATTACCCGTCGGTTATTAGATAGTAAATAAAGATTATAAACTTTTATATAAACAATTAAAACTATCTTTATCTTTATAAATAATAAAAACGTTAATATATGGTTTTTAATTTTATTAATTAATATATGGTTATCAGTTATCCTTATTCTTATCATTAAATTTTTTTAATTTTAATAATTAATTTATGGTTATCACTTATCTTTATCTTTATCATTAAATCTCTTCTACAAATTTTAATTAAGACCACCTCATAAAGCAACATGTGTCCCCAAAGTGGTTTATTTTATTATATAGTACTAGCGGTAAGACCCGTGTGCAAACACGGGTCGTTTCTTAGAAAACCATGCATAATAAATATAAATGATGAATATAGTTATATTTATATAGACTTATAAATAAAATAAATAAATAAGTCAATCGGTAAATACTTAAAGTTTAGAGTATAAAAAATACAAAAATATACAATTTATTAATCTTTTGTAAACGAAATAACATTTGCATTCAAACATTGTTAGGATCTGAGTCTTGTTTTTCTGCCATAAGTGTCTGAAGAACCATTTTCATGATGTGTTCTTCTTGAGCCTTGTCTTCTTTTGTTAATTCATCCATCTGCTTTTGTTTCCTTCTTTGATAATGGATGGTAGCATGTGAAACAGTGGGTCTGCTGATTGGCAATTTTTGTTGTTTGACTGAAACGACTGCTTCTGGATAATCAGGCTTTTTAGGAGCAGTGAGATCTCTCTTCCTTAACTCTTCCAACCTTTTGTAAGTAGCTAACACCTTTTCTTCTGACCACCTTATAACCTGATTCCTTGAACCATAATTAGCAGTTATCAGCTCTTCTTTCATTCTTTTCAGTTTCAAGGCCCTTTTTGGTACATTTTTCTTGTAATTGGCCCAGATTGGAGGAGTTTGCTTTACCTTGTCTTGAATCATCTTTTGAATTCTGGCTATCTCCTCTTGCAGTTCACTGATGGTCCATTCTTTGTATTGATACTTTTCTGCCCTGTACTTCTTGTATGCCATGATGTATTCAAGGTAGTCATTTTTCATGCTTTCATCATCTTTTTCTGATAATTTCTGACAAAGGTCTTTTGAGAACTGCTCTAAAGTTCTAACTTTGGTGAGCAGGTATTGCAAATTTCTTTGAATCTCTTTGCCAGACTTTCCCTCTGTGTCTCTTTTAGATATATCCTCTCCTTGTTGGGCCTTTATTGTAACGCTCCGCTTTTTCTCACTTTCTTATTTTAGCAAGTCGTGTTGTACCTTCTATATTTAGACACTTGTACTCTCTTTGTAATCTACTTTCGTTTCATTTGTAATTCGAGACTATTGATCATAATGAAAACGAAGCTATTTTATTCATGTTTGTGTTAGACTTATGTGCAATGTTCACGTTTGAACGATATATTATCATAGTGATGCGTGTGAAGTGTCGTATATATTAGGTGTATATTTTAAGCCCTTTTTAACACTTATTTTAGCCAAGTTTTAAATTTATAAAACACGATATTTCACTAACACTAAACACACATATGGGCAAGTGCACCCATCGTTGAGTGTAGTATAGCGTTGGTAAGATACCGAGGTCGTCCAAGGACACAAGAGCTTTTAGTACCGGTTTATCCTCAACGTCTAATCAAAATAAAAAGTTTAGAAAAATGTTTTAAGCTAAGAAAAATAAAAACTAACTAAAATGCTGAAAATAAAAAAAAATAAAAAAAAATAGACAAGATGAATCACTTGGTTCCGACTCGTATCTAGTATAACCTTTGATTATTTCCGCACTTTTGCACATAATTAAGAGATTATCTTAGTTATTGTAGTAGGCCCCTCTTTTGAAGGTGACGTTACCCTCACCCCAGTAGTTTGAGTCAGCAAGGATACAATCCTAAAATGGTGAATTATTGGAAGATAATGAATTAAGTTATTAATGCAGTATTGTGGTAGGCCCCGCTTTTGGCGGTGACGTTACCCTCGGCTAAGTAGTCTGAGTCAGCAGGGATACAGTCCTAAATAGCCGGGTTATAGTATTAATAGTAGTTAACTTATGAGGGGATCAAAGAGTTTGGACCCCCGCCATCCAATACCGTGAAGTATTGAAGGAGGTCCTACTAAATTTGACCCAGGTCCATTGCAGGACCTCTAAACGCTGAACAATGGCAAGACCTTTACCAAACCGTTCCCTTAACCCCCGACCAGGTAGCCAACATACCTCCATATAGACCGTGGAGATATGAATGGTGAAAATCCTTTATTTTATATAGACAGTAAAATAATGCCAAGACACCACAGACAAACGATAAGGAAAGATCACCTTCAACATAAGTAACTAGTTATTAAAGTCATTAATACAAAACCAAATAAAAAGTGCAAAAGATTAGAAATAAAAAGTATTATACTAGACACTTTGTCTTCACCAAGTGATGTAAGAGACTTAGGCAAACATGGCCTTGATTGTCAAGAACTCTTACGATCAATCTTGGATCCCGAGACGACTCACACACTCTACGATGGACAATGGATGATGGTGGTGGATGATGGTGTTGTGATGGTGGTGGGTGGTGGATGAAGTGTGAGAGAGGTGGTGTGCCAAGGGATGAGATGAAATGAATCCAAGCACTCCTATTTATAGGCTGAACAGAGAGCTGGGCACGGCCCCGTGTCCGCTGGGCACGGCCCCGTGCCTGTCTGACACTCTCTCTCCTCATTAATTGTAATTCGCAATTACAATAAATGCGCCTGCTGTACTTTCGACACGCCCCCGTGTCCGCTGGGCACGGCCCGTGGTGGGCAATAGAAGCTTCTATAGGTTTGTCTTTTGTGCTGCTTCTTGGGCACGGCCCCGTGCTGGCTGAGCACGGGGCGTGTTCAGTCTTCTGACTTCTCTAATTTGCTTTGGAAGGTGCCGTTGAGGGGTCGAGCAGTCCACTAATGTTCCTTTTCTTGTATTTATGTTGGATTTAGCTGCCTTTTTGCTTCTTTTGCGTTTTTGAGCTCATTTAATCCTGAAAATACAAAAGGAAGACAAAAACACTCTTTTTCCAATATTAGTACTTAAAAAGGGTTAGTTTTGTGCCTTATTTGATGTAATTTATATGTTGCATTTTACACACATCACATAGACTCCCGATTCGTTATTACGCTCAATGCTCGTTAAACTAGTTGAAACTCGTAAAATAGTGAAACTTGAAAGTTTCGTGAAATGAATAATCGTTTAAAGATTTTTATTCGTTATAAATAATTATTCAAATTATTTAAATTAATTAAATTAATTAATTTTGGTTATTTAAAAAGTTTATTTTTATAGTAATCTAGTTAGACTCGTTAGATTTTAAAGTTAGTAAACTAACCTAGTTAGTTTAATCTATATAGTCCTTTTTTTTAATAAAACATAACTTGGTTAGTTTAAGTTAAGGGGTTATTTGAGTAAATAACTTAAACTTCAACTATAGGGACTGTTTTGTAATATTCTGAAAGTATATATACTTGTATGGACTATTTGTGTCATTCCTGGAAGTTTCATGTGCTGAAACAAAAAGTAATTAATTCAAAAAAAAAATAGATGTTGAATTTAGGCGCGATTTTTGCGTTTTTCAGCGCAAACAGCCTTGAACAGACGCGAATTTAGGCGCGATTTTTGTGTTTTTCTTATGTTTAAACTTACTTTTAACATTAATTAACCCACTACCAACTAACCTAATCACTCCCTATAAATACAAGACCTTCCCCAAGCTCTTTTCACTTTGCAAACACAATCAAATCACTCTAAATCACTCTCAAATCATCAAAAACGCAGCTGCAAATTAGTGTTCGAGCAGATTCATCCTACTTCACAAAAATGAGCATATCTCACTCGTTTCTTATCCGTTTTGCCTCATTCTTTTTCCTATGTGCTTGGATTTTCCTTAGCTTCGATTTCATGGGTATTTCACAGTAAATAAGTCCCTGGAACTCCGGCAAAAAGGCTCCAAAGTCCACTGATTATTTTTGTTTTCATGTAATCTTTGTTAAACTTAACCAAACTTGAGTTTTCTCATCTCAAACCTATGTCCTAATGCTTATAACCTCATCTATGGTTAGTTAGGCTTAAAAACAAGGTTGAGACATGTTAAATCAGAGGTTAAAACCTCATAAACATTCTGTTTTAGTTAGGGTTTTACCCACAAGAAGTATTCAAGCTTGAAGCTTGATTGTAAGTGTGATTGTTAGACTAGCTTGGGCTATCTTTCATAAAAATCCACTCACTTCTTGATGCTTACTCATAGATTAGTTGTGGTATTTCATTATCTTTGTAAGTTCATGACCCTCCTTGGTTGTTTTTACATCAAGTGTAGTGGTGAACACTTAAGAGGTGCCTAAATGGAAGCTTGTTCTTCCTACCTCCTACATGATTTCCATGATACTTAGAGGTACCTAAATGGAGACATTAATCTCCTACCTCATGCTTGAACCATAGGACCTTGTAATCTATATATTATCTAATTATTCCATATGTATACCTAAGTAACTAAACTTGATAATAACTTAATAGTTACTTGTCAAGAATATGTTACATCATCTATGACCATGCCTTTGCTACGACTCTAATGGACCTTTGAATCCATGAAATCATACAAACTCTTTTGAGTTTTAATAGTGTCAAGAACAAGAGTTGTGTGTACAAGATGATTATTTTCACTTATGTTATTTTCCATACATTTTAGACTCCGAATCTATAATCTTCCAATTTCCCCAAACTCACACACCTATGTTTTCCTCGTGTAGAAGGACTAGGTGCTCCAAACTAATCCATCCATCAAAAACCACTCGCGGGATTTCAAGTAGGAAAGCTTGCAAAAACCGTGAGTATACTTGATCCCTTTTACCCTTTACCATTTTGGGATGCAACATGTATAACATACAAATTGATACTTAAACTATTTTAAACATACTCTATCCATGCTTAACATGAAACTTTATGTGATACTTGTTATTCTCGTATGCTATGTAAACTACTTGGACGTTATATGCTCATTAACTTTGCTAGCCTCCCTTAACAATTATAGCGCTATAGGATTAACACACCGCCCGTTAGACTTGGGGTATTGTTAAGTTAAACATGTTACCACCCGCTAAACTCTTGGGATTAGGCTCTTTTAACGCGTTGTATTCTCGGGTTTGAACATATTATAGCCTCCCTTAACAATTATAGCGCTATAGGATTAACGCACCGCCCGTTAGACTTGGGGTATTTTTAAGTTAAACATGTTACCACCCGCTAAACTCTTAGGATTAGGCTCTTTTAACGGGTTGTATTCTCGGGTTTGAACATATTGTACGCCATATTTGCCTACTAGTACTCACATATTATGAATCATGTTGGATATGAGCACTTTTTATTCTATTTATGCTATGTAACCAAACTTGTATACTCGACTTTGCTTTTGCATTGAACTCTATTTTAATACATGTTGCAGGTTAATTGATGAGGTGGTGTTACAAGATGAAACAAGATTTAGGGTGGACTAGATACACACCTAGATTAAATCATCTATTTTTGTTGCTATGTTTTTGTTATGAAACAATGTTGTTATTTTATTTGAACCTTGTATGACAAATTAGTTTGAAATGAATTGGAATTAAATTAATATTGTCACATAGTGTTATGAAGTCTCTTACAATCTATGCACTTCGTCTCATCCCGATGTTTCCGCCATCGGTTGGGGTGTGACAGATTGGTATCAGAGCCATAACTATAGGGAATTAGGAAAAAGTAGGAATGCTTTGCCCTAGTCTATAGTTCTAGGAACTTTGTCTCTTATTTGTTGTTTAAAACTTATGCATTCTACCTTACGTGCTTCCTAGCAATACTTCTTGTTTGATTAAATTTATATGCCTTTCCTAAGGCTAACATGAATACACTTTTGATTTTGACAATACTCGTAACAAAAATGAGACGACGCTACCAAAATAGGCGTGAAACCCACAATTTGGTAAACGACTCTCATTCTACCTTAAACTATTTTTGCATGAAATTTCACCATTAAGCTAGGAGTGAAATCCACAACTTAATGGTAATTTCCATTTCAACTCTAGTGGACCCTGGTCAAAGTGTTGAAATTATATTTTGACACGACGAGTACTAACCACATTTGGGGTACGAAATCGTCAAGTTAGGGGTAAAACCCGCATCTCGTCGATTAAGTCCCATTCCTCGATTTTCAATCTCGCCAAAGTCCCGATTGTTTCAATCGATTAGAGACGTGTAGTAACTGGAAGGGTAAGATACCGTTAATCGCTTCTCGACGAGAGTATCTTACCTATAGGCCAATGCACGTTTTATCTAATTCGAAAGAACTTTCGACCCACTTTGGAATAGTCGAGGTTTCTCTACCCGAAACAATCCAATGATTTATTGAGCCTCTCTTTTATGTATCTCAATTTATATGTGATTTTATACTTGAACGTTCATTCATTTCAAACTTTTACTCGATTCGCTCACGTATCGCAATAAAAAAACGATAACAATCTCTTGTGAACAAACTAAATTTACTATGCTTTCATTCATTCATGTTATGCTATGTGAAATTCCTGATTATGCTATATGAGACGTTTAAACCTTTTATGCTATGTGAATAAATTTGAACCCTTTATGCTATGTGACACTCTATGCTATATGAATCATTTCATGAAAACAATTTTCTTAAACAAACATTATGATCAAGTCTCACCTATTCGTTCTTTTGAATCTTAGATGTCTTCCCGTCACTCCAAAACGTCTAAGAAGTCAAGGTCTCGTTCCAAGAAGAAGATGATGGTCTTCATGGCCAATCAAATTGCGCACATCGTCCCAAAGGTTGTTACCGAAATTCGAGCTTCCGAAACTCCGAACTCCTCCGTCGACTCTAAGGTCGAAGTACGCAAGCCCGTTTCGTTTAACTTCAAGCACATTTCGTCGTGCAACCCCAAGCCATTCACTGGAAACGTTGGGGTGACTGCCATGCTCGAGTGGTTTGATGGCATGGAGGTCACGTTCATCAACAGTGAGTGCCCCGAAGAGCTCAAAACGCGCAGTGCGACTGGGGTATTCCAAGCCCGAGCTCTCGAGTGGTGGACGAACGAAAGGAACATCCGTTCGAACGAAGAGGCTTATGCTTTGCCCTGGGGAGAAGTCAAGACCCTAATGATGGACAAATTTTGCCCCCCGCATGAGCAACAAAGGTTGGAGGAAGAATTTTGGGCTCTAAAACAAGTGGGTGATGAGAATCTAGCCTACACTACCCGTTTCAAACAACTTAGCTTCATTGTTCCTCACCTTGTTATGACCACCGAACGCAAGATAAGGAAGTACATCAATGGGTTACCTTCTAGCATGCGTGATATGATCGAGGCAGCCAAACTCAACAATATCGAAGCTGTCTACCGTTTGGCCACTTCCCTAAACAACAATCGCATTCGCAATAAACAAGCCGCAAACCCCGTTTCATCCAAGCCAGCCAACCAAATTACCCAACAGTCGACTAGCAATAGGGGGAAGAAGCGAAAGCAATCGAACCCTGTTTGCAACGCGATTGTGCCACCCGTTAACCCAAATCTCGTTGCTCCTGATAACACTCGAAAGTTGTACACTGGGATTCACCCCAAGTGTGCCACTTGTAACTATCACCATCCCCCTAATGCAACTGTCGCCGCTGTACCAATTGCAACCATTATGGGCACGATACCGCGTATTGCCGCAGCAACCAACAACAACAAGCACCACCAGCACAACAAGCACAACAAGCTCCACCTGCTCCTCAAAACGCAAGACCAGTTAGGGCTTGTTTCAAATGTGGGGATACTAATCATCTTCGTCCTCAATGCCCACAATGGAATCAAGAGCAACAGCAACCCCCTCATGGACGCGCTTTCAACCTGAACGCAAGTCAAGCACGCAATGACAATGATGTCGTTAACGGTACGTTTCTTGTTAACCATCTTTATGCTTCGATACTGTTTGATACTGGGGCGGACAAAAGCTTTGTGTCCTTAGAATTCGAATCATTGTTAAATTGCACACGCTCTAAGCTACCTAAGTCGTTTTCCATTGAATTCGCCAATGGCAAGTCCATCTTAGTCGATTCTGTTCTCCTCGATTGTCGTCTTACTCTTAACGAGCACGTTTTTACTATCGACCTCATACCCATGCAACTGGGTAGCTTCGAAGTCATCATAGGCATGGATTGGCTTCAAAAGAACCATGCTGAAATCGCTTGTCACGAGAAGTACGTTCGTTTACCCCTTCCTTTTGGCGATGTTTTGCACGTCTATGGAGACCGACCTTCAAAGGGACTGAAGTTGATGTCCTGCACATAAGCGAATAAATACTTACGCAAACAGTACTTTGCCTTTTTAGCCCACGTTGTGGAAGAAATGGGTAAGGGAAAAAGCGTAAGTGATGTTCCAGTGGTGCGCGACTTCCCTGACGTCTTTCCTGAAGATTTGCCTGGTCCTCCTCCACCTCGATCTGTTGACTTTTGTATTGACCTCGTACCTGGTGCGACTCCTGTTGCCAAAGCTCCTTATCGTCTTGCACCTTCTGAGATGCAGGAATTACCTACGCAACTTCAAGAACTCCTCGATAAGGGTTTCATTCGTCCAAGTACCTCACCTTGAGGTGCTCCTGTGCTCTTCGTCAAAAAGAAGGATGGCTCTTTCCGCATGTGCATCGAATATCGTGAGCTTAACAAACTCACCGTAAAAAATCGTTACCCTCTTCTGCGTATCGACGATCTCTTTGATCAACTTCAAGGCGCTACCTGTTTCTCCAAGATCGATCTTCGTTCTGGTTATCACCAACTTCGTGTTCTCGATGAGGACATCCCCAAAACCGCTTTTCGCACTCGCTATGGGCACTACGAGTTCGTGGTTATGCCTTTTGGCTTGACCAACACACCCGCTGTGTTCATGGATCTTATGAATCATATTTGTAAGCCCTACTTGGATCGCTTTGTGATCGTCTTCATTGATGATATTCTCATTTATTCTAAATCTCAAGCCGATCATGAACGTCATCTTCGTCTTATACTCGAGCTCTTACGTATTGAACGCTTATACGCTAAGTTCTCACGTTGACCCTTCAAAAATCGAAGCCGTGAAGAATTGGACTGCACCTAAATCTCCTCCCGAAATCCGTTCCTTCTTAGGATTGGCGGGTTATTACCGCCGATTCATCTCGAACTTTTCAAAGATCGCCGTTCCTCTCACTTCGTTGACTCAAAAAAAGAAACCTTATGCTTGGGGTCCTGAGTAAGAGGAATCTTTTCAGACCCTCAAAGATTTGCTTTGCATCGCTCCTATTCTCGCTCTTCCTGATGGGAATGATGATTTCGTGGTGTATTGTGATGCCTCAAACCGTGGTCTTGGTTGCATTCTCATGCAACGAGGCAAGGTCATCGCTTATTCCACTCGCCAACTCAAGATACATGAGAAGAATTATACTACCCACGACCTCGAGCTTGGCGCAGTTGTTTTTGCGTTAAAGATCTGGCGACACTACCTATACGGTACAAAGTGTGTGGTTTTCACTGACCATAAGAGCCTGCAACACATCTTTAACCAAAAAGAGCTTAATATGCGTCAGCGACGTTGGGTGGAATTACTTAACGACTATGACTGCGAGATTCGCTACCACCCTGGTAAAGCAAATGTCGTGGCCGATGCACTTAGTCGTAAGACTCATGTAGATTATATTCGTTGTTTTCATATCTCGAGCGATCTTCACAATTGCATTCGTGAAGCGCAATACTCGTCTATAAACGAAGGTTCCATGTCTGTAGAAATACATGGAGCTACTGAAGACCTACTCACTTCAAAATCTAATGGTCTGCTTTACTGTCGTGATCGCATCTGGGTACCAGATCGCGACAATCTTCGTGATCTCATTATGAACGAGGCACACAAATCCAAGTACTCAATTCATCCTGGTGCTGACAAGATGTACCATAATCGACGTACGTCCTATTGGTGGCCCGGTATAAAGAGAGACATTGCCTTATACGTTTCTAAGTGTCTTACCTGTTCGAAAGTTAAAGCCGAGCACCAACGACCTTCTGGTCTACTCGAACAACCTGAAATCCCCGTTTGGAAATGGGATAGCATTGCAATGGACTTCATAACTAAACTCCCTCGTACACCTTCTGGTCACGATAGTATTTGGGTAATTATCGATCGTTTAACCAAGTCCGCTCAATTCATCCCTATTCGCGAAGATTTCAAGGTTGAACGACTTGCTCGCATCTATACTGACGAAGTCATACGCCGTCATGGTATACCTCTCGACATCATTTCTGATCGTGATGGTCGATTTACTTCGTGTCTCTGGCAAACTTTCCAGTCTGCTATGGGTACTCATTTGAATCTCAGTACGGCCTTTCATCCCCAAACGGATGGACAGACGGAACGTACTATCCAAACCCTAGAGGACATGCTCCGTTCTTGTGTCATCGACTTTGGTGGTAGTTGGGATGTGCATTTACCTTTGATCGAGTTCTCGTACAATAATAGCTACCACTCCAGTATTCAAATGGCTCCATTCGAGGCATTGTATGGTCGCAAATGCTGATCTCCTTTAAGCTGGCACGAGATTGGTGACAAACAATTTACTGGCCCAGAAATCATACAAGAAGCAACGGATAAGATTCTCCAAATCCGTGATAACCTACTCAAGGCTCGAAGTCGTCAAAAGAGCTATGCTGACAAGGGACGCAAACCAATGGAATTTAACGTTGAGGACCTTGTTTTACTCAAGGTGTCTCCTTGGAAAGGAGTGGTTCGGTTTGGTAAAAAGGGAAAACTTGCCCCTCGCTATGTTGGTCCTTTCAAGATACTCGAAAGGATTGGTAAGGTGGCTTATCGACTCGATTTACCCCAAGAACTCAACAACGTTCATCCAACATTTCACGTCTCAAATCTAAAGAAATGTCTCACTGAAGAAGGACTTCAAGTTCCTCTCGAAGATCTCCAAATAAACGACACTTTGCATTTTGTGGAAAAACCCGTCGAAATCATGGATCAAGGAGTCAAGTTGTTAAGGCGCAGTAAAATTCCTATCGTCAAGGTTCGATGGGAAGGGAAACGTGGCGCCGAATTCACTTGGGAACTAAAGAGTGACATGAAGACGAAGTATCCACATATTTTCCCTGCATCTTCCTAAATTTCGGGACGAAATTCCCTAAAGGAGGGGAGACTGTAACGCTCCGCTTTTTCTCACTTTCTTATTTTAGCAAGTCGTGTTGTACCTTCTATATTTAGACACTTGTACTCTCTTTGTAATCTACTTTCGTTTCATTTGTAATTCGAGACTATTGATCATAATGAAAACGAAGCTATTTTATTCATGTTTGTGTTAGACTTATGTGCAATGTTCACGTTTAAACGATATATTATCATAGACTCCCGGTTCGTTATTATGCTCAATGCTCGTTAAACTAGTTGAAACTCGTAAAATAGTGAAACTCGAAAGTTTCGTGAAATGAATAATCGTTTAAAGATTTTTATTCGTTATAAATAATTATTCAAATTATTTAAATTAATTAAATTAATTAATTTTGGTTATTTAAAAAGTTTATTTTTATAGTAATCTAGTTAGACTCGTTAGATTTTAAAGTTAGTAAACTAACCTAGTTAGTTTAATCTATATAGTTCTTTTTTTTTTTTTTTATAAAACATAACTTGGTTAGTTTAAGTTAAGGGGTTATTTGAGTAAATAACTTAAACTTCAACTACAGGGACTGTTTTGTAATATTCTAAAAGTATATATACTTGTAGGGACTATTTGTGTCATTCCTGGAAGTTTCATGTGCTGAAACAAAAAGTAATTAATTCAAAAAAAAAAAAAAATAGATGTTGACCACGGGACTCGAACCCGGGTCACTCATCTCACACACACAAGTGGTAACCAACTGAGCTGCTGTAACAACCCTCGGTAAAACCAACACCCTTATAATATTTCCGATCCTTTATTATATCTTAAATTGTCCTAATATGTCTTATATTATATTCCGTATGTGAAAACCGAGCCCAAAATAGATTATAACATATAAAAGAAAATAAAATTCTGAAAATATGAGTTGAGGCGGGCCGCATAAACCCACCCCACACATTTACGCGGGCCGTATGGAAGTGTTGATGGACTCCGCTGAATCCTTTAGTTCAAGCGGGCCGCATAAGACCTCGTCTAAGTTGACGCGGGCCGCGCGGACTCATAACACGCGATCGCACCAGAAGCCGACACGTGTCGTAATCGTGTCAAGCCTAGTGGCGACTCAGCTAAGCTATAGTGTTGACTGGTGTTGACGCGGGCCGCGTAAGGTTACCTTGTCTTTCACGCGGGCCGCGACAGGATGCAATATCACAACTATAAATAGCAGGCATCAGTTTTCAGTTTCCGTCGCTCATTCTCAAATCTCATTCACGAATTCTGAAGTTATAGACATAATATTTTGGGTATTATACCCCTAATTAGCGAGGTTCTGCTCCGTTGTAAGTATTGTAACCCCAGTTTCGTAACAGTTACGCTGCCCAATTGATTTAGGGTTCCGTAACAACTGTCGTGGTTCTGCCCGACGTAGTTGTTAGAATGCCGTCTCGGGGAGGGTATTATTAATAATTTCAAAGGGTTATGGTACTAATCAATGTACATTTGTATAAATTATAGATTATATCCAGGAAACCCTTACGAAAAGCCTAAGACAGCAAAGTGAGTTTATCCTCCTTTTGTTAATATTTTTGGTAATGTTTTACCAAATCTTAAATGTTTTACTATGAAAATTAGCAGTAATTGAGTCTTTGTAGTTATTCAATTACTGCCGGTATGTTGGGGTTTTGTATACAAAATTTTGTACTACTTGCGAGTAGTAAGTCGGGATGACAATACGTTACCATTGGACAATGAGTTAGCCAATGGGTAATATGACCCACAAGTCAGGATTGATAATACCAAATGGAGTAATTGTGTAGACATAAACAAAGTGATCACTCTCAATACTGTTCACTGTGACTTTAAACTTGATTAAATTGGGATTCACTCACCAGTATTTCCCGCTGACAAATATTTTTAAAACATGTTTCAGGTAACCCAATGTGACAGCCAATTAGTAAAAAGCCAGCTGGAGAGCACTGAAGGCTTGGGAAAATGTGGCTATAAAAGTTATCTAATAAACGATGTTTTAAATTCAATAAAATAGGGTTTGTCCCTAATAAATGTATTGTAATAACAAAACTTGGGTTTTACCCATGTGATTATTAATATAAAATGAGGTGGTTTTACTCTGATAATCATTTCCTAACTATGGTCCTGATGTAAATTCCGCTGCAAGACTAAATAAAACTGATACCACCAAACTCTGTGATCACGTCCGCCCATTCCCGAGGATCAGGGATCGGGGGTTGTGACAGCTGCGCCTTGCTTTCAAACATAACCCGGTCCAAAATTGATTTAAGCACTCATTTAAACTACCAGATCAGCGCAAACAGCCTTGAGCAGACGCGAATTTAGGCGCGTTTTTTGTGTTTTTCTTATGTTTAAACTTACTTTTAACATTAATTAACCCACTACCAACTAACCTAATCACTCCCTATAAATACAAGACCTTCCCCAAGCTCTTTTCACTTTGCAAACACAATCAAATCACTCTAAATCACTCTCAAATCATCAAAAACGCAGCTGCAAATTAGTGTTCGAGCAGATTCATCCTACTTCACAAAAATGAGCATATCTCACTCGTTTCTTATCCGTTTTGCCTCATTCTTTTTCTTATGTGCTTGGATTTTCCTTAGCTTCGATTCCATGGGTATTTCACATTAAATAAGTCCCTGGAACTCCGGCAAAAAGGCTCCAAAGTCCACTGATTGTTTTTGTTTTCTTGTAATCTTTGTTAAACTTAACAAAACTTGAGTTTTCTCATCTCAAACCTATGTCCTAATGCTTATAACCTCATCTATGGTTAGTTAGGCTTAAAATCAAGGTTGAGACATGTTAAATCAGAGGTTAAAACCTCACAAACATTCTGTTTTAGTTAGGGTTTTACCCACAAGAAGTGTTCAAGCTTGAAGCTTGAATGTAAGTGTGATTGTTAGACTAGCTTGGGCTATCTTTCATAAAAATCCACTCACTTCTTGATGCTTTCTCATAGATTAGTTGTGGTATTTCATTATCTTTGTAAGTTCAAGACCCTCCTTGGTTGTTTTTACATCAAGTGTACTGGTGAACACTTAAGAGGTGCCTAAATGGAAGCTTGTTCTTCCTACCTCCTACATGATTTCCATGATTCTTAGAGGTACCTAAATGGAGACATTAATCTCCTACCTCATGCTTGAACCATAGGACCTTGTAATCTATATATTATCTAATTATTCCATATGTATACCTAAGTAACTAAACTTGATAATAACTTAATAGTTACTTGTCAAGAATATGTTACATCATCTATGAACATGCCCTTTCTACGACTCTAATGGACCTTTGAATCCATGAAATCATACAAACTCTTTTGAGTTTTAATAGTGTCAAGAACAAGAGTTGTGTGTACAAGATGATTATTTTCACTTATGTTATTTTCCATACATTTTAGACTCTGAATCTATAATCTTCCGATTTTCCCAAACTCACACACCTATGTTTTCCTCGTGTAGAAGGACTAGGTGCTCCAAACTAATCCATTCATCAAAAACCACTCGCGGGATTTCAAGTAGGAAAGCTTGCAAAAACCGTGAGTATACTCGATCCCTTTTACCCTTTACCATTTTGGGATGCAACATGTATAACATACAAATTGATACTTAAACTATTTTAAACATACTCTATCCATGCTTAACATGAAACTTTATGTGATACTTGTTATTCTCGTATGCTATGTAAACTACTTGGACGTTATATGCTCATTAACTTTGCTAGCCTCCCTTAACAATTATAGCACTATAGGATTAACGCACCACCCGTTAGACTTGGGGTATTGTTAAGTTAAACATGTTACCACCCGCTAAACTCTTGGGATTAGGCTCTTTTAACACGTATTCTCGGCTTTGAACATATTGTACACCATATTTGCATACTAGTACTCACATATTATGAATCATGTTTGATATGAGCACTTTTTATTCTATTTATGCTATGTAACCAAACTTGTATACTCGCCTTTGCTTTTGCATTGAACTCTATTTTAATACATGTTGCAGGTTAATTGATGAGGTGGTGTTACAAGATGAAACAAGATTTAGGGTGGACTAGATACACACCTAGATTAAATCATATATTTTTGTTGCTATGTTTTTGTTATGAAACAATGTTGTTATTTTATTTGAACCTTGTATGACAAATTAGTTTGAAATGAATTGGAATTAAATTAATATTGTCACATAGTGTTATGAAGTCTCTTACAATCTACGCACTTCGTCTCATCCCGATGTTTCCGCCATCGGTTGGGGTGTGACATTTATTTTGAGATATTCTTCTGTATTTCTTGGCAAAGGATAACCTTGAACAGATGGGAGTTTCCTCTTTTCAGGGTCATCTTTAGAGTAGAAGGATTTGATTTCCTCCCTGTCTGCTGGAAGATCTAGAGGATATTGTACTCCTGCAGGGACAATGGCAGTGTTTTCATTGAAGGCTTGAACTGAAGATAATGGAACAGGGTTTGGAATGGTGACAAGGGACAATGGTTGTGTAGATATTAGAGTTGGGGAAGTGTCATCTCCCAATACAATGTTTGTTGTCCTTATCCTTTTATGCTTTGGAGAAGTAGGTGGTGTATTTGTGGGTTGAGTGGCAGTGATTGAAGTAGTGGGTATCTGACAAACAGCTGTTGAAACAACTGGTGTTTCAACCACTGTTGTCACTACAACAGTTGATGTGTCAACTGTTGTCTTCTGCTTTTTTGGCTGGTGGTTTATGTGGTGGTGATATTGTTTTTGGTATGGCAGTGGATTGAGTGTGGGTTGATGTAGTAGTGGTGGCAGTTATTGAGATAACATTTGTTGAAACCACTGAAGTACCAACAACTGTTGATACAACAAGTGTTTTAACATCTGTTGGTTTGGAGGTTTGATGAGAGGAACTTTTGGGGATTTGAGGAGTTTGATTGGTGGTTTTGGAAGGTGTGGTTTTAGGTTGGCTTACTTTTCTGGTAGGCTGTCTTCTTTTAGGTTTAGAAGTACCCTGCTCTTCTTTTTCCATCAAAACTTTCTTCTCCTGAGCAAACCTTTTTGACCTTTTATTTCCATTGACTCTTTCATGTTTGCTTTTGGTTCAGCAAATGCATTTTGAGTCTCATCAACTTTTTTAGAACCATCTGGCCTTGGGATTTCTACCACAAGTTTGGACATTGGATCTGGTGGCATGTATAAACCATCTTCTTTTCCCTTCTTCCCTTTAGTTTTCTCCCCCATTTTTGGCATCATCAGGATTTTCAACATAGATGATTAAAGGAGGAGCAGTGCCAGTGGTTTGAAGCAGATGAGCTTTAATGGCTTTGATATCTGCTTGAGTATCTTTGTACCTAGCTTCCATGACATTTCTGACCATTTGAAGTTGAATTTCATGCTGTTGATCTGCATATTGTCTTTGTTTGTGAAGCAAAGGTTGAAACAGATGCCATAGCTCAGCAGGGGATGGAGCAGATGTTGTAGATGGCGCAACACCTTTTGAGCTTGTAACAACTGTTGCAACATAGTTTTGATTTCTGCAACAGATGTGTCAAGTTTATCAACCCTCTCCGTCAATTCTTTGTATTTAAAACCATCACCCAAGTTAATGGGATCATCTGATTTCCCACCAGTGGTGGTTGTATCAGCGGTTGACTTAGGAAAAGTTTCCCAAAAATCATCCACTTGTTCTCGGTACTAGGGACTTCTTTCTTCAGCAGAGGTTACCATTTTAAGGTCACCAGTGTATAATGGAAACACACCAGTGGACACTATGGTACCCAAAGAATAAATTGTCTTCAAGGGAGTCTCACTAATGAAACTACTGTCCAGGTGTAAACCAGTGGGTTCAACACCTGTAGTAGCTGCTCCACTTGAACTACTGACAGGAATTACTTGTAATTCCTGCAGTGTAGCCTCCTCAACTGTTGGTGGGTTAGCAGAGATAGAGACACCAGACTCAGTCACTTGTTGTGGTATATTCTCATTGACAGGTGATTGAGAAGAACTGATTTGTGTCTGGGCTATATCAAGTGCATCCAATAGAGGTATCATTGATGATGGGAGTTATGCAGTGAGGATAGGGGTAGAAAGAGAATTTGCCCTGGGAGCTAGGCTGTGGAAGATAGATTCAAGTGAATCAATTGCTTCATATTGTGGTGTCCCTGTTGATACAACCTGATCCTGTTGAGAGGATGCAGGAGGAGTTTTAGGCTCAGGTTGAGATCTTTCTTCCATCTGCTGTGAGGAAGTAGCAGCAGTGGTTTCAGGTGACTTTTGTGTTGTCATAGGTGTTACCTTTGGGATCTCATCTTACAGAGTCACCTTTTTGGTGGGTTTGGGGGATTTTTGGTGTGGGTTTCACAGCAGGGGTTATGCTGCTGTGATCACCAGGAGCAGTGGGCTCAACAGCAGGGGCCTGAGGAGTAGTTGTTGCTGCTAAATTCTACTCAGGTACCTCTGTTTGTGTTTTTGAAGGTTTTGACAACCTTGTGAATGTTTCAGAAGTTAGGCTGTATTTGAATAGGATTTCCTTGGATAAGCACATGTGCATTATCCTTTGAAAATTTCTTTTGAAGATAAAAACTTAAAAACCTTGGAAACAATAAAAATGATTTTTTATTAATATTCTTAACCATATAATTGAAAATCTCCTGAGAGTAGTTAAAATTTTCTTCAGCCATGATAATATAGCCCAGGTATTGGATTTTCAATGGTATTTCATTAAAAGCTGTTGTTTTATTTGACACACACATGAGGAGGGTATGGAATAAAAATCTCATGGTAGATGGAAAACTGCCCTTTTGTAAAGTATCCTTTTTCATTTCTTCTTCATACCCTCTCTCATTGAAATCAGTTTGGTACTCTGTTTTTGGGAAATAGCTTTTACCTGTAAGATCATTGATTTCAAAAACCTCTGAAATGGTTTGAGGTGTGATGGTAACTGGAATTCCCCTTATTGATGAAGTAATAGCTAAGGTCTTTTTGTCCTTAGTTTCAAGCTTTGCATTTTTCCAGAACTCTCGTTGGGTATCCAGGTAGATGGTTTCATTGCAGGTCAACAAAGTTTTGTACTTTGAAGATGAAAGTGCATCAATCACGGAATGAAAATATGTGTTTTGACTTATTTTTGCAAGTGTACACAGGTAGTTATGATGGGTTTTGAATGGAAGATCCATGATGAATCGAAGGTGGTTAAGAACGAAGGAAGAAGATGAGTGATTTGAGAGAATTTGGTGAAAACTGCTTTTGAAAGGAATTTTGAATTCGACTCGACAGTGAAAACCCTGTTTGGGGTTTTGATCAGGGTTTTATAGATGGAAAAAGTGAATGCTGACGTGACAGCGGTTACAAAAGATCATTTGCCAAGTACTGTCCACGTGATAACCTCTAATGAATAATGGATGACAGTTGTTAGGAAACCACTGATGAATCAATATCAGTGGTTTACGGTGCTGAAAATGAAAACAGTGGCTGACTATAACTATCAGTGGATAGCCTATCAGTGGATTAAAACACTGAGGTTTAACAACAGTGATTAACAAATAAAATGAGAAAACAGAGGTTGACTTTCAGCAGTGGATAATATTCAGCAGAACAGATGTTTGAAACAAACAGTGGTTATGGAAGACTTTTAAGGATTTAATGAAAATTTTCATTTTTAGCTAGTTTTAAGGATGAATTTTTGATTTTCTGAAAACATTTTAATGCTTTTTATTCATAGAAAAACAGGATTTTTCCTGTGATTCCATGTTCAGCATGCCAATCCTAGAGATCAAGCTTTTAAAGGTAGATATGTCTAAAGCCTTTGTTAGCACATCTGCCAGCTGATCTTTAGTTGGAACATGGTGCAGAGAAATCAAACCTTTTTCATAGCAATCCCTCACATATTGATGTCTGATATCAATGTGCTTGGTAGTTGAATGTGAAACTTGATTTTTGATGATATTTTCTGCTGCCTGACTGTCAACATGAGTGATGTCTTTAAGGCAGTGATACCAAAATCCAGCAGTTGATTTTGAAGCCATAGCAGTTGGGCTGTACAGCTTGCAGCAGCAATATACTCTTCCTCAGTAGTGGATGTTGAAACAGCTGCTTCCTTTTTGCTTTGCCAAGACACTAAGCAAATGCCTAGGAATTTGCTTTTTGCTTTTCCTTCAACCTCCACAAAACTCTATTTTAACCCAACAGTGTTTTAAACCACCGTTTTAACCCAACAACAGTTTCAACCATAGTTTTCTCCACAACAAATACATTTAACCCAACTGTGGTTTCAAACATCTGTTTTCCTCCATCTGTTGACCAAAGTCAATAGATGTATCAACTATTGTTTTATTTTCAAGCATGTTCCTTCTCCAAAAAACAATATTTTAACCCAACAGTCTTTTCAATCCCCTTCAACCTCCACAAAACACTATTTAAACCCAACAATGGTTTTAAACCACCGTTTTAACCAAACAGCGGTTTCAACCACAGTTTTCTCCAAAACACTCTACTTTATCTCAACAGTAGTTCCAAACATCTGTTTTCATCCATTTGTTGACCAAAGTCAACAGATGTATCAACCACTGTTTTATTTTCAAACATCTGTTCCCAATAACAAAGCTTTGATCATTTAAACAGACCTTTGCCAATATTACAAGCTTTTACACTCTCAAACCTAAATTTTATTTACTTAATTTAAATAACAAACATGGTTAATAATTTTAACACAACTAATTATATAAAAACTACAAGTGTCAAACAGAGGTAACTATATAATAAACAAAGTTCAAAACAACAAACAACAATCAATAGAATACAACATACTAATTCCTAATCAATGGGCGAAACATCATACAAAGTTCATCCATCTGTTGACCCAAGTCAACAGATGTATCAACCACTGTTTTATTTTCAAACATCTGTTCCCAATAACAGAGCTTTGATCATTTAAACAGACATTTGCCAATATTACAAGCTTTTACACTCTCAAACATAAATATTCATTTACTTAATTTAAATAACAAACATGGTTAATAATTTTAACACAATTAATTATATAAAAACTACAAGTATCAAAACAGCAAACAAAATTCAATAAAATACAGCATACTAATTCCTAATAAATGGGTGAAACAGTAGTCTCGATAAGTAAAGCTCCTTTCGGACTATTGTAGTTGTCAACATGTTGGAGGTATTTCAGAAGTTTGTTGCTCAGATCAACTTCAACCATATCCCCCCAGATGCTTGTTATCAGCCACTTGTTGTCTTCAATTATATTAGTCCTTCGGCGCCTATCTACATAATCAACTACAAGAGGATTATTGAAAACAAACACCTTCATCCAGCCTTCTTCTTCATATCTGAGCAAATCATCAGTTAGCTCAGCAGACTTTCCAATAACAATCAAATGCAGCCTCTTTGCGATGGTCAAAAATGCCCTTGGCAAGGATTGACTACAATACTCTCTGGAAAACGAAGCATTCTGAAAGTCTCACTCAGAACATCAAAAGCAACGATGTTCCTCTCACCTAGTGGATACCAATAATTTGAAACCATAAAATATATGGTTTTATTGTGACAACCCTCACAATTACAGGTATCCGTACAATTAATTAATTTTAATTATGTGCTTAATGACTGTGCTTGATTACAACTGACAACTTAAACTGCTTTATGATTTTTGCATCATACATACACATGCATCACATTTCATACCGTCACTCCATTTATTACATACAAAACATTAGTTACATACTTGATGCACAAAGCTCAGTTAGCACACTGAACGGATAATTCGGAAACATGCTGACAATGCCAGCACATAGACATACAGTGTTTTTGAGGCCCAGTATTGTCATGGCCCCCGACCCGGTTTAACCCGTTTCAGGAGCCGCGGGACAGAAAATCCCGTGGTATTTATTTAACAGCGGAAGTTTCTTCAGGATCATTTTAAAAACTGAAATATTTCCCGATTATTTTATTTCACAATTCAGAATAAAACCTGATAATTTACAATCTTGAGATTTCACAAAGAAATCTTTTATTTTACAAAACATGTTTCTTTATTTTATACTGAGCCACTTCCTTAAGCTGATAGTGCTTCGCGGCACTTTTCCTGGATCACAACAGATCACCTGAAACATGTTTGAAAAAGGTTTTGTCAGCGGGAAATACTGAGTGAATCATTCATTTTACTAAAAATGACCTGTTTGTTATAATTTACAGTATTAAGAGCGATTACAATGTTTCTATCTTTTGAATTAACTGACCCAGTTGTCACTTGACCGGACTTTGTGACTGTGGACATATCACTTGCTGGGTCCGTTCACCCACAAGTGATAAATAATTAGTAGCTATGTGCACATCCCCCCACATACTGGCAGTAATTTCAGATTACATAGACTTAATCCCTGTAATTATAACCTTTGAAAATAAACATGCTTTTGTAAAGTAATTTGATAAAAAGAGAATGACTCACATTGCAGATTTAATTATGAACAGAGCTTAGCCTACTGATTAGCCTTGATAACCTAGTTTAAATAATCAAGCACACAAACTAGGCTAGTAACTTAATACAACATTTACGACAACTCACGAGATTAAAACCTTCACAACGAATGACAAAGTGCGATACTTAAACATCCATCGATTTAACGACGAATGACAAAGCATAAACCCTAATGTGGGCAGCACTTAAACATCCATTGGATAGTTTAATCGATCGGACATTGAATCGTAGCAGCGATCGAGTTATTACCCTGAATTGTGGCAGCACTTCGTGATCAGTGTGTGTTTTTGTAGTAAACAGTGTCTAACTTTGTGTACGTAAAGAATTTTAACGTCGAACTGAAGCCATGAATCAAGTCCCAAGCCCCTGTATTTATACCCTAAATTTGCATCTCCCGCGTGTCGCGACAGAATACATGGTCCCTGTCGCGACTCGCCTGTGGTGTCAAGGTAGAGTAGGGTAGGCTTGTCACTGGTATAGGCCTGCTGAGTTGGTAGTTCGAGAATTTTAAATCTAGACAACGCATTTTAAAGATAATCGTCAATTAGGGTTACCCCCCCCTTGAGTTTTAGGGGCCCTAATCCTGATTTCAAATGTTCTGAAAATTTTAGGGATTATGCAGAATCACTTGGGTTTCTCAATTAGGGTTTCCTATTGGATAATTTAATTAAATTAAATATGAATTTTGATGAGAGTTGTTACATTCTCCCTACCTTAATAAAAATCTCGTCCTCGAGATTTATTGGAATAAATGAGGATACTTTCGCTTCATTTCTGATTCCAGCTCCCAAGTGTATTCAGCTCCTCTTTTGAATCCCATCTAACTTTGACTAAAACTAGTCGTTTATGTTTGAGAAACTTGATCTTTCGATCCTCAATTTGAAGAGGTTTCTCAACAAATTTCAGCTTTTCGTTTACCTCTATATCTCGAAGAGGTACTACCAGTGATTCATCTGATAAGCATTTCTTGAGATTGGATACATGAAATACATCATGTACTCCAGCTAATTCTTCTGGTAATTGTAAACGATAAGCAACTGGTCCTATACGTTGGATCACAGAAAATGGTCCTACGTACCTTGGACTTAGCTTTCCTTTCTTTCCGAATCTAACTACTCCTTTCCAAGGAGAAACTTTTAATAGTACTTTGTCTCCCACTTGGAATTCAAGTGGCTTGAGTCGATTATCTGCATAACTCTTCTGACGATCACGAGCCATCTTCAGTCTTTCCTTGATTTGAGTAATCTTATCAGTCGTCTCTTGCACTATTTCAGGACCTGATAATTGACTTTCTCCTATTTCTGCCCAACAAACTGGAGTTATGCACTTTCTTCCATATAGTGCTTCAAATGGGGCAGTTTCAATGCTTGATTGATAACTATTATTATAGGAGAATTCAATTAATGGTAAATGATCATCCCAGTTTCCACCAAAATCTATTACACATGCTCTAAGCATGTCTTCTAGAGTTTGGATCGTCCTTTCACTTTGTCCGTCTGTTTGGGGATGATATGCAGTACTCGGATTTAGTCGAGTTCCCATAGCTTGCTGGAAACTTTTCCAAAAATGAGAAGTGAAACGACTATCCCTATCTGATACAATGGAGAGTGGAACTCCATGTAGAGATACGACTTCATCCACATACAACTTTGCCAATCTTTCCATAGTAAAGGTTTCTTTCATAAGCAGAAAGTGAGCTGATTTGGTTAATCGATCCACAATTACCCAAATCGCATCATTACCTTTTCTTGTTTTGGGTAACTTAGTAACAAAATCCATTGTTATAAGTTCCCATTTCCATAAAGGCATTTCTAATTGTTGTAGTAACCCTGAAGGTTTCTGATGTTCTGCCTTAACTTGTGAACAAGTGAGACATTTAGAAACATATCGTGCTATATCCTTTTTCATTCCTATCCACCAGAAGTTCTTTCTTAAATCTTGGTACATCTTATTGTTTCCTGGGTGCATAGTATACCTAGATTTATGGGCTTCTTCTAAAATCTTAGGTCTTAAGTCTCCTTGCTTAGGTACCCAAATTCTACTTTTGTGGAATCTCCAAATTCCATCTGCTCCTTGTTCTAATTCCTTTATACGTCCTTTCATTCCTTCAGCATCATCCTTGATTGCTGTAGCTTGAACATTTTTCAATTGTTCCATTAAATCTATTTGTAGATTTAATCTGAGAGCACGAACCCGTCGTTGTTTCTCATAATACTTACGACTTAAGGCATCTGCAACTACATTCGCCTTTCCTTCGTGATACTGAATATCACAGTCGTAGTCACTTAGGATTTCCATCCATCTCCTTTGCCTCATGTTTAACTCTTTTTGCCCAAATATATATCTTAAACTTTTATGATCTGTATAAACAGTAAATTTACTTCCATACAGATAATGTCTCCAAATCTTAAGGGCAAAAATTACGGTTCCTAATTCTAAATCATGAGTCGTATAATTTTCTTCGTGCTTTTTCAATTGCCTTGAAGCATATGCAATCACCTTTTTGCGTTGCATAAGCACACATCCATATCCTAGTTTTGAAGCATCACAATATACTTCAAAATCTTCAGTTCCTTCTGGTAAGGCTAAGATTGGTGCATTTGTTAATTTCTGCTTTAATATTCTAAATGCTTCTTCTTGTTTAGGTCCCCATTCAAACTTAACGGCTTTACAGGTTAGCTTAGTTAATGGTACAGCTATCTTGGAAAAATCCTTAATAAACTGTCTATAGTACCCAGCTAAACCTATAAAACTTCTTATTTCCATTGCTGTTTGTGGAACCTTCCAATTGGTAATTGCCTCTATCTTAGCAGGATCTACGTGAATACCTTCGTGATTCACCATGTGTCCTAGGAATTGCACTTCTTTTAACCAAAATTCACATTTTGAGAATTTGGCATAAAGCTTTTCTTTTCTTAACAAAGTTAAGAGTGCATGAAGGTGTTCACAATGCTCTGTCTGACTTTTGGAATAAATAAGTATATCGTCTATAAAAACAATTACAAATTTATCCAAATATGGTTTACAGATCCTATTCATCATGTCCATGAATGCAGCAGGTGCATTCGTTAACCCAAAGGGCATGACTGTAAACTCGTAATGACCATACCTAGTTCTAAAAGCAGTCTTAGGTATGTCCTCTTCTTGTACCTTCAATTGATGATATCCGGGGCGTAAATCTATCTTAGAAAAATATCTAGCTCCTTGAAGTTGATCGAATAGATCATCAATCCTAGGTAATGGGTATCGATTCTTAATTGTAACCTTATTCAATTCTCTATAATCGATACACATTCTCATTGAACCATCCTTCTTCTTTACAAACAACACTGGCGCTCCCCAAGGGGATGAACTAGGTTGTATGAATCCTTTACTTAGTAATTCATCTAATTGCTTTTTCAGTTCTAACATTTCTGTGGGTGCTAACCGATAAGGTGCCTTGGCTATCGGTGTAATTCCTGGAATTAGATGAATCCTAAATTCTACTTCCCTATCTGGGGGTAATCCCGGTAACTCTTCTGGAAATATATCCAGATATTCTGAGACTACAGGAATTTCCTTAAGTTCTTTACCCTTAGTACTAATGATTACTGAAATCATATATACTATTCCTTGTTTTCGTTCATAATTAGCAACTTTCATTACTGATATGAACTTCATGGGCTTACATGGTTTATCTCCTGTAATCCTAATTACTTCTCCGGTGGGTGATTGAATTTCTATGGAATTCTGATCACAAAGAGCACATTTTTGATCAAAAAGAGCTTAACATGAGGCAAAGACGCTGGGTTGAATTGTTGAACGACTACGATTGTGAGATCAAGTATCACTCGGGAAAGGCGAATGTAGTCGCCGAAGCCTTGAGTCGGAAGGAAAGGATTAAGCCCATAAGGGTTAGGGCTTTGGAAATGATTGTTCAGACGGACCTCACGTTGCGCATTCGTACTGCACAAAAGGGAAGCTCTTAAAAGGGAGAATCTTGAGAACGAGTATCTCCGGGGAATGGATAAGAAATTAGTACCAAAGGAGGATGGAACGTTATATTTCTTGGGAAGAATTTGGGTTCCTTTCTTTGGTGGATTGAGAGAAGTTATTTTTGACGAAGCTCACAAGTCACGGTACTCGATCCATCCAGGATCGGATAAGATGTACCAAGATCTAAAGGATTTTTATTGGTGACCGAGGATGAAAGGCGACGTTGCTATATATGTTGGCAAATGTTTGACTTGCGCCAAGGTAAAGGCCGAATATCAGAAACCTTTAGGCCTCTTGCAACAACCTGAAATACCTCAATGGAAGTTGGAATAGATTTCCATGGATTTTATAACAAAATTGCCAAGGATGCCCAGAGGTCATGATACGATCTGGGTAATTGTAGACCGCTTAACAAAATCAGCACACTTTTTGCCAATCAAGGAAAAAGACAACACGAGCAAACTTACCGAGATCTACCTGAGAGAGATTGTTGCACGTCATGGAGTGCCTCTCTCAATCATCTCTGATAGAGATGGAAGATTCGTGTCAAGGATTTGGCAATCCTTTCAAGAAGCCTTTGGCTCTCAGTTGAACCTGAGTACTGCTTTTCACCCACAAACAGACGGACAGAGCAAACGAACGATTCAAACGTTAGAAGACATGTTGCGAGCTTGCGTAATGGATTTAGGTGGAAGTTGGGATACTCACCTACCACTGGTTGAATTTTCATACAATAACAGTTATCATGAAAGTATTCAAGCCGCACCGTTCGAAGCTCTCTATGGGCGAAAGTGTCGATCACCCTTATGCTGGGCTGATGCGGGTGATAGACAGCTTGTTAGCCCAGAATTGGTCCAGGAAACAACAGACAAGATTTTACAAATCCGAGAACGCATCAAAGCGGCTCGCGATCGACAAAAGTGTTATGCGGACCGAAGAAGGAAATCTCTGGAATTTGAGGTGGGAGATATGGTATTGTTGAAGGTTTCACCCTGGAAGGGTGTGGCACGCTTCGGGAAGTGTGGGAAGTTGAACCCCAGATACGTTGGTCCATTCAGAATCCTGGAACGGATTGGTCTCGTAGCATACAAGTTGGATTTACCTGCTGAACTAAATGGCGTTCATGATACATTTCATGTATCAAACCTAAAAAAGAGTCCAACTCAGGAAATCGTGGTCATTCCTACAGAAGAAATTCATGTTGACGACACAGTCCACTTTATTGAAGAACCGGTTGAGGTTACGGATTGGAAGGTTAACAAAACACGCAGGAGTAGTGTCCAGCTCGTCAAGGTTCGATGGAATACACGACATGGCCCAGAATTCACATGGGAACGTGAGGATCATATGAAGGCCAAGTACCCACATTTATTCCCCAAGACCCCTGAAACTAGAAGCAGAACCTAAAATTTCGGGACGAAATTTTCTTAACGGGGGGAGAATGTGACAACCCTCACAATTACAGGTATCCGTAAAATTAATTAATTTTAATTATGTGCTTAATGATTATACTTGATTACAACTGACAACTTAAACTGCTTTATGATTTTTGCATCATACATACACATGCATCACATTTCATACCGTCACTCCATTTATTACATACAAAACATTAGTGACATACTTGATGCACAAAGCTCAGTTAGCACACTGAACGGATAATTCGAAAACATGCTGACAATGCCAGCACATAGACAGACAGTGTTTTTGAGGCCCAGTATGGGCCAGGGACAATGTACGACACTAGTATGGAGTGTAGGGAAGTGAGGACCATAAAACTGCGTCACTAGGTGATAGTTAAAGTGCCGGGAAGTGCCTAAAACACACTTTAAGTGCAGAATTATGCATTTTCAGCAAAAATTCAGCATTTAACATGCTAGTAAAATGTCAAAAATATGGCAGAATGGTCCTGTATGCTTTCCTAAGTGTCGGAAATTAAAAGTGTTACAAAAATATATATAAAAGACACTTTACGGAATAATTAAACACTTTAACGGAACGATATCTAACCGAACAACCGGACATTACCCGGGACACTAAATTTTTGTCAAATACATTGTTTAATTATTTTTGGCTAGTCATGATCCCCGTTCACCATAACACCCACTAATTTCTCTAGTAAATATCATATGTAAACATATACTTGGATTCTAACTTACAATTACCAACTATCATCACAAAGTTACATCCACCCCCCCCCCCAACCGAATTCGGTCCCAAGTGGACCCACAAATCATCCCCACCATACTTCACATCTTCTCTTGGATTTAATTTCAATTTTATATTAGATTGTTACTTGTTGAGTTGAACATGATATTTGAATTAATCTTTAAAAGCATGGTGCATTAGATTACAACATCACTTCTCAAAATTCACTCTCTCACTCACTCTCTCACTCACTCTCTCTACTTCCTCTCGGCTCACATACAACTGCCACCATCACCACCATATCAACATCATCTCCTTCCATTTTCAAGTTTCATTCAAGTCTAGAAGGTGATTCAAGGAAGCTTGCAACTTATGGAACTTCAAGGAGCTTCTTTCACTTGCTTTTCACTATCATCTTCTTCATCTTTTCACTAGAGATTCTTCCCTAGCCTTGTGCTAGTTGTAAGTCTTTGATCTACCCTAGTTTACTTCCATTTTTAGTAGTTAAAAGTCATGTTATATTGAGTATGCTTAAAACACCAAGAACAAGAACTAAAAATATGAACATGAAGCTTTACATAAAAGTTTACATAAAGATGAAACATGAAGATGAAATGTTGTTGTAGTGAACATGTTGTTGATTGTATAATGATTCTTGGTTGTGTGATGTTAATCACCATATGGATCTTGTTAAATAATACTTAGAAATATGATTTAACAAGATTGGAAAGTGGTTATGTGCTACATAAAATAACCACTTTCTAGTTAAATATGAACTTGAAAGAAATTATTTTTCTTGATATATAAGTGAACAAAATAAGTTAATGATCATGAAGATCCGAGTTTACAAAAGACTTTCCTAAATAAACCGAGTTTAAAAATCGATTTTTAAAAGATTATGACTTTTACATACACTTACACATTTTTGAAATGAAATAAGTGTAAAAACCTTTTATTTACAAGAAGAGTTCAAAAGTTTCACTTTTGTAAAAATTGTTTACAAGTTGTAAACACTAAACTTTTGTAAGAAAATGGTTTTTAAAGAAATAATTACACTTTGGAAGGTAACTAAGTCCACTAAAAGCCTTACCGAGTTCCTACGCGTTTTTTTTTTTTACCAAAAACCAAGTTCATGTTATTATGTAAAGTGCATTGTTTTTGCACTTGGTTAGTGTAACGTTATTTAATAAATTGTTGTTGATTGATTGAATGAAATTTTTGAAAAGAAAATGATATGCTAATAAGCATGGACACCTCCGTTTACAAAGGAAACACCGGCGAAATTTCCTAAAAATCCAAAGACTTAGAAAATTATTTTCTAACAAGAGTTTACAAATGTGTTTAACTTTGTGTTTCGAATATAAACTTCGCCATAATTTTTGTAACAAAATACAAGTGTCGGAGGTTGACTTTCTTAAATAAAAACGGATAAATATATATTTAGAATATATATATCTTATACTAAAATGCTCGTGTGAATATTTGCATAATTTGGGAACTAGTTATATTATTTAGAGAAAAATAATATAACTTAACACAGTACCGCTACTGGTATATTTTGGATGGATAATATTTTGGATAACGAGAAATATGAATTATCACAATAATACATGTATAAAATACCCCCATCCCTGGGAAGAAAATACGCACATAAAATACTTGAGAAGTATGAATACGAAATAGTTGTCTAACTATTATTTCAAGACCTAAAAATATAATGTAAGTTAAAATAATTATTATTATTTTAACAATAAGTTATAACTGGAATAATATCAAAGTAACGTAACTCAAACCCGTAAATAATAAGCCAAGGCACGGCCCGTTCGTCTAATAGACATTAGTACGTTGTAGGTCATTGTATAGCTGACAAGGTTTGAGTACGAGCACAGGAGACGCACTACAGTGAGTTCATGTCCCCCTTTTTTCTTAACTGTTTTCAGTTTTATAACTTCGGGGGTGAAATACATGTTACAATTATACAGACATTTTTATACATGGTATGGTTAGCTTAAGGAGGGACTTTTCATACACCGTTAAGATCATGTGAGTGGGTAGGCGGCTACTAAAGGCCATTAATCCTCGTCGTAGGACCGAGGGACATGAGTGATAGATCTATTTGGGTGTAGCGAGCCCACACCCATGAAGCCGGGGCGGCCCATAGTGGTGACTGTGTCTTACAGCCGAGGCCCGGTACAAATTTGCTAGGTTTGAGTCTTCCTGCATCACTTCACACATATCAATAGCCTTGCAAACCATTATTGATCTTTTTTTTTTCCTTATTGCTACATACCAGGGACTTTCATACACCGTTTACAAGGGATTATACATACATCGTTTACAAGGGTTTATACATACTCACATACACATGAACTCGCTCAACTTTTTGTTGATTTTTCAAACTACATGTATTTCAGGGAATTGATCGGATCTGGCGGGTGATGCACGTTAAGCTGCATATTAAATAAAAGATGTCATCCAGGGGTGTAGGGTTTGGGAGGTGTAACCCTTGCCTGGACGGGTCACACGTCACCAAACCTTGTTTTATTTAAGGTCTTTTGTTGAGTCCATTGGGAACTCATTTTCTTTAAACAAGTCATGGTTGTAACTTATTTTGGGTTGATGATTCAAGACAATTATGTTATGGTATTTTCTAACTATATTATTGGATGAGCATCTTGTGTTTTTATCATATAGCATTGTTATGATTGTTGCTATGGTATTAAGACGTCACACCAAATAAACCCACGCTTCCGCAAAAGCCAGGGTGTGACATTTATCAGCATAAACTCCTGTAGACCATGAATAACCAGTTGAACCATAATTGTTTACGCTACCAAAATTTATTGTTCTCCATGACTCACGACGTCGTGAGTAAACACGAGCAGCAGCTACATTACGGTAACATCTGATGTTCAGCACTTTCAGATCATTGAATTGATCAAAATAAATTCCACCAGTATAAGAGTTTCGATCATAATTGTAATTGAAGTAGTCATCAGACAAAACCTTATAGCGCCTGGTAGTTGGATTCCAAAGAATCAGCTCACAGCAAATCCCTTCATTGCAAACTAACAACAAACCATTAAATGACGATAGAATACGTAAGAAGCTAGGGTGGACATTGTTAGGAAAACTTAAGGTTTTGCTTCTAACAACATCCAAATTACCAGCAACTACATCGTCAACGACAATTGACGTCTCTTTAAAGGAGAGTAGTTTCTTTTGTAGTGAATCTCCACTTCGGAAAGCATGCATCATCTGAAATCCATGACTTGACAATTCCCTATAAAAATTCTTGGAAAGACATTTGAAACGACCAATATCTTCTGCATAGAGCCTTGTGAAAATTTCGTCAACAATCACTTGAAACCCAGTGTTTTCCATTTTGCAGTGAACTAATGCGTCTTTGAAAGTAAAAGAAATTGTAATGATATTGATAAACAAAAAACTTTTGAAGATGATTGAGTAGATGGATGAAAATGGTAATGATCAAAACCTCTGCCCAATGTATTTTATATACCCAATGAAGGCGGTTATGACTAAACACATCGTCAGACGAAAGAATATGATGTGACACTCGTTAGGCTTTTAATGCATTTCCATGGGAAAAATATAAAATTAAACACATTATTATAATTACAATTAACCTCTTCATTTACCATAAGACGCCTTTACCATAAGACAGAATTTGAAAAGTACATATCCCCAAGCATTTTGAATTTGAAATTACCGGCAATTTCAAAACCACTGCTAAGGTATATGTTTGCCAAAGGAAACATCTGCTAAGTTATACTTTGTTGCCGATGTGCAGTAGTTTGCCCTCTTGAATGTGGGTCAGACCTTTGACATTTAAATAGAGAGCAGTAGTTTGAAATTAAATGTATTTTAACTCAGATAAAACATCTCAGATAAAAATCTATTCATTTAAAGACCAGCAATACAAAGATATTGCGAACATCTATTAGCCAACAACAGATATTGCCAACAGTAGCAAGTCAAATAGCCGTTAGATTAGCAGAAGATCACCACTAAACAAATGTTCTCTTTGGGCAGACTTTACCCTTGATAGAGAGTTAAAGTAGGAGATGCATCAGTATTTACAATTGAGAGGAGGAAATTCTTCAAAAAGCTCTATTAGGCAACAACAGATGTTGGCAACAATAGCAAGTCAAACAGCCGTTAGATCACCAGATGATGATTTACAACAGATGTTCTCTTTTGGCAAACTTTAACTATGACAGATCTATACACCAACAGAAATTGATACAACATCAACATAATCTAATTAAACTCAGAGACAATTTCACTTCTATATCAAAAGTACCGATCTACAATAATCAGATGATATTAAAAATTACATAATAATACTTATTCAGCTTAAAATTAGTAAAAAATAAAATGCTCCACAAACATTATGAAGATTAAAAGATCAACAATTACATCGAGTACTGAACAACGAAACTTTAAAATCTAACAACAACAAGAAATTTACGAATCTAACAGCAAAAATTTAGTGCTTTTAGCTTAAACTCCATCGAGTACCGAACTTCTCAATGTATATCTTCGACAATCGCCATGAACTCAACGGAAGTACTGAATGCATCAACATCAGGTTTCTGGAAACCTGGTCTCTCGTGAACAGACCAAGATGCAGTACATGAAAACACTTCTTCAGCTGTTGAAGAGTAGCCCTATCCTCATATACTTAATCCTTAACTTGCTTCATAAAGAGCTGCTTTAAACCAAACTTTATGCTTCTTTTAATACAAAAAATGCAAGAAAGACCATTACTCTAGTAAGATAAAATCTTATCTTACAGCAGTAGCAGATCCTTTCTTGCGTTTAGTAGGAACTACTGTGGGTTCTACATCATCATCATCTGCCCAAAGTCATTTTAAATGTACATTTAATAATCTTTCTTTCTGTTTAATTTAACTTTATCCTTCTTTTAATACAAACCTATAATAACCCGTAGCAGACTGTATGAATTTCAAACAACTGTGATTAGACTGAAATATAAAGCGAGAATTAGAGTATATCACTTCAAAATTAGAAATTCAAAATTTCAAAATTAGAGTAGCAAAAAAAACATACTTTAAACGATGTTGGAACAATGATGCTGGAAACAACCGTAGAACAATCATCATCATCACCTGCTCAGATCATTCACAATCATCATTTAGTCATAACTCAGATAAAAAAACTTTAGTAAAAATCAAAAACAAAAACAAACATAATCATATATATCACATTACCATCATCAAGGCAAACCACATATCCCCAAAATTTGTTCTGAAAGTGGGTCAGAGAGAGCTTCCGTTTTCTCTTATCCTTTATGAACAAATGTCGAGTATTGAGAAGAAGGGATTTGAGGGAGAGATACATTAGAAATGTGGTTTGAAAAATACAAAAGAAGAGAACACGAGAATGTAAATATGAAGAGTGAAACGAGAATATAAATCAGTTTATATAAGAAAATGATTGACATAAGTGAGTGAGTGACATGCATTAATTGAAAATTACATATCCCCATGCATTTTGAATTTCAAATTACCCGCAATTTCAAAACATCTGCTAACATATACGTTTGCCAAAGGAACCATCTGCTACTTTCTTGTAGATGGGCAGTTGTTTGCCCTTTGGAATGTGGGCCAGACCTTTAACATTTGAATACACAAGGCAGTGCTTTGAAATTAAATTAAATGTATTTTAAAGTGATTTATATATTAGGCTTTATGATGTAATAATGACATAAGAAAAACATTGTTGGACAGCCTCTCCTGCTGACACATCAGATTTTCTTATGTCATTGGGATTTATGCTTTTATAGAAAGTATAGATAGATAGTGATGTGACTGAAAGCAATATAACCGTAATGAACTCATCTAGGTATTAATATGATAAAAACTTATATGTGTGTGTGTGTATATATATATATATATATATATATATATAGGGTAAGGTTATTATAAAAGGGTTAAAAGTGTGAGAAGTGTGAGAAATATTGTGGAGATGACATGTGTTCTCAATCTAAATTAATTCAAAAGGGTAAACAAGTAATTTTATCATTGATTCAATTAATTCAAAACCTTCCATAACCGCCACCTTATTTATAGGAACATGATTTTTTAAAAGATCTCTATGAAAACACTACGAATAACACTGCAACCACCATTCAGCACGTATATAACACCATTCAATAAGTATATAACACCATTTTAAAGATCTCTATAAAAACACTACGAATAACACTGCAAAATCACCATTCAGCATATATATAACACCATTCAACAATTATATAACACCAATCAATAAGTATATACACCATTCAATAATTATATAACATCGTTCAATAAGTATATAACACAATTAAATACGTATATAACACTATTAAAGACACTACTTCATTTCCAGAATGTGTTCTTAGTATAATGTTCATAGTATGGTTATTGTACATAGTGTTTTAAACATGCATGCATGGTGTTTTACTTCTGCATGCTAGTAGATGTTCCAGATTCCATATGTTAAAACACCATGGTGTTTTAAAACCTACATTCTAGTAGATAAAAAAACACCACGCTTTCCAGTATGTGTTTAAAACACCACGCTTTGAATCACAATACAATTAAAACACCACTGTATAAACATAGACAAAACATTATGGACTAAACATCTGATCGAAACATATTTTTTTTCTCTATATAAGTATAGCAATATGGTACTCATATTAAAGATAAAAAAACGCTCGTTATTATGGTGTGATTTTTTTTTAAAAAAGTTACGTATAAAAATTTATTGACGTTTAAAAAAGACGAGGGAAAGTTACATGTACATTAATGTTAGTTTCTTAATTTAAAAATGTTAAATTTACCTGTATACACTTAATCTAGAAAATTAATATGTTTAATAGTAAACATTATTTACAATTTTGTCATTATAATCTCAACCATTAGATCAAAGATCTAATGGTGTAGATTCTTTCTTACCGTTTTCATAAAAAACCGTTTTTTTACAGGAACCTCTACCTATATATATATATATAGAGAGAGAGAGAGAGAGAGACCGAAAGTGTAAAATACATTACGGCTTAATGCATGATTATTGTATATAACATGCGTGATTATTGTTATTTTTCAATTAACCTGGGTTTGATCAATTTCGTCTAATTCGTTTCAATCTCTTTTCGTTTCACTTCAAATTCGCCATTGTTCAGTCAATTTCATCGAATTGGGTTCAAATTTATCGTTGATTTTGAAAAGTTTCATCAAAATGTCGACCCTCGAAATCAAATCCTAGAACAGAGGATGAAGGGACATGACCAACCTTTGATTTAGAGCGTAACAGAGGATGCAGGAACATGACCAAACTTTGATTCGATTGGAGTCAGAGAGCAGTAACAGTGGTTTCGGATCGTTGAAACAGAGGATGCGATTTTTGAACTAGGAGTTAGGGCATGCGTGATTAACGTGCGTGATTTATGTTTCCAACATGCGTGATTAGGTTTTTTGAGGTTTATAACGTGCGTTATTTTCAAAATAGCGTGCGTAATTTGGTCACATTCTGGTCGTACGTTAAGCCGTAATGTACGTTAACTGGCCTCTATACACACACACACACACACACACACACTATAAGAGCCCTTATCCTACATTACGTACGCGATCATCCCAGCCGTCAGATCTTCATCCCACATTGAAATCGCATGTTGGTTTTTTTAAACAATTTCTCATGTTGGTTTTTTAATATGCGATTTCATCAAAATTATTACATGCGATTTCATCCATGCTATTTTATAAATGCGATTTTACATCACGTACGTAGCGTACGTTAAGCCATTTTGTACAATACATTTTTTCTACTATAAGACAATATTATTATGTATGTGTTAAAAAAACCTTGACTAACGGAAAATAAATGTAGATAAATATATATGGATAGAAGTCAAGAGATGAAAATAAATAGTAAATGTGATAAAGTGGGTGGAGGTCGGGTCTAATGACAAAATTATTGAAGTTAAAGTTTGAAGAGTAAAATGCAATTTTATCCTCTGGGGTTTAAGCCAATTGGCACTCTGACCCCCTCCATGGAAATAATTGCAATTTTACCCTCCAACGTTGTTGTTCTGTCGCATAATTACCCCCTGGTGTCAAATAAGTTAACAGATTTGTTAATTGGAATGTGAAATGACTGTGTTGCCCTTTCATATTACCCCCTATGGTTTGTTCTAATATGTAATATTACCCCCTGGTGTAAAATGACTAAATTGTCCTTTCTTATTACCCCATGTGGTTTGTTGTACTCTGCAATATTACCCCCCCCCCCCCCCCGGCAGTGGCGGATCCAGCTAGTTTTTTCACTGGGTTCCTTTTTCCAAATCATACAAGGTTTACACTAAAAAAAAACGTTCTTTTCCAAATCATACAAGGTTTACACTACAAAAAAAACGTTTTTTTCCAAATCGACTGGGTTTCTGGGAACCCGGTAAACCCCTCTAAATCTGCCCCTGCCCCCCGGTGTTAAATAGTTCTTGCAAACCTTACCCCCTGCAGAAAAAAAACATTTCCCGCCTAAACCACCATCAGCCGCCATCACCCACCTCCACCACCACCATCAGCCGCCACCACCCACCTCCACCTCCATCGCCGCTACCCACCTCCACCTCATCTCCCGTTACCCACATGCCCTTTCTAATGTTTTTAGTGGTACGCCATTCACACCGTTCATGGAGCTTCGAAGAAGACCAGAAGTTGAAGAAGACAACAAGCACTAAATCCCATATTTATAATTTCTCATAAAATCCACCAAACTACCTCAGTCAGTATAAACTTGCTAAAAATACAACAAGCACACGACATGAAATTCAAAATCAGAGATCGGGATAGATAATCATGCTTTTAACACAGAAGAGGCAAATGATTTCTTGACCAATAAGCATAGTATTCTCCTGGTTTAAACCCCTGCATGCTATACCTATTTGCTAATAAACTAGTTAACATAAACATCTGAAACTCAATTTAAATTAGACTATTAGAGTACTCCATTTAGAATGCTCAATATAACTTACAAATTTGAGCTCTAGATTTATCCAGTAATATCCAAGATACTAACTTTTTTTTTCTAGAAAATAACAGCAGATACACATCCCACCTGAATTAAATCTTCTAAAGCCTGAAAAATTAAACTAATTTAATTAATAAACAAGCAACAAAAGCCTGAATTTTTGCATGCTATATTAATTTTATAACAAATCAAACTGCATAGACATAGGCATTATAGTAC